>OZ004334.1:8888119-9549905 GCA_963924455.1 Pelagia noctiluca
AACATAGCTTATAGAAGTAAATGGTTAGGAAACGTATTGTTGTACGTCTTTGCTTCATATTTGATGTTGGACAGTATCCTAGAGTGCACAACATGTGCAAATAGTTTAAAGAGGTAGATGGTTGAGGAAACTTATATCCTATCTCGCAAGCAGGCTAGAATACCAAAAGGTTCGAAATACAATTAAAGAATCAACTGAAGCTTATGACATACAGTAGACAAAAACCGGTATCTATTGACTAATTGTGAAATGAAACAGATATATTCATAACAACGAAATTGTCTGGTATCGTAATAAATATCGAGGAGAGAAAAAGTGTCCACATTCCGTAGGTTCTTCAATCCTCAGCAATGAAATATTGTAATTACAATATGGCCCAAAGTATTTATTCTTCATAAATAAAGAGAAGTATTCTTTTTCGGAGACAAGTCAAACCTGGTATCAGAATAGAGCTTTTTCCAAACTGTTTTGAATAACGCATCCACCCTTAAGCCCTTCTTTCTCGTTATAGATGTAACACTTGGGGATGTCAGATGGGCTCGTGTGCTTGATGAAAGGCTCGTAGTGTTGGCGGACAGCGTTGAATTCAGATTCAGCGATGAAGTAATGAACACGGGGCCTCGTGAATCCGTTGAATGTGGAGGCACAAACTGTCGTGTAAGCACCCATATTTGGAAAATACATCCAGTCACCAATCGCCATCTGAAAAACATAATGTTTATTACTACTCACTACAGCAAGGTGGAGAAATGTTTTTGACCAACCAGGGTATTCTTTGACTAAGAATTTATCCAAGCAGATTGCTGAAAAGACAATAGATTTCGAAGATTGAACAGCTCAAGAGCCGCGAAAATGGTGGAACGACGCGAGAGCTGCGTGGCAAAAATAGCGTTCAGGGTTCTGTTTTTCTGCCGTAAACTCTTACAGTATTTGGTACCATTCTGATATTTCTCAAATCTATGATAGTTTATCTAAATATTTACCGCTTACGAGATTAATATTTTACGTAATTGCTGTAAAAATTCAGCTGCGCCAGTTTTGTTTATCTAGTGTCAATTCAACTAATTTATTTACTGTTTGTGTTCCTTTTGACAGATCTAATTTCATGATAATATTTCTTTGCTAATGAATTCCAAGGATCTTTCTCAAGTGTCTTATTTGAAAGGTGTCAATGGTGTTTTCAAGCTTTTTCGTCAAAGTCCACAGTTCGCTACTGTTTAGAAATAGGCTTGCAACATAGGCTTCAAAAGTTCTAAGTTTGACCTTGATGAAGTTTTTCTTGCTGCTGAAAATGTTTATTGATCAATATGAACTAATCATGTATTAGTTCGGATTTCGTTTGAACTAAAAGACAAGATAAAGTTATATATCGAACAGCTTATTATGATTTAGTCAGGTTCCAAATTCGTCGTCAACATGTTGAGTTGTCTGTACGTCACCGCATGCACAGTTGGGTCTATGAGCTAATCTGATTTTATGCAAGTCAAATGTTAGTCAATGCAGAAAAAATAAAGAACACTACAATCAGTGTGAAAATGTTTTGTCAGTGAAAGCTAAAATCTGTAAATACTCCAGTGATAACTTGTCTTTGGCCTAACCAAACATTGAAATTAGGAGGTCTCTTATCGGCATTTTAGCATACATAGGTACTCAACTTGTCATTAATTGCAATATAAAGTATCTTTGAAGATTCCATTACCAAAGCCCAACCTGAATGATATATGAAAAATCTAAACCGTTCCGAGTCTGAAAAATGCTCAAAATTAGACTTTGATTTAGAATTTGAATGTAGAGGATATGCTTTTGCATGGAAACGTGGCTAAGTTTCTTTTTATCTATTTTTGTCTAGTGGAACCAGGGCCTATAGAAGAGAGAGGTCCTACTTTTGCAGGCCCTAATTCTACAGCTCATAGCAATGGAAATATCTCACTAAAGACAGCAATCAGATGATGTATCAAGATATATAACATAGCTAGTTTATTATTACATACTATGCCTATTATACATTATACATGATGAGTATTACAAAATATAATTTTGAAATCACTTAAATTAGATAAATAACATAGTTACTTATGATATACCACATATAAGTATATTTTACATTACACATATCAAAAAGAATTTCAAATCGACTTCCAAATATAAATGCACTGATTTTCTATACTTTTTTTCCTTCTTTTTGTGTTTTACAAAAGTTATAAGTGACCTGAAATGATTTCGAACTGTTTTTAGCTGGGGTTCTTAAAATTTTTCTTTCATAAATCTATACATAATTAGCAGGCCTTTGGTTAGGCTCATGGCAAATTTCAGCAGATTATGAAACTATTTATCTTTGTTAGCGAGAGGATCGAAATATTATTTGACTCAGCTATGAGGATCATGTAGGGAGTGGGGTCATGTTCCCCTGTTCCCTTATAGAAATTGCGAATGTTCCCTTGTTCTTCTAAGAAGAAATGTTGATCTTCTGTGTTCCCTTGTCCCTGCTTGCTGTCAATGTTCTCTTGTTTCCTGTTTGATTTGTCTCATGTTTCCTTGATCCCTTTTTAATCCTCCGCATGTCCCCCTATTCCCTGGAACCCCTATATGACCCTCAGCTATAATAAATGAATAAATAGATGAATTAAATTGTTTACCTTAGGCAGCATGCTTTCTTTTGATACACAATCCAACGAATCGCAGGTTGGTCCCCAAATCATTGAAGGATAAAGTTCTTTTCCCAAAGAAGGCTGAAAGCAAAAATTAAAGTGAATAAGTCTCTGGATATAGCACCAGCAAGTCAAAGCCATTTGCTCCACTTTCTACAAAAATTCAATTTTTGACTTTTGATTTTAAGTTCTTTTAACTTTTAGCTTGACATGAAGATCGCTCAGTAACCTTTTTATATTTTAGGCTGTTCCTTGGTTGATAGCAGCAAATAATTCCTGAAAAAGCTGACCTGCTTAAGCATGATTCTACCATTTTTTATTATTGAAAGTGCATCTGCTGTGCCAAAAAGTAATACAAATTCGCTTTGGTTTAAAAATTATTTGTTGCCATGTGATATAATTAAAAGTAGCACTAATTAAGTAATACTCGTAAATACTCATTAATACTTATTCACTCAAGTGCTAATTTTAATTATATCACATGGTAATTCTTATACAATTTCTCTCTTTTTTTGCTTTGGTTTAGTCGATATGAAAACACATATCATCTTAAATTTCAAACTTCTTTTACAAGGGCGATTATCATGGCCTATATTTCTACCCTAAAGAATGATAATATCTGTAAGATCAAATCAAAACAACGCTATTGAAGATGGGCTAAGATATGCATGTAATCGTCCCTCTTTCCTGAAATGCTGCCTAGGGCTCAGGTAGGAATGTAGTAAATCAAAAAAAAATGTGCCCACCAATTTATCATTGCCAAGGCTTTGCAGTAGCTTGTAGGCATTATCAAACCATACTGTTAACAGTGTTACATTCAAAATATCAAACAGTTTTTGAATCAGTACACTAGTAATATGAATAGAATGGACATTTGAAATAGTTCACGATCTGCTTACATGAAGAGGCTCTGGATCAGGGCATTTACAATCTTGCAGGATTAAGTTAAAAGATCCAAACACCCCATCATTGATGTAGTACGAAAAAGCCTGAAATAAAACAAGTGTCATTTTTAAAAAGATTCTGAGATTAGAAATAACTAACGAGGAGTTATCTGCTAAGTAAGTAAGTAAGATTTAAGACATTTAATTCTCTATCATTAGTCTCTGAAGAACGATAAATAATATTGATGATGATGATAAGAATAATAATAATAGATATTGCCAGAATCATCTGATATGGCTATTCTCTATCAAATAACAGATTAAAATATAGAAATATTGTCTATTGTCCCAATTTTGAGTTGGCACAATGTGCACTAATCTTATATATCTGCAAAGGGAAGTAGCCAACCCCCTAATATAGATATAAAAGACGCCTATATTCAATAGCCTATACATGAGAATTCTTTATCTTTCCCCCAGGGGGGGTACTCATATATATTTAGGATAGGGGTGCTCAGGCTGGGGTACAAACCATCAACCCAAAACATAATTTCTAGGGTAAAACTTGACTCAAAAAAATGATTTTTCTTTCCCTCCACACCCAAAAAAATAAAAAAATTAATCTCTGTTCCATAGATTATGGGAGATCATCTAGACAAAGCCAAGTGTACTGTATCTATATATGTGTACATATAATGGTCGGATACTAATAATTCAGATGCAAAACGAACGAGAAATAGACAAAAAATTGATGTTTTTTTGGCACACTAAGGCCTTTCAAGTTGATACAAGACCCAAAAAAATAATTCAAAATTTCATGAACCCAAAAAAATAATTGTACAATTGACTGACCCAAAAAAATAACTTTTGCTAAAATTTTAGACCCAAAAAAGTAGCCTGAGCACCCCTATCCTAAATATATATGAGTACCCCCCCTGGGATCTTTCCTAAATTGACCGAGTACTGGAAATGTTCCTGTAAATTCTGATAATTGGACAAATGGTCAGCGCAAGTAAGTGAGTTAATGTTTAATGTTTTAGCCTAAAAAAGCCCACACAAGGCCTTGTTTCCAGAAGTTGAACGGTAGCCTGTAGTACATCACTACATATTGCAATAAATGAGATCAAAATATGTTTAATTCTCCCATTTGGGTCATGTTTGAAAACGACTGCTCAATAAGACAACCCTTGATTAAGTCCGAAGGTGGTTTCGAACCGACGCTATCCATGAAACTTTGCACCAAACGAGCTTGTTTCCAGATACACGCCATTGCACGCGGTTGCATCTGGATGAAGCTTCAGGGTACAGCATATGAACTCATGAAAATATAAAAGTAAACACTTGCACATTCAAATTATAACTAACATAAACAATTTGGTATCAAGACTGCATAGCCTGTGTCACAGACACTGTCCTTTGAAAGACTGTAGTGGCATATCTTTACACGTCTGTAAGTGGTATATTGTGTGTACAGGCAACGACCGCATGGCAAAAGCGTTCTACTCTTCTCTCCGTTCTTTGTGTCCCTGTGTCTGTTATTCCGTTATGCACGTTATTACTACACATCAGTTTATATCATTAGGTTGAAGTACATGTTACTAAATAAAGAACAAGTCACCTCCTTGCCACTTTTCTCGTCAGAAGCGTCACTGGAAATCAGTTTTATAGCTATGATGTTGGAGACGACGGTGAAGGCAGATGAAACGAAAAATCTCCCAGGCTCAGCAATGATTCTTACGCCACAGCCGGTAGGGAAATATTCTTTCAATGCACGGTCAAGGTGATCAGCAGTCTAAAACGAAAGGAAAACTGCTGGAAGTGCGCTTGATTTGCAAATAAGTAGGCATTTTGGCAATTCCTTTCACAGACCACAATAATCAGTTTACGTCAAGGCTTGAGTTATTAAAGATGCTAAATTGATGGTGAGCACAAAATCCCGCTGGTCAGAGTCACATTCTGTACAAATAATGTTCCGTTTTTTATGCTAAACATTCAAAAGCTTGATATCTATGTTAAGGGATTCAAGAAAGAAGAAGAGATAATTCTTTTGACTTGATATCATGTAATTCTGATCATTCAAGTAATGTTCCACTTTATTCTTTGTTCTTTACTCAGCTATCTAAATACTCTAGATTCTAGATGCTTAAAAACGGGACATAATTTTCTACAGAATGTGATTCTGACTGGTGCCATTTGGTCTTTACCTTAACTGATATGTCTAGTTTGAATTAGTCAAGAGCAAAACTTCTTTCTATTCATCGATGTACATCAAACTTCTATTTGAAAACTTAATTTGTGCCTAGACCACTTCTAAATAAATTTCAATTTCAAAAAATGTCTATCATTTTAAAGAAGATTCACACTTAAATCAAAATACATCGTTAGCTTTAAAATAGGCTCGAGACTTTTTTAGAGATTTTCCTTAGATACTCTGGCCAAATAAAGCATGCAGTATTCTAATCTAATTCCAAAAGGTTCTATATACAAATCATAGATTATCAATTCCTACTATCATATTCTAAACATGTGCTTTCTTCACCTTGTCCGCAATTACATAAGAGTTGTATTAATAAAAAGAAGCGTAGTCGATCAAAAACTTGATCAATTTACCTCCTCAAAGGAGATCGGTGCTGTACTGTCCCCAGGAAATCCTCCACCAACGTCAAGCAAGGTGAAATTGAAGCCAACAGCTTTCTACGATTGTATGATATTTATAATTTTACTTATTGTCGCGCCAAAGAAATGCATCACCACATATGCTATGTTACAGAAATAACATGATTATGGACTGATTTGGATAAACATATACAACAAGTTGACTGAGGGAATGCGACTAATTGATGGTATTCCCCACCGTACAGTATTCCTCCATGGTACTGGTGGTAACCCTCCACAGGACTGATGGTATTCCCCCATAGTACTGACTATATCCCCAAAAGTACTTAATATCATCCACAGTACTTAATATCCTCCACAATACTGAAAATCCTCCACAGTACTGATGGTATCCCCCACAATACTGAAAATCCTCCACAGTACTGATGAAATCTCTCCACAGTACTGACCACATTCCACAATGCTGCATAGATGTTCTCCAGGGTGATTTAGTTTCATTCAGGCTACCAGGCTGGCAGTATGCAGGAGCTTAGCTGAAAGCATTATAACAAGAAACGTCAAACTATATATCTTGCTGCAGGGTTTAGTAAAGGAACAGGCCACCGTTCTCTTTGAATCAAAATGATTAGCTAAAAAATAAACTATAAGGAAAGATGTTACTTTACCGCTTCATCGAAGACTTGTTTGGAAGCCTTCACAGCATCGTAGAAAGCCGAAGCATCATAGCAGCCACTGCCAACATGGAAGCTTGAATAGAATCAGAAATGTAAATGTTTTATTTGAACTGATTTGTGAGTTGTAAAGGAGGTAATGTATTTCTTATGGTGATAGAATCTCATAAATTCCAAGTACTGTTTTTTATTGTCACAGAATTCAGCATAGAAAAAATTACTTAACATTTTGTATTAGTTATTCAGCGATGGTTTAAGGGGGCCATGGCCTTAGGCCTCGCACAATATTTAGAGAAAAAGGGCTGTTGCCTAAGGAATGGAGGGATGCAAATGTTGTGCCCTTGCACAAGAAAGGACCTCGTTAATAAAAGTTTTGATGCATCATCACATTAGAGGGTTTCCAGTACTGTATGGGGAAATGATACCCTAAATGCTTGTTGTTTTCCTGAACAGTACTGAATACTCTCTACAGTATTGTTAGTATCCCTCCACAGTACTGAACACCGTCCAATGTACCGATGGTTTCTCATCACAATACTGATCGAATCCCCCACAGTACTGAACACCCTCCACAGTACTGAACATCTTCCAATGCACTGATGGTATCCCCTCACAATACTGATAAAGTCCCCCACAGTACTGAATACCCTCAACCGTACATAACAACCTCCAATGTATGGATGGTATCCCCTCACAATACTGATAAAGTTCCCCACAGTACTGAAAACCCTCTACAGTATTGAACACCCTCCAATGTACGGATGGTATACCCTCACAATACTGATTAGGTCTCCCACAGTACTGAAAACCCTCCACAGTACTGAACATCTTTTAATGTACGGATGGTATCCCCTCATAATACTGATAAAGTCCCCCATAGTATTGAATACCCTCAACCGTACAGAACACCCTCCAATGTATGGATGGTATCCCCTCAAAATACTGATAAAGTCCCCCACAGTACTGAAAACCCTCCAAAGTACTGAACACCCTCCAATGTACGGATGGTGGGCCCTCACAATACTGATTATATACCCCCCCCCCACAGTTCTGAACACCCCCCACAGTACTAAACACCCTCAACAGTACTGCATAGACCTTCACAGAGTGATAAGATGAAGCAAGTATCATCAAACGTATGAATAAGAAGTTTGAATCTCAATACCTCACACCAACAACATTCAATCCGAGTCGCATCGCTTGTTCTAAAAGGCCCTTTGTTTGTGTCAGGGAAACTCCAAACTTGACTCCAAGCTATCAAAAATAAGATCATTTTCAATTGAAATTGAGAATTGCCAACAAATAACGCAAAGAGAAATATTTTGACAGTGAATAACTTAAAAATGTAATCCAGGTGACTCAAATATACCGCTGTTGTTTGCAGGGCTAAATCAAAAATTTCATGCACCGATGCTCAATGTTGTCTATATCATCGTAAAACTAAAGAGCTGACTTAGATTTTGAAGAATCATGCATAATTTTGCAACACCTCTAGTCTCTAAGGCATTTGATTTCCAAACAGAAAAACTCCCCATTTGATCAGATTTAGTCTCAATTCTTAACAATCTTCCTCATTCTACTCCATAATATTTACTGCAATTCAAACCCATGATTCAACGCCAATAGTGTGACAAATATTTCAAACAATGCATGCAAGGAAATAGAAAATAAACACTATGTGAGATTAAAACCCATAGGGAGTTATGCAATCGAGCTCTCATATCATTTTCTCTAGCACCAAACGGTATTTTTAAGCACAGTCTAATTGATTACCACGAATATTGCGTCAGGAGATATAATAAGACAAAGAATAAATTTCTGCTGTTAAAATTTTACTGTAAATATTTTCAAATTATCAACACATATTGATGGACGTCATAGCATCAAAATCATTGTGTTTCTTGTAGTCAGTTTTCGTAGTCTGGTGAAAAACAACAGACGAGTCAGAACACAAGAAAGAGAACACGAATAACCACGAATCAATACAAATCAACACAAGTCAGCACGATTCACAACACGAAACAGAGCTCGAGAGAGCACAATGAACACGAAGGAATACAAATGAACACAAGTAAACACAAGTCAGAATACGAACGAACACAAGTGAACACGAGTCAACACGAGTCGACACGAATCACTTACCTCAATTTCCTTACTTACTCAATAGAAGTAAAAGTGTGCACAGTAACTGAGAAGCAATACATAGATAATATGTAGATTACCTGAAATATCGATTTAGAATCATCAACACGAATTCTGATCACCAATTTAGCAGCTGGGTACACTTCTTTCGTTTTATGGAGTTCAGCTTCACTATCAAACGTCATGAGAGCAATCTCATTGGCAGCAGCATACCTATAGCAAGAGGTGGAGCACTACCGTTAAAGCTCTATTAAACCCCTCCTCTCTTTTAAGCAACCTCCCCCCCCCTCTTCATACAAGAAAGACTGACAAGTAAAATGTGACAAGTAAGGGATAGCTGATAGATGTATTTCATCGTGATATTATGAATTCTTAGAAAAATATGCTAGAGAGTGGAGAATATCATCTCAAAACCCTCTTTAAGTAGCACACACTCTAATAAGCCCCCCTCTAAAGCTTCAAAACTAAGATAACCCCCTGGGGCTTTACAGAGTTTCTACGGTATGCAAGACCTATAAAATCCTTAGTAGTAGTTTTTGATAGTTGACAGGCAAATACGCATACTATATATGTAAGGTATTGGTTCATGCAAAGCACAAAGGAATCACTAAATAGGTGGAATAATGGAAGTAGTGCATATCGAAGCAGTGCATTGATAGGTGAGAGGCAAATACGTTTACTATCTTCGTAAAGTTTTGGATTATGTGTGAAGCACAAAGGGCTAACTGAATAGTAGAATAATCGAAGCAGTGCATTGATAGTTGATAGGCAAATACGTTTACTATCTTCGTAAAGTTTTGGTTTATGCGGAAAGCAAAAAGGTCCCACTGAACTGAACAGGTAGACTAATCGAGCAGTCTAGTCGTTATTGTCGATGTAGCCACATCTTGTGACTCCTTTTGCCTTTTTACCTAGAGTTACAGATACCTGTCAAATGTTCTCCTCACATCTTATGGGACAGGTCTGAAAATAGTTTCAAACACAGGAAACCCTTTACAGAGGCGGGTCATCTAGCCATTCATCCATCTCCAGCACCAAATACCAAATAGTATAAATTTTCTTCTTTCAAGAGAGATTAGTACCATCGGGAGAATAATGAAACTCGAGAGATATAACGTCGATAATAGACTTTTTGATTTAAGGGTTGAATGTATCAAAAATATACTCATCAATTTCTGAAATAAGAAAAGTCTTAAGAAATAGAATCATGGACCTCTGAATAATAACTGAAAGATTATTATTGGCTTACTGATTGCTGAAAGATAGTTGTGTTACTTGTTAGAAATAGAATTAAACTCGGATTTCGAAACTTTTTTATTTCTTATTGATAACTACATAGCAGCCATACGCTTGGATATGTTTTGGATTTGATCAAGACTGCTGTACACGCTTTTTGTATTGACAGAAAAGTGAGTGAATAGAATATGCGACAAACAAAGCTGATAATAGAATAAAGAACAAGTTGATAAATGAAACCAAAGAGGGTACCCCTGACCCCTGTAAATGTTATTTAAGACTCCATAACCAGTAATCAACACAATTTCAACACATGATACTCAAGGTTACCAATGAATCCCCCTATATCTGTGTGTGATGCATTATTGGTCATTATGTAGTGTGGAAAATCATAAAATCTGATGCTAATGCGTGAAAAGTCAGAGCTTTGTGCGTAAATCACTGCATATATGGATCGACAATATTAATTCATAAGGCATGGTCTAACACGGGTATTTAAATTATACCAGAGCAGGCTACTGTAATTGACATATGCCTCCACCGGGTCTCGAACTCGGGTTTTTGCAGACACAGGCGAGCCTCACTGTGTATAATGCCTCACTGTGGATAAGCCTGGAGTTGCGAACACATCCAGGTTACTGTGCTAACTTTATTGTCCTGGTTTAGTACAGAGGTTAGCGCGCTCGCCTGTGTCCGCAAAAATCTGGTAACGAGATCCGGTGAAGGCATATGTCAATCGCAGTAGCCTGCTCTGGTATAATTCCATTTGGATCAACAATAAATACTACTGACATAAATACTTTGTTACACTGCTGACAGACGAAAGCAAACCTCTGCATACTTTTCTTTGGTCTTACCTCAAGTGAGAAGGCTGTTTGCAGGGGTTGGCGAAAATAATTCGATCGGGTGACACCCCTAGGCCGAGAATTGACTGAGCTTCATTTTTGCTTGCACAATCGAATTTCAGGCCAAGGTTGCTGAGGATATCCAGAACTGCCGGATCATCGTTACACTTCACAGCTGTAAAATAAAACACCAATCAATTAACGTTGAAATTCGGAGACATAACGTGATAGACGGGGGCATATAGCCAAACCATCTCACATCTTGCCTTACTGATGTTTTCTCGTCAGTTTATTACCGGATATGGATGTGGGTGGGCTTTCAGAATCGGCTAGATAAAATGTCCATAAATCACGGGATTGATGACGTCAAGAAAACGCCAAAAAACTGAATTTAATGGCTGATAGCGCTCTCATATCTTAACATATCAGCTTATGTGCAGTATATTTGAGCTTATCCCGTTGAGAGCTTTCAAATGATATATAAAGCCTGGTTTCCATATGATCGCAAGGATCGCAAAAATTTGTGACAGTTGCCGGCTTCCTTTGACGCAAGGATCACAACAATATCAGAGGTAGAAGATCTTTTTATTGTAAGGGTCCAATTTTACGTATTTTGATTAGAAGCGTAAATCTATCATCAGAAATATCGGAAACATAATGAAACGAACACATAGATTACCTAAGCTTTTCGTCTGACACTCAACAGAGTAATACGTCAGAAAGAGAACGAAACAGAAACCTAACTGATTTATATACCCAGATGTGGATCGAAATAGGCCAATCAGAAAAGAGGTGAATGATTGGTATAGTGTAGGAAAACCAATCAACACCCACAATACAGTGAGCTGACCAATAAGATTACTTCAAGAGTCCTAATGCGAAAACGAACTCCTTCTGTCTACACAATAGGGGATCCCTGGTTTTTATGTAGACTGATTCCAAAATTGCTAAGTGAAATGTAGATCTTGCTCTGCCAATTATTCGAAAGCAATTCTCACTGTAGGCTTTAGCACACTCTGGGTTTCGAGCCATATCTGGGATATGGGTCTATAAATCAGTTAGGTTTCTGTTTCGTTCTCTTTCTGAAATATTACTCTGTTGAGTGTCAGACGAAAAGCTTAAGTTATCTATGTGTTCGTTTCATTATGTTTCCGATATTTCTGGCTATACTCAAGTTCTGTACCGTCCAAAGATAAATCTATCATCCTTTCATTTCAATAACTCCGCTCAATAGTATCTTAGCTTTTAAGCCTGGTTTCCATATGATCGCTTTTCTTTCTACCTCTGCAATTGTTGTCATCCTTGCGTCAAAGGAAGCCGACACAGATCACAATTTGTGCGATCCTTGCAATCATATGGAAACCAAGCTTCATATATCAATTTTGACGCTGATATCAAACTTCATGACGATGTAATCATGATTATAACCTAACTCTGTGATTATAACCCAATAACCTCTGATACATAGTTCAAAATAACATTTACGGTTATTGCCAAGAGCCTATTCGAAACGCAATGTTTCAAAAGGGGGTTCCTGACAATGGGAGAGGATTTTTGGAGGGGTGAATGATTGAATTGGATTATTACAGTACTTTTTTTTTATTTTTTTTTATATCAAATAGAATTACTTAAATCAAATACAACTACTGTGCCACTCATTGCAGGAAAGGACACAAAGTCAGCGAGTCCCCACAATAAGTGACACTTACAATTATCTAAGAAATAAACCCAAAAGAAAATTACACAAAACATTACAAGACAAATACAAGATAAAAAGAGAAGCCTGGCCACTGTGCAGAACAGAGGCTATCTGATAAAGTAGCCGACCAGCCGCCAGTCCAACACTCTAGGTGAGACAGGCAAGCAAGCAGGCCACTCTGCAAACAGCCTCTTTTATTCGAAACGTTTGGAATTTTCAATATATTGGATGTTGGCTTCTATTATCATTCTATTATCTATGACTGAAAGGGAAGGGCTACCTTACAACATTAGATGACATAGTTCTTTGGGATCTAGATTCAATGCATCTTCATTCAATATCTCTACAGTACTTGATACATAGATTCAATACAGCAAATACTTTAGAGGGGTAACACCAGTACTGTGTAGGGATAACATCAGTAATGTGGTTGGATAACACATCAGTACTGCGCTGTAGGGATAACATCAGTAATGTGGATGGTCAACATCATTACTGTGGGGGATAACATCAGTACGGTCAAGGGATAACACCAGTAGTGGGATACGACATCAGTACTGTGCTCTAGGGATAACATCAGTAATTTGGATGGACAACATCAATACTGTGGGGGAATAACATCAGTACGGTCAAGGGATAACACCAGTACTATGTAGGGATAACATCAGTAATGTGGTAAGATAAGACATCAGTACTGTGCTCTAGGGATAACATCAGTAATGTGGATGGACAACATCAATACTGTGGGGGGATAACATCAGTACGGTGAAGGGATAACACCAGTACTGTGTAGGGATAACATCAGTAATGTGGTGGGATAACACATCAGTACTGCGCTGTAGGGATAACATCAGTAATGTGGATGGACAACCTCAATACTGTGGGGGATAACATCAGTACGGTCAAGTGATAACACCAGTAGTGGGATACGACATCAGTACTGTGCTCTAGGGATATCATCAGTAATGTGGATGGACAACATCAATACTGTGGGGGGATAACATCAGTACGGTCAAGGGATAACACCAGTACTGTGTAGGGATAACATCAGTAATGTGATGGGATAAGACATCAGTACTGTGCTCTAGGGACAACATCAGTAATTTGGATGGACAACATTAATACTGTGGGGGAATAACATCAGTACTGAGGGATAACATCAGTACTTTCGAGGGATAACATCAGTACTGTGGAGGGATATATAGTACTGTGGAGGGCTACATATCTACTAGGGACTTAAATGCTTCTACACCGCTAAATGCTTTAGGCCATAACCTGCATCATGGTCTGCGCAACTGCAGCGTTGGTTAAAAGTTTGGATTTCGCTCATTTTTGCAAAACAGATTTTTGTATGTTAGAAACAGAAAATATTGTTCTTACCATAAAAGGGCTCGACATTGGGAAGACATTGCTGGAATTTCTTGTATTTCTTCACAATATCCCCAAGATCTCCGAGAGTGAATGCATCTCCTTTTTCCTAAGTAAGGCAAAAGTGCTATAAAAAAGAATCTTCGAAAAACTCTGCTTTTCCTAGCCTCAAAAGACACTCAAGTGACACCAGTTGTATATTGTCATATTAACATATACACCGAGCAAAAGGAGGCCACTGGACCACAAGTGATATTTGGTTATTCAACTCCATTCCGATTGACAAATTTCGATCCACATCTATGTATGATAATTCGTTTGGTTTTGTTTTCGTTCTCTTTCTGACGTATTACTCTGATGAGTTTCAGAGGCAAAGCTTCAGTAGTTATCATGTTTTGCTATATTTTCGATTTTCCTCGTCATAATCAAGCTCTATAACGATCAAAGACAAATATATTCCCATTGTTGAATCTTCAATTGCGGCTACCAAATACACTTAAGAAAATATTCGATCAAGAAAATGTTCAATTAAGAAAATTCTGATTCAAAGATCCCTTACCTAGCTGTTACAAATTAATAGTAATCTCACCTCTTCGCCGACAGAGTTGATTGTCAAAGACATCTTATCTGTTAGTTGCATCCCATCGGGTACCACATCTACTAGTTTGTCTTTCTTGATCACAAACATAATGCTTGATCAGTATATGACAATATCTGGCTCCTACAAAAAAAATGTTCCTTACTTCCAGATATTCCAAATAAATGTTAAATTTTTTGGAATGCCCTAGTTTGATGCCTACACTCAAATGGATTTTGGTTATTTGGAAATGATGATTTATTAGTTTATTCGAACTAATCGATCCAAACAAGAAAAGCAAGGAATAAGGCAAATTTATAAATCAAATTAATTTGTGAGAATGAAAAATGACCGGAGCGGGACTCGAACGCAAGACCACCATTTTTCATTCTCACAAATCGACTCAATTGATTTCCATATCCTGCCTCTTCTCAAGCAAGCGAAAATATAAACTGCAAGTTAGGCATACAATATGATATTTTTGAACATAATGAATTTGGGAGAGCAAGGCCTTTATGGGTAATGGGTAAATGCACTGTAGGGTATCTATGTTTTGAATGATTCTCTAAAGTATTCATATACCATACAATGATTTTCTAGAGTATTCATATACCATACAAATATTGTCAGCCACAAGAAGTACTCAGTTTGTAACTATTAGATGCTGGATTAAGCTGTCAAACATATCATCTAAGTTTGCTTTGATATTGTAAAAATTAACCAGGAAAACTATTAAGTATTTTGGCGCTTCCTTTTGTCGGCCACAAAAAGTGCTCCTTTTACAATTTATCATGTAAGCCACATTAATGTCCTAAGTTTTAAACTATAGTCATCTATTCACAAACTTTTAAGATGAAATGGGAAATATTATTGATCCAATGCTGATTGAAATAATGTAAGCCACACTTTTGCTCATTTATCATTATGTCAGCCACTTAAAACTCCCCATTCATCAAATTTCAATCATCTAAGATAGAGGTTAAAAAAAATATTCAAAAATCTAAATCAGGTTAGATTTTATGGCTTCTCAAAAATTACTAGTTTCGTAAGCCACTAACACCGTCAGCCACATAAATTACTTAAAATGTTTTTGACCGTATCTTCCAACTTAGTAACCCAATTTATTCTGCTTCAAAATGAAATTAAAAAGCAATTCTTCTATTTATCTACAAAGAAGTTTTGTGTGTCAGCCACATATATTACTCATTTCACATACAGAAATGTGACTGACATTGGAAATGTCACAAAAGGCCTTCTATTTTTGAACATGATCATATACATCTACTTCAAAGCTAAATCTAAACCTACAGATATACATCTACAACTAAATCTATATCTACAACTACATATACATCTACAACTACAGCCGGATCTAAACCTACATCTTAGAGTGCTGAGCAAGACCAAGTATCCGTAGAAATGCACTGGAGAAAGTTTAAGTCGAGAATTTGGCTAAGATAGGTAACATACTATAGGAAGAATTAAAGATCAAACTAGTCATGGCTATCCAGTTATGGCTAATACAGAACACCATTTCAAAACTTCCTGAATTCATTATCATTTCCAAAGGAGGCAGTATGAAGTTTAAGATGAAGTAAAAATCAACCAAAGCCAAACTATCACATTAACTCCTTCTCACTTACTCGATTTGTTAGTTGACAAAGACACATCTACATCTACACCTGCATCTACATCAATCTCTATAGTGACATCTACATCAACATCTTCAGTTAAATCTATATCTACATCTGCATCTGCATCATTAGTTACATCTACATCTACATCTAAAGCTAAACTACCACTAAAACTACATCGACATCTACGTCTTTATTTAGAGCTACATCAACATCTTCTGTTACATCTATATCTACATCTACATCAACATCTTCTGTTATATCTACATCTACATCTACATCAACATCTTCGGCTACCTCTACATCTTAAGCTACACTTCTACTAAAACTACATCCACATCTACATCTTTATCTACAGCTGCATCTACAGCTACATCTACTTCTTCATCTTCAGCTTTATTTGGCTTTAAATTTCCATCTACATCTACAACTGGATCTACGTCTACAACTACAGCTTTTTCCGTATCTACGTCATTGAATACTCAACTAAACGGAGTATCCGTAGAATACACTGGAGAAAGTTAAGTAGAGAATTTGGCCATATAAGGACGCAATGCTATGTATTCCTGAAGGTATTGAAAAGCAGATTAGTTATGGCTATCTAAAACCAAAATATCTAAAGCGAAAATGTGGTACCTTACCGTTAGGATAATGCCCGCTTTATCACTACACAAGTAAGTCGATGCAAGTTTTGACCAAAGTACGCAGTTGTCATAGATATGAAAATGTTGAGAAACTTAAAGATGAAGTAAGCATAACCCAAAATTATTCTTACTATCACATTAAATCCTATTTCCCTTACTTGATTTTCTTTGGTTGACAAAAACAGATCTATCAGATGAAGAAAACAGACATATCATCTACTTCTAAATCTACATCTACATCAATCCCTACAGTGACATCTACATCAACATCTTCAACTACATCTATAAATACATCTACATCAGCATCATTCGTTACATCTACATCTACATCTAAACCTAAACTACTACTAAAACTGCATCCACATCTACATCTTTATCTACAGCTACATCTACAGCTACATCTACTTCTATATCTTCAGCTACATATGTATCTACATTTATATCTACATCTACATCTTCATCTACAACTTCAGCTTTATCCTTAACTTAACTAGACGGAGTATCCATAGAATGCACTGGAGAAAGTTAAGTCGAGAATTTGGCCACATAATTGTGCAATGATATGTATTTTAGGAGGTATTGAAAAGTAGATTAGTTATGGCTATCTAGAACCAAAAGATCTAATGCGGAAATCTAGCGTCTCGCCGTTAAAATAAAGCCCGCTTTAACACTATACAAGTAGGTCACTGCGAGTTTTCACCCAAATACGCAGTGTCATAGATATGAAATGTTACGTTTGTAAAATACATATCAGCATTCTTATTCCTAATGGAAGTAATATAAGAAAGCATAAAATAATGTAATTATGACCATCATTTATCTAAAGTATTACAGTAACTCCTATTTAGCTCATTTGATTTTGTTGGCTTGAGAAAAAGTATTTACAAAGAGAAGGAGAGGGAGAGATCACTAGTGTGGTCATCAAACATAATATTTTGTGTTTCTACCGGATAAACAAATGGTAAATTTTATTAGTCAAAATAGCAAGAAAAGTTTATTTCTTTGATCTGTAATAAGCCGAAACGACCTACATCAACTTTTTTCTTTGTTTGACGATTTGTGGTTTTTGTGTTTGATCCTTAATGCATTTGATATCATCAGGTCTGTGATCTGGTTAATACAGCAAAACATTAAAGAATAACATCTTCTTAAATGCATAGCATTATTGCATAAAGAAACCCCTTTGTAAAAGTCTACTTTGAAGGAAACCACGAATAACCGTTAGGCAACTAGAGAGAAATTTGAAATCATAACACTTTACAAATTCAAATAAGTAGAATATGAGTTATTTTAATAATATCCCCAATAAAATAATTGCCGTAACAAAGACTTCCAATTCATAAGCTAGGCGTATTTTTTATAACTTACTCATTAATAAAGAACTTAATGAATGTTTATACAACAGAACATTGTTACAAATGTTGGGTGAGCTAAATCATGCTTTGGTCCTACAAACCGTCCTCATCTGGGCAAAATCAGAATAGGTCAGTGTCCACATACTCATGATACATATATATCAACAATAGCATAGGAAGAAAATCAGAATAGTTCAGTGTCCACATACTCATGATACATATATATCAACAATAGCATAGGAGGAAAATCAGAATAGTTCAGTGTCCACATACTCATGATACATATTTACCAACAATAGCATAGGAGCGAAATCAGAATAGTTCAGTGTCCACATACTCATGATACATATATACCAACAATAGCATAGGAGCGAAATCAGAATAGTTCAGTGTCCACATACTCATGATACATATTTCCAACAATAGCATAGGAGCGAAATCATGCTTTGGTCCTACAAACCGTCCTCATCTGGGCAAAATCAGAATAGGTCAGTGTCCACATACTCATGATACATATATATCAACAATAGCATAGGAGGAAAATCAGAATAGTTCAGTGTCCACATACTCATGATACATATATACCAACAATAGCATAGGAGGAAAATCAGAATAGTTCAGTGTCCACATACTCATGATACATATATACCAACAATAAGCATAGGAGGAAAATCAGAATAGTTCAGTATCCACATACTCATGATACATATATACCAACAAGGGCATAGGAGGAAAATCAGAATAGGTCAATGTCCACATAGACATACTCACGATACTCATATTCAACCAGGGCATAGGCGGGTATTGGTGGGGCTCATGAAAAGTATGGCACTTTTTCAAGCTGTCTCCAGCTAAAGTGATCCGGATAAATGCCTTTTGGGAACATCAAATGAGAGTAGTATTTATATAAAACATAGAACACATGAAGAACATGATTTTTCTAATGCAATAAGTGTTTGAACTTACGGTATTAGCTATCAATAAATCAAAATTCATGTGTAAAATAATGTTATGTAATGTATAAATAATGTTATGTAATATATAAATGAGCCATGAAAAATACACTCTCAACGTATACTACTGACTACTGACTGCTGAGGAAGGTACGTTTAGTACTATTTGAATTTTTATCTACACAATTTTTGATGCATAACTTTTCGCTGAAAGGTGTAGAGGGGACAGAATTTCCATTTAAATTCCAAACCCCACTTTTTCTCTAGTTTACTTTTCACCTATTTCCAGTGGTTAGACTGCTGAAGTCTTGCTACTTTGATCGATAAAATTGAGCGTCTATTTATCCGGTAGAAAGACAAAATATCATGTTTGATAAGCGCACTAATGATCTCTCACTCTCCTTCTTTTGGTAAATACTTTTTCAGCCATTTCCAGTGGTTGGACTGCTGAAGTCTGCCAAACCTAGTACTTCAAAGATTTATATACTCTCTCACTTTTGAAATTTACAAAAAAACTAGAAATGCATTATGCATAAGATATCTAACAAGACAATGAAAGAAGAAGGAAATTTATCAAAGTATTTTTATCGTCATGCCATTTTAATGACAAAATGTGCAGAAAAAATTGAATATGAAAAAAGGTTAAAGATCAAAACACCAAAACCATCAAACACAAATAAATTCTAAAAGTTACATAAGAACAATCAGATCAGAATAACCGCATAAATAAAGGGTTCGTTAATTGTTTCCCTAAATTGAGCTTGTGAATTCAACCTTTCGATAGATCGCAAATTTATCCATCTTACAATGCTGTGTTTGGGTCGAATTCAACCAAATCAGTGACTTTTACTTTATGTTTTTTCGAAGTCATTATAATGTCTTCCCAATCGAATCATAGGTAAAATTAAACTTTAAACATTGCTACATTGGATTATGTAAAAAATCTATGTCATTAAAGCACGTTCAAAACAAAAAGCTAGTTTCATTTATCGAGTTGAGTGAAATTGTTAGTCATGTGACTTCGAGCATGTCCTCGCAACTGAACTCACTTTTTAGGAGGTGGCAGTGCGCGTAACTTATAGAAATCAAATCTACAAAAATTTCGAAGCATGATGAAGCTTTTGTTTTGTTTACTTGCTAAACTTTCAAGTTTTATATGCTTGTTTCAAAAGATACATTTTTGTTGTTAAAAAGAAATAAAATTGTACCTGAGCACAAGCAAATAAGAAAAATGAGTGTATTACCAAACTAAAGGCGCTGTTGCTAAGCAAAATTTCGGTCTAGCCTCGATGTGGGGCGCAGCTTTGCGTGAAATTGCCGGCTTTGCGCATTGTGTGTGTGAGTGTCACCGAGGGTGTTTATGATGTAGATTTAAGAAACTCGTCAGTCGAATACCCATGAAGCATTTCGGGGCATTATGTTCGATATGCTGTGTTATTCATGGGCGCCCCATCACCCTATGGAAAGGGTAATGTTCCGATCTAACATCATAATATAGATATTAAGAATTGTGTGTAGGTAATATGATTACCAATGTCTTTGTGACTTATAAGTGCTAAGGCTGCAGGGAGGGTTCAGATTTTGGTTGGAGTCTCTTTCCAGGATAGGGTTCTCAAGTGTCCCTTGAGTATGGACTTTGTGCAAACTGGTGCAACCTAAAAGGTTTTTGTTCGTTACGAAATCGATCTTCGAATCTGTCCTAAGACTTTATGGACACCAGTGTATATGTTGTGATTTAAAGAACAGCAATGAAAGTTTTTGCTAAGAGCTTTGTTCCCTATTCCCATTATTGATGCAAAATGCCCCCTAACCCCCTTTTTGGAATTGATTCAATGTTCTCAAAGACCCCTCGAAGCGAAGCCCCCTCGAAGCGAAGCCCCTGGAAGCTTCTGGCATTTTGTCATTTCTAAGGTTTCATAATGGCTTAAGTTTTTTCTTCCTGAATATGCTAATAACCCCCAGAAACGCCACTGTATAAGTAGCTGATATACGGGGCTGATGAACAACACCTATTGACCACACCTTTATGATTGCAAAGAAATAAGGTCAAAATATATTTTTTTCAAAGTAATCAGTACTAATAGGGATGGTCAAAATTCAATGATTGGAGGGGCAAAGTTGAAGGATTGGGGGGCATTCACCCCTCAGTATTAGTAATAAAAAAGGCTCTGCTGAGCAGAGCGGATGCATCATACCAGATGAAGACCATGAATTTATCACATTTTAAAAAGTTACAAATCCCTTTTAAGGTTAAAAATCCTACTTCTTCTCAATTTATTTCCAAGCTGCCTTCTAGTTGAAAAAAATGATGTTCTTCAGTAATCAATACTCATCTTAAATCAAATTTTAGTCTTTTCTTCCTAGACGCTCTAAAAGTTCCTTTTTGCCGGCTGCTCTTTGGCACCGCAAACGTATTGATAGCATTCATGTCCTTCAGACAAATATCATTCATGCCCTATCATGGTTTATTAGATTACCAAAAACCTAATAAGATGACAACAAGCTTTGTAGCCAAACAAGGGGTAGAATATTGTGGTCTCGCTAAGTCTGAAGTTGTTTAGATTAGATAAGGACAGATAAAACTCTCATGGAATTTTCTAGATTGGTTATATTTTTCGTTTTAGCCAATGAGATCGGTTTCTGGTTTTGGATTTATTTACCCTGGGTACCAGAGCCTCGAGTAAGGAGGGGGAACGAAATGAGAGTGCGGTCGAAATTAGAGTGGAGACCGCACTCTCATTTCGACCGCACTCTCCTGTCGTTCCCCCTCCTTACTCGAGGCTCTGGTACCCAGGGTAGGATTTATTCCGCACTGTATCGAATGATGTTCGCAAATCCTAGAATTCCTTCCACAATGATTGCGTCATTCTTTAATAAAATCAGCGTTACGGTAATTTATCAATATAAATGTATGTGTAAAATAATGCTATGCATTAAGCCATGAAAAATATGTACTTAACGTATACTACTGGATACTGACTACTGAGGAAGGTACGTAATTTCTCTACACAACTTTTGGTGCATAACTTTTCCCTGAAAGGTGTAGAGGGGATAGCATTTCGATTGATATTCAAAACCCCGCTTCTTCTCTAGTTTAATTCTTCCTCTTCTTCAGTGGTTGGACTGCTAAAGTCTTGGTGGTGTGGGAGAATTTCTGCCTTTCAGCATGTCTGGTGTAGTTGTCAAAAGGCCCGAATAGGTGCATCTCTACATTAGTGGTGCTGCTCTTTGTGTGATTCGTATAGCTTGGGTTACTCTACTCTAGTGCCCCGGTAGTCCAGTGGCAGCACACTGTATTGAAATACTTTATGTTTGTTACATGTATGAAGTTATGTAACACGATTGTGACACAGAGTTACGTGACACGATTTATGATGCTCATCCTCCGAATACAGCGTTTCTCTCTGCATTTATCTTCAACACACTTTAATGGCGATGTAGAAAAGGATTAACAGTTATCTATACTCAACGAGAGATCCATAAGCTAACACTGAATCTAACGCTGAGATATATGATGTGATCAAAAGAACAGCAATGAAAGTTGCAATGTTCCCTATTTCCATTATCCATGCCAAATTCTCCCGCTAACCCTTGCTTCAATGTTCTCCAAAACCCCACAGCCCTCGACGAACATACAATTATGACTACGAATTTAAAAAGTTAAAGCTGAGCTATGCAAATGCATGATATCAGTTGATGAACATAGCTAATACGAATTCGCATGAAATCAGAGAACGCGTAGAACAACAAAGTAAATTATTCCCCAGAAAATCGCATTGACCTAAAATCTCTGTTTCCAGATATGGTTATCTTGTTCATTCCAACTTCAAGTGAACGAACGAAAAATTCACAATAAAACTGAAATTTCATTTACAATGTATTAATAGAACTGACTATAATTTGTCTGAATATCGCGTGAGCATGTTACTTTAAGTTACAAGGAGCCAGTCTCCTTCCTTTCTTATTTCTCTTCTAAATCGCTCTGTACTTTTGTATACCGAGCACTATGATGCGGCGTTAGACCACGCAATCGCGTGTAGAGTAACAGTTAATTTAAACATCTTTTTAGCTTATTCGAAAAGCGGACGATGTAGCGAAGTACTTCATGTATGATTCGTTCATGAAGTTATGTAATTTTCCACTATCAGTTAGCGTAAGCTGTAGTCTTTATTTGTCTCTTAGCTTCATAAAAAAAGCTTGCAATGTTGAGCGCGATTCAACAAGAACATTACATAAACCAAGTTCCATTATAGCTAAAGTAATGTGGTAGAATCGATAACGCTCGTTCAGCGAGTTAAACGCCTCTTTTCCCCATATGTCTTAAACTTGCCTTACGCATTAAAGAATTCATCTAAAGGTCGTTGGGTCGAGACCCGCTCGCGTAATTCTCATTTATATGAATTATCTCAAATGATTTTCTAAATCCTACTTCTTCTTGACTTAATTCCGAGCGACCTTCTAGATGAAAAAGAATGTAATCAATACTCACCTTAAAGCGATTCTGAGTCTTTACTGGCTAGACACTCTAAAAGTTCCTCTTGATTGGCTTTTTTTTGGCACAGCAAACACTTTTATATTGCCAGCAGCTATGTCTTTCAGACAAATATCTGCATTGATGTCATATGGGAGGCTTCAAAATTTTCCGGGATGGTATGATCCGAGCTTTGTAGCCAAATAAGGATAGAATGTATTGAGTCTCACTTAGCCTTAACATAATCCAATTAGACAAAGACAAATGTGATCCATTGAGATAATCAGATTGTTGATACTTCCAATTTTAACCAATCAAACCATTTGATGATTTACGCTAGTGGGGACTTGAATCGGAACGAATGACGCAGGTCCACTGATCGAATAACATTCCTTCCAAAATGGTCGTGTCTCTGGATTTTGCCAAAATTATGCAATATAATTTTATGCATCAAGGGCCTGTTTGTATGAGGCGGACTGGCCCGTAAAAGATAAGATAATGGGTCAGTCCCAAGCCAGCCCACCCTTAACGCCAAAATGTATACATATAATGTGTGAAACGTTATTTGTAAGACATATTGAGCCACTCTGCTTCGCTCTAAAAGTGCGTCATAACCTAGTCGACGCGGTCACAGGCGGACTGCCCCGTTTTCCGTTTACATGAAAAAAGTCATCCTGTTTGAGGCAGAATCCCGGCAGTCGATAACCGGGATCTCGGCAAGGCGGGCCAGCCCGGCGTTCATATAAACGCAAACTGATGTTTACAAAGCTGTGACCAGGTCAGTAGGATCTCACATAAAGGTGAGCCAGCTCGCTTACGGGCCAGCCTGCCTCATATAAACGGGCCCTAAAAACTGTTCCGCATTATCGGCAGAGCAAATTTAACATTTCATTAAGGAATTTTGGAAACAGTCTACTTTAAAACTATGGATGCTATATTGTGTAGACAGAACTTAATAGGGTTTTTTGATTTAGGCGTTTCAAGTGACAGGCTATTCTTCGTCTCACTGGACTCCTAGCGATGATCGGTTGTTTCTCATCATGCCAACCATTCATCTCCTTTCTGATACGCTGATTTCGATCTTATCATGATGTATTAATCTTACCATAATTCGTTAGGTCTTGTTTTCGTTCTCTTTCTGACGTACTGTCCTAATAGGGTTCTGACGGGAAGATTTGATAGCTATGTATCCGATTTTTCTTGCAATCCTAAAGTTTTCTACCGATCTAATATTGTTATAGTTTTTTTTCCTCAACAGTATTCGTTTTTGCCCGTTGCCGCAGTATTTGTTTTTGCATATTTGCGAGAAAGGATTTTTTAAGATGTCATATACAGTACAATGTATTAATCATTTTTTTTACTCATAATGAAAATTTAAGCCCATTAGAGATAAAGAAATTCAGTTCGTCCGTTTTCTAGTGGTTAAGTCTCGTGGGGGGGGGGGGGGGTACCTTACGGGGTTAACTAATAGGGATGTGCCATTTTGAAAAAAATTGGGGCCATAATTCTGTGTCGCAAATTGAAAAAAGGGACCCATAATTCCGTGTCACGGAATATGAGAGAGAAACAAAATTCCAGTAGCACCAACACAATTGTATCTGAATGAGCCAAAATATTTCTAAATCAAAGTCTCATACCACACATCAGTGTAGATGATGTGTCATTCTTCTTTTTGGGGTTGACTCTACGATCATCACATTTCCCTTGTCTGTATTTTTTCTCAAGATTCATACCCATAATTCCAGGTAAAACCGACTATTAAGTGAAAATGTACACCCATAATTCTGTATTTGATTTCAAAAAGTTACTCCTAAAAAAAGGCACATACCCGCTACCATACCCTTGTTAAGAAACCCCCCTCCCCGAAAGTAAAGTTCAAAAATTACACAGCTTCCTGCGACAATTGCTGTTTACATACAATGCACAAAATAGCTCATCAGGGACGCAGGAGCGATGTAAGGGCAAGGGGGTGACTTTTTTATAAGTGCAATGTAAATCATAGACGAGCGTAGCGGACCGAAAAATTAGGGTCTTGGCAGGGGAGTTTTTGCAGCCACGCCCTCTAACTTGGCTTACAATAGAATCAAAATATTTTAAGAATTGTCAACAATGTCATTCTACGAATTGTTTGCGTTATGATTTCCGTCGCATGGTATTTAACGTTGTGAAAGTAATATATGATTTTTCATGGAAAATAAACTTTTCCCCCCTTGCTCCTCTTAGCGATAACCCTCCCCTGCTGCAACCCCCCCTCTGGCGTCTCTAATTATTTCAAATGTTAAATGATGAGATTGGCCAATGTACAGAAGTTTTAAAAACATCATCGGCCCTTGTTATCCAAAATGGATCTGTTTTCAAACAATGCTTGGTTGTTTTCAGGGAGAAGCTGCTCTTCTACATCTTCCGGTAGCTATCTTGAAAACATGGAATGCAGAACACTGGAATGGACTACTGGAATACACTAGAAGGCACAAGAATGCACTAGAATACTGGAATGATGTTCAGTAATCACTTGATTACCCTGAAAATTCATTCCAGTATTCTTGTATTCCAGTGCGGTCTAGACATATTCTAGACATATTCTATAATTATAATAACAGACATATTCCAGGCGTATTAAAGACTTAGACTATAAGACAGTTAAAGGGAATAATGATGCCGAAACCATGATGAGTTTTACAGTTAATGGTTGCAAGGAAAGGAAGGGATGAAATTCAAACATTTCATACTGGCTTTATTATAAGAAAGCTTGGCTTAGATTTTAGTCTGCCTATTTCTTATTGGAAGTGATTTTTTGAAAAATAATAAACACGTCCTTCTTAATTCTTGCTTCAATTTTGATGACATTCGGTTTTTTTTCTTGTGACGTTTGAATCTTATTCGGGTTATTGAGATTTTAATTTGACTTCACTCAAAGCATTTATAACTTCTAATTTGTTTAATCTGATCTTCATTCAGCTTATTTTTCATTTAATTCTAACGAGCGTAAATAAACGTTCTAACATAATAATCATAATAAAAATCTTTGAAAGATGAACTTAATCTTTTAACTACCTTTCTGTATTTTATAAGCTCAGGGTATTAGGCCCTCCTATGGTTTTTAATTTCAATGATACTTACTTCAATGCCCGTGAAATCTGATCTTCATTGTTATAGTGGATAGGTTAGATTTTGTAATGCAGATATTTTCCAACAACAAAGCTCAGCCCAGGCTCTGCTATAAAATTGCTAGGCTGGGAAAAATTCAAGGCTGTCATCATAAAAAGACTATTTTCATCAATTGTCAAATTGAGGCATCTGGGGAAAAGCAAAACTTTTTGGCACGTTAGCCACTTTTAAAGTTTCTCTCCGGCATGGATGAACTAATGTCTTGTAAAACTATTAGTGTAAGAAACACTTTTCCGAACTTGTCACATTGAAAAGACTAGTCTTTGGATGGTACAAAACATTATAGCCAGATATATCGGAAAAATTTGTCTGACACTAAACAGAGTAATACGTCAGAAAGATAACAAAACATAAACCTAACTGATAATATACCCGGATGTGGGTCGAAATAGGCCAATTAGAAAAGAGGTAAATGATTGGTATAGTGTTGGAAAACCTGGCTATACATTGAAAAGACTTTTTTCCAATTTTCAGTGCA
This sequence comes from Pelagia noctiluca, assembly GCA_963924455.1. Lineage (NCBI taxonomy): Eukaryota > Metazoa > Cnidaria > Scyphozoa > Semaeostomeae > Pelagiidae > Pelagia > Pelagia noctiluca. The sequence goes on from OZ004334.1 coordinate 8,915,509, forward strand.
TTTGTTCTTGTCTTGCAAATAACTGGGAGAAGCAAAACGTTTTGACAAGTTAGGCACTTATAGAGTTTCTCCCCAGTATGGATGAAACTAATGTCTTGTAAGGCTATTAGTGTAAAAAACACTTTTCAAATCTTGTCACATTGAAAAGGCCTTTTCCAATTTTCAATGCATTTTTTATGTATTGTAAATAACTGGGACAAGCAAAACTTTTAGACAAGTTAGTTACGTATAGGGTTTCTCTCCAGTATGGATGAAACTGATGTCTTGTAAGGCGAATAGTGTACGAAAAACTCTTCCAAACTTATCACATTGAAAGGGCTTTTCCTATTTTCAGTGTATTTAATTATGTTTTACAAATAACTGGGACAAGGGAAACCTTTTGAACCGTTCGACACTTATAGATTTTCTCTCCAGTATGGATGAAACTGATGTCTTGCAAGGCTATTAGTGTACGAAAAACTCTTCCAAACTTGTCACATTGAAAAGGCCTTTACCTAGTGCATTTGTTCATGTCTTGCAAATAACTGGGACGAGCAAAACTTTTGGACAAGTTAGGCCCTTATAGGGTTGCTCTAAGGCATGGATGAGCTAATGTCTTCTTGTAAGGCTATCAGTGTAAGAAAACACTTTTCCAAACTTGTCACATTGAAAAGGCCTTTTCCTATTTTCAGTGCATTTGTTCATGTCTTGCAAATAACTGGGACGAGCAAAACCTTTGACAAGTTAGGCCCTTATAGGTTTTCTCTTCAGTATGGATGAAACTAATGTCTTGTAAGGCTATTAGTGTAAGAAACACTTTTCCAAACTTATCACATTGAAAAGGCCTTTCCCTATTTTCAGTGCATTTGATTATGTTTTCAAATAATCGGGACAAGGGAAACCTTTTGAACCGTTCGGCACTTATAGGGTTTCTTTCCGGTATGGATGAACTAATGTCTTGTAAGGCTAATAGTGTAAGAAAAACTTTTCAAAACTTGTCACATTTAAAAGGCTTTTTCTTCTTACTGTTCATCTTTCTATGTCCCATTTCATCACACACTGTGACTGAATAAAATGTAGGCAAAAGCAGCTCTTTTTCTAAATCAAAATGTAGAAGTTTATTAGTAAACATTTTTGCACTACTGCAGATTCTTAAATGAATGCTATTTGAGAGCGTGGGTTTTTTAGATTCTTAGAACTGTTTTCTCAACATAATTTTATGGTAAATGCATATACTGCCTTTGGTTTATGTAGAAAAGAGGATAACCTTGATAACTTAGATACTTTTCTCGGAAGGCGAGGGGATTCTCAGCTATGAGTGTTAAAATCTAGAATCAAATTTCACGTTAAGGATGAGGAATAACCATTTTCAGCGTCACATGACATCTCAGTAATAAAAAGGGATATTTCCCCTACAACAAGGCCCACAATATGATGCTGTATTACGAAATATTTTGCAAATTCGGAATCATCATCAACGCACCAAACAAAAGAATGAAGATGCATTATTATTAAACTCTCGGGGTCGCACATAAATAGCACGAAACGCTAACGAAGGATTCGCAATATGAGGACAATAGGAGAGGATAACCTTGACAACTGATATACTTTTTTCAAAAGGCGAGGGCACTCCAGTTGTGAGTGTTCAAAACTTGGTTTCAAATTGCAGGGTTACACGATCATCGCATATTACATTTGCTGCTCAACAGTAACGAAAAACAGTTGTTAGAAGCAAATTTTTCAACTTATTCCAGTTCTCAATCTTGAAAACAAATAAGGTAAGAAATCTTATATCTTAACTTTTTCTGTTGCGAGAACCCCTGTTAGTCCTTTACATGCATTTCTTTATAAGCAATTTCAGCTCGAGCTCGGTGTAGTATATGTCTTGTATGAATGTATAAAACTCTCACTTGAGGTTCGCGACAAACTATGGCCTAAACTTCAAAGAAAGACGACGAGTTGAGTACGTTAAACTATTTACAATATTTACAAAAACCAAACTTGAGTTCATTATGATGCGATACGACAGACATTTAAGTCTGTTAGTCCGTTGATAATAAACTTGCTTGATAAATTGTTGAGTTCGAATACTAAATTCTTGAATGAAACGACTAGAGTACATGACTTGCTTTGTTGTTCAATCGTACGACTAAAAAACTACTCTCTCGAAAACTATTACTCTTTGGCCAGATCAACTTTTGGGCAAAAACACTTATCTTGTCAAAAGTAACATTGCTTTTTAAAACATTATACTTTCACTCTAACTTTCGGTCGATTCTTACGTAAATTACTTTTTAAAAATGCACCTTATTGCATATCTGAGAACCTAAATTTCAAAAGTTTCAGGGGGTATGCCCCCGAGCCCCACAAATTAAGCATGAACCGGACCAGCTATGGACAGCTTCCGCCGGGCCTGAACGTACTGATTAAACGAGAGCCCTAGTTATGATGGGATCCGAGAAAATTGAGCCATCCCAGTTTACAAGACTGACCCATATCATATGCACAGGGGCTGAGAAGAGAGCATGAAAATCATGACTCATTTTCTTAGAATATTCTAGGATCTATTAATCCTCGAAGCAATTTTTCTTTCCTTTTTTCCTTAGAAATTCCAAAAATCTGTAATCAACGTCGTGCTAACAATTTGTGATCAGAAATTTGTCATTTTGAAAGAGGAAATATGACGATCGAAGAGAAAATCTTGTTTGTGACAACCAAGTCATGCAAGACGATAATCAGTCACCAAAAGAAATCGACTTGGAACAAAGAAGTGCCTGACTCCGAGGAAGACATTGAAGACATTCTTGGAAAACTGACACAATTATCAAAAGTAGGGACAGCTTCGTTCATGTCTATCTACAACCTCCCTCCTCTTAACAATTTTTCCCAATCTTAGTTCCCACTCTGACTAATCGAAGTTTGTCAACTAATGGAGGCAGTACCTTTATAGTTAATAGGCAAATACTCTTACTATCAGTGCAAGGTATTTTGTATGAGCAAAATTTTCAGGTCAGTTTCCATTGCAATGTTAATCGAAGCACTGAGGGTCAACTGAATATGTAAACAGTACAGTACATTAGTACTTCATAGGGAAATACTCTTAGCATCTTCGTAAGGTATTGGTTATATGCAAATCGCAAAGAGTCCACTGAATATGTAGACTAGTCGAGCAGTAGGATCCTATGATTCTCTCCTGTTGACACCTCGTGCAATTGACTTTTTGGCTAAAATTATAGAGATCTGGCAATCTCTCCGCACACTTTGTGATAGGCCTTCTTTTGGCTTCAAATCTATGACCAAGGCTTAAGTAATCGACCCCTTCCCCGTCCTCGCCAATCGCATATGTCCCCTTGAGCTATCAAAATCTTGGCCTAAGGAATCAGTTTTGATAATAATTCCTCATTCTATGTTTAGTTGAAGGAAGACTTCATTAAAAGAATGCCAGGTTGGATAGAAACACGACAGAGGACAATAAACGAGCTTAACGAGATTGCTGATGAGTGTGATAATTTGCACAAAGGCTGCAATATTGCCAATGTAACTGGATCCAGCGTTGGGGCTGTAGGAAGTATCATGGCAATAGGAGGCATTATATTGGTCCCTTTCACGTTCGGTGGATCCTTAGCATTGACGGTCGCAGGAGCAGCGACCGGTATGGCTGGAGCAGCAGCAAACGTCACAACATCAATTGTCGAGTCTTCGAAAATGAAGGGTGAGTTTCTTTTGTGATATTCTCACTGTCGGTATTTCCCATTCAAGGTTAAGTCAGGCCAATCGTATTTTATTTTCGGTAATACTTGATATAACGCTTACCCAAAATCTTTGATTTCATTTTTCATTTCATTTTTATAATAATGACATGTCCACAGGATTGGGACGTCGTCATAAAACAAACATATAAACGATAACACTACGACTACAATAACTATAATAACAAGAAGAAAAAAATATTTTACCACATTGTATAGATTCAGGAATAGCTATGATCAGCTAAATTTATAAGGCTTACGTGTTAATAAAACGAAGCTCTAGCGCATTTTTTATGAAAATCGCTAAATTTTTAGCGAGTTTCAATTTTCATTTGACATTACAAATATGAATTTTTGTTCTGACGTAAGTTCTTTAGTTAAGTTAAGTAAATTCATAGTGCAGGTGAGTGGGTAATATCATACCTATGTACAATTCATAGCAAATTATAAATATATTTACTTTAATACTAAAGAGGCTCTATTAAGCCTTATAGACCAGGTTAATTTTGGGGTAGGTACCACCTTAAAGCGAAGACAACATGATGGCTATTTTCAAATAGCCACACATCTGGGGGTTCAGAAAAGTGATGGCGAACGGTGATCTGCTGGGATCTAGTGGGGGAAAATGGGGGTTCAAGTTTTGGTGCATTGACAAAATGCCTCAGCGGAGGAGCAAATTGATAATTTGGCTCTGCAGACAATTAAAAGTAGTTATTTGTGTTTCAAATCATCGATTCATATGTCTTTAAAATACCTCTAGTCTATTAAAGTGTTATCAGTTAATCAAAAAGGGCCACGTGACCCAATTATACCAAATATGGAAGTTCCAGCTGATTAATGTTTATCAATTTATTTTTCTTTACTCTTGAATAGATATCTCTAATGGGACTATCACATGAGCCCGGTTGACCAGGCTAGTCTATTTTGCCTTGCTTTCAGTATAATGTCGGCTGAACGGACTGATTTTCCCATGGTAAAACGTGCTGAAAATTAAGATAAGGCGGTGAAAATTTGATACAACGTGTTTCACATGATTGTTTTCAGACCGCTAAACCAGGTAGTGAAATCTCATGTCATAGCGGCGAACCGGACTTGGCTGGTTCAACGGTCTCATGTGATATGCTCCTAATGGAAAGGAGGAACAACGGAAACAAAAATTCAGCATAGAATTTAAATATTTAGTCATCCATACTTGAATCTTCAGCACTGTCTTCGTCTTTGGCTCCTTCAAAACTGACGTCATCATCTACGTTAATCAACATCTCTTGGATTTCTGTGGGAAAGGCCTTTCCAATCCATTTCACTGTAAGATCAGATAGCCAACCATACTCAGTAAAATTTTGTTATTCAAGATTTTGTTCATCTGTATAATTCCAAATTCTGGCTAGTGCATTAGTGCGTAATATATGCAGCCTCAAAGCTGATTGGCATGGCGGTAGCAGTGGAAGATAATGACCTTTCCTTGATTCAGATATTTCTTGTCGAATAGTTGCTATCTTGCTTCGTTGGTCCTCTTTTTACGACATCCATACAATAAACAAACACATTCCTCGAGTTCATCCATGGTGCTGTCTGTTATTTCCCATGATGAGCCAAGCAAGTTAAACGTCCTCATAAACCTCTCATTTCTCTGAAGCACTTTCCAAAATACAGCTTCCCTGTTATTGAAAAACAACGAGACGTAGTCATTTCCCGTGAATGCATGAAATCCAATCAAGCATTTCTATGTTTCCAAGATTTATTCCATTCCTGTAAAAACCTGTGCCCGAGTCAAACTATACTCGTCGTTGATGTTCCACTTTACTCAGCAAAATCACCAGAATTTCAATATCACCTGAAGCAGAACGGATAACGACATCTTTTTCTGGATAACACTGCAGCGCATGATGGCAGTGAAGGGCTACTTTTGTCTCTGCCTCCTCTTAATTGCATGCTAATGCATCGTCTGATGTGACCCCAAATATACTGAGCTTCGAGAAATTGCTTTCCGTTGACATTGATAAACTCTTCCATTAAATTGATAAGACGGACTTTATATTCGCTGTTCTTCAGAAAGTCGCTGAAGTTTCGGGGGATCTTGGTTTGGTGGATTGGATGATGACTTTTTCTTCATTCTCTCGTTTGCTTCTCTCTGCTGATTTTATTGATGAATCTTGATACGTATCTACCACGATATCTATACGATGATATCCACTTGGGAGTGATTTGATAAACTTCCATGCTAGCCTTTCATGTATGTCCGGTAATGCTGTGAGCGTTCTAATGGCTGCCATGATATCAACTATCAATAAATGTGGAAACTTCACTTTTAGCTGGAAGGGTGTCTTTTGGAGGCAAAACTGGTGTTCTAGAGTAATTTAGTATGATCGGCTGGAGTTTACTCTTAGTTGTACTTTAGCGAGGGGCAAGATGTGAGTTACTTGTCCCTCAACTAAGAGTTTGCATGTCTACCCTTCAGGAGAACTTATCCAACGCCGAAGTGTTTCACGTGCAACAACGGGTCACACGGAGAACAGAGAGCCATGCTGAATATGATATTAGAGATTAGGCTAGGCCAGGCGTTAGTTGAAAACAATGGAATTTTACCATAGATGAGTAGATGACGCGTGGTTGACTCTGAGGAAGTTGGAAGATGATATGACAACAACAGAGTGAGTAAGTTAGGCTATGACGCAGAGAACTTTGAGAAGAATATAGTTGAGAAAGAAAGTTCTGAGAGCGAATGAATGAGTAGGAAAATTTAGGCCTAAGTACTGATTGTAGAATGTCTAAATCCACTACAGTACTCCTTCGAGATCCATCTGGATTGGCCAGACTTAACGGTATGGAGCAAAGTGAGCACTGAAGTGCCGTCTCAAAATCTACAGCACATTCATTCTTACAAGAAATGGTCAACAAAGTGTCCAGGATGTTTCTGTTTACTTCAAACTCTACCTTCATTGTTGCTACTTTTAATAGTGACCTTGTTGCCAGAAGTATTTCAAAGCTTCGTGTCTTGCCTTGGAATTGGAGCATGAAAGTCAACCTCCTTGCTGTCCGGTCTACTTTCGTTGAAACTTTTGTATGCCTCTTTCTCTCGTTTCTTAGCACCAATGATATTCTCCACCAACAGTGCTGACACTGGAATTCTAGAACTGAGATTCCAAAGTTGCATTTGATCTAGAGCCTTATAGAAGGGGTTCAAATACTCTTCTTTAAGAAATCTGACTATATTGGTGACATGCTTTTCTAACTTGATTATCTGCGATGGACGATGCGGCTTGTGCGGAGTTGATGCATTATTGAGTTGGGCTAGATTAAGGAAGTTTTCTGTGCATTTTGCTTGCTCAGCTCGATTCAGGGTCCATTTTAATATTGAATTGCTGTCTGATGTAAAGCTTTTAATTCCGCCTGTCGTTTTTGCGTCTCTATTCAGCGTCTTCTCTCCCCTTTGATCGATAGCAACCCTTAACGGCAAATTCTCTTTTCCGGGCTTCCGTATCAATAAGTCTCGCACGAAAAATTTAAATCACGCAGAAAACACTTCAGTGATTGAGGGTGATTAAACATACAAACAAACAGTTCAAATTGTAATATTTAATGCACATATTAAACGAAAAAGGATAAGATAAGGCAACATCGTTAACGAGTGGATACACTGTTAACACATATCACGAAAATACTTTTTAAACATTATTAAGTTGGAACTTCCATATTTGGTGTAATTGGGTCACGTGACCCTCTTTTATTAACAGATAATACTTTAATAGACTAGAGGCATTTTAAATACAAATGAATCGATGTTTTGAAACACAAACTACTTTTAATTGTCCGCAAAGCCAAATTATCGATTTCCTCCTCCGCAGTGGCATTTTGTCAATGCACCCAAACTTGAACCACCGTTTTCACCCACTAGACCCCAGCAGATCACCGTTCACCATCACTTTTCTGAACCCCCAGATGTGTGGCTACTTGAAAATAGCCATCATGTTTTCTTCGCTTTAAGGTGGTACCTACCTCAAAATGAACCTGGTCTATTAGGGGAGGGGGGCTTTTTTTGATTTTCTAGGTTCTGGATGAGGAGCTTATTAGAGTGGGTGCCTTTCAAAAAGGGATTGGAGAAGAAATGTTTCACTCTCAAGCGTGCTAAGTTAGAAATATGCAATATTACGATGGAATGAATCCATTAGCTATCCTTAACTGATCACATCTTACTTGGTAGTCTCTCCTGTATTGAGAGGGGGATGGGGGCTTAATAGAGCTTTTATTGTACACTGCCCATGTAGTTTCATGCACTTTACATAGAAAATTTATCAATTCAAAATGAAAAGGTCCTAAGGAGTTCAGTAAACTTGAGGAAAAGCAGGATTTGGAAAATAAATTGAGATAATAATATCATACTTATGTACTATATATCATTTTCATTCTTACAAATTATCTCGATTCATTTTCAAAATCCTACTTCTCCTCAAGTTTACTCCTGTAACTCAATCCAGTGATGGGACTGTGATGGTCCTCCTGGTTTGAGAAAGTCATCGCCCTTCGGCAGGTCCAGTGTTGTGTTAAAAAGCCCGGATAGGTTCATCTCTGCACTCATTGAGCGGTGGTGCAATTTGTGTGAATGAAATTGACTGGGTTTCTCGAAGTTCCGGTGCGAAGTGGTAGCGCTCTAGAGTACGAATCTAAAGGTTGTACGTTCGAGTCCTACGCGGGTTATTTTCATTCTCACAAATTATCTCGATTGAGTTCAGTACAGTACATTCTACAGCACAGATTGCCTGATTGCTGTAAAATTTTTGATTAGTAATCACCAGAAGCATCATGGAAAAAGCTCAAGCATGAAACTTCCATGCCTCATATTGCACTTGAGAAAACCAGGCTGATTGTCTCCTTATTTTGCAGATAAGTCAAACACTGCACAGGATTGCCTCGACAAGGACAAACACGAGACTGACCAGCTAAACAACATTGTAGAAAGCTTGATGGCATTTCTCAACAGCATCGAGTCACTTCAAGAGAAACTTCAGTCCCTCAACAACTTGGAGTCGGTGTCAATCGCTGTAGATGGTGGGGCAATAGCTACAAAAGCAGCGTTATCAGCCATGGGTATTACGAAGAGTGCTAAGGCATTGCAGATAATTCGCTCGTTTACAGCCGCAGAGATTTCAGTACTAAAGGAGTGTCCTAAGTTAATGAAGAGTCTGAAGGTTTTCAAAGGCACAGCTTTGGCAGCCGGGAAGTTAGCCACTTGCCTTGCAGTGGCCGGGCTCGGCATCTCGATTTATGAAATCATAACCACTTCACGAGATATTCACGGTGGATCTGAGACGGAGGCAGGAAAGAGGTTTAGAGAAAATGCTAAAAGTTTGGCAGAGCAAAGGGACACACTGTGTGAGATTCAAAGAAAACTAATGTTGCAGTAGGCAAGCAATTTCAAATAGAGATGTAAAATGAAATGAAAAACGCAATCAATCCAATGCAGCACAAGTAAGCATCCTAACTTCGAGGTGCAAATTATAACATAAAAAAATTCCTGCGATCAACGGCCCAAAATATCTTAATATAATAGATTTCTAAAGGTTAGCGGAGAGATTTGGAAACATTTGTAAAGGATCTCATATGTCATAGATAAGATACATTTGTAGATTTTTAAGATTTTTAGAAATTTTGGAGAATCTTTATTTCAGCCCTTTGGAGCCACTTTTAAGAGATTTTTGTGATTTTTAGAGATTTATGAAGTTCTTCAACATATGAGACTGTTTTTGAAATGGTTGATCCCAACGTGATAAATTGAAATTAGTTAGAACATTGCATTTTGCGTGAATTGTTTTTGCGATAGATCTACTGCATCTGGTATAAGGTTAGATTTATTTATCAATCTGACAGGTGAAACTCCCAAACAAATCAGTTTAAGTAGCTGACACTCATTGAATATCGTATGTCGGACGGCAATTATAATTTTAAGGAAAGGAGAGTTTTCATTTACGCAGTATGAATTATCTTCCATTTACTAAACATTGCTTACTATTCCAAGCTCAGAGCTGAAGTTTTTCAGTTCTCACTTTTACTATAACAGAGAGATGCAATTTCAAAGTAGTATGATGTCCGTTCGACATAAAAATAAAAAGGGGAAAGGTTTTTCCTGAGATGCTGACTGCATTTAGCATTTATTTGTAACTTTTCTAATCTCCAAATTTGATTGCCTTTTCATTAGAAAAAATTAGAATTGTCTACGGGATTGCATACACGAATGTTTTCATTGAGAAAATGTATGTCCGTCCGACATTTTTCTAATAGCATAAAGAATACGAAAGAAAGTAATCCCGAAATCGTCTGATCATAAATCATTTCAAACTCTATTTTTATCATAAAGTAGTCAGCGGCTAAACTTTCCTTAAATGAAGACGAGGCTGTAGAGGTCTGATGCTGCAAGTTCAAATATATAGCGGGCGGACCTGTTGGTTACATTGCTTAGTATCATAAAGTGCTGACTTGTAATTTAATTTTTGTTTAATTCAATTTTAATAATTAATACATATTGAACGTAAGTGTATCTTGTTGTAGCAGAGCCTAGTGTGTATTACGTTGTTTAAATAAGTCTTTCGTCTTTCCATTGTGCATTGGTATTTTGTATCGTTCAATGGCGATCAAGTTAATAAATGTCACATTTTGATTTGAGTTGCATTTTGGTCCTTCCGACATGTCCGTCCGGCACACCTTCCTTGCGTTCACATTTTTCATCCTTGAGAGAAATATGATTCTTTTACCTTCCTTTTATTTGTTGTCAGTATGTTTAATTATTTCTTCGTTCAGAAGTTTATCGGGTTTTTGCTGGATGTGCATAGTCTAGATAAAAATTTACGTGAAATCATCTTTTTCTTCGAGTGTTTTTTTATCCCTGTTTGTCCGACACTGTCTTGTTCTTTCAAATAGCGGGAACAAAATAAAGTGCTTTGAATCTGGCATATGGGCTTGCTGCAGAGCTTATTGAGCTGGGCATTTGAAAAAAGGGATTTACCATACAACGTCTAGAAGACTTTTAATCAAGGCTAAAAGTATGATTGTCAATCCGACATTATCGTTGAGTTAAAATGTAGGCTCATATGCAAAGACGTATCACGCTGGAGAGGGTGTTCAGTACTGTGGGATTAGGGGGTAGGGAGGGGGGGGTGTTGGTAGGTGTACCATCAGAACATGGAATGGTTTTTAGCAGCGCGTTTTTTAAAACAACAAGGTCTATAAGAAACATCAGACTAAATCAAGGGCAAGAGTTTGTTATATTATTTTTAATGATAAAAATTTTATAAGAATAAGAGCCTCAAATATTGCCAGAATCTAAGAGCCCGCAAAGAACAAACCGAGGCTGACTATTTTAGCATATTTTATGTTAGAATGTTATGAAAAAGCTGTAGATTAGACAAATAATTACAAAAAACCCGCTAACAGCACACTGTGATGTAAAGCAGGCCAGGAGAGTCCACGTTTGCCAAAAATGACTCAGCTGAGTCCAATGTGATGTAAGGCAGGCAAAAATTGACTCAGCTTACACCATGAAAAGGCTTCCAAATCATTATGAATGTAAGAACAATTTAAGAAAATTTTAGCCTCAACATAGATCAATATTTAAGAACAGCTAGCTTCAAGCCAATTTTACTGGTTCTTACAAAAAAGAGTATTTATGCAAAGAACAGGTTCACTAGCGTAAAGCATTTGTCTAGGAAAGTATTTAAAACGAATTTTGAGAAGGGTATGGGGTAATGAATTGGCAAAACACATCCAAAATACGAAACCTGCAGGCTTGGACCAGATTTGAGTGTTCTTATAAAAAAGCGTGTATTACATCAATGGAACACAATTAGGAGACTAATGTATTCAATATGATAAGATTTGGAAGAGAGTGCACAGCAAAAAATAGGTATTTAATCAAGAATTTAATAATAAACTTGCCAGGCCTTACAAGAGAGAAATAGTATTTCACCATTGTGATGATTTCGACAGGGGACATCCCAGGTAATAAACTTGTTAATCCTTCCGAGAGAGGAATAGTATTTCACCATTGTGCTAATTCGAACAGGGGACATCCCAGACAATAAACTTGCCAGGCCTTTCAAGAGAGAAATAGTATTTCACCATTGTGATGATTTGGACAGGGGACATCCCAGGCAATAAACTTGTTAATCCTTCCGAGAGAGAAATAGTATTTCACCATTGTGGTAATTCGAACAGGGGATATCCCAGACAATAAACTTGCGAGGCCTTCCAAGAGAGAAATAGTATTTTACCATTGTGATGATTTGAGCAGGGGACAGGACACCCCAGACAATAAACCTGTTAATCCTTCCGAGAGAGAAGCAGTATTTCACCATTGTGGTAATTCGAACAGGGGACATCCCAGACAATAAACTTGCCTGGCCTTCCCAGAAATGAATAGTATTTTACCATTGTGATGATTTGAACAGGGGACACTCCAGACAATAAACTTGCCTGGCCTTCCTAGAAATGAATAGTATTTTCCCATTGTGATGATTTGAACAGGGGACACCCCAGACAATAAACTTGCCAGGGCTTCCAAGAGAGAAACAGTATTTCATCATTGTGATAATTTAAGCAAAGGACATCCCTACAATAAAATTTCCAGGGCTTCCAAGAAAATCTCAACATAGTTCCTGTTCCAGGAAGTTTCATTCACTAAGAAAAGTACTTCCAAATAACCCAAGGAACGAAACCACGATCGGGATGGAACTTTAAAGAAACAATTGTATTTGCACGGGAATTTCTCGAAGTCATTCAGAGCACGAAAAAGAGAATTCCCTAGAAAAAAAGGCTGCGCTTCTTATAAACTGGGAGCTCAAGCAAGTTTTTCAGTTCAGGAAAAGAGCATTGTGAAGACACCAAAAGATCAACAGCAATCTTTCTTGAAAAACATCTTGCAGGTATCATAATTCGTTTGACTTTTCATGAATAGTTTTTATGAAAAATGTATTCATTTATAAAAGTTCTGGTAACGCGTGAACTGTGGTTAATCGATATAAGTTGTCCAAACCATACCCTAGTTTTTTCGTTATAAAGATTAAAACTCTCTGATAAGGACAAAAGGCAGCCTTTTTTGCTCTTTGTATTAAGTTGGAATACCACCGAACACATATTCAGAGGAAACAAAAGACGCCGATATATTATTCCCCTTTGGAATTTCAACATGTTAGGAATGTTCCACCTCGTGTGTAGAATTAAGCTAGTCCCTGCTTTCTTCCTATATTCGACATGAAAACCAAGACTCCTCTTTCAAACCCCTCTTTTCAAAGTTCAATGCCTGAAAGCAGTAGCCAGCTTCTTCAACAAAACGCCCTGACACACGAAAATAAAATTCCCTCCCACCCAATATCCCTTCGTCTCTATACAACTTATTTGTACCTCTATTGTTTCTATTAAAAGTATGTTACAGTCTGGAAAGAAGAAAATAACTTTAATGTATTTTGGTAGTTTTCAGAGAAAGACGAGCGTATTGCAATAGCGCGAAGCGCCAACGTATTTTTGTAGTTTTTAGAGAAAGACCAGCGTATTTTAATAGCGCAATGCGGTTAATGTATTTTGGTAAATTTCAGATAAAGACAAGCGTATTTTAATAACGCGAAGCGGTCAATGTATTTTAGTAGTTTTCAGAGAAAGACCAGCGTATTTTCAATAACGTAGGACCTAGTTTTTCAAAGACTCCTTTTTCTAGAAAGAGTTCAGGTAAAGAGGCATAAAGTTGTAGGTTGAATCTCTTGACAAAATAGTACTAAATATGGCAAATATAGCACTTCTGGTCAAAATTAAAAATCTAAGTCTTCGAATCTCCACGGTCGATTTTGTATAATTCAAGCAAAACATAGAAGGTTAGGCAGGTTGCCAAAAAGTCCCTGTCTACTTTATTATATTATTGTTGAAGCTTGCATTGCCAAAATGACTGGAAAAATTTAGTCTCACAGGTCTAACTCTGCTTTGAACTAGACCATTGTGGCTTCTTCTTTCTTCCCGTATTTAACATTTACCAGCTTTGTCACTTACGAATTGGTTTTTAATCTTAAGGGAGAATATGGGTTTATTCGATAAAGTTTTGACTGGGACATCAAAAGCGTGTACAGCTGGAAAAAAAATCGTAGACGACAAAAAAGAAGAAACTTGGAGCAAGAAGCCTCCTGTGTCGGATGAGGATGTTGAAGAAATACTAAAGAAACTCAAAGAGTTTTCCAAGGTAAAGATATGTACCAAAAAGATACTTTAAATGATATAGGGGCTAAGGGACCGCTCATCATTTACGCCGTTAGTTGCAGCCGAAGACATATTGATCGAGTAATCCATATTTTAGTTTTTCAAATAGTTGATCAGTGACAACGCGCTCAATGGGACAAATGGGGCAGTGCCCAAACTGAAATTTTCATGAGATGATTTTTTGTAGCCATTTTATTGTTTGAAAATGTTCGCAGAATATCATTATTGGCTTATATTCAATTTCAGATTTCATGCACATAATTCGACTCAAAACACTATACCGACTTTCTCCACCCTTTGATGTCCTAAACTCTAGGAAACAACTGCCCGTCCCAATTGACAATTTTAGACCAAGTGTCAACAAGATTAAATTACATGAATAGGTAAAATGTCAACCTGACATTGATCGCCTCAGGAAACACAAAGAACATCACATGCTTCTTCATGGTGGGGCTGGTCCCACGTTAGCTAATCTCTGACCAATCACTTTCAAGAGTTTCATTTCGTCATTCAGCCATCTACTTGCTTCTGACTGGCCCGTAGCAGTAGACTTTAGTAGTCACTGGGAAACATTTGAAAGTGTCCCAAACTTATTCACTTCAATTTTGAAGAGTCTATCATATCATATTTTCAGGTAATTCATATCATATCAAATCATATCATATCATATCATATCATATCATATCATATCATATCATATCATATCATATCAAATCATATCATATTTTAAGCTAATTCAGCAAGAAAATATTTTAGATCGAAAGAAGATGTTATTTACAAAACTTCAAATAACTCGAAAGAATCATTCAAAACTAATCAAAAATCTAAATAAAGAATTGCTGATGAAAATATTATATATATTTATCAATAAATTTTTGGGTGCATAATGTCTTATATTAGATATGATACCAATCCCTATTCATACTTTTATTGTTACAAGTTTAACGTGATTTGACCAAGTTAAATTTGTGTTCTAAAGTGTTCTAATCTTTTGTTATAAAACTTTAGGAAGCAGTATAGGAAGCGAATCTGCAAGTTCCCTATCAGTATTAAACTGTAATATTAGAAATAAGATTATGAGAATTTATGGAAGAGAGAAAAAAGTATGTGTTTTTGAATTTATCATCAAATATTGGTTTATCTACAGTAAATGAATAGGGTAGATGGCCTATCGAAACGTCCGTTCAATTTATCGTCTGCCTAAGGAAAACACGAAGTGAAAAGATTAGGCCCTCTCTTTTTGTATCTGTGCCCCACGTACAAAATTTCTCGCGCGCTGCCACTGGTTTGAGCAGAAAATACAGATATTTTGAAAGGCTGCGCAAAGGAATATATAAGAGGGTAGAGTTCCCCATCATCACTCGGCCACACGTCACTTCACGTGGGGGATTGGGAGTTTGATAGAGTCAGAAGTGTTATCATAAATACCCAGTTATTGCATCAATTTAAGTACTAAATTAGTATAGATACTCGGGTAATTTAAGGGTCATTTTAAATACCTAAGTCAGGAGTTTTTCAATCTACTGCTGCTGGGCTATATCCCGCGATGGAACAATGTACGCATAAATACACCTTCATATCCTTGTTTAAAAGTACGAAACAGCCCCCTTCTCGCATACCAGCCTACCAAACTTTTACTCATTTGAACCAATCAGGTTCACGTTGATAAATGGATGAGTTTATCCATTCATCCTTTCAGCTCAAGGAAGAGTTCCTGAGTAAAATGCCAGAATGGAAGACTCTCCGGCAGCAAACTATAGATGAGTTGTACAAGATTGCAGATGAGTGTGACAGCCTGCATGAAGACTGCAACATTGCCAACGTTACAGGATCAAGTGTTGGAGCTGCAGGCGGGATCATGGCACTGGGTGGTATCCTACTGGCACCTTTCACTTTTGGTGGGTCTCTAACCCTGACTGTGGCTGGAGCTGCCACGGGTGTGGCCGGTGCAGCAACTAACATAACAACCTCTGTGGTGGAGTCATCAAAAATGAAAGGTTTGTTTTAGAGGTATAGAAACCAACATACAGTGGAAGTTCGTTAATACGACCAGCAATAGACTTCTTTCACAATGACGTAGTATACGTTTGAAAGTGAGGCAAGAGATGTGATTCGCTGTCGAGCAAGAATTCTTCATCATATCATTATGCTAAAAGCACGACTACAAAGCAATTCCATGCGTTTCTACACGCCTTTGAGATTAGGATCCACATGATATCGAGGATAGAGATGTTCCTAGCAGTATTTCAAAAGAATTGACGTCATGGTGAAAGTGGTCTATTGGCCTCTTTCACAATCTAATTCAGTACGAGGTAACGGATGTGATCCCTTATCAACTGTGTATGGGATGTCACAGCAGTGGAGCTGAGTCTAGATAGAAAAGCCATTTTGTGAGCTACTGCATTCTTAGTCCTAAACTATATGTATGTGCTTCGTATGTGCTTCGTTTCATTTGCACAACATTGTACATGTTTCTCTACAATTTTGTTTTTTTGATGATGCATTATAAGTAAATTTTTTAATCTAAAGCAGCTCTTGTTCTCATAATATTGGCGCTTTGAAAAGTCTGATTTCCTAACTCAACTGCGTTTATGTGCTGATAGTTATATCTCAAAGATCCCTTGTACCCCAATTTCTGGGTATTAGAGCATATAAGTAGTTTTATTAAAAGCCCCTTCACTTAGCGGCCATTACAACTTCAAACAAAGGCTTTTTGGTATAGCCTCACTTGCATAAGTTTCAATTTAAGCGAGGCTAGTATTGCAAGACAGGAAAAGTACAAGACTAAACAAACAGAAAAAATTTGAATGGATTAAACATTATACATAAAAAATATTTTGCCCTAGCATACAGGATTTATTTAGGTCTACATTTACTAACGAACAAGCTCGGAGCTATGTGTAAAATTTGAAAAGTATTTACAGTGATAAGGTTGGTTAGTACGTTATAATGGTGCTGCTACGCAGAGGGTGGTACGGTGGAAATGATTATGGTTGAAGTAATCATGAGAATCATGATAATAAGAAATTATATATTGGAAAACAAAGGAGTAGAATATGACTGTAAATTGTGATATAAAAATATAGCTTTAGATAATGAGGCAAGGATATATGTAGAGATTAATAGTATATATGGTTAGCGGTCAGTTGTTCTGTTAAATCCGTTGGGTGTCAGAGTTATGGCTAAGTCAATGAAATGCTGTTTTTTGGCTCGTCTAACACTCTCTAGTCCGGTGTATAGTTTGTGTATAGGTATAATCTGTGAGTCACGTACAGTGTGTCCAGGCTGACCAAAATGCTCTGCCACCCTAGACTTGTCATATTACTTGTTGAGTACGTCTCGTCTATGTTCAATAAGTCTGTCACGTACTTGCCTCCCAGTTTGTCCTATGAATTGGCAGTTATTGTTACCGTCCGTTATACACTTGATGCACTGTATCAAGTATATAACATTATTGTAGTTGCAGTACAGTTGCTTTCGAATATCGTAAGTATTACCTTTATTTGTAAAAGTAACTGTTGTGGCCCTGTCATGTATGTTTACAAGTTTTTGCCCAAGTTTCGTTTCTATTATATGTATGTATTAGTTATACACCAATTGACAGAAAAGAAACAGGAAACTACATGTTCATCTTGACAAGCCTGTTTCGTGATTTCTCACTCATCAGGAGATGTACTAATAAAATATTCCTAAGTTACACTCTACTATTATGTATTAAGCACTATTTTTGAAAACCAAAACACTGGCTTTATATATTAGTTAGGTATAATGATAAAAGCGAGGCTAATACTGCAATGCAACGACTGTTATGTGAATGAGGCCTAAACTGTCCAATATCGAAAATCTTGAGCAAGTCGGAAAGTACTTCAATACATCCCCTTCTTTGTAGATAAATGCAAAGCCGCACAAGATTGCCTAGACAACGACCGGCGAAAAACCGAGGACATAAACAGAATAATAGAGAGTTTAATGGCGTTTCTGAAGACGATAGAAGCGTTACAAGAGAAACTCGAGGCGATTAACAACTTGGAATCCATATCCATCGCCCTGGACGGCACTCAAATCGCTACCAAAACAGCAATGTCCGCTGTCAGCATTGCTAAAAGTGCACAGGCGTTGCAAATAATTCGCTCATTTAGTGCCGCCGAGATTGCAGTCTTGCGAGAGTGCCCCAAAATGATGAAAGGCTTGGAGGTCTTTAAAGGCACAGCTCTGACAGCTGGAAAGCTAGCCACTTGCCTTGCCGCTGTTGGGCTGGGTATTTCGATATTCGAAATCGTTACAACTTCCCAAGACATTCACGCTGGTTCTGAGACAGAGGCAGGAAAGAGGTTCAGAGAGAACGCCAAAAGTCTAAAGGAGCAAAAAGATACGTTGTGTGAAATAGAAAAGAAACTCACATCGCAGTAAACTCACATCGCAGTAAACTCACATTGCAGTAAACTCAAATTGAAGTAAACTAAAAATAGTAGTACATATTAACTGAAAAGAGACAAGTGATTGCTCATTCATCCTATCTCTACTAACGTGTTTCGTGATTGCTCACTTAGAAGGAGATAGTATATTTCCTGATGACCAAATATATATTTTCCACTTAGAATATCTTCTGATGAGTGAGCAATCACGAAACAGGCTTTTACAGATGAAAAAGCAATCACTTAATTATTATCATTATGTATTAGTTTTTTCAGGAAATCAACTTTTTAGGAATATTGATATTATTACTGAGTAAGCACGAAAGCATGAAACTTAGAGCCACTAGAAGGACTTGTTTGTTATCTAATATGTTAGTTCTACTATATAATTGTGCTATACTTTAGCCAGGATGAACACCCTCTACTGGAGTTCAATGTATTGTACAAAGGAACACTAGGAGTAGAACTTTGCATGGACTACGTTGTCTAGATTGAACATCTAATGCATGTTTTATTCGCATTAATTTTGTTTACTGAATAATCATACTCTTTCTCGGAACATTTAAGCTGGCTATAACAGGAGCGTGACTTAAAATAGAGTGATTAAAAATTCAAATAAGCGAAGCCATCTCATCAAATCTGCATGTCTAGATTCCACAGTACAACACGAATAGTTTTTTATTCAAATCCATCTCATAAAATCCTAGATTTCACGGTACAATACCAAAGGTAAATCTTTTCTTTTTGCAGTCATGATTTTAAACAGTCGATTGATTTTGCAAGAATGTGTTGTGTTTTGTAAATATTTCCAAAGAAACTAGTCGTGAAATGCATTTTGTAGAAAGATATCCACCTTCGTTGCATTATTGGCTATCCATCTTGGAAATCTTGGATAAAGCAAAAAATAGCCCTATAAGAAGGATTTAATATAAGAACCGGTAAAAGGATTTCAAAAGGGCGTTTTTAAAGATTTCGTCCATTTTCAATTTGAAATCTTCTTGAATTTTTCTATATTTGTTAACACATTGAAAACCAGTTTTTAAGTCTTGTGTTTTGATCGTCATAAAGTTTGAGTCTGAGAAGGACAGTGAGTTGGTCTACGTTTCACGGGCTTGCCTTTAAAAAGCCAATAGAGGACTCAACAGCAGCAAGGCCACGGTAGCATGAACTAAGTCATTCGACATATTATAGTTTATTCATTGCTTCAAGCTTTTGCAACAGAACTTGATAATCACTGCTAGGGGTATTTTTATACCTGACATTGGAGTCTCCTAGAGAAATTTGTCTGAATATTCTCATTTTTTTGATTTGCCCAAAAACATTTTTCATGAGAATTCAAACTAGAACTTTGAAACAATTGCTCTTTATACAAGCTTTTCTATATGGACAATTTTACGTGTTGAATAAGATAGTACGGGGAGTAGATTTGCGTAAAAGTACAAATTTCAATTGAAAGTCCATATTTGAAAGTCCAATTTTTGGGGTGAGGTGGGGCAGTATGCTTCAAGTAGTGGATCGAACGCTTGAGCTAGAACATTGTTACTTCAAACTGTGAAGCTTTCATTGATAAAACGTGACCATTTCATGTGATCAACAAATTTTACACGTCAAGGCACCGTTTCATGTAATGGACTTCAAGTGATCACAATAGAGTATTTGGATATGAGGATATGATACGTCAGCTGTCGGCAGTAAAAGCGAACCCTGTCTTCTAATGCTGATTCATTCCCTTCAAAAACATCAAAGTTATGAAAATATGTTTGAAAATTGGCTGGCGTGTGAACAACCTAGGTTTCTCAGTTTTGACACGTACTGTCTTGACAAACTAGAAACGCATGTTTTATTAAAAATAGCCGGCCTCTTCGTTTGTTGGTAGCATGATCTTAAATTAAGCAAAAAATTCAGGGTTAAGGCTCTTGCAAGATGATTCGTATAAAAGAAGAGTGCAGAACACCATATTTCATCTAAAGCAACTCCCTTTGCAAATGATGAGAGTATTTTCTGTGCTGTTGACTGTGGCTTCTGCCTGTTAAATTGACAGTTAGGTAGAATAAGTCTAGGAGTTAAAGAACAACGCTAGGCGGTTGACAACTCAAAAACTGTGATGTTTGTATCGCAACAGAACTATTTTTGTTTCTCACCTTCATCTTTTATGGCACTTACAAAACGATAGTGCCACCATTGATCGTCCACAAAGTCTGCCAGAGTAATTAAAATGAAACATCTGCAGCAAACTGTCAACGAGCAATCACAAGCAGAAGGAGAAATTTGTTTACGAAGAAGCTGTCAAATGGAATACTATATGTTTTTCTTCGATATTCATTCCGTCACTGCTTACCATCATACCAGTTGGATCACTAGCTGACGTTGTAAGCAAATCAGAACTGCTATTGCTGCCAACAATTATGGCAACGATTCAAACTGGCATTTTGATGCTGACAGCCAGATTCCCAACATCCAGCTTGATGTTTGTGGCAGTAGCAGCAAGTTTGACAAGCTCGTATGATGACATGCAAGGTCAGATGATGCATAGTTTATCGAAAAAGATGGTTCAGAAACCTATTGTTGTACGTCTTTATTTAACAGTTAATGTTGAGCTGTACTTGAACGTGCACAAAGTGTGTCTTATTCTCTCTCTTTACTATTAAAATTTTGCAAGTAACGAATATTTCTGGCTAGAGAACCAAAAGAAGCATTTTTTCTATTCGCTCAACCATGACCTTGTTGGCTAAAACAATGGCAAAACAAAAAGACTGTGCACTCTCAATTTTGAAAAACTTGCACAAAAAGACAGAAAAATGGGTTTTCTAAACTATCTTTTTCGATAAACTATGCATCATGCTTGCCTATTCATACAGGACTGACTTCACCGACGCAGAAGAAGATCGCACAGTTAGAGTGAGTTTTCTAGAAGGATAAGTTTATGTTTCCACCAGTGTAAGCAGGTTTGCATCTGGGTTTTCGCTCCAAAACTACAGGTTTATTTTCACTTTTGTTTCAAGCCTGGCAGCAAGTGTTGCGAATTTAATTTTAGTGGCGTTTTTTCTAGCGAATATTTCTCAAACAGACGATTCAACCGACTCCACCACTAATGTCGAGAGTTTCCAGGAAAGATTATTGAAATTTTAAATCCATTTCACAGTAGGCTGTTGGAACAGCATAGTTTCTCTCAACAAATATGTATTCTCTTGGAAGAACAAATATATCGGTCTGCTATTATTGACAACATTCTTCACTAATCTGACGATGAGTGGGGATAACATGGTCTTTGCGTTATTTCTAAAACACCGACTATTGGCTATGTCTGTTTGTGAAATGGGGAAATTCATGCCTGTCCCAAAATATTGGTACAAACGGTCGATCGAATGCTAGATGTGGGAGATTTTACTTTATAGGTGTGACAAGATACTACAAGTGTTGGATCAAGCGCTGGATGTGGGACATTTTGCTTTATAGGTGGGACAATATGCTGCAAGAGTTGGATTGAGCACTGGATGTTGAACATTCTGCTTTATAGGCAAGAAAATATACTGCAAGAGTTGGATCGAACGCTTAATGGAAACATCATGCTTTGCAGGTGCGACAAGATACTACAAGTGTTGGATTAAGCGCTGGATGTGGGACATTTTGCTTTATAGGTGGGACAATATGCTACAAGTATTAAATCGACCGCTGGATGTGGGACATTGTGGATTCATAAAATGTTGAATAAAAAAACGTTTGTGCATTTTTCGTCGTGAATTGGCTGAAGAAATTTGACAAGTACCCTGTAACAATTGGACTACATTTGTTCCAATACATGTTTTGTTTAATCTAAAGCTTTGTTCTTTCTTTTGAGCCACTGCAGGCATGATTAAGATTAACTATTTTGAATAAAATCTTTGCTTACCTTGTATTCAGGAAACTTTCTGGTATCTTTTACATCAGTCAGGAAATTCCATTTTCTTCAAGTCATAAGGTTGAAATCTTTGTTTGCAATTTATGTGACCAACCTTTAAAAAATATACTTAGGTCAATTTTTGCGTATCTCATTCAATCCACAGTGCTCGATGCCGTTTTGAAAAGGCAGAGCCATACATATCAAGGGTAGATAAAAATGATTATAACGGTATTTCTTAATGTACCTTAGAAGAGTAATTTAAAAACATTGATAGCATTTGATGATAATATAATTTAGTACAAAGCTGCATAATTTAATGTTTTTCAATGCAATGAGAATGATATTAATGATTTGACTATCACCCTGGGGAACGTCTGTGCAGTACTGTGGGGGGATGTTCAATCTTGTAAGGGGAAGGAAAATCCTCACTATGGGGGATAATATCAGTACTCTTGAGGAATACATTCAGTATTGCCGAGGTTGTTTAGATTGTATCCCACTACAGTACTGGACATATTCAAACTGGTAGTATTGATGAACCAAACAGTACTGATGATATTGTCCCATAGTACTGAACAACTTCCACAGTACTGATGGTATCCCTCAAAGTACTGAAATCAACTGCGAGTATCCCCTCTAGTACTGAACATTCTCCAACGTACTAAACATCCTCCACAGTTCTGAAAACCCTCTACAGTACTGTACAGACGTCCCTAAGGGTGATGATGTTAATTTGCTTATCAGTAGCTTTCAAACGTTTTGTAACCAACGTCATGGTTCTTTATCACGCTGTCCAAGCTGAAGTTTGTACTTGTAGAATTCTGAATTGAACTGATTAAGCACCAATGAAACCTTTATACTAAATATGTAGAAATCTAATTTAGCATACTATTCTTATTATAATGTGGTAGATTATGAGGTTTCCTAGGAATATCTCAAACTCATATCAGAACTTATCTGCCATAACTTTTATTTGACTGAAATAAGCAACCAACAAAGCCTTTATGCTGAATACGTAAAAATCCAATTTAGCGTACTATTCTAATTATCATGTTGTAAATTATAAGGTTTCCTTGGAATATTTGAATGCAATATCGACAGTTATCTGCTCCAATGTCTTTCATATAATATAAGTTCCAAGCCTTCCTTCCCCCAGATTCAAAAATCTCTACCTCAATTGTAGTGAAACTCAAACAATCTTGTTTCGCTTTTCACCTAGGTTAGCAGCGAGGCATTTTATTTGTTAGCATTGTTTTATCTAATGAGTTTGTTTTGATGTACAAATCAAAAGTTTTCAAAATTCTTTTATAATAGCAGTGGATTCACTTAAAGCTTCCACGGGCCGTTTTAAATGGGCAAGAATACCTTACCTGCAAGACCCAGGACTTTCTCTAATGAAACATTTCGCTCCTTCAAATTCTGCTTTTTATTTCACCCGTTTGGTAAGTAGAGTATTTGTTGTCACAACAATAAAAAAAAGTGATTAAAAAGTGATAAAAAACGAATCAAACTAGATTTGTTTTCATCATCAATCAAACTAGAAAGTACAATAGGTACCATAAACATTTCTAATTATAGAAATATTAACGTATCTAATTACAAAAAATTAACAAAATCACATCTTTCTACAGAGGGATACCACCAAAAATCTCGATTAGATCTTATTTCCAAAATGGTCCCTGAGGGGTATTGAGAAATAGATATGAATTTCAAATTACATGAATTTCTTTGTAATTTTTCAATATGATACTGTAAAGATCATATAAAAGATTGAGATAAAATATGAACTTCTTTATACAAATAAAAGTAGGTAAAAACGATACTATAGGCTCTGCGGAACCGGTCCGGTTAATGCAGCTTTGGCCGGATGAATGTTTTGGATACTCTTTCATTCAAATAAAATTAGGCAAAAACCATTTTGAAAAATTTCTGTTAGAGTCATTCAGTCAAAAAAACTGTTTGGACATACATTAAAAATCCCGGCAATTTATTACTTTTAAATGAAATATAATTCGAGTTATAAGACTTTTACTTAACTGCCTAACCAATCTTTTCATAGCTATTTTTTCTGTTTTTAGTACGTGATAGTTCAAGTGATGTCTTGGAGTTTTTAGGATTGTTATAGAATGCAACTCCAGCTACAATGAGTCCTATGAAACTCATAATCGATAAAAGTATGATGCTCATTCCTGGAAAATATGTGGCTGTGATTCTGAATACCTCGTTGCAAGCAAACGTGATAACCAACCAGCTGAGAATAACAACAAATCCAATACAAGAAAGAGCTGTTGATTGCTCACTTGGTTCTACCAACTTCGTAATCATCGATCTGATGCCACACATAGGCAGTGGGAATGCCATTGCCAGCACTGTCACACCGAAGAGAGAAGGCAAATCTTTCGATAGGCCTATTGCAAGATACGTCGGAATGATGCTAATTTGTCCGATAGCAATAACACTTTCATCGGACGGTTTGAAAAGCTTGCTGGACACAGCCACCAGGATTATTGCTCCAAAGCCGGACATGCATTGAAGAGCAAGCAGGAATTCTCCGATTTGATCGGCAGATAAAGCCAGGGGTCTGTGCTTTAGAAACAACACAGGCATCACTCTCTCCCCGATCAATGCCGAGTTCGTAAAGAAACTCGAAAATAGGAGCAAGCTGACGTGTTTGTTCTCCCAAGAGAATAAATACTTCTTGAAGAACTTGAATATGTCAAGGTAGGATTGCTTCAAATGCTTGCCAAAGGTGGAAATTCTG
Organism: Pelagia noctiluca; assembly: GCA_963924455.1. Lineage (NCBI taxonomy): Eukaryota > Metazoa > Cnidaria > Scyphozoa > Semaeostomeae > Pelagiidae > Pelagia > Pelagia noctiluca. Next base: position 8,940,523 of record OZ004334.1, read on the forward strand.
TCTTTCACGGATTCCGCTTCAATCGTATTCGAAGCATTTTTAGGTTTGATGTCAGGAAGGAGGAAAGCAACAAACAGGAAGTTTGCCACATTTGCAGCAAGACGAAACGAGAAAGCGACTACGAAACCGTAATTCTGCAGCAAATCTCCTACTGCAAAGCTACTTAGGCCAATTCCTAAGAACACTGCTGCTCCAAGAATAGTCATTCTCAGAGTGCGAGTGTTGTCTTCGTCTGCTGCGTCTGCTATGTATGAAAATGAAAGCATCAGATGACCTTGGAAGTCTCCATACACACTCGTCAGGCTTGCTGCTATGGCAACAAATACCATATTGGAATTGATGAATTTAGAATAGAGCATCAATAGGATGGTTTGTATTGACAGGAGTACTGGAGGAACCAAGAGAAGCTTCTTCTTGCTCACAGCATTAGCAAGTGCTCCGATAATCATTGTTGTCACTAGCGAAGGAATGGTCATTGCAGCAAAACATATGATGTTCCACTTCGCAGCCTCATCGTAAACCCGTTTCTCCTCCAATTCGTAATTCCCAGTTGATAGTTCCTTGCAAATTGTTGCATTGTAAACACTGCTGCAGACTTTAGACACCAACAACTACGGCACTAAAGATATATAAACACCAATGGAAACACCTATGAAGAACGCAAGTGGTTCTATTGCAATCACAACCATTTTTCAGCGCTTGATATTCTCGTTTGAGCTATACCAAACAAAATGTAATGATTTCTTGAAGAGAAGCAGGATTTGAGAAATCAATCGATATAATCGTAATATTTCACAGATTATCTCAAGTATAATGATTTCATATAAAACAATGACGTTAATAATACCGCAGACAGTTAACAATCATAGACAGTTTGTCTGATACCAAAATACTTATAGTTAAGATATAATACCTTTTCTTTTATGTTGCTCTCTGTTGAACCAAGCAGGATTTAGTGATGATTCAAAAGTTAACAATGCAGTGTTTCCCCGGTTTCTCTTCCAAAAGGATGACAATCATATACATTTTCATGATCTTAAAGGGTCAAAAAGCTAATGCAGCTCAAATATCATCTCAAAACACTTCCTGAGGCAAGGTATAATTACAACACATACATAAGCAGCCATGGTTGAACATTTTTCCACCTTGGTAATCTCCTAATGATTGTAAGCTTACAAAAACACTGGTCTCGTAACACAATAGAGATCACTACTACATTATATCTAATTAAATAAAAGAGCAATGTTTTAAATAGAAATAGAAACTAAAAAGCTTTGAATTTGGTGAAAAGTTAAGCAAGATTAAAACAAGCTGAAACTAGAAATGTTTTGATCAGAGGAAATTTCTTCTTTCTTTGAAAAACAAGTATCATGAGCAAATCAACAAAGCAGCTTTAGAGAAAGTCAAGGACCTCTTACAAGATGATGCTCTTCTTCCATCCAATAACTCCACCATCAACAACCGCATCCCTTTAGTCCTAATTTATCACCCATTCAACAAAAACTTCCATGCATCATTTACAAGAGCTTCAACATCCTTACCACTGACACTGACACAAAAAATATCTTTAATACATCTCCTTCGATGGCTTTTTGAAGAGATGAGAACCTAAAAGACTTCCTCATCAGAAGCAACCTGGCTACTTCCCAACAGCCCGGATCTCTCCATGTCAACATCCCCTCTGACAGACTTGCGCCCACATCGACGAATCCACTACTATCATCAACCAGAACCGTAATTTCAACATCAGATCCCATTTCACCTGTTCTTCGTTCTATGTCATTTACTGCATCATCTGTACCACAAGCCAAACTTTCTACATCGGCGAGACATCCCGACAGATTAACCACGGTTTTGGCGAACACACACGCAACGTTAGAAACAAATTACATCTTCAAGCAAGCCACCAAAACAATCCTGACAGCAATATTTCCAAACACTACTTCAATTCATCTGATCACTCTTCTGCCAATATGTCCATTTTTGTTTTAATGCATGCACCGCAAGACGCAATCAAACGCAAGACCCTTAAAAAACGTTTAATCTTTAATTCAAAAACTCTTTACCCTAAAGGACTGAGCTAACAATTCACGTATTTACAAGAAGCTTTTCTCCCTCTTTTCCTTCCTCTACTATCATATAGCTACGTCACATCGCATCTCACATCCTCTTCTATCTTTTGAATCTTATCTTCTCATGGCTGGGCTCGATTTATAAGTAGCCACTTGATAACGGATGTAATCCTGAAATGTCGCAAAATGTTATCTTTATCTTTTCAGTACTTAACTGTTTAATTTTAACGTTTTATTATATATCTACATAGTATCACGTGCAGTCAAGTCTTTTTATTGTGCCCCAGTGATCACAGAAGTATACTGCTAGGGGCCCGTCAAAAGCAAGCAGATAATTCTGAATAACGAAACCAAACTCTTGAATCTGATTAGCCCTACCATGAGATGAGCATATGCAGTTCTACATACATTCTACAATAAAATGGCTACAAAAATTCATTTTATGAAAATGCCATATACGGCACTATCCCTCCTGCCAATTGGAGGTGCCGCCACTGGATTTTCTAGCCCTCCTAAAATACTTAGACAATTAAAAGCTTTTTTGAAATATATTTAGTGAGATAGCTAGGTGGTGGAGTGATAGGCTTTTTCTTGTATAAATAGCAATCTCGTTTTAACAAGGGCACAAAAAAGGATCGGGGCCTGGTTTCCATGCCAGTTTGGCTTCAGCAGCAGCCACAATCAGCTGTTTATGGGGACATGAACAGGTGCTTTGGGCCAGAATGAATTCCTTCCCCAATCACTGACTTGCTCTTTCGATATTTTATAACGCAGTATTGGGCCAAACACACTGTTCCGCTCATTTCTTTCTGAAGGAATGATACACAGAGTCATTATTTTTGTATTCATAAATTGCAAGGTTACTGAAGGCTATCTTGCGGTTTAATTTCAAAATAATCAGGAAAATCAATTTGAGAGAGAATGGAGATTTACTTTTAGCCTTTTCGTATCTGCTCTAGCGGTTTGAGCAACGTTTTTATTTTCATACAAGAATTACCATTTTGGCTAGACATTGTCAAACCAAGCATATTCAGCGCTGAAAAATGGCTGTTATTGCAACGGAGCCATTTGGGTTTTTCGTAGGTATCTCACTTTGTGGTCTCTTATCTTTAATGCCGCAGTTATTGGTTGAAAAAATCTGCAGCAATATCTACGATGCAACAATTTGCAAAGAACTTTCAACTGGAAATTACAAATCAGAGGAGAAACGGGTTTACGAAGAGGCTACGAAGTGGAACATCGTTTGTTTTGCGGAAACGACCATTCCTTCGTTAGTAACTATAATGATTATCGGAGCGCTGTCTAATGTAGTGAGCAAGAAGAAGCTACTCTTGATTCCTCCAATAATCTTTTCAGTACAAACAACAATTTTCATTCTTTCTGCAAGATTCATGTCTTCGAGTATTGCAATTGTTGCCGTAGCAGCAAGCCTGACAAGTTTATTTGGTGATCTCCAAGGGCCGCTGATGCTTTCTCTATCATACATAGCTGATGTGACAGACGCTAACGAGTCTCGCACTGTGAGAATGACAATTCACGGAGCTGGAGTATTTTTAGGTATTGGCCTAGGCAGCTTCATTGTTGGAATCTTGCTTGAAAATTACGGCTTTGTAATCGCTTTCTCGTTTCTTCTTGCTACAAATGTGGCAAGCCTAATATTTGTGGCCTTTCTCCTTCCTGACGTCTCACCAAAAGATCCTCAAAAAACAATTGAAGAAAACAATCTACGAGATAGACTTTTGATATTTCGTAAGAGTTTCAAAAAATCTTGCTTTGACATTATCCAGTTTTTCCGAAAGTATTTTTTTTCTTGCAAGTACAAGCATGTCAGCCTACTATTTCTGTCAAGCTTTTTTACCAGCATAGCACTAGTAGGCGAACGGGTGATTCTTGTATCATTTCTTCGACACAGGCCTCTCGCTCTATCTGCAAAAGAAATTGGTGAATTCATGCTCACTCTCCAACTAATGTCCGGCTTTGGATCCATCATACTGATAATTTTATTGGCAAAGACATTGAAACCGTCCGATCAAATTGTTTTCGTTATTGGGAAAATCAGCATCATATCTGCATACCTTGGAATAGGCCTTTCAAAAGACTTTTATTCTCTTCTCGGTCTGACGGCATTGACAATTGCGTTTCCACTACCCTTGTCCAGCATAAGATCAATGATAACGAAGTTTGTAGAGCCCATTGAACGCTCAACTGCCCTTTCTTGCATTGGGCTTGGTGTTATTTTTAGCAGGTTGGTCATTACCTTTGCCTGCAACGAGGTCTTCAGACTCACTGCCCCATTTTTCCCGGGACTGAGCATGATACTATTATCAATGGTAAGCCTATTAGGGCTCCTTATTGCAGGAGTAGCATTCTGCTACATCCCCCTGGAATCTAAATATCCAGAAAATACCGGCCTACTGTTGCATGATAAAGATGACTTAAGAGCAACAAAATTCGGCTGTATCCAACACAATTCAAGAGGTTTAGAAGATACAAGCCAGCTATTGCATGAAAAAGACACTAGATAATATCATGAAACCTCAAATTAAAGCTTATTATTTTAATTTGAAGAAAAGCGAGGAATCAATATATACATATATTCAGTCAAGTAAATAAGTAAACAATAGTTGCTCTTTAGGAAAGGCAACAGTTATCAAGTTACATTCGGATGGAAATTAGTATCTGATGATTAAACAGTTTCAAATACTTTCAATACATTTTTCAAAAATTTTGCGCTAACGTTTACCAACAATCTAGGCATGTCAATTTGCACTTCCCCTGATAAACACAGAATTCCAGAAAAAATTGTAGTTTTAAAATGCATCAAAATATGGAATGAAATTTCATTCTAAATACGCTTAATGAAAAATGAAACTTCATTCAAAAAAATATATCTCTAATTGTCCACTACATCACTCTTAAAGATATTACTATTCCAAAAGTCAATAATACCACCGACTTCCCCTCCCCCATTTTATTCAATTTCCTTCAAACTCCTATGCTTTTTATTTCAATTTACATATTATTTTTTCAGTTCAAATTTTAAATTCAAATAATATAAAATGATCTATTCAAAATGTTAGTATAGTTATAGCCTGTAAACATTTTGTTAACCCTACTGCTTCAAACTTGCCTGTTTATTTTAGATATTTCAAAAAGCTCAGTGGGCTCGAAAACCTTATTGTTGATCTCAAATATCTAATTTACTTTAGTATGATAATTTGTTGATGTATACTTGAAATTATAACCAATAACATTATCATTCAATCAAATAGATTTAATTTGATTTCATTATGAGCTGTTTTGTTAAAGTGCCTCTTCACCATTTTTTTTTTCTTCGCGTAATTTGATAGAGCTCACTGTGCTGATTCTGAAGCAAAAAAAAATTTTACGATCAGAGTTGTGGTTGCTGAGTTATGATCTCTCAAAGTCGTGAAACTCGGGGTTTTTCGTAAAAAACGATGTTACATATAGGCGTTAGCCGAGGGTGGAGCGTGACGTCATAGTAGGTACCGAACTTTTTTTCCCATACTGATGCCTCATAATAAAGAAATAGTTAAAAAATAGTAAAAATTGAGATATATGCGTTTTCATGCACAGTTTGATGCGCACAAGAAGACAGACTTTTCATTTTCAAAAGTGCCCCTATTCTATTCTTAGAATGGGGTGAAATGCTCTATTGTTCTACATCCCTAAAGTTCTTAGTGCAATAACTTTGCTCAGCATATTGACACAACAATAAAACTTGGTTTTTACGCACAACACGATGCGCAGAAAGAGATGATCTGTCAGTCATCTTCGAGCTGCGCCCCCTATTGCTATTTTTAAAATGGGGTACTAGTTCCCAGGTCCCTGAAGTAATGACTCTGTAACTTTGCTTAGCAATGAGATACAGCAATGAAACTTGGTATTTATGCTCAACACGATGCCCAAAAAAAGATGAACTCTCTGCCCTCTTCAAGCTGTGCCCCCTATTGCTATTTTTAGAATGGGGCACTAGTTCCCAGGTCCCTGAAGTAATGACTCTGTAACTTTGCTTAGCAATGAGATACAGCAATGAAACTTGGTATTTTGGCGCAACACGATAACCAGAAAAAGATGAACTTTCAATCCTCTTCAAGCTGTGCCCCATATTGCTATTCTTAGAATGGGGTACTAGTTCCCAGGTCCCTGAAGTAATGACTCTGTAACTTTGCTTAGCAATGAGATACAGCAATGAAACTTGGTATCTATGCGCAACACAATGCCCAGAAAAAGATGAACTCTCTGCCCTCTTCAAGCTGTGCCCCCTATTGCTATTTTTAGAATGGGGTACTACTAGTTTCCAGGTCCCTGAAGTAATGATTCTGTAACTTTGCTTAGCAATGAGATACAGCAATGAAACTTGGTATTCATAAGCAATAGGAAACAACTGAATAGTTATAGATTGTCCAAAGAATAAATAATACTAAGTAAAAATAAATTCCACTAATACATTTATTACTGCATAGAAATAATACATTTAATTTGAGCCAATTGCTGCTTCTTTGATACAACCAGTCAGTTTGCCTGCTTCAACTGGAAGTGCTATTCGAATTGCTGTATATGCACAGGCAGATAGTGGGATTCTTTTATTCCTTCCCAAGTATCCATGCATTAGGCGGATGAATTCACAATAGGATACACTTTGTAGAAATCTATAATGATAGATTGATATTTGATAAACTAGTGCAGTGAATTTAAGATACATATTGCTTGCCCTAGAGAAAAAAAAAGTAAAAGTTTATTTGGAAAATCAAAAAATGGTAACAAGTTAGCAAAAGATTCCTGAAACTTAAAGAAGACAGGCCCGGCGCCGGGGCTCTTCAGAGTTGGTCCGGTTCAAGCTAAACCTCTTGTGCCCGGGGCCATACCCCGTGGATATTCCGAAAGCTACCGTAAAAATCGAATGTTCTAAAAACCAATATCATTTTTGACAAAAGGGATGTTTTGGCCCAAAAGTTGGTTGAGCCAACACTACACCAACCGGTCCGATTCTGCCAGGCTGGAAGAGGCAGATGAACATAAATTTTATGGTTGGCACTAGCCTGAAGACAATTCTAAATTTGAAATTCAAGAATGTATGATAAGGGCAGTTAAATGATTATGTTAGGCTAGGGTGATGGTTGGTACTTACTGTCTTTCATGGCGTTTTAAACAAAAAACATATAGAAAGGTTGCAGAGAAGATAGGTGGTTCTAAAAAGTGCTTCTTAACTCCAGTTTGATCACTGAAGCTCCTTCAAAAGTTTCGAATTCTAATTTGTGCCTGCCTTACACTTTCTTATCTCTACCTACTTTGATGAATTGTTTATTGGTGAAGAAATTAATTATATCAGAAACAGAGGAAAAAGACTGGCCTATTAAAAGGCCTTAGCCTACTTACCAAGATGCCACAGGCTCTATCTCCTCAAATCGCCTGTTCAATTCATTGTCTTTTTCTAACTCTTTCTCCACTTCCCTTTCGTAATTGACGATGGACTGCTCGTCTGCGATGAGGTCGAACTGATGTAGGCCATCATCATCAGCAGAACTACTGCTTTCAACAGCGCTCTTGGTTGAATTATTTGCGCGAAGAAACTCTCTTCCTTCTTCCTACGCTTCTACAGCATATTCTGAGTTGCTCGAATCCTAAAAGTTGTTTTCTTCAGAGGAAGACATCGCAAAAAAGATAGGCCTAGCAGTTGACAGACCTGATAATCGTCGAAAGAGAGTGAAAACATTGCAGGGCAGCGCCTGCGTGACAGTTGATCATGTGATTTTGGTCGGCATGCGCCTTACCACTATGACATCAGAGATTCGCTCTTTCCCAGACTGCTCGTGTAACACCACGATGGGGCACAAAACTGCCCCTAGCTCAACAAATACACCTCTGATTGCAAAAAGTTTTTCATTCTCGAAATCAGCACATTTAGATCTATCTAATGACGTTAAGTCAAAAAAAGGTGAAGAGGCACTTTAAAGAATTTCCATTAAATTTTCAAAAATTCAAAATTTTGATGCTTTTTTCATGTAATAAAGCTGCAGACATGAAATTTTGCACAGGTACTAGAAGCTGATCAAGTCATCGTATGCCAGTTTACAAGAAAAAGTTTATCAGGAATGAGGGTCATATAAGGGGGGGGGGTCATGTTCCCCTGTTCCCTGGAACTATAGAAATTACAAACGTTCCCTCTTTCAGGCCCGACGGAGACTGTCAAAAATTGGTTCGGTTCCAGATAAACGGGAGGCTTGACCGTGCCCCATAGAAATTTTGAAATCTAAATTCCCCCAGATGCAATTTAGTGCATGTGAAATCCGAATTAATGTAAAAAATGAACTTAAATTTGGAATTTACAGTAAAAAGGTAATTTTCTTATGAAACAAGAGCAACATAATGTTTTTAAAAAAGAGTGACTTAGCCCAAAAATTGGTCCAGCGAGAACCGCACCAGCCAGACCGGTTCCACCGGGGCTGCCATTGTTCTAATAAGAAATGTTGATCTTTCGTGTTCTCTGATCCCGGCTTGTTGTCAATGTTTCATTTGTCTCATGTTCCCTTGTTACCTTTTTTAATGTTGGCCTTGTTCCCTGTTCCCTGGAACCCCTATGTGACCCTCAGGAACAGTGTTTTTTTGCTGGAGTGCTCTTTTTTTAGAGAGATTTACGTTAAATAAAGATACAAATAGATATATGTATATATATAGAGAGAGAAAGACGCTTTTGGTGGTGAAATTATGCTGCTTATAGAACTCAATCTAAACATAACTATCCCAAATTTGAGGTCTCATACGAAATATAATGGTCAGAACTCTGCTATAGACAAGGTGGGTTTGGCCTCCCTACATGGCTGCCAAAGAAATTACATTACTAAGAGGTATTCAAAATTGTCTTCAATACATGACAGGGCTCCCTTCAGACATTATCTTCGGTTAATTACTATTGAACTTCAAGTCCTTTGCCGACTGATGTATGTCTCTTTCACCGCAGATTTTGAATATCATGAAACGCTATGAGGGCACTGATCTCAAAGAAGACTGGATCGAACATCTGTTGTTCTGGAATGAAGTCATCAGTAGCCATATTGGTAGGTCCAATTCAATACATTGAGATTCCACTACATCCATATTCCACTACGTTTGCAAAGTATTAAGTCAATGTAACTTCTTTGGCAGCCGTATTGGGAGGCCAAACACAGGCCGAGGCAATGTGCTTCAAACATTTGGCTTCAGAAGAACAGTAAGGGTCGATCCAATCTTCATTCTGAGTTCAGTGTATGAGACCCGTTACTTTAAAACAAACCTATAGATTTCCTTCATTTTGTTATCATGTCAAAATCTAGCGAATCATGAAACGCTTCTTTTAGTCTCCTTCCAAAGTTTGAATGGAATATGATTTTGAGAACAACGACGTTAAATGAGACGTTACGACCTTACGTCGAGCAATTTCAAGATATTGTTTTTAGTACAGGGAATTCATCTCGATTATCAGGCAAAGGGAGATTGATTCAGTATTGATACGCAAAACATGTAGGCAAATATTTTCATCTAAGGAATTGTTTACATGGATCACATCATCCCAAATTCCAACCCTCGAGCTGCGATCTCACCTTCCAATATTTCCATCCTCTGTTTTTATGGATAACGTTACACAGTAAAGGGGGATTTTACTTGTTCAAGAGGTGGGTTCTCAACGACGTGAGATAAAATTTTCTCATATAAACACTGGGTTGGGACGAAAGCTGTAAGGTGAGATAGAATAGGTAAAAGAACAAGGAGCTTTAAAGGGTAGAATGTTGCCTTGGTATAAACTTTCATAGAAATATCAACATGAGAAACTCTGCTCAGAAATAAGAGTTGCAAGTTGGAAAACTTTTTTCGAAATTCTCAGCCGTAAGAGGTGCTCACAGTTCAGTAATGAAAGAATTAAAAACATGAAATGTTTCCTTTTCAGTTAAGGAATAGCAGAGCGAGCGTTTAACATTAAAAAAATATAAATATTGGGCAGATTTGAAAATAAAATCCTGCCCTCTTGCAAAGATTTCACAGACAAACTTGTTCATTTGACATACACTCTTTTTAAAAAAAAAACTAGTAAAATTGATTTGAGGCTGGCTGTTCTAAATATTCATCTTTTATCAGTCTGAAATGTTCTTACATTGTTCTTACCTCTACAATGGTTGAGAAGCCTTTTTGTGCTATCAGTAGTGTAACTCGTTGCAGAGCTTGACTCTCTCGGCCATCTGATATTATCTGTGTGCTGTACATCAGCTTGCTTTGTAATTATTTCTCAGTCTTATGGTTATTTCATAAAATTTTCATATTGAGCCAAAAATAGTTAGCCTCGGTTTGTTCTTAGCTTTTTTTTAAGTTTTGGCCAAATTTGAGGCTCGTGTTCATATAAAATTATGTTTATAAGAAAAAAGAGTGTACTTAAACAGTTTTTGTATGTAAGGCTTCAGTATGGAAAAGTCACAATTGCGGGTTTCCATGCCCCATCAATGAATTTCAACTTCCTCTCCCGGGTGGGGGAAGGGGCAATGCCCATATGAAAATCCTAACATCCATAGCACTGCAGCTGTATGGCTACCTTTTTGCATGCATCAAACTAAGTTTGTGGTAAAGAATTCACGGACATACTTGCTATTTTAATATATTTGAACCATTTTTCTAATACATGCATTTTTATAAGCATTTGCTTTATAAGCAAGTCAGTACTCGACAAGACAAAAACTTAAGCAATTCCAGTACTTGATAGAGAAATGCTAAGCGATTTGGAAATTTTCGTTGCGATTCAAGTGGCATTAAAGTTTGCGCAGCTGCTATTGAGAAGTAGGTTATAGTGGATATTAGTACTCCAGCACATATTTGTATGCAAGATACTATTGACAATTATTGTACGAAAACTTCTAAGATAGTATTCTAAGAAACAAACCTTCAAGTATAAAAAGCTAAGAAATCGCTAAGCAATTTTGGGTACTCAAATTTGCCCTCTAGCTAAACAATTTTCAGTATGAGCTCGAGCTGAAATTGCTTATAAAAATTGTTCGTGTATAAGGCGTCGTATCGAAAATTTCTCCTGGCGGGTTTCCATACCTCATAAATAAATTTCAACTTTCCCCCCCCCCCGGGTGGGGATAGGGCAGTGCCCTTGTGGAAATCCTTAGATCAAAAGCTCTGTAGCCGTTTGGCTACCTTTTGAGTTGGGGTTGGACAATTTCTACAGTTCCCTTAGTTTTGGAAACTTGGCCCATTATAAACGTTTTCTTATCAACAATGAGAGCACTGTAAGGTAAAGCTATTTTGGTGAAGTCCCCAACCTAGACAATAACAACGAAGCAATTGTTGAGAACGTTTATTTACATTATTTGTGGTGAACACATAGTGTTTCAGAGTTCCAGGCTCCAAGGAAACGCGGATTCCCCTATTAGAAATATCAAGTCGTTGATTGTTTCAAGGGTTGCGAAAGTGAAAGGGGATGCACTACGAAACTAAATTGTTATGTCCATAAAGAGTATTGTTCGTGTCTATAAAGTTTGCTGACTAGGTTAGATCGCCCTTTTCACTAGAGAGTCCTCACCGAAAGACGTGCGAGAAAGAACCATCATTTCAAATGGGGTAGACTTCTTAAAGTTTGTAAGTTCGTTTCTATATCAATTTTATGGTAGTCTTTATGATTGCAGGTATTCTTTTATAAGAAGCTCGTTATAAGAAACCCAGACTCATGAATCGCCAAAAATTTAAGAAATCCCAGTCGCAACTGGAAAGGTATTTTATGAGCAACTTCAATAATTTTGGTCTGATGTAGAAATACTGTTTTCAGTACTTATGATACCTTATTTTACAGCGTTGAGTGTGTTTAAGTTGTGTTTTCATTGGTGAAACATGACGTTTCGTACATCAAGTGTAAACTCAAAAGATGGAACGCATCGTTCGGAAAATCCAAATCCATGTTTAAATAGGAATTATTATTGATGTGAGATTCTTTTGGAATCGTATGGGCGTGGTACAGTAACCATAGCAACAACTAAATTAACTCTATTTTAGTTACAAAATGTATTAGCTTTGAATAAGCAAAGTGTCTATGTCATGTTGAGCTGATGCAAGTATCTTACCTATACTATTATAGGTACAAACTTGCATCTGCTCATTATGACATAAAACATTTGTTTACATAACACTTACAATCTTTTTTTTATACGAACAATTTTATAAGAACACCAGCCTCGAATTTGGCCAAAACTTAAGAGCAAGCTAAGAACAAACCGAAGCTGACCCTTTTTGGCTCAATATGAAAATTTTATGAAATTACCATAGGACTGACAAATGATTACAAAACAAGCAGATGGGCAGCACACAGATAATATCAGATGGTCAAGAGAGTCAAACTTTGCAACAATTAACACTAAAGGATAGCAAAACAGGCGTTCCAATCATTATCAAATGAGAACATTTTAAGAACATTTCAGGCTGAAAATAGAGGAGTACTTAAGAACAGCCAGCTTAAAATCAATTTTACTGGTTCTTATAAAAGAAAGAGTACAGTCTTTGGGTGGTACAGAACTTCAGTATAGCCAGAAAAATCGAAACCATAATGAAACGAACACATAGATACTACTAAAGCTTTTCGTCTGACACTCAACAGAGTAATACGTCAGAAAGAGAACGAAACAGAAACCTAACTGATTTATATACCCAGATGTGGATCGAAATAGGCCAATCAGAAAAGAGGTGAATGATTGGTATGGTGTGGGAAAACCAATCAACACCCACGATACAGTGAGCTGACCAATAAGATTATTTCAAGAGTCCTAAGGCGAAAACGAACTCCTTCTGTCTACACAATAGGGGATCCCTGGTTTTTATGTAGACAGATTCCAAAATAGCTAAGTGAAAGGTAGATCTTGCTCTGCCAATTATTCGAAAGCAATTCTCACTGTAGGCTTTAGCACACTCTGGGTTGTCGAGCAAATGTTGACCTATAGCAGAGTCATGTTTTAGTGAACTTTTTGGTTTTGAGGCGCGAGATGGTTGTTCTCGTTGAGGAACAGTTTTGTTGCGTATGCTAGACGGCACGTGTTGTTTAACCCTATCACATAACCGCTGAGATGTGCGACCTAAGTACCTGACATCACACCGGCACGAGTATACGTATACTACAACACTGTTTTGTGTGGTAGGCACACTATCTTTGCGGATAGATGGGATCATCTTAAGTAGTATCTATGTGTTCGTTTCATTATGGTTCCGATTTTTCTGGCTATACTAAAAAAAAGAGTGTACATGTTTTTTAACCAAAATATAGTTAAACTAGTTGTTGCTGAGGTTACAGAACAAAGCCCATACATTTGTACATATTCTTTGAAATTGTTTAGGTAGAGCTATTACAGCAATTTACATCAGCTCAACATGATAGTACTCATGTTAGTACTTATATTAGGTAAATATGATATAATGCCAAACTAAAAATGATTTTAACCATAAAATGCTTACAATAGTTGTTGATATGGTGACAGACAGGGCCTGATCCAGCACTCATAGAAAGGGGGGGCGTAACACACACATCAAAGGATTAATGTAAGGGAAATAGGGTATTATCAAGCTAACTGCATTGTTTTCTACCAAAATAGTGGGGGGGGGCGTACCGGATTCGGTCCTGACAGGGCTACGCCCATAGATGTAGAATTTTGACGTTAAATTCTATTGAAAAGATAAATTAGGTTGTTTAATTTTGATACAACAAATTTCAGTGTGATAATGTTAATGGCTTAAGAGTTATTGGTCATTTGGGTTGCCATCATTTTGTAGTAATTTGTGGTGCCATTAAGGCTATGGTTTACCTAATAAGAAACTGTCAGAAATTACCCATTTTTTCAGATACTAACATTTTTTTAACCTTTCAATCAATTGTCCGTTTTTTGTCAAAAAAATTGCCTGAATTCCAATTCCAGAGATTTTTCTATTGGAGTACATTTCATATTGTTTCAAGAAACTTCATTTTTAACTTAGGGCTAGCTAGCAAGGTTGAGTATTGTTGTCTTCGAAAAACCAAATTTGAACCAAATCCACCAAAACGAAGATTTATAAAGCAGCTTTAAAATAAATAAAATCGATAAAGATATATAAATGATAGATTCAAAAATAAAGGCATTTTCTCGCTTTGCTCTACTTCCAGCCTTTTTTGACGAAAATACCTTTTTAGCCATGCTTTGGTCGCTTCTAATTTATTTGAACTTGCGACCAAAACAACAAAAGTCCTAGAAACAGAGAGTTTGGGGTTTGAATCGTATTTTGAAAGGAAAAGAATTGAGAAATGAGTGTGGATTTATATCATTCCTAAGGTTGAATTTACCTCATATTTGATATTTTGCCCTGTGACTACTGCCCTTGAAATTATAAGGAAAACAGGCTATTCAAAAAGTAAAAAGTTTGCAGTCAAGAAGTTAAGGAGCAACTCAAAAATATGATGATATGATATCGGTGGTTGTTTAAAGTTAGGTTAGATTTCTGTAAACTGCTATATAAAAATATCATAAAAACAATGCACAACAAGGATAGATTTTATGTACTTCTTTCTCTTATGCTATGTTTAATTATGAAGGTAACTCTTAAACGAAAAAATTCGCAACTCTACAGACAGAGGTTTGTTAGTAGAAGATTGATGTTCCGCGTAACAGAAAATATGCAAGGGATTCTGTGTACATTATTTTCTACGGAGAAATTACAAATTCAAAAGCTTTCAAGAAAAACCAGTCAAAAACTTACAAACCTTGAAAGTTCTGCAAATAGACAAAATAAAAACATTCATTAAGCTCCAACATTTCCGTAGGTTTTATTTCTTTAAGTAAATCATCAAAATTTGAAACCTGCATTCGACTTTGTTGCTAAATAATGAAGTGAGGTCAGTTACGGAACATGGACAAAGTCACATGAGTAATAACTTTCTCAACTCGATGAATGAAACTAAAATTTTGTGTTGAATATGCTATTAATGACACAATTTTTTGTATGATCAAATATAGCAATGTAGAAAATTTTTACCAACTATTTACCTACTTACAAACTAATCTTACTAATTATAAAACATATCTTGTTATAATATGATCATACAAAGAAACGAAAGAAATAGAAATATGGCTTTTACGTGCAGACTCTGCAGGTGCATTGTTTTCTGTCACAGGTTTTTTTTTTTCTTTGAATTCGGAGACCGACTTTTGTTCTTTTATATTGTCATTAAGGGTATTCCAAAGGAGACTTCCTCTAAATGATAGAGAGTCTAATCCTAAGCTTTTTGTTTTTACTTTGGGTAGTTGCATGGATTTTTTATTCTTAGGTTATAGGGAAGATCTTTCTTTTCGTGAAATTCCCACACAATTGATGGATTTATATCATTTAGTGTTTTATAGATCTCTATCATTAGTTTTTGTAGGTTCTTTACATGGATACCAACGGCGTAAGCAAGGGTCAAATAATTGTGAAATTTATAACAATGACAGAGAAATAATTCTTTTATTCAGAAATTGCTTTCATTGTCTCGAACCTTCCCGCTTGATTCAAAATTTCCATTTTTTCTTGAACCTTGGCAGCTTCGAAAGTTTTGAAAATTATTTTTCAAGTCTGTCGATAAGCTGTTTTTAGGTCGCATGCCATTCTCGAACAGTTTTTGCTAGGGATTGTTCTTCAGTCCATGGCGAGTTCATTTACAGCTGTTTTTATCAAACAACTTCAACATTTTCATAGAAATTGACATCAAGTTGCATCAAGTGATAGACTAGGCCCAAGTCTACGTTTCATGACAAAACAGCAAGTAATATTTTTATGAAGCAGGTTATGTGGCATAATTCGTAATCTTCCTTAAGCATAAACAGACTCAGACTCAACCCTTATTCATATTGTTCGCATCAATGAACATTTTTCCAAACTTTTTGGCTGTAATAAGGAGTTATCATGGTACAAGTGTATATGACATGTCTTTTTTCCCCATGGAAAATTCATATGCCCATGCCAAATTCACCTCGATAATCTTGCTGATAGCAAATAAATGTTTTGGTCGGCTTGTTATTTTGTGTATTGATAGAGAACGAGCACAATTTTGATATATTTTGTATTATTTAGGTAATTGACTTACTTTTGCCATTTTTTTTTTCTATTTCCATAAAACGAAAAACCTATTTTATTGCTATTTTTCGTTAACCACTCAGTCTTCAAATATAATTTTTGAGCATCTCACTACACAAGTTTTTCAATAAAAACTTGTTTTCTCTAACTTTATTTTACATTTGATTTCCAAATGAAGTTTCTACACTAATTTCTCAACAAGTTGATGTGTGATTCAGCTTATGTAGGGAGATAAGCGAGAGGTAAGAGGTAAGAGGTAAGAGTACATGAGCTGTGATGCCCCAAAAGAGATGGGAAGGGGTAAATAGGTACGACATCATATTTTTTGGTCAATCTTATGGCATTACTTAGCAACCGTGGACAATATGGAAAAACTGATTTCAAATTTGAAATCAGCATCATTAACTTGCTCTAAAATTTACCAAAAGATAAAGTTTCTAAAATGCAGAGGAAATTTTCCCTCCGAGATAGGACAAAGTTTGCTATACACTTACATATATGGCCTAAATACGGCGGCTACCAGTGACACTTACGAAACTAATTTCAAAATCGAAATTAGCATTATGAAGTGTCCTTAGAAACCAGAAGATAAAATTTTTAACATGAACAGGAGATTCTTCCTCCAATAGTAAAGGGTTCAATTTTCTAAACATTTGCATATACAGCCTTACTACGGCTTCCGGCAGCCTGACATTTAACTCTGACATATAACAAAAAGTATTAAAGAATTCCAAGAAAGCATTCTTAAAACTATGTTTGAGCTCCCAATCGACTATGTAAATAAAACGATATTCTAAGTAAAATCAAGAATGATTGAAATTAGCAAACATAAAGGAACCAGACACTTGCTGATTTTACGGAGATTTTTTGATGGATCACGAAAGGGTCACACATGGGTAACGGCAAGGGTCACACCTTGCTCCTATAGGAAACGTATATAGATTTAACGGGTCACGGTATACATACCTAACCATGATAAATACCACTGTGACCCGCGACCAGTTCATTTCCTATACGTATGCTATAGTGAACAAACTGTGTCCCGTCTAGCTCTTTATACAATATTTGGTCCACTAATTTTACTAATAATTAGTATCAACAATAGCAATTGTAGTAAAGGTGCATATGGCTTTAGCCTATATTTGAAAGTGTGCTGAAGCAATGACGAATTCTTATTAGGGTATTCCTTTTCTTAAATGCTTATCACAGACTTAGCTGATCCGCATGCCAAACAATTTACTTTAAACAGTAAACACCACCTAGGAATACACTTCCGGTGTTGAATTACATACTTCTTTTCCTTTATTTTCCTATATTTCTTAGAAAGTGTATTAAATTACAGTTTTTTTTTGGTTTGTCTCAAGATGTTTTGGCGAGGATTGTAGATACATTTTTGATTAATTCAAGAGCAAAGAGCGACGCTGTTTACTCTCTGGTCTCTAATAGATGCCCCCCTTATTTATTAAATTTAAAAAAAAATTTCATCAAAGGTCATTCTTATTCCACCCCCCCCCCCCCCCGCTATTTAATTCTAGTAATGAGTTGCAAGCAAAGGAAGAGAAACACTCAAAAAATCCATGAGATTGAGAGTTTCGAGTGAAGTCAGTGAAGTTATAGCACTGTATTCTTAACGTCTCACTGTCGTTACATTTTGTCTCGCATAGGTGTTCCCTTTTTAAGCCCCCCCCCGCGTATTAACTTTTGAGATTTTCCCAACCCCCCTACTATTCCGGGTAATGCCTGTTTAGGCTTTACTGATTGTATTAATAACTGTAGATGTAGCTACCTACGTGAAGAGCAAAAGCTTCCCCTGACGCTCTACTTAAAAGTTTGTTTCATTTCATGGTAATACTAAGATTCGTAATGATTTCATTTCTCTCTTTGGTAAGGGCTAATAACTTCATCCACCATTTCAAGATGGATGGTGGAACTGATAAAGACAAAAATGGAAAAACTATGCCTAAAGAAAAATCTAACCCATCAGAAGAGTCGAATAAGAAGAATGAGGATATCCAAAAAGCGAAGGAGCTGAAAGAGGAGGCCAAAAAAATGAGAGAAGCTGAAGCTGGAAGTGCAACATCGCTGCGCGCCGAATTTGACAAAAACAAAAACCAGCTAGAGTTACCAGAAGACTGGAAAGACCAGCAAACCGTAAATTTCGATACTTGTATTAAGGGTTTTGTAAATGAAACAAAAATTGCATCTCATGGTCTTGAAACGAAACCCTTTGTTAAGTTGGAAGAACTCATTTCGGTAGTTAGTGGTGGAATGGTAAGATATGGCCTTCTTTATCCGACAGAAAATGGGCAACATCATGAAATTAAACGAGGCCAGTTTCCTGTTTTGCAACCACCTAAATTCGTCGAAAGACTCCTACCAGATTTGGCTTCAAAAACTGAATTTTACAAATCGACAGAAGCTAATGCCTCGTTTAAGTTTGTGAAGAATGTAGAATCATCTGGTCTTAGTGTTATTGGGAGTTTCACTGACAATTATAAGATTTTGTCTGAAAATGCCTCTGCAAGTTACTCCAGGGAGAGTAGTAAACAATCTTCGAGAAATTCTAAGCGATTAACCACAGAAGCGACTGTCGTTAAGTACAAAACTCATCCAATGAAGGCATTCAGAGTGCCAAAGAAAGAAATGAAGCTCACAGCCGAAGCAGAATGTGATGTGAAGAAGATATCAAATATTTACGATGCTAAAAGGTTTCTGGATAAATATGGCAGTCATATTCCGGCAGACGTTCATCACTTAGGTGGAATATTTTGCGATGTTATTGAAATGATAACAGAAGAAGAGATACTGGAAAAGTCATTGATAACAGAAGCATCAAATCAGTTCAATAACGAGGTATCAATTGGTGGACAAGGCTTGTTATTTGGTATTGGATTATCTGGAACAGTCAAAATACTCACGTCCAACGGACAAGTGGATGCAAAGCATACAAAAGAAACCAATGCATCATATACAAGAAACATAAAATGCTTTGGCCCAGACTCAACAGATATAGATACGTTTTGCAAAAATATAAAGGCTGATGATACTACATGGCGCATTATTGACAGGGGAGATTTGGAGGCTAGAGTTGCTATTTGGGATTTGATAAAAGAACTGGGAGACGAATACATGCAGCCAGCTGACTGGATTGAAAAGGCATGGAAGAACTACCAAAGCATCCCAGAAACGAGGTGCTTCATAGAATCTAAGAGAAATGTTGCACTGGATAAAGAGATTGCAGACTTTGTAGTGATTGAAAGTGTTTTTCTTGGTGATATACCAGCAACATTCAATTTATTGCTTGGTGAGTTGGATAGTTACAATATAGACATTGCAACCTGTAGGTCCAAAATTGCCTCCATCCTAACTAATGCCAAGGTTAAAGAAACTGAAAAGGAGTTGTATGAGGCTGTCATCGAGAAAGCAAAAGAGTTTGGCTACCAACCAGACAGACTTTCTTTCGTTGACAGTTTTGATGCTAGGAATCTGAAAAACTTCTAAATGCAAAGTTTACTCGAGGAAACAACGTCAGATTTGAATTCAAAACAAAAGAAAGAGATCTCGGATGGGAGGAAGGTGCTCCTCATAGGATGGAAGTGACTGGGAAGGTAGAAGACATAGAAGGATTTCACGCCTGTGTAGAATGGCAAAAGTTGGAAAACTTAAGTCTTTCTGGCACAGACTCTACCTTCAGCCTCGTCAAGGGTAGTAGCTCAGCTGATATGGTCTCTAAATGGCTTGGCATCGGAAGAGATCCTGACACAGCCACTGGGATAAGATTCAAGATGCCTTTTTGGGAATTGAAACACGATTCAACTGCTGAAGACCAGCAGAAACCGAGCAGGGCCCATATTTCCTTGGAATGGAAGGAAACGTGTAAGAAAAAGGACGAGACACGGATGAGCCTTCCTGATCTTTTTATTGATCATCCTCTTGGAAACGTAGAGCCAGCCAGAAGGGTCTTAGATGCATTGAAGCATCGCACGGATGTGTTTAGCGAATTGAAAGGAGACCAAGAGAGCTCAGAGGGTTGGGGTAATGACAGCGATGACATCGATAATGGCGATGGCAACGAGAAATCAGGTGATAATCATGCTGCACCTTTCCAGTTCCTGCTTGATATTCTAGGTAAATGCAATCTTTCTGGGAAACAGAGGATTTTCCAAATGCTTTGTGATCAGCGATACAGCGTTCCATTGATTTATCGCAACAAAGATACAGACGAATTAATGTATTTAGTTAATTCATTGCGATTCGTCGACACAAAATTGAAGGACAGAAATGTAGGATTGATGGAGGACAAAACCTTACGGAGAGTGGTGTTTGTTTCTGGACGAAGTGAAAATCTCTCACAAAGTTTATACATGGTGAAAGAAATATTCAAATGCAACATGGGAAGCCACAATTGCAACAGTGAATTGATGGCTGAGTTGAGCGTGGGATTCCTGAGTAGCGGTGACAAGGCTACATCAAACATCAACGATCCTTGGCTAGTTCTACACATCAAGGGAAATTATTCACCCTTGAAAGACTTCATCGAAAAATTTGCAGATCTCATAGTTTTCGAAGTAGATGTAAATCAAGATACACCTGGCCAGAAAATAGATGAATCATTGTCTAAACGACGACCAGTTCTGAAATGGAAGATTACGAATGACGAGCTGAAAGCAAGTGCCAGAAAAATGACAATATCCGGTTTGTTTCATGATGTTGCTTCAAAAATGACCGAGGCTATACCAAAGATAGCAAAGAAGGAAAACCTTAAAGAACATTCTCGACAAGCTATGGTAGATATAGATTCTGAAAATATCAAGATCATCAATGAAATTGTTGGAATTGATTCTATTGCAGCTTCTGTCAAAAACATCAGTTTCTTAACTGCTAGAGACGAACTTGACATGCAAAAGAGCTTTGTAAAAGAATGCAAATACAAATATGAAATGTATCGAATACGAGGTGACTCACCTAAGATGACGGGTAACAAAATGAAAGTTGACGAGGAAATCGATAAACGGAGGAACAAGGCATCTTGTCAAATCAACTTGCCTATACTAGCTGATTTTTTAGCCGTGCTACGAACAGAAGACAGAGATTTGAGAATCGTTGCTTTAAATGAGTTCGAAAAGAATCTCAACGAGCAGTGCGCCAAAGTTTTGTGTGATGAAAAGAAAAGATATAAAGATGCTTGGGATCACTATATATCACTGAAAGATCAGCCTGAAGGTGAGAATGCCCGAAAGAAGTATTTCGAGGCTAAGCTGGCATACGCAAATAAGAGCCTCGGGTTCCAGCATTTATGGAGAGAGCTAAGCCACATTTACGTAGCACGGCCTTCGAAGAATAAGGATCTTCCAGAGCTAGCAGCTCAGCATTTGACAGATGGATTCGTTTTCGAAATTCTTGATGGCGATGCTGGCATTGTAAACGGGGAATGGATGAAAGCCGTCCTTCAAAGTTTGAAGAGGAAGCTGAAGCAGAGGCACGGGTGCGACCCTAATGTGTGCATTTTGAGTATCTTGGGAAATCAAAGCACAGGAAAATCAACTCTCCTCAATACAATGTTTGGCTGCCGGCTGAAAGTCTCTGCAGGCAAGTGCACAAGAGGAATCAATCTACAGCTTGTCAGAATTGGAAAGCGGACAAGATCGTTTGACTACATACTTGTTATGGACACTGAAGGGCTTCGTTCCCCTGAATTCTTCGGGACAGAAGGTGCTATTTTGAGGGATAACCGACTAGCTACATTTTCGATCCTACCAGCTGACGCGACAATCATAACAATGGTCAATGAAGAGGATGCTGCAATCAAAGAAGTACTGCCCATTGTCATGCTGGCTTTCAAGGGCTCCAATATCGCCGAAGAGATTAGCGGTCGATTACGCTCGATGATGTTTTTCGTGTACAGCAGAGTCGATACATCAAAACAGGCATTAGAAAAGTTCGAAAACAATCGTTGTAACTTGCAGCTGGAATTGCAGGAGGCACTTATGAAAATAGAAAACTTCCAAACAGCCGAAGGAGCCGTGAAAGTTCAGGATGAAAACACATCCAATAAAAAGCCGTCTAGCAAAAGTTTGAGTAATTTTTTACGAAACTTTCGTCTTGATGATGATGAAAAAGAGAGTGATGTCAAATATCTTGGTTTGCTGAACAAAGGAGAAGAGCCTCCAGATGATACACCGAACTTTGATTTTGGTCAAAAAGTAGCCAAGATCAGAGAGTACATGTTCAAGAGGCTGGCAGAGAATAAATTCCAAGGCCAGTCATTAAATAACTGGAGCAGATATCTGGATCTAGTTTGTCAATGTGTTGATACGACTGACTTCGAGTTGAATTTCAAAACAGCTATGGAGTTTCAAGCATTCAATCAATTGAAGTCAAGCATCGACAATTCAAAGCAGATTGTATCTAAGAAATACTCAACAGAGTACAAGAATTGTGAAGATGAAATTTTGAATGTTCAGGCGGGTGAAAAACTGGATCTTGATAACTTCAAGCAAAAATTTTATAAAGCGGCCCAAGAAACCATTGTACAGGAAGAAAAGAACCTCCTAGAGCTTCTGAATAAAGAAATCAACAAAGCATATAAAAAAGACGAGCTCGTGAACTGGAATTCCTTCATCGAAGACATCAAGAAAACGTTTGGGAACCTACTCAAAGACTGCTTTGACGCCAAGTTTATCTATGGTGAAATTGTTTTGAGATATGAGCAGAACATTTTAAGAGACCTCGAAAGAAAATATAAAGAAGACCCCAACCTCCTTATAGAATCATCTGAAAGAGAAAAGGTATTTGAAGAGGTGTTTCGAAAACAACTCCAAGAAGCAAAAAGTGATCACCCACCAATAGCAATTGACGAGAACATCGATATAGAATATGGGTCTTTGAAACACATCA
Organism: Pelagia noctiluca; assembly: GCA_963924455.1. NCBI lineage: Eukaryota > Metazoa > Cnidaria > Scyphozoa > Semaeostomeae > Pelagiidae > Pelagia > Pelagia noctiluca. The sequence continues at coordinate 8,963,601 of OZ004334.1, forward strand.
ACATCGATAGGATGTTAAGGGATAAAATTGGCAAACCATGGACTTTTATTACGAAATATCATAAACGTGAAGATGACGACAAAAAAGCTGAGAATATGTATCAAGAGCTTATTGCCAGAGCACAATGGAAGCTCGACTCTGTCACACATTATGATTCGAGTGTCGTTCAAGAGGTCATGGAATACACAAATGAGAAAATACGTGATAAGAAAGTTCACAACAAACAAAATCAGGAGATGTTGCACGCTCGAATACAACAATACCTAAAAGATCGGTTTACAAGCATTCAAAACAAATGGGATGAACAACACAATATTGCAAAGAAGCTAGAGAAAGAAAAACCTACTCTGCGACAAAAGTTCCACAGCATATGTGAAGGCTTTATGGGAAGACGCACAGTGGCAGCTGATATTGTCAGTGGAATAAAAGTAGCCATCGAAAATGGCTTTACAGAATATCTAGCAGATGACACAAAAGGAAAGGTAGAGACCAAACCTTGGATTAGTAAATCCGAAGTAATGCAGGCACATATCGATTTAGATCTACTTTTACTTAGCAAACAAAGAAAGACGCGGCAGTTGTTAGATCTAATATCAGAGGGCTCTTATCACTATGAGAAGATTCTATTTCGGCTTATTCTAAAAGAGGTGGACTCAGATTGTTGCTGGGAAGTATTAAAGAAAAAACTGTGCGAGGGCATCCCTCAAGCAGCGGAAGTGGCTTCAATATTGGAAAACGAGCGTTCCTCAAAATTCATAGCAGAGGTGAACAGTAGGCTTAAGTCTTCTATAAAGAAACACTTGCCAAGCACCACATGGGAGGATTTGAAAAAGCATCAAGATAAGCTTAGTAAGGACGATTTCAACGAAATCGGTGAACTTATAAAGAAAGCATTCAAAGCAACACTTTCAAAGCCTCGTTTCAATGACATGAAGCTTGCTGAGAATATCCAAGACAAATTAAAGCTTGAAGGTCTCCTGCATTCCCAGCCACGATGTTCGGTTTCTTGTCCAAGATGCGGGATGACATGCAGAAAACCAGCGTCCCACGTAAAAGAAAAAGGTCGCACTGAAGCCAAACATGACTGTAAACATCAACCAGAAGGTCTTGTAGGTGTAGCTTGGGCAGATGACGATAGGGCTGACGAGCTAGTGAATGAGTCGTGCGTCGAACATGTAACGATGGGTCACTCTTTCATCATCGAGGAAAATTCAACACCCTTCTCAAAGTTCGAGGAAATGTTTGACACTTGGCAGCTTCCGAATTGCACAAATGTGGCGAAAGTGAGAAAATACATATTCCGCAAACATCAGAAGGATTTGGCTGACTTTTACGGGAGGAAGGAATGCTCAGAAATAACTGGAAATTATGACCTTGAGACGTTGGAGGATGAACTTGATCAAATTATTAACGGATGAAGTTACTCAGCTGGAAAGGGTGAGAGTTTTCGCATTATGGTCTCAAAACAATTTTTTATGAAATCCCCAATCTACGAGGCAGAAATTATCACTGCTTGCCAAATTTTTACAATACTTCTCGCTATATTTGTATAAGATTTTGTGTCTTCCTTTAAGCAAACCCACCTTGAAGGACAGCAATTGTCCATGAAGCTAATTTCTAGCAAATCGACAAAATGGAAGCAGTGATTTCACGCAAATTCTTGAGCATGGAGTGTCATGAAGACAAGGTTCAACATGTTCCTTTTGACTTGCATATCCCGCAAATAATAATCCCCTTTTATCTCTTTGCTCCTATCATCGCATATTGAAACTAAAGGTGTCATAATTTTGAATAAAAGTTAACTTAGCATGGCGAAGAAAATCGGAAACAAAGCAAAACCTGATAGCTACTATATTTCTGCGTCTGACACTCATCAGAGTAGTTGGTCAGAATAAATCTTTTATCCGTACAGCACTCGAGGATGGCAAGGAAAATCGGAAACATAGCGAAACAAAACAGCTACTTAAGCTTTTCGTCTGACACTCATCAGAAGAGTACGTAAGAGCAGTCTTTTGATCGGTTCAGAACTTGAGGATGGCGAGGAAAATCGGAAACATAGCGAAGCAAGCAACTACTAAAGCTTTGCGTCTGACACTCATCAGAGTAGTAAGTCTGAAAGAGAATGCGAATGAAACCTAACGAATTACTGTACCCAGAGGTCAGTCGAAATAGTACTTAATGTTTCGTAGAAATAGTAGTTATGATGTTTCACTATGCTTCTGATTTTTCTTATCATCCTGTAGCGATTACAGACTGTTCAACTTACTATTGCGCACCAACTTTAAACTTGAAGATTCCCTTTTGCAAAGATATTTAGAGTGGATACCGAATAACAATAATAGTTGTGCCTAGTCAATATTGTCTCTGGTTAACGCATTGTTGAACTAATGATTATTGCGTTGTTTTTCAGGTAATTAACCGTGGTATCCTTCATAACTGTGACGATCGATTTCAGCAATTTTGCAGTGGAGAAAGAAGTAATTTTTTTATTTTTTAAAGACATATATGACAGATTGAACTTCACTAAAGCTAATTCACTTTTTAAAACTAATTTTTACAATTTCTTGAGCAAATGATCCTAAGATCTAGATATTTGACGAAAAGCAGCATTTGGGGTCGTTTAGGGATTTAGAGGAATCGAGAAGACAATGGCATGTGTGGCCATCAATCGGAATACCAAATAATGTTTCTCTAATTAAAGGACTAAATAATCGTTGTCTCAAAATGAAAGGCAAACTAATTCCATCAAGCGACCAAGTAGAACTTCTGGGAGTTAGAATATATTATTCCCTCAAAATTGAATTACATGTAAAAGAATTATGTAAGAACGTCAATCAAAAGGTACATGCATTTGGAAAATTAGGACCATACCTAGGGGAACAAATATCAAAGTTACTTTTGAACTCTGTAGTTTTGTCTAATTTTACATAAATATGGCTATTCTGTAGCAAAGTAGCAAATACGGCAATCAATAAGACCCATAAACGTGCACTGAGAACATTATATCATGACTACGAACGAATCTACATTTAAGGCACTTCTGAAAAGGGGAGAAATAAATACAACCCATATCAATAATCTAAAAAAACTTTTGGTTGAGATACATAAATCAGTTAACCATCTCATTCCTGAATATATTTTTTCGTAAAGAAATAATTTCCATATGACCTTCGTATCAAAGAGTTATATCATCTCCCATCGACACTTTCTTGGCAATACGGTACCAACTCCCTGTATTCTTGTGGGAGTTTATTATGGAATAGTCTGAATAAAACTATCAAATTCTCTTGCCATATTCAAAAGAGAAATAGCTACGAAGTTGGGATGGCAATAGCCACAGAGTCCACATTTATAACTGATTTAACTTGTTAATAATTTTGCATTTACCTTATTCTATTTCTAGTAGACTATAAATTGTTGGTCTTGTTGAGTTATTCTAAACTAGCAGTTAATCAACTTTAAATAAGTGAATCATTATGATTATGATAAAGAAGCCTGCAAATTGTATCAAAGAAACAGGGGAATCGGGTGATAGTTTAAAAGGAGCAGTGGAACTTGAGTCTTGTCTAAGAATCTTAATATGTGCCATAATATCATTCATCAACCTTTTTAAACATTCTTGGTCACAGGGTGGTTCTTGGCAAAATTCGGGGGTCTGACAAAGGCATGTTCACCGCTAGCTATATTCAGGGTCATCGAGAGACCAGCTCGATACCAGGGCAGGGTATAGGTTAATTCAATGAGCGGAAATTCTTCCTCAAACGAGCTTTAGGATAAACACGGATAACTTTCTTTTACGGGTCCCTAAGAGCCCTAGGCCTCTGGTAAATACCCTGATCACCTCCCTTTTTGACAGTATTGGCGTATTGATTTGATCAATTTTCACACTAAAATTGTACCACTGGCTGGACCAGTTTCTAAAAAAATGATACCACAAACTAAATACGTTCAAAATATTTAGCTTAAGTTGAAGGGTGGCGAGGATGGCTGAACGATCAGATCACCCAATCCTTGTTCAATGGATCGTGAGTTTGAAACTACCTTCAGACCTATCCCATAAAGTTGGAGAAAACAACCTGCCAGCTCTCTGTAACTCCAGGCAAAAAGGAATAACGAGGTGTGGTCATATGGAGAGGAAGGGCGACTGACGAGGGTTGCACTACTCGATTAAATTTATCTATTCAGCGGGCCCTTTGTGCTTTCTGCATAAAGCGAGGATAGCAAGCATATTTGCCATCAACTACCAATATACTGCTTCGATTATAGGCTACTGATTAAGTGGGCCCTTTGTGCTATATGCATAAACCAATACCTAAGGAAGGTAGAAAGTGTAATTGCCTATCAGCATTATCAACGGTTGGGTTTTTTCTTACCAACCTCTTTCGTACATTTCTTGATAATTCTTTTGCTGTCCAAGACCCCCAGAAAAGAAATTACCACTGAATTGAATTGCCAACTTCAAAATCTTTAAATTTTCCCTTTCTATGAAAAAACATCCTATTTTTGAATATTGCATCTGTTTGAAACGGAGAAATGACCTTTTAATCATTGGCAAACGCCTTCTACAGGATATTTTCCTCGTTTCTGACGTTCTGAATGGCATGGTTTAACTTATTGCTTGCTCCGTTCACGCGTGCCCCTTCTGAAAATTACACCCCTACCTCCTTACATTTCTAGTTGCACCTCTGTATAGACTGTATGTAGGCCTGAGAATACTAATACTATGGTGTAGTCTAGTTGCTAATTTGATTTGATGTTGTAGCAATGTTAGTTACCGAAATTGTCTTTGCTTTTTCTTTTCTCGCTTCTCCCTTGTTTCAACCAACTTTTGTTTAAAGGAAAACTCTAAGTTCGCTTCGACTGACAGTATTAAACACGCCCTCAGAGATTCAGAGAATCAGACATTCTTTTCATTGTCTCAAAATTCCCCTGTCAACTCAAAAGCCCTATTCACACGACACAAACTAACCCGGGTTCGACCTGGGTTTAACTAACCCAAGTTACTTTCTTGGCGTGTGAATGCAACTTACCCGGGTTCGCCCCGGGTTAAACTAACCCATCTCCAGAGGTGGGTTCGACCTGGGTGGAACCCGGGTTAGTTTTAGAAAAGTGTCGTGTGAATAGGGCTAGAGTTTTCTGCTTTATCTGAAAGCTTGGCAAGAAATAGCTTTGAAATTCGTGAAAATTATAGTTTACGTTCGTCTAGATGAGCTGTTTAGATGACCGCATGCCATTCTTGAAACGTTTTAGTTGGATATTGTTCTTTTAGTCCTTGGCGAGTTTAATGAAAGATATTTGAATCCAAAACTTCAACATTTTCAAAGAGATTTATATCAAGTTGAATCCAGTATAATTGATTAGGCCTAAGTTAAAGTTTCATGGCAAGATAGCAAGTTATGATTTTGAGAAGCAGGGCATATGGCCTAGGTGGGACAATATGCTACAGGTGATGGATGAAAAGCTGAATATGGGACATAATGCTTCATAAGTGGGACAATGTGCTTCATAGGTGGGACAATATGCTTCAAGCGTTAGACTGGATATTGAATGTGGGACATTTTGCTTTATAGATGGGACATTGTTACAAATGGTCGATCGAATTCTGGAAGTAGGACATTTTGCTTTATAGGTGGGAAAATATGCTATAAGAGTTAGATTGAACGCTGGATGTGTGACATTGTGGATTGGCAAAATGTTGAATGTAAAATCTTTTTGTGCATTTGTCTTCATGAATTGACTGAGGAAATACGACCATTTCCCTGTAACAACTAGGCTACATTTTATTCAATATAGTTCGTGTTTAATCTGAAGCTCTGTTCTTTCTGATGACTCACTACATAGATGATTAAGTTTCACTATTTTGAATCAAGTCTTTGCTTACCTTGTATTCGAAAACTTTCCAATATCTTTTACATGAATCAGAGAGCTCTATTTTCTTCAAATCTTTGGCTCAAAATCTTTATTTGCAATGTATGTGATCAACCTTTAAAAGACATACTTTGATCAATATTTGCGTTGAAATAAATTCTCTTATTCAAAGAACAGTGCTCGATGCCATTTTGAAATAACAGAGCAATACACATCAAGAGTAGAAAAAAGAAATTTATTTTTCAATATAGCATTTTTGAAACATTGATAGTATTTGATAGTACGATTATAGAGTACAAGGCTGCATGATATAATGTTTTTCAAAGCAATTAGATTTATACAAATGATTTGATTATCACTCTGTAGAATATCTGTGCAGTACAGTTGAGGATGTCCAGTACTGTAAAAGATATTCAATCTTAGGCAGGGAGATGATCACCATCATGGGTGGATACTGTAGAGGATGTTCAGATGATATCCCTCACAGTACTGAACATTTTTCAATAAATTGATAGAATCCCCCACAGTACTAAGCACTGTAGGTATTTCATAGCACTTTTATGAGAGATGGACTTAGAAATGGAAACCAATATCATTGCAACCGCCACTTTCATTCCTTTAAGGCTGGATCGACAAAATATGTAATTCTTTGATGGAGTGAACGAGCTTCTGAAGTTGTGCAGAATAGACTTTGAGGGAAAGATTGCCTTAGCTTTTCTTGAATGAAGATCGGATGGGTCATATCGATTTGTATTTTTCCCATATTATGGAGTGCATATTTTTGACCCTGTACTTATCTATCGACCCTGTACTTATCTATTACTGCAATATTAGCTATGGTGTTGAAAAGTTCTTTGTTATTTCTTTCTAAGTACAGAAGTTGACATAGCTAGATCAATCGATTTGATTATAGATATTTCGTTTGAAACAAAGAAAAATTAACCACACCAGATATATGGCATTTCTGAACATGGAAAATTGATTTAATTTAAATGTAATTGCATAGATCAACAGACAAAGTGGTAAATAGTTGTCAAGGAGATTGAACAATTAACTGAATGGCATGATTTAAAGTCTTTGAAAACTTTCAGCACAGATTCACAGATTATTAGCCAGCCATAGTATGTCACTTCTTGAATGTCACTTCTTGCCATGGTTCTGGAGTATCAGCGAGTTTGCTCCCTGGAAACAAATTTTTGTACATTTATTGGAATATTGGATGGTACACCTCCATGAGGTCTTCTTGGGCACTCAATTCAATGTGGAGTGGCCCAATGAGTGGTATGATTTTGGCGGGGATGTCCAAGTGGTTAGATCACTTGCCCCTTGTTCAAAGGGTCCCGGGTTCGTAACCACCTTCAGACCTGCCACGAAGTGTGAGGAGAGAATTAGCCAGCTCTCTGTAATTCCAGGCAAAAAGGTAAAAGAAATAACGAGGTGTGGTCACAAGAGATCGTACCAGGGTCGCACTGCTCGATTAGTCTACCTATTCAGTGTGCCCTTTGTGCTTAGCACAAAAACCATTACCTTACGAAGATAGTAAGCGTATTTTGCCTATCAACATACCTTGCTTTATGTTTCTTGTTATGCTTGTGATTGTGTACCGAGAATTCGTGTCTGAACTCTGGTGCCAAAGGGGGAGTTGAATATTCAAAACTATGTTCATACACATTCTGACGCGAGTAAAATTGTGCTAAATAATCTCCTGGAAGCAAGATACAATAAGCATCCAATTGATGGACGTATCCAAACCAGATCTGCTTTTCAGCAACAAGTTTTTAAACCCAAACAGATAGGTACAGCTTTTCAAATAAGCGAAGTTGTTGAAGCTGTTGGTCTATTGGCAGGACTATTGGTCTATGATTTTAGTTGGTAGAGCTATTGGTCTGTAACTTTATTTGATATCAAAAAGGCCTATTGGACATCAACTCAATAATAATCGTGTGCATTTAGTCTCCATCTCGTTTGGACGGGGTGAGAAAATGTCAGCCATGCGGGCATGATAGATGCATAGATCGGTGTTATATCTGCAAAAGTTGATAGCATGCTGATATAAGAATCTTCTATCAAGACTATTGAGATCGTACGAACTTTTCCAACGCTTAGCTGGTATATCCTTGAAGATTCTGATAACTACTGTACACACGTTGATACCTGAAAATGCTTTATTAGTATTTGTACGGCGATGTGAATGCACAGAAATGAAATTATCTATGGTAGCAGCGATCAACCACTGATTATCAACTGAATTTTGTACTGCAGCTTCTAGAGTGTTGCTGTGTGCTCTCTCAGAATCATGCAATATTCTTTGAGCAGTTCTAGATGCCATAGCTCAACCGATGGCACGCTTGATATCTATTGATCTATGGTTCATGTTATTTGTTACCATGAACAGCGTGTTCTTCCTCTGTAAGAAATTACATCTTTTGCTTAAAGTGTAGCACAACTGGTACAAAACAGAAACAGCGATCGTTTTGTTTGCTCTGTGACGTCGCTCACTTTCGGCCTGTGTAAACTGCTGATGCCAGGTTTGAAAAGACGGTAGATACACCATTCATCATCATTATCATCATCAGTCTGTGACCTCCAATTGCTGGGTAAAGACCTTTCCCAAATTCTGTCACTCGTTCCGGCTCTTGGCGATTCTTTTCCATGCAATCGTTTTTGTCGTTGTCACAAGTTCATCTCTTTATCCTGTATTTGATCTTCCATGGGGCTTTTACTGTGGATCGTTTGCCATTCGGTTATCAGTTGTGTCCATCGGTCATCGTTCATAGCTACATGACCGGCCCATCTCCACTTGATCGATTTTGCAGTTGTTATAACATCTCTGACTTTACTTCGCTCTCTGATCCTAACGTTCGTTTTTATGTCTCTCCTATTGTACCCAGTCATCACTCTCTCTATGCTTCTCTGGGTGGTTTGTAGCTTGTGTTCCGTTTTCTTTATCAACAACCACAACTCGCTACCGTTCATCATTGGCAATGTAAACATCATTGGTCTAAAATCTTCCTCTTCAATTAACTCGGAATGGACTTTTCTGGACTTTCCATCCTGCTATTGATCGTCTAATTATTTCTTGGTACAGATTGGTATCGGGCCATATTTCTTGTCCAAGATACATGTATTTGTTTACTTCCTTTAGGGTATTATCATTTATTTTTATTTCATCTTTCGTTACAAATTTGTTGAGTACACTTTGGTCTTTGACCATTGCTGACACAAAATTCTTCAAATTCTACAGCGTCATATATTGGAGCCCTTTTTTCTAGATGAACTCGCGTATCATGGTATCCTTGATTTTCATCAGCTCTTTATTAAAGTCTATTCCTAAGTCAAGACAAGAAGAATATTCAATTTCAAGAGCAAATAACAGTTTGAGGATTCCTGTCAGCTCTCATGCCAGCCTACGACGCCTTTTCAAAGTAACAAGTGAATTAAAGATAACACACTTGTTGTTTCAGATATTTTCTAAATAAAGTAAATAATTACACTTAAACGCCCTAGAAGTTTTTAGTATCTTCTCTACTTGAAAAAAAATTAGAAAATTAATTTCCATTTGAGAGAGATTGAATCACATTCACCGCGGTCAGAGAGTTCACCACATCAAAACTTCTTGGCGAGTGTTTGTCGGTTTGACGTAGACTACCGAGTTTAATCATATCATGTTACTTTTTGTATCTTGCATCACAGCCATCACAGCACAGCAGGCCATCAACCAGTAACCAATAATATTTGATCTACAACCATCTACCAGTAACAAATGACATCTTACCTACCAAATTCAAATTGACTTACTTCACCTTTCATTTGTTGATTATATTTAATCATTCTCTGAAGAAGCCTTGCTTAGTAGGGGAAAATTTTAGTAACAATGTATAATAGCATATATTTGTCTGTTTTTCTGTCGCAGTGTTTCTTTTCTAGCTTTTTAACATATGAAGTTTCCCTCACATACTATAAAAATCTAATGTCCACTCTCAACAAAGCCGGTCTGTCATTTTCATGGAAAATGGTGTGGACTAAACAACTGAGGAAATTAGTATTGAAGTGCCCGAAGGTTCCTGCCTTGGACCACTTTTATTCCTAATTTCTATTAATGATCTCTCCCAAGCTGTCCAAAATACAAGTGTGTCCATGTATGTGAGTGACAGGAGCCTTTGCAGTCAATCATCTGACACAGCTCAGCTGAATGAGGCCATCAACAACGATCTCATCAAACTTTGAAAAATGGCTCAAGGGCAACAAACTTTCGCTAAGTGTGTTGAAAACACATTCCATGCTCATCTCCACAAAACCAAAGCATAAAACTCTAAAAACCCAGAGTGAATCTTTGAAATTAAATATTTAAGAAAATGTGCTGAATGTTGTGCAAAGTACCAAATATCTTGGTGCTCAGATTGACAATACCTTAGATTGGAAGGAACATGTTAAGACAATTTCTCCCAAAGTCTCCAGAGGTATTGGCTTTTTGAAGCATGCAGAATCTTCTGTGCTATTAGAAACTTTGAAGACTATTTACACATAGAGATGCTCTGTATGGAGATGCTGCAGTCTAACTGAAATTAACCAGTTGCAAAAAACTACAAAACGGTGCTGCCCGTATGGTGACTAGGAGTAGCTTTGATGCCCAAGGCCTTCCTCTCGTTAAGAAACTTGGATAGAAGACCATGAATGAGCTGATTTATAGTGGGACTAGTGTAAAAGTTTTTAAATCTCTTCATGAGTTGGCACCAAAATACACGAGTCAATACTGCTTTAGCAATACTGCTAAGCAAACAACCTCTCTGCATAGCTTTAAAAATGCCTTTAATAGCTGCAGATAGATGTCTTTGTTTGGATTTTTACTTTTATTTTTTGCTATTACATTTAGTTTTTATGACGGTTATTAATGTTTTAATGTTTCTATATTCTAATATTCTAATTATTCTTTTAATGTTGAATAAATAGCAGTGTCCAGGAATGTTTTATCAGAGTTTTGAATATTATAGGGTTTAAGTTTTTTTATTCAGTAATTTTCATATTGAAATTAGGTTAATTATTCACATCTTAGTTTATAATATCTAATAATTCTGTAAGAATATTTAAATGGAGGGCCTCTTGAAAATCAGCATTGCTGAATTCGGTTAATCCCCTTAAACATGTGAAATTATCATTATTATTATTATTTATCATTATATGAAAATATGTGTCTCTACTCTTTGGTCTTTAAGAGACGGCTACCCTCATTAATTTTTAGAAAATGTTTCACCCAGGACATCCGTATTCCTGCCCTCCACTTAAAAATTCTTTGCGCTTTTACGCTTCCCCCTATTATTCCACCCCCTATCAATTAGAGGCCAGAGAGTGGGTTTGATAATATTCATAATTTGTTTTGAAAATATCATTATGAAAATTCAAATGATATCGTATGGCATGGCATTACAAACCTGCTGGTATTATCTTCTTGGTTTTGAAATTTCCTAACAATAAAATTTTGAACAGGCAATACATATTTCTCCAGACTGAAGAACACCAAATACTTCTGGAAACTCATCCTTGTACGCAGTGGACTGTAAAACGGTTTCCTTCCAGCGCAGGATTTTTTCTGGATATGCAGTAGCCTTCTCAGTCTTTGCTTGTGAAGCATTTCTAAGGTTTTCCACTGTTGAAAATTGCAAGACGTAGACTGACTAGCAGATAGACCCCTTTCAATGTTTACATTTTACACCCTTCAGTTTCATTGTTAAAGGAGCAATAAACTGAAATTTTTATTCCTTCATAAATCAAAAGCTTGTTTGGAAGAGAAATAAAACCATTTACAGATTTTTGATATCTTGCTTTATTGCCGAGTTATTCCATATTTTTGTATTTTTCTTATGACGTAATTTTGTTTGCAAAAAGCGGTGAAAACAATTAAAATTGACAATTTTGGAATGAAAAAAGAGCCTAAAAGTTTTTTTCTGTGAAACAAGAATTTTTAGTACAAACAGTCTCATTTCTGATTTTTCTCAATGATTTTTAGAATAAAAAGATTTTTTTTAGCTTTGCAACGTTGAAATAAAGCAATTTTCCAATACAATTCATTGCATTTTGCAAACAAAATGACGTCACTAACTCGAAATGAAAATATAAGATATCTCAAAAATGGAAAAAGATATCGCAAAACTGAAACCAGCTTTATTGATCTTAGTATAATATGTCGCTTGTTTAGAGTAATAAAGATTTTGACTTCATTTCTGCTTTAAATGAACAATGAACATTGAATGAATTAATTGTCATAAGGTGTAGCTTTTTATTTTAGTGCTATTTTGCATTTCAAAAGAATCTCATTTGCCTGTCAAACAATGTAAACATTGAAAGGGGTCTATAGAGTAGGAACATGCAATAATGCATGGTTCGAATTTGGCTAGCTTTTACAAGAAAAATTCAGGGTTAGAGTTATCAGTCTGTCTGAAACGAGAAAATGAGAACTAGGGATAAATGGCTTTACTGCCTTGACGTACGGCCTGACTTATCCAGGTACTCGTTGTCCAAGAGATGCACAGCTTCCCCCGAGAAGAAACCTTCGAGCGAGACAGGAAAACAAAAACAAAACGGTAGGCCTAGCACACACTTCAAGAAAAATAAATATTTCTTACCAAAAGAAAGAAGTCGAAACGCTTCAGAGTTGATAACTAACACCAATTACCAACAGTCAGTTGATGTTTTATGAAGGCCTAACGTAAAGAACAATACAGCATAGTGCTCGGCAAAAAATGTCGTCAGCTGTTGGAAAGTAAATTCCCGCCAATTAATCGCTCGTTCCCAGTCCACCGAATATTGCAGCCCTAAGAATCTACAGGATCCCATCACAACAATAGAGTTTGGAGGCAGACATGATTCCGTTTTAAAGTTTTTGGGGTCGTTTCGCATCTTGATTGGTGGTTTTTCAACTTGATGGGGATAGTTTCTTAATGTAAGGTCGAGCCATTCCACTTTTTTGGTGTTTCATATCGTCGTGTGGTTCTCTATGTTTTTTCGCTTCACATCGTAGCGTTTTTTCATGTCGTTGGTTGGGTGCTTTCATATTGCAGGGTCGTTTCATACCGTGTTGTGGTTTCATATCGTAGTGTCGTTTCATATTGTGGAGCCGATCGCGGCCTCGCTGATCAATCATGATCGATCAACAAATCAGTTGTGATTGCACAACCACTGCTTTCTGTGAGTGGTCGTTCCTCGTGGTGAAGACCAAGTTGGCGAACAACATTAACGTCAACATGGCTGAAGAAGCCACCAAAGTGCTTAGAAATGCACTTCAGGAAATGAAGGCCCTTGGAAGGAATGCGTCTTCTCCCTCTGCATCTGCTAGGCCCACTACATCGACGTCATCCGGGAGACAGGGAGTGCTCGCCCACCAAACTGGACAGAAAGAGTCCAAGTAAACTTCAGGTTAGAGTTCAGGTTAGAGAGTGTATATTTAAAAAAGCCAGAACATGATTCTTTAATTAAAAAATAGTTGTCTTTTATAGATAAATGACGTCATAAAAATTGATTACATCATAGATTTTAAATTTTGCTTACGTCAGCAAATCAATTATATAATTATACATCATTGGGGGAGACCTCATTGAAAATAAGCTGATTGTGCCTTAGCAACTTTGTACGTGGTATAGTTGAAGAGATATGGGTATCTAAAGATTTTTACAAATGACCGCTTGTTGAGGAAAGGTTTGTCTCGTGATCAAAAAAGGTGTGACAGTAACAAAATAATTTTTTTTAGGTGCTCTGATAAAATTGAAGATTTTTTATGCATACATGGCATTGTTGCTAGTCTGAGAAATCGTAAATGGCCAGGCAAAATCCTTTCGCTGTGCTCAATCACGAGAATTAATTTGACATGAAAAGGTAAAATCCTGACAATGCAAATATCAATATCTATTGCTCTAAGATTGTATCATAAAGATTTAATTGGTATTGTTTTTATCATTAGGTATCAAGGCATAATTGCCATAAGATGCACAACTTTTTACAAAGCATGGCAGCAAACAAAGCAAACTAAACTAACACACATGAAGGAGGGGGAAAAATGATGTCTTTTTAAAAGGTATCGTAAAAAAAGAGCGATAATAACGAGACTTATGTGTATGAAGTTTTAATGGCCTTGATCTCCAGAACTACTTTGTTGTTGATAGGTGCAGACTTTTTAAATGATAGAGGGTTCTTCGTTTTTAAGGAGTTCTTTGAAAATATTCCCAGCTCGAGTAGCTGTGTTAATTGGCATTCCAGCACTTGAGTATAGCGAATTTCTTTGATTATCATTAGACGGGGAAAATAGCCCAACCATCTAACCAAGTGCCTAGCTTAACTTTTTATGATTTATATCGCTGGAATAGGTGATGTTGAGCAATTAGAGCAAACTTACCATTCCAGGAAATGCTTCATTATCACGTGAGAGATGACGTCACAAAATAGGCCTAAATGGGTATGAAAACTGCTATAACTTTTGACAAACTCAATAAACGTACATGATATTTGCATTTTTGGAAACAGAATTCAAAGAGCTTCTAGGTGAACTTTCTCTTGGTCGTCCCCTAAATACTTTACGAGACGCTACGTCATTTCTTTTTCGTCTCCATTCTTTTGGAACTCTTGCCATTTTTTGCCCTGCAGCATTTGCTGATTGAGACCATTTAACTCCTATTTTGATTTAAGATTCACGTTTATAGGCGTCCTTTTTCAGTCTCGTTTGAATTACATCAGTAATTTTGGTGACTTCTGAAACTAGATAAAACTATTTAGCCATGCATGGTAGGTTTCTTTATAGCCACTAACCCATCAATAAAACCAAAAAGTTTCAAAGAGAAGCTCCGTTAAACTGCATTAGCTCTATGGTAGTCACTGCTGATAAAACTGATGTAATTGTTTACATGAATGTTCGTATAAGGTAAAATTTCCCAACCACAAAACGGAATTAAATAATTCGCATGAATTTTGGGTGAATCATCGTTGCACGAAATCTTCAAAAACCGTCAGTTATGCTTCTCCAAAAGACATCCAAACTAATTAAGAATAGAACATGACGATCATCGTAAAGTTCTGTACCGACCGAATACTCTTTATTGATGGAAAATGCTGAATTCATAATTATTTAGACTCGTGGGTGGGCAAATTTCTCAAAACATTTTGCAAGCCTCCCAACAGGTACCAAGAACCTGTTTATAAACATTTCTGCAGACGACTAATATTCACGCATGCGCATTTTACTATTTTAGCTAGCTTACAGCAGCTTATTAGAAATTGGCACTCTCTCTCTCTGAGGTAATGCTATATGGTTTAAGTTGATATCACATTCACAAATTGCCCAAACGAAATAGATGAAAAACAACGGAAAATATTTTGATGACGTCATCAGTCAAAATGCTTATGTCAACATTTTGCAATATAGCCAGAAATATCGGAAACATAGTGAAACGAACACATAGATTACTTAACCTTTTCGTCTGACACTGAACAGAGTAATACGTCAGAAAGAGAACGAAAGAGAAACCCAACTGATTTATGTAACCAGATGTGGATCGAAATAGGCCAATCAAAAGTGTTGTTGAGTGTCAGACAAAAAGCTTAAGTAATCTATGTGTTTGTTTCATTATGTTCCCAATATTTCTGGCTATACCGAAGTTCTGTACCATCCATAGACTGTTCTTTTTTGCAATATGTTATATATCATTCGAAAGCTCTTTGAATTCTGTTTTCAAATATGCAAATATAATGTGCAAATATTGAGTTAATATTTAGTTTTTTTGTTTTTGCTTATTTAAGTTTGATATTACGTCATGTTATATTAATTGACCAAGTAGCTGCAAAAGTATACATGTTAACTAAGTGATTAGGCTACTTATTGAAAATAAACAAATTTTAAATCTGAAATCATGATCTTAAAATAAATTAACAGGATATTAAAAGAAGGATGTCCTTGGTAGTTTTTTCCTAAAATATCTTTTAAGCAAGGGGGTACGTTGATTGCAGAGTAGATGACTCATTTGATTAGTTCCTATATCAATCGGATACATGCACTTCATATGTTATCCTCCTTGTTCCAAAAACATAATTCGATTGAACTTTGATACTCCTTGTTTCTTTCTTGATATATTTTCAAATACTTCCTCTTACTACGATTAAACTCTTATTCAAAATGACGTGTTGCAACAAAAAAACTCTACAAGAAAAGCCGAAAAATAACATAATTACGAACCATCAAAGAGATATATTTTGAAAAAGCTTTTGATTGTCTAAGTATCTTATAGTAGAGTAAGAAAATCATTTATCGTTGCTGAAATTTTCAAAATCACCCTTTACATTTTCTCTAAGCTGTGTGTTCTTTCGCCAATTCTAATTTGATAAAATATTTGCAATGACACCCGAACTTTTAGGATAAAAAAAATGACATTTCACCTATTTTTTATAAGAACCAGTGAATTCTATTTGAGTTTGGCTGTTCTTAAGATCTCCTCTATTTTCAAGTTGAAATGTTCTACATTGTTCTTCGTTGCTTTGTCCACCAGCTTTTGCTTTTTATTTCTGTCAGAATTTCGAACATTTCTTATTTCCTGTCTTGTCCCACAAAGGGTGTCAGCATTTGGTATATTCTGAGTTTTATTTCTTAAGATCATGGTTATTTATTTATATCATATTCATGATCAAAAAATATCTAGCTTCAGCTTGTTTTAATCTTGTTCTTAACTTTTGGCCAAACTTAAAGCTTCTGTGCTTTTTTATTTCCAATTTCTATCTACAAAATTGCTCTTTTATTTAATGAAATATAATGTAGTAATGATCTCTATTGTGTTACGAGACCAGTTTTTCTGTGAGCTCACAATGATGTGGAGATTAGGTTGAAATCCACTTATCAAAATGTTTCACCATGGCTGCTTGTTTACATTCTCTACTTGTACCTTGCCCTAGGTAGTTTTATGGGAGAATATTTGATCTGCATTAACTTTTTGACCCCAGAAGTTTATACGAATGTTATTAATTGTCATCCTAACAAGAGAAACAGGAGAAACAGTGGATTATAAATTTTCGAATTATCACTTAATTCTGCTTGGGTGAACAGAGATAAGCAAGCAAAGAAAATGAAATATTTTTGAATTATAAGTCTTTTGGTATCAGTCAAACCGTCTATGATTGTTAACTGTCTGTGGTAGTACTAACGTCATTGTTTAATAGGAAATCATTATATTTTGTTTGGTATGGCTAAAACGAGATTTAGC
Organism: Pelagia noctiluca; assembly: GCA_963924455.1. Taxonomy (NCBI): domain Eukaryota; kingdom Metazoa; phylum Cnidaria; class Scyphozoa; order Semaeostomeae; family Pelagiidae; genus Pelagia; species Pelagia noctiluca. Next base: position 8,980,700 of record OZ004334.1, read on the forward strand.
GCTGAGAAATGGCTGTGATTGCAACAGAACCACTTGCGTTCTTCGTAGGTGTTTCACTTGGTGTTTACATATCTTTAGTGCCGCAGTTGTTGGTGTCTAAAATCTGCCGCAGTGTTTACAATACAACAATTTGCAAGGAACTATCAACTGGGAATTACGAATTGGAGGAGAAATGGGTTTACGATGAGGCTGCAAAATGGAACATCATATGTTTTGCTGCAATGACAATTCCTTCGCTAGTGACAACAATGATTATCGGAGCACTGGCTAATGTTGTGAGCAAGAAGAAGCTTCTCTTGGTTCCTCCAGTACTCCTGTCAATACAAACCATCCTATTGATGCTCTATTCTAAATTCATCAATTCAAATATGGTATTTGTTGCCATAGCAGCAAGCCTGACGAGTGTGTATGGAGACTTCCAAGGTCATCTGATGCTTTCATTTTCATACATAGCAGACGTAACAGACGAAGACAACACTCGCACTCTGAGAATGACTGTTCTTGGAGCAGCAGTTTTCTTAGGAATTGGCCTAAGTAGCTTTGCAGTGGGAGCTTTGCTGCAGAATTACGGTTTCGTAGTCGCTTTCTCGTTTCGTCTTGCTGCAAATGTGGCAAACTTCCTGTTTGTTGCTTTCCTCCTTCCTGACATCAAACCCAAAAATACTTCGAACACGATTGAAGCGGAATCCGTGAAAGATAGAATTTCCACCTTTGGCAAGCATTTGAAGCAATCCTGCCTTGACATATTCAAGTTCTTCAAGAAGTATGTATTCTCTTGGGAGAACAAACACGTAAGCCTGCTCCTGTTCTCGAGTTTCTTTACCAACTCGGCATTGATCGGGGAGAGGGTGATGCTTGTGTTATTTCTAAAGCACAGACCCCTCGCATTACCTGCCGATCAAATCGGAGAATTTCTGCTTGCTCTTCAATGCATGTCCGGCTTTGGAGCAATAATCCTGGTGGCTGTGTCCAGCAAGATTTTCAAACCATCTGATGAAAGTATTATTGTTGTCGGACAAATCAGCATCATTTCGACGTATCTCGCAATAGGCTTATCGAAAGATTTGCCTTCTCTCTTCGGTGTGACTGTGCTGGCTATGGCATTCCCACTGCCCATGTGTGGCATCAGATCGATGATTACGAAGTTGGTGGAACCAAGTGAGCACTCAACCGCTCTTTCTTGTATTGGATTTGTTGTTATTCTTAGCTGGTTAGTGATCACGTTTGCTTGCAACGAGGTGTTCAGAATCACAGCCACATATTTTCCAGGAATGAGCATCATACTTTTATCGATTATGAGTTTCATAGGACTCATTGTAGCTGGAGTTGCATTCTACAACAATCCCCAAAACTCCAAGACATCACTTTTACTATCACGTACCAAAAACAGGAAAAATAGCTATGAAAAGATTGGTTAGGCAGTTAAGTAAAAGTCTTATAACTCGAATTATATTTCATTTTAGAGTAATAAATTGCCGGGATTCTTCATGAATGTCCAAATAGTTTTTCTGAATGAATGACTCTAACAGGAATTTTTCAAAATAGTTTTTGTCTAATTCTATTCGAATTGAAGAGTATCCAAAACATTCATCCGGCCAAAGCTGAACCAACCGCCGGACCTATAGTATTGTTTTTACCTAATTTTACTTGTATGAAAGAGTTCATATTTTCTTTCAATCTTTTATATAATCTTTACACTATCATGTTGAAAAATTACAACAAAATTCCTGTAATTTGAAATTCATATCTATTTCTAAATACCCCTCAGGAACCATTATGGAAATAGGATCCAATCGAGCTTTTTGGTGCTATCCCTCCGTAGAAAGAGGTGGTTTTGTTAATTTTTTTAATTAGATACTTTAATATTTCTATAATTAGAAACCTTTGTGGCACCTATTGTATTTTCTAGTTTGATTGATGCTAATCTAGTTTGATTCCTTTTTTATCACGTTTTAATTGATATTTCAATAATCATTATCATCATTATTATTGTGGCAAAAAATACTCGCTTACTTGCCTAGCGGGTGAAATAAAAAAAACAGAATTTGAAGGAGAGAAATATTTCATTAGAGAAAGTCCTGGGTCTGGCAGGTAAGGTATTGTTGCTCATATAAAACGGCTCTTGGAAGCTTTAAGTGAATCCAATGCTGTTATAGAAGAATTTTGAAAACTTATTATTGGTGCATCCAAAATAAACTCATTAGATAAAACAATGCTAACAAATAAAATGCCTTACTGCTAAGCTAGCTGAAGAGCGAAACGACAACTAGCCACGATCTGAGATGTGATGGCTCCGCACAAAGCTGTCTTTTTGCATCTTAAAATCATTGCTGACGTGCAAAAGGAGATATACGGACTCTGTTGTGTAAAGAAACACTTAAAGAAAAAAAATGATTTGAGTCTCGCCACAATGGAGGTAAACATTTTGAATGCTGAGAAAGGAGAGTCAATACTTTTTATAAGGGTGTTGTTTTAGGAACATCAATTTTTTTATTTTTAGAAAAATGTTAGGGGAATTCTTTTCTGTTGTACTTTTTATACTAAGGTTCACTCTAGATGTCCTTTTCATCGATCTTTTAATCAAGTAGGAAAAATTCCTCATTGTTTTTAGAATTGTTGATAGTTTTTATATTTATCCATATGAAAAGGATCCTTGAATAGAATTTTTCTGATTCCTTTGCACTGGGAGGGAAAATTTGCATTAATATACGATTGTATAATTAGTTGCAAAGCTCTAATCTTTGGGTTCTGATATTTTGCTAAAAGTGGTCATTTAGCTTCGTACGTAACTTATGCTTCAATAGATCCCTATCTTTCAACTTGATCTCAACGTTTTGTACAGATGAAAGACCTGAATAATAATATGAAGGTTTTGGGAGCAGATAACTGGTGATATTACTTTCAAATATTCCAAGGAAACCTCATAATTTACCAAATGATAATGAGAATAGTACGCTAAATTGGATTTCTATGTATTTAGCTTAAAGGCTTTGTTAGTTGTTGATTCAGTTTAACAAAAGTTACGGCAGATAAGTTCTGAAATAAATTTTAAATATTCCAAGGAAACCTCGTAATTTACCACATTATAATGAAATGTGTGCGATAAATTAGACAGATTTCTACGAATTCAGCTGAATGGTTTGTTGGTTGCTGATTCAGTTCAATTCAGAATTCTACAAGTACAAACCTCAAATTGGACAGCGTGATAAAGAAAGATGACGTCGGTTACAAAACGTTTGAAAACCTACTGATAAGCAAATCAACATTATCACCCTTAGGGACGTCTGCACAGTACTCTGGAGGGTTTCCAGAACTGTGGAGGATACTTGGTACGGTGGAGGGTGTTCAGTACTGTGGTGGATACTGCCAGTGCATTTGAAAATTTTCAGTACTTCGAGGGATATCATAAGTACTGTGGAAGTTGTTCAGTGCTATGGGAGGATATCATCAGTACTGTGGAGGGATACTATCAATACATTGAAAGATATCAATATCAACTATCAATATCCTTACTGTAGAAGGATACCATCTAAAAACCTCCACCGTACTGATATTATCCCCCATAGTGATGATTTCCCCTCCCCGTACAGGATTGAGCATCCCCCAAATGCTGAAAACCAGGACAATAAGTTAGCACAGTAACCTTGATGTGTTCACAAATCCAAATGTTCACAAATGCTAACTTATTGTCCTGGTTTGGGACAGTGGTTAGCGCCCTCACCTGTGTCCGCAGAAACCTGGACTCGAGACCCGGTGGAGGCACATGTCAATTGCAGTAGCCTGCTCTGGTATAATTTAATTACCCGTGTTGGACCATGCCTTATGAATTAATGTTAATATTACATGGCTCTGAAGAAGGATTTCATCCGAAACACGAATTAATGCCTCAACGTGGATAAGCCTGGATTTGTGAACACATCAAGGTTACTGTGCTAACTTATTGTCCTGGTTTGGGACAGTGGTTAGCGCGCTCGCCTGTGCAGAGAACCGGGTTGGAGACCCGGTGGAGGCATATGTCAATTGCAGTAGCCTACTCTGGTATAATTTAATTATATCTATGTATATCTTCCTTTACGGTATATCTCTCTAAAAAAGAGCACTCCAGCAAAAAACACTTTTCCTGAGGGTCCCATAGGGCTCCAGGGAACAGGGAACAAGGCCAACATTGACAACAAGCTGGGATCAGAGAATTACAGTTTTGGCTGGACCAACTTTTGCGCTAAGTCACTCTTTTTTAAAAAATATTATGTTGCTCTTTTTTCATAAGGAAATTACATTTTGACTGTAAATTTAAGTTCATTTTTACATTAATTCGGATTTTACATGCACTAAATTGCATCTGGGGGAATTTAGATTTCAGAGTTTTTATGGGGCAAGCTCAAGCCTCCTGTTTATCTGGAACCGGACCAGTTTTTGACAGCTTCCGTCGGACCTGAAAAGGGAACGTTGGTAATTTCTATAGTTCCAGGGAACAGGGGAACATGACCCCCCCCCCTTATATGAACCTCATTCCTGATAAAATTTTTCTTGTAAACTGTTGTACGATGACTTGATCACCTTCTAGTACCTGTGCAAAATTTTATGTCTGCAGCTTTAATAAATGAAAAAAGCATCAAAATTTTGAATTTTTGAAAATTTAATGGAAATTCTTTAACACAACAGCTCATAATCAAATCAAATTAAATCTATTTGATTGAATAACAATGTTATTGGTTATAATTTCAAGTATACATCAACATATTATCATACTAAAGTAAATTAAATATTTGAGATGAACCATATAGTTTTCGAGCCCAGTGACCTTTTTGAAATATTTAAAATAAACAGGCAAGTTTGAAGCAGTAGGGTTAACAAAATGTTTACAGGCTATAACTATACTAACATTTTGAATAGATCATTTTACATTATTTGAATTCAATATTTGAACAGAAAAAAATAATATGTAAATTGACATAGAAAACATAGTAGTCTGAAATAAATTGAATGAATTGGGGGAGGGGGAGTTGGTGGTAACATTTACTTTTTAAATAATAATATTTTGAAGAGTGATGTAGTGGCCAATTAGAGGGATATTCTTTTAATGAAGTTTTATTTTTCATTAAGCGTATTTTGAATAAAGTTTCATTCCATATTTTGATGCTATTTAAAAATACGATTTTTCTGGCATTCTGTGTTTATCAGGGGAAGTGCAAATTGACGTGCCTAGATTGTTGGCAAACGTTAGCGCAAAATTTTTGAAAAATTTATTGAAAGTATTTGAAACTGTTTAATCATCAGATACTAATCTTCCATCCGAACTTAACTTGATAACAGTTGCCTTTGCTAGCAAGCAACTATTGTTTACTTATTTTGCTTCACTGCATATGTCTATATTGATTCCTGGCTTTTCTTCAAATTAGAATAATAAGCTTTAATTTGAGGTTTCATGATTATGTTTTGTGTCTTTTTCATGCAATAGCTGGCTTGTATCCTCTAAACCTCTTGAATTGTGTTGAATACTCCCGAATTTCGTTCCTCTTGCGTCTTCTTTATCATGCAACAGCAGGCCGGTATCTTCTGGATCTTTAGATTCCAGTGGGATGTAGCAGAATGCTACTCCTGCAGTGAGGAGCCCTAATAGGCTTACTATTGATAATAGTATCATGCTCAGTCCCGGGAAAAATGAGGCAGTGAGTCTGAAGACCTCGTTGCAGGCAAAGGTAATTAACAACCTACTGAGAATAACACCAAGCCCAATGCAAGAAAGGGCAGTTGAGCGTTCATTGGGCTCTACAAACTTCGTTGTCATTGATCTTATGCTGGACAAGGGCAGTGGAAACGCAATCGTCAATGCCGTCAGACCGAGAAGAGAATAAAAGTCTTTTGAAAGGCCTATTCCAAGGTATGCAGATATGATGCTGACTTTCCCAATAACGAAAACAATTTGATCGGACGGTTTCAATGTCTTTGCCAATACAATTATCAGTATGATGGATCCAAAGCCGGACATTAGTTGTAGAACGAGCATGAATTCTCCAATTTCTTTTGCAGATAGAGCGAGAGGCCTGTGTCCAAGAAATAATACAAGGATCACCCTTTCGCCCACTAGTGCTGTGCTGGTTAAAAAGCTTGACAGTAATAGAAGGCTGACAAGCTTGTTCTCGCAAGAAAACAAATACTTTCGGAAAAACTTGATAATGTCAAAGCAAGATTTTTTGAAATTCTTACGAAATATCGAAAGTCTATCTCCTAGATTGTTTCCTTCAATTGTTTTTTGAGGATCTTTTGGTGAGACGTCATGATGGAGAAAAGCCACGGATATTAGGCTTGCCACATTTGCAGCAAGAAGAAACGAGAAAGCGATTACAAAGCCGTAATTTTCAAGCAAGATTCCAACAATGAAGCTGCCTAGGCCAATGCCTAGAAATACTGCAGCCCCGTGAATTGTCATTCTCATAGTGCGAGACTCGTTAGCCTCTGTCACATCAGCTATGTATGACAGAGAAAGCATCAGCGGCCCTTGGAGATCACCAAATAAACTTGTCAGGCTTGCTGCTACGGCAACAAATGCAATACTCGAAGACATGAATCTAGCAGAAAGAATGAAAATTATTGTTTGTACTGAAAAGATTATTGGAGGAAACAAGAGTAGCTTCTTCTTGCTCACTACATTAGACAGTGCTCCGATAATCATTATAGATACTAACGAAGGAATGGTTGATTCCGAAAAACATACGATGTTCCACTTCGTAGCCTCTTCGTAAACCCGTTTCTCCTCTGATTTGTAATTTCCTGTTGAAATTTCTTTGCAAATTGTTGCATCGTAGATATTGCTGCAGATTTTTGAAACCAATAACTGCGGCATTAAAGTAAAAAGACCACAAAGTGAGATACCTACAAAAAATCCAAATGGCTCCGTTGCAATAACAGCCATTTTTAGCGCTGAATATTCTTGATTTAACAATGTCTAGCCAATATGGTAATTCTTATATGGAAATAACGACGTGGCTCAAACCGCAAGAACAGATACGAAAAGACTAAAAGCGAACCTCCATTCTCTACTTGTTCAACTTTGTTAAAACAAGCAAAATTCATTTTCCTGATTATTTTGAAATTGAACCGCAAGATAGCCCTCAGTAACCTTGCAATTTATGAAAACAAAAAGAATGAAAACAAAGGGGTAATAAACAAAAGCCTAAATCGTAAAACCGTAAAATGAGTAGTGACTACCCTCGTTGAAAAACTATGTAACGCCATTTCTAAATAATGTCAAGTTGTTTTCTTTCTGTTCATTCAGCGATAGATTTCTAATCGCTATAATAAAAGCTTCTATTGCCTTTCTTATACGAGTGTTTGTAGGAGCATTTCTAATAATTTCCCATTGGAATTCATGATGTGGGTTTTCCAATAAGTGTTTAGAAGGCTCCGAACTTTCGGTTGGCTTTGTGTGTTCTCGCCATCTTAATGCTGTGTTTCTCTTTGTTTCACCAATGTATGTCATTGCGCAGGAGCAAGTTCCTTTGTAAATGCAGCACGAAGGGTGTAGGTTTCTATCCTTGATTTTGAATACATGCTTTACCTTTTTGGTCATCCATTTAATTGAAAAGGATAGTGACGAATAATACGGGAAATAACGGGAAAAGAATAATAACGAATAATGTCAAAAAATTCCTCAGGAAAAAGAATCATGCTTTCAAAACGTTTGTGAGGAATGGTCAGCCAGAGGACAAGTTTGAAGGGATAAAAAAGATGATATCTGATGGCACAAAAATGATCGAGGATGCTAAAAAAAACTACCTCCGTAAGTCAGGGCAAACATTAACTAACCCTGGGACATCACGCAAAACATATTGGTCATTAATAAATACCCTTCGGAATAAAGCGGTGATTCCTATAATACCACCCCTTTTAGAGAATGGGTTATTTATAACTGATTTACTAAAAAAGCTCAGTTATTTAATGAATTTGTCATACTCCAATGTACAACAATCGACACAGGTAGTGAACTTCCCCAGCATAATCTGCTAACTACTTCTTCGATAGACGACTTTAATATCTCTGAGGAAAAAATTCTAAACATCATAAGATCTCTTAATCCCAACAAGGCACATGGCGGGGATGAAATTTCTATAAGAATGATAGAATTAAGCGATGCTTCATTACTTACTCCTATTAAGATAATATTCACAAACTGTCTGCGACAGGGTGTATTTCCCGAAATATGGAAGTGTGCGAATGTAGTCCCGATTCACAAGAAAAACGAAAATAATGTAAATAGTAACTATCGTCCTATTTCTCTTCTACTCATCTTCGGGAAGATGTTTGAAAAGCTTGTTTACGACTCTCTATACTCGCATCTTGATTCTTGTAATTTGCTCAACCCTAATCAATCAGGTTTTCGTTCTGGCGACTGAACAGTTAATCAACTAATTTCCATAACGCATACGATATTTGCGGCCTTTGATTGTAATCTTATCGGAAACAGCAAACTGTTCTGAATGGAAAATATTCTAACTGGGGAGATATTTCGGTGGGAGTACCGCAGGGATCCAGTGGCGTAGCGTCTGGGTATTCAAGGTATTCAGTGAATACCCTGGGGTTTTGAGTAAAAAAATAAAAATATTGCCTAATCATAACATTCTGGTAAACAAAAAGACCTTTTTAATTTTGGGTTATCAATTTCATTGTGTTCTCTCCATTTCTAGTTGTTGAACGCAACCCAACACTATTTTTATATGTTCCATCTATTCCATTCCATTCTTTTTAATTCCGTGTTCCATATTTTTGATAGAGATCTCTACTTGAGCAGCGAAAAAATTCCTAAATGGATTAGCGGTTACGTGTTATTGTCTATGAGAACAGTCATAGATTGAATTCTATTGTATTAATCACAGCAGAGGTCTACGGTACGCACTGAATCTCTTCCGGCAGTTTCCACCAATCAAAACTCTCTATTTCGCCAGTATTTGACCCCAAATTGACCTTTTAGATCGAGAAAACAAAAGAGCTGTACGCAGAGAAATCTCTGCGTACAGCCTCCTTTCTTGGCTTGAGATGATAAAAACTGATTCCGAGGCTCGAACAAAATATCATTGGCAAGAAGACGGAAGTAAAACAGAATTGAGATAGCGAACAGATTAACATCAACAGATGAACATAAATAGCTGAACATGAAACCCAAATTTCGTCGTCGCTTTTGCTGTATGATATTAGGATATATATTTTGCCAAGATGGCCTGAGCTCATTACACGAAAACAAGTAAGAACGCAAGTACAAGGTAGATTTTGCGTGATTTTTAGAATCTTACGCCATTGCTTGTACCCCGACTGAATACCCACTACTGAAAGTCACGCTACGCCACTGCAGGGATCTATTCTAGGGCCTTTATTTTTTCTTGTTTACATAAATGACCTGACTGCTGATCTTAAATGTAATCTCAAACTTTTTGCGGATGACACGTCTTTATTTACGGTTGTTCGAGAAGCTAGTGAAGCAGCAAGTGATATGAACCATGACCTTCGATTGATCAGTGAGTGGGCTCATGATTGGAGAATGTCGTTTAACCCCGACCCACAAAAACAGGCTGTTGAATTGTTATTTTCAAGGAAAAGAAATGAAATAGACCATCCAATGGTTCTCTTTAATGATACAACCGTAAAAAGAGTAACTGATCATAAACACTTAGAAATTATTCTAGACTTTGACCAAATTCAAAGCTCTTGTGCTTTTTTATTTACTTTTTTTACAAAATTGCTCAGTTATTTGATGAAATTTAATGTTGTAGTGATCTCTATTGTGATACGAGACTAGTGTTTTAAGCTTACAATCATTAGAAGATTACCAAGGTGGAAAAATTTTCTGGCCAATCAGGGTATTTGTTTACTAATAATTCATCCAATTAAATCACTGAAAAGACAATACGTTTCAAGGATTCAACAGCTCTAGTGCTATAAAAATGGCGGAACGACGCAAAAGCTGTGGCAAAAAAATCGTTCAGGCTTCTATTTTTTGCCCTAAAACACGTTAACTATTTCTAACTACTAATTTCACGTTAACTACTAAATCTAATCTGATTAGATGAATTCTTAGTCAAAAATGCCCTGGTTGGTTGAAAACATTTTCCACCTTGCTGCATTAGATATCATAAATGAATGAGGGTCTCACTAAATTAGAATAAACCCTCTGTTAATATTATTGTTTTCTTGAAGCCTGCAGCATCTCTGTATTTAGTTGATGCTTAATGAGAGGTTGTAATATTGACTTATGTAACTCCTATTAAATTCAGCATGGTTCTTTGTCGGCTTCTCTTAGCACATTTGCTCACAAACTAAAATGATGCTGGATCAGTGTATTTGCTTCTTAGAGAAGTATTCTTTCCAACTACCTAGATTCAAACATTTTCATTTCATATGTAACAAATAGAAATGTAGACCTTTGATAAAATTTATCTTTCATATTTCAGTGCATTCGGAATGGCCCTGACTCAATCATTTTCGTTGGCTAGTGGCATGTGCCATTTCTTCTAGGAATGGTTTACTGTGAAATTCTAAGGTATTATCAGCCTCATTGATTTGTCAATTAATTTATTAAAAACATTCTTTAACATTTAAAAAAGATAAACTATCAATGTTTCACAGAACAACATAACCTTGAATTTAATTCAATTTCGTTTCAAGAGTGCTATATTTCAAGTAGATTGCGACTAATTTTTGACCAACCTCGATATTTTATGATATAGGCGACAAATCAAAATTCCAAAGATCAAATTTGTAATTTAAGTTTTCTCTTCATAATTCAATCGCCAGTTTGTATGCCCAGCCTTCAGGGGGCTAACCCGCAGGCCTGAATGTGCCCCCACTCGCGCATCTGATTTACTGTTGAGATTCCTATACACGAGGAATTCATAATGGAAGCGCTTTAACCAATCAAAAGATTATTCCACTATGCTGCCCGAGGTAGTGTCATGATAGAATGTTTGAGCTACATTAACTGTATTGTGCAAAGTTTAATTTGTTAAATTTTGATAACGATTGGTTTAATGAACTGAATACAAACGCTTTGTTTATTTAAGATTTACGCGTGGGACTGTTTTGAGCATTGTTGAACATTGTTGAACGCTTTTTAGTTCTCCCTTTGGGACTTTTATCTCAACATAAATAGCAGCAATTTTGTTGAGGCAAAGGGGAGAAAGTTTGGTAGGCGTGGCACTGCTGCTGTTTGTAAACGAAGTTTTGGTCACCAGGATAAACAGTCTGTGAGTTTATTAATTGATTTCTCGGTATTAATTTATTTAAATACTTAACTATTAACTACGTTTTTCCCTTTACATTTCTTGTTGTTATTCAGGCCTACATTGTTGTTATTTACGTCGAAGAGTTTCTTAAATTTGTATTCTGTAGGTATTTGTTAGTAATTTGTGCAATTTATTTCCTAGCAAACCACATTCGTGATGAAAAAACCTTTGATTTATTTGCTGTGGTTTTCTGGGTTTGGTTCGCGGTGCGTTTGGGCAGTTTTCCCCGGTTGCTTTGAAATTCGTTAATTACATTAACTTTTTGACCCCTTAAGTTCATGCAAATGTTGATAATTGCCATCCTTATAAGAGAGACAGAAGAAACAATGGATAATGACTTTTCGAATTATCACTAGATTGCTTGGGTGAACAGAGATAAGCAAGCAAAAAAGGAATTATATTTTGACTATAAGTCTTTTGGTATCAGACCAACTGTCTATGATTGTTAACCGTCTGCGTTAGTATTAACGTCATTGTTTAATAGGAAATCATTATATTTTGTCTTGCATGGCTCAAACGAGAATATCAAGCGCTGAGAAATGGCTGTGATTGCAACAGAACCACTTGCGTTCTTCATAGGTGTTTCCATTGGTGTTTATATATCTTTAGTGCCGCAGTTGTTGGTGTCGAAAATCTGCAGCTGTATTTACAATTGCATTTCTTTCTTTGGCACTCTGAATGCCTTTATTGGATAAGTTTTGTACTTAATGACAGTCGCTTCTGTGGTTAATCGCTCGGAATTCCTTGAAGATTGTTTAATTCTCTCACCTGAGTAATTTAGAGTCATATTTTCAGACAAAAACTTATAATTGTCAGTGAGACTCCCAATGGCACTAAGACCAGATGATTCTACATTCTTCACAAACTTAGACGAGGCATTTGCTTCGGTCGATTTGTAAAATTCAGTTTTTGAAGCCAAATCTGGTAGGAGACTTTCGACGAATTTAGGTGGTTGCAAAACAGGAAACTGGCCTCGTTTAATTTCATGATGATGTCCATTTTCTGTCGGATAAAAAAGGCCATATCTTACCATTCCACCACTAACTACCGAAATGAGTTCTTCCAACTTAACAAAGGGTTTCGTTTCAAGACCATGAGATGCAATTTTTTTTTCATTTTCAAAACCCTTAATACAAGTATCGAAATTTACGGTTTGCTGGTCTTTCCAGTCTTCTGGTAACTCTAGCTGGTTTTTGTTTTTGTCAAATTCGGCGCGCAGCGATGTTGCACTTCCAGCTTCAGCTTCTCTCATTTTTTTGGCCTCCTCTTTCAGCTCCTTCGCTTTTTGGATATCCTCATTCTTCTTATTCGACTCTTCTGATGGGTTAGATTTTTCTTTAGGCATAGTTTTTCCATTTTTGTCTTTATCAGTTCCACCATCCATCTTGAAATGGTGGATGAGGTTATTAGCCCTTACCAAAGAGAGAAATGAAATCATTATGAATCTTAGTATTACCATGAAATGAAACAAACTTTTAAGTAGAGCGTCAGGGGAAGCTTTTGCTCTTCACGTAGGTAGCTACATCTACAGTTATTAATACAATCAGTAAAGCCTAAACAGGCATTACCCGGAATAGTGGGGGGGTTGGGAAAATCTCAAAAGTTAATACGCGGAGGGGCTGGAATAAGAATGTCTTGGGTGGAAGATTTTCGGAAAATTATTTAAAAAGGAACACCTATGCGAGACAAAATGTAACGACAGTGAGACCTTAAGAATACAGTGCTATAATTTCAATGACTTCACTCGAAATTCTCAACCTGATGGATTTTTGGAGTGTTTCTCTTCCTTTGCTTGCAACTCATTACTAGAATCAAATAGCGGGGGGGGGGGGGTGAAATAATTAATCAAATCAAAATCAGATCAAATAAATCTATTTGATTGAATAACAATGTTATAGGTTAAAATTTCAAGTATACATCAACAAATTATCATGAACATTTGAATTTAGAATCTGAACGGAAAGAAATGATATGTAAATTGAAATAAAAAACAATGGAGTATGAAGGAAATTGAATAAAATGGGGGAAGGTGAGTTGGTGGTAACATTGACTTTTTGAAAAGTAATATTTTTAAGAGTGATGTAGTAGCCCATTAGAGATATATTTTTTGAACGAAGTTTCATTTTTCATTAAGCGTTTTTTGAATAAAATTTCATTCCATATTTTGATGCTATTTGAAAATACGATTCTTCTGGCATTCTGTGTTTATCAGGGGAAGTGAAATTGACGTGCCTAGATTGTTGGCAAACGTCAGCGCAAAATCTTTGAAAAATGTATTGAAAGTATTTGAAACTGTTTAATCATCAGATACTAATTGCCCATCCGAACTTAACTTGATAACAGTTGCCTTTGCTAATAAGCAACTATTATTTACTTCACTGAATATATGTAGATATTGATTCCTTACTTTTCTTCAAATTAAAAAAATAAGCTTTAATTTGAGGTTTTATGATTATGTATGATGTCTTTTTCATACAATAGTTGGCTTGTATCTTGTGCAACTCTTGAATTGTGTTGGATACTGCCGAATTTTGTTCCTATTGCGTCTTCTTTATCATGCAACAGTAGACCGGTATCTTCTGAATCTTCAGATTCCGGTGGGATGTAGCAGAATGCTACTCCTGCAATAAGGAGCCCTAATAGGCTGATCATTGATAATAGTATCATGCTCAGTCCCGGGAAAAATGGTGCAGTGAGTCTGAAAATCTCGTTGCAGGCAAAGGTAATGACCAACTTACTAAGGATAACACCAAGCCCAATGCAAGAAAGGGCAGTTGAGCGTTCAATGGGCTCTACAAACTTCGTTATCATTGATCTTATGCTGGACAAGGGTAGTGGAAACGCAATTGTCAATGCCGTCAGACCGAGAAGAGAATAAAAGTCTTTCGAAAGGCCTATCCCAAGGTATGCAGATATAATGCTGATTTTCCCAATAACGAAATCAATTTGATCGGACGGTTTCAATGTCTTTGCCAATACAATTATCAGTATGATAGATCCAAAGCCGGACACTAGTTGGAGAGCGAGCATGAATTCTCCAATTTCTTTTGCAGATAGAGCGAGAGGCCTGTGTCCAAGAAATAATACAAGGATCACCCTTTCGCCTACTAGTGCTGTGCTGGTAAAAAAGCTTGACAGTAATAGTAGGCTGACATGCTTGTTCTCGCAAGAAAACAAATGCTTTCGGAAAAACTTGATAGTGTCAAAGCAAGATTTTTTGAAATTCTTACGAAATATCGAAAGTCTATCTCCCAGATTGTTTCCTTCAATTGTTTTTTGAGGATCTTTTGGTGAGACGTCAGGAAGGAGAAAAGCGACAAATATTAGGCTTGCCACATTTGTAGCAAGAAGAAACGAGAAAGCGATTACAAAGCCGTAATTTTCAAGCAAGATTCCAACAATGAAGCTGCCTAGGCCAATGCCTAGAAATACTGCAGCCCCGTGAATTGTCATTCTCACAGTGCGAGACTCGTTAGCGTCTGTCACATCCGCAATGTACGATACAGAAAGCATCAGCGGTCCTTGGAGATCACCAAAAAAACTTATCAGGCCTGCTGCTACGGCAACAAATGCAATACTCGAAGACATGAATCTAGCAGAAAGAATGAAAATTATTGTTTGTACTGAAAAGATTATTGGAGGAACCAAGAGTAGCTTCTTCTTGCTCACTACATTAGACAGCGCTCCGATAATCATTATAGATACTAACGAAGGAATGGTTGTTTCCGCAAAACATACGAAGTTTTCACTTCTCAGTCTCTTGGTAAACCCGTTTCTCCTCCAATTTGTAATTTCCAGATGAAAGTTCTTTGCAAATTGTTGCATTGTAGATATTGTTGCAGGTTTTTGAAACCAATAACTGCGGCATTAGATATAAGAGAGCACAAAGTGAGATACCTACGAAAAATCCAAATGGCTCCGTTGCAATGACAGCCATTTTTTAGCGCTGAATATGCTTGGTTTAATAATGTTTAGCCAATATGGTAATTCTTATATGAAAATAACGACGTGGCTGAAACCATCATAAAAGATACGAAAAGGCTAAAAGCAAATCTCCATTCTCTGCTTATTCAACTTCGTTAAAACGAGCAAAGTTCATCGTCCTGATTATTTTGAAATTAAACAGCAAGATAGCCTTCAGTTATCTTGCAATTTATGAATACAAAAGAATGAATGGATGCATTATTCCTTGAGAAATAAATGAGCAAAACAGTTTGTTGGCCCAATACTGCGTTAGAAAATATCGACAGAGCAAGTCAGTGATTGGAGAAGGAATTTATTCCGGCCTAAAGCACATGTTCATGTCCTCATAAACAGCTTCGTCTAAGAACCCTTTGTGTCGAGATTTTTAAGACTGTCTCAAGACTAAATCCCCCTTTTATGCGAGATATTTTTAAGGTAAAAGACACAACGAGACCAACAAGAAATCCAAACAGCTAATTCATCACAGACCAAGTCACTTTTGGTTCGAAAAGCCTTCAGCAGCTAAGGATGGTGCAGTTTGCTTTTCCCAGCCACTCAAAGTCTCAATCGGCTGTTTTATGAGAACATGGACAGGTGCTTTTGAGCTGGAATGAATTCCTTCTCCAATCACTGAATTTCTCTGTCGATATATCAAAGGCAGTTTTGGGTCCAACGTACTGTTTCCCCCATATCTTCTTGAGGGGATTTATTGTTTTCATGTCATATGCTATGCTAGTTCGTTAAGTTGCTAGTCAAGTACACACGCTTTTTTCTTATAAGGAACCGTTTACAAGGAACCTAGATAGAAAATCTAAGGAACTTTTAATACTAGGCCTTGAGGTAGGTTCCTTAGAAAATACAAAGCGTGTACATGTAAATTATGTGATTAGGCTACTTTATCGGAAATAAAAATAATCTGGGAACTGAAATCTTGATACTCAGAGAAATGAATAGGGGATTTGGAATAAGGATATCCGGGGTATTTTTTTTCAAAAATATTTCATAAATGGTTGGGAGGGAGGCTACGTTTATTCTAGACTCGAGAATAGATAATAATGATAATAATATGAATTATTTAGTGTTAGTATTTACGTAGCACAAGGATGACTAATTTAAACCAACATAGATGACTCATCTTATCACTTCCTATGCACTAGTTTCTGTACACTTTTGCAAGTGTAAAATAATTCTTATAATCTTATAATATCTTATAATATATCTTATAATCTTCATATTTATTTCTTTGCTAAATTTATTCCTATTCTATCATTTCAGACTAAAATCTACATTAAATGTGTTTATTACTCGATGAGTAAAAGAACCCTCGTTAATTGTTTGTTCAGTCAATTAGGGTAAAGAGTTTTTGAATTAAAGATTAAACGTTTTTTAAGGGTCTTGCGTTTGATTGCGTCTTGCGGTGCATGCATTAAAACAAGGAAGGACATATTGGCAGTAGAGTGATCAGATGAATTGAAGTGTTTGGAAATATTGCTGTCAGGATTGTTTTGGTGGCTTGCTTGAAGATGTAATTTGTTTCTAACGTTGCGTGTGTGTTCGCCAAAACCGTGGTAAATCTGTCGGGGATGTCTCGCCGATGTAGAAAGATTGGCATGTGGTACAGATGATGCAGTTAATGACACAGAATGAAGAACAGGTGAAATGGGATTTGATGTTGAAAGTACGGTTTTGGTTGATGATAGTGGTGGATTCGTTGATGTGGGCGCAGGTCTGGCAGAGGGGATTTTGACATTGAGAAGATCTGGGCTGTTGGGAAGTACTAGGTTGCTTCTGATGAGGAGGTCTTTTAGGTTCTTATCTCTTCGAAAAGCCATCAAAGGAGATGTATTAAAGATATTTTTTGTGTCAGTGTCAGTGGTAAGGATGTTGAAGTTCTTGTAAATCTTGTAAAAGTTTTTGTTGAATGGGTGGTGAATTAGGACTAAAGGGATGCGATTGTTGCTGGTGGCGTTGTCGGATGGAAGAAGAGCATTATCTTGTAAGAGTTCCTTGACTTTCTCTATTTCTGCTTTTGTGATTTGCTCATGATATTTGTTTTTCAAAGGAAGAAGAAATCTCATCTGATCAAAACATTTCTAGTTTCAGCTTGTTTTAATCTTGCTTAACTTTTGACCAAATTCAAAGCTTTTGTGCTTTTTTATTTTCTATTTCTATTTACAAAATTGCTCTTTTATTTAATGAACCGGGGGGGGCACAGGGGCCATGGTCCCCCACAAATTTGGCAATTTCTTTTTTAAGTTTTCAAATTTGAGTACATTAATTTAATGAGAAGTGTATGTGTATGTACGGTCTTACGTAGCTGGCAGTCAAGGAGGCAGTTGCTCCCACAAATTTCCAAAAGGATAGATAATACTCAAAACTTCTTTCAAAGGAGTTTTTCCCTCTCTCTCTCTCTGTGCAGCTCGGAGTGTGTGTACTTTGCTTTCAAAAACAGATAGCCTCATAATTAATAACTGAATACAAAAATAAATTGTTGTTCTCGGTCGGTGGAGGAATACATATAGTCTCTTATGATACTAAAACAATTTGATTATTTTCGTGGTTACTAAAAAAGACTTAAACTTTGATTTTTGACGGAAACTTATTGTTATTTTGACAAATATTTCTGTCAAGAAAGTTTTACTGCTAACTTCTTGTCACACTGTGCATTTTTAGAGATTTTGTCTTCAGCTGCTCTCTCCTGCAAGTAGATAGTTTTTGAATTCCCCCATACGAAGTTCAGTTCTGATATGTTTGTCAAGCGCCAGTGCGAAACCAACAATGAGCAACAGAAAGGTAACCGAATTTTTTCTTAAAAGAAAACAAGCAGATAACGCAGCGACAGCGAGCAATTTAACAGGAGATCCCAGCATTAGGATCCCAGGATCCTCTATTATCAAACAAGCTAGAGGAAGAGCATCTTCAGATGAGTCTGCTAGTAATGGCACCTTCACCAACTTTTCAGCTCAATTGCAGTACCCATTCAAGCCCCCGAGGTCATTCAAATTTCCAAGAACCACGATTGGTTCAAGAGCAAGATCCTGCCAGCATAATTGGTTCGAGAAATTTCCATGGCTACACTACGATTCAAGGTTAGTTTTGCTGTGAAAGAATTCTAGAACGCAAGTGGCAGCTCTAGTACTGCATTGGTTTCAAGCTGGCTGTTCTTTAATGTTCCTTTATTTCAGCTCAGCCTCAGTTTGTCCTAAGCTTGTTCTTAAAATTTGTTAAAATTTGTGGCTCATGTTGTCATGAAATTGTTCGTATAAAAAAGAGTGTATTGTTTTAACTAAAGACAACAATAAACAGCAAATTTAAGAAACTTTTAATACTTGGGCTGCAGACAACCTAATGCATAAAGGGGATGATGTGTTCTCCAAAGCAACAGGTTAATTTTGAAATCGAGACGTAAGATCGAAGTATTTCATTAAAAGTCTTGAGATCGTAATTTAGCAAAGACAGTCCTGCTGCTAGATGAATCTGGCGCAAAAATTATCCAATTTGTGTTGAAAAAGATTTCTCAATTATTTATTACAGGTCGGATTGTGTTTTCTGCTCCTATTGCTCAACCGAAGAGAAAAAAGGAACTCTACTCAGTGAGAAATAAAAAGAGAAGGCATACATCAGTGTGGGGTTCAATTCATGGAAAAAAGCGCCAAAATGTTTTGAAGAGCATCAGATGTCAGGATGTCATAAAGCTGCTGTCAATATGAAAGCTGTCGCTGTCTCGTGTCCAGAAATTGTGGATCTAACCAATAAAACTAGTGGTGAGAAGAAAGCAACCGAGAGACAACATTTGATAAACGTAGTCAGATGCGTGCGTTATTTGGCTAGACAAGGAGTTGCATTGCAGGGTAACCCCGATAACGATAACTTTATCCAGTTGCTAAAGCTTCTAGCTTCCAAAGATCCTTCCATTGAAACTGCACTGGTAAAGTCGACAAACAAGTACACCCATAATGATATTCAAAACGAACTTTTGGATATCATGGCCCAACATGTGCTCCGCGGGCTACTAGTCAGTATCAGGCAAAATGGGGTTTTCTCAATCATGGGTGATGAATACACAGATATAGGTAACAAGGTGCAACTTACCTTTTGTGTACGATCAGTGACCGATGAGCTAGAAATTCACGAACATTTTCTTGGATTTTATGAGTTAAGCAATATAAAGAGTGACACAATTTTTCACACGATTCAGGGCATTTTGCTCCGCTATAATTTGTCCTTAGATAATTGTCGGGGACAGACATACGACGGTGCAAGCAACATGATGGGGAAGAAATCGGGTGTGGCTACTCAAATCAAGGCGATACAAAGCAAAACTATCGTCACACATTGTCATGGTCACTCATTAAGCCTAGCTGTCAAAGATCTGACTTCAAATTGTCAGGTTTTATACAATACGATGGGGACGGTCAGTGAGATCTGCGTTCTGGTGAAGTTCTCCCCCAAACGGGAAAATATTCTTGGATCTATCGAAGAGGTAGTAGAGGGTAATGTGGAAGATCAAGAAGAAAGAAAGAACTTAAAGCTTGGTAAACTTTGTGTCACCCGCTGGACAGTGAGAGCGTTATGTTTCAATAGAATCATTGAAAAGTATGCAAGTCTACAAATACTGTGGGATTTATGCCGGACTGAGAGGCTCGACACCGACGAGAAATCCAGAATTATCGGTGTCCAATCACAAATGCGCTCTTTTTCGTTTTTCTTTGGTCTTTCACTGAGTCAGAAGCTGTATTCATTGACTGATAACCTCTCGAAAACACTACAAAAAGAGAAAATATCTGCTATCAGCGGCCATCACTTGGCTACACTGACTGTAGACACCATGAAGGGCATGAGAAATGACCAAGATTTCAAGCTTTTCTTCGAATCACTCAAACAGAAGGCAACCAAGCTCGATGTAGGTGATCCTATTCTTCCGAGGAAACGCCACAGGCCCAACTACCCTACATGACGCAGGAACGTCTGGCTCTGAAGAAAGTAGCAGTGAGGCAAGTTATCCATCTTCTGTCGAAGCGCATTACAGAGCATGTTATTTTGAAGCTCTGGATGCTATCATCATGGCAATAAATGACAGGTTTGATCCGCCGAGCTACCAGTTCTTTGCTTCAGTAGAGCAGCTGCTATTGAAATCAATCAAAAGGCAATCGTTTGCTGGCTGCTAAGTATAGCGACGACCTCGACATTTCTGCGTTGTTAGGAGAGCTCGCCATTCTGCACACACTCTGCAAGGTCACAGATATTGTCAACTTTGACGATATTATACGCGTACTGAAATCATCTAAAGAAGATCTTCCGTTGCTTCAGAATGTCATCATCATGATTAAAATTGTTTTAATTGGAGGTGCCACAACTGCCACACCAGAGCGATCATTTTCGTTAGCGCGAAGAATTAAGACATTTCTGCGATCGTCAATGACACAGAAACGATTCAACTCATTATCAATCTTATCAGTATACAAAGACCTCGTAGACAATGTCTCCCTTGTAAAGATTGCAAATGACTTTGTGGAAAATAAGCCGAGTCGCGTAACGCATTTTGGAAAGTTAACCGACTCTGACTTATAACTCGTCGTAAAGTTTAGACTGTTCCTGTTTGAGTTTTGTTGAAAATATTATTTGTTAGACCTATGTACTAATTTGGAGTTAAATATTGAGATCAAGTGTCCATTATTCAAAAGAAATATGTCATTGTCCCCATATCTAGATGGTAAGCACAAGGGCATTGGGTATACAGGGGCTATAACGTACTTTATTTCTTGTGTTTTTCTATTATCATGCAGGAAGAGAATTTAAAAGATTCTATGCCATTTTAAGCTCTTAGAAATGATAGGATTTCAGGAGCTCCCGGGGGCTTTCAGCGCCCCCTAAGTCTCCCAGCTGTTTATGGCAATGACCAAGGGTCATTGCGGTATACCTACGGTATGCCCCTATAATTTCTATATTTTACTTTTTGCCTCCCCCACAACAAAACTCATAGCGGGGGCCCTGTGTAGTTGCGATCTCTATTGTGTTACGAGACCAGTGTTTTTGTAAGCTTACAATCATTAGGAGATTACCAAGGTGGAAAAATGTTCAACCCTGGCTGCTTGTGTATGTTCTAATTGTACCTTGCCTCGGGTAGTGTTATGAGAAAATATTTGAGCTGCATTAGCTTTTTGACCCCTTAAGATCATAAAAATTTTAATGATTGTCATCCTTTTGGAAGAGAAACACGGGAAACAGTGCATTGTCCACTTTTGAATCATCACTAAATCCTGCTTGGTTCAACAGAGAGCAACATACAAGAAAAGGAATTATGTATATTTAGGAATTAAATCTTAAATATAAGTCTTTTGATATCAGACAAACTGTCTATGATTGGAAACTGTCTGCGGCAGTATTAACGTCATTGTTTGATAGGAAATCATTATACTTGAGTAAATCTGTGAGAAATTACAATTATATCGATTGATTTTTCAAATCCTGCTTCTCTTCAAGAAATCATTATATTTTGTTTGGTATAGCTCAAACGAGAATATCAAGCGCTGAAAATGGCTGTGATTGCAACAGAACCACTTGCGTTCTTCATAGGTGTTTCCATTGGTGTATATATATCTTTAGTGCCGCAGTTGTTGGTGTCTAAAGTCTGCAGCAGTATTTACAATGCAACAATTTGCAAGGAAATATCAACTGGGAAGTACAAATTTGAGGAGAAACGGGTTTACGATGAGGCGGCGAAGTGGAACATCATGTGTTTTGCTGCAATGACCATGCCTTCGTTAGTGACAACAATGATTATCGGAGCACTTGCTAGTGTTGTGAGCAAGAAGAAGCTTCTCTTGGTTCCTCCAGTACTCCTGTCAATACAAACCATCCTATTGATGCTCTATTCTAAATTCATCAATTCAAATATGGTATTTGTTGCCATAGCAGCAAGCCTGACGAGTGTGTATGGAGACTTCCAAGGTCATCTGATGCTTTCATTTTCATACATAGCAGACGTAACAGACGAAGACAACACTCGCACTCTGAGAATGACTGTTCTTGGAGCAGCAGTTTTCTTAGGAATTGGCCTAAGTAGCTTTGCAGTGGGAGCTTTGCTGCAGAATTACGGTTTCGTAGTCGCTTTCTCGTTTCGTCTTGCTGCAAATGTGGCAAACTTCCTGTTCGTTGCTTTCCTCCTTCCTGACATCATACCCAAAAATGCTTCGAATACGACTGAAGCGGAATCCGTGAAAGATAGAATTTCCACCTTTGGCAAGCATTTAAAGCAATCCTGCCTTGACATATTCAAGTTCTTCAAGAAGTATGTATTCTCTTGGGAGAACAAACACGTCAGCTTGCTCCTGTTTTCGAGTTTCTTTACCAACTCGGCATTGATCGGGGAGAGGGTGATGCTTGTGTTATTTCTAAAGCACAGACCCCTCGCATTATCTGCAGATCAAATCGGAGAATTCCTGCTTGTTCTTCAATGCATGTCCGGCGTTGGAGCAATACTCCTGGTGGCTGTGTCCAGCAAGCTTTTCAAACCGTCCGATGAAAGTGTTATTGTTGTCGGGCAAATCAGCATCATTTCGACGTATCTCGCAATAGGCCTATCAAAAGATTTGCATGCTCTCTTCGGTGTGACAGTCCTGGCTATGGCATTCCCATTGCCCATGTGTGGCATCAGATCGATGATAACGAAGTTGGTAAAACCAAGTGAGCACTCAACAGCTCTTTCTTGCATTGGATTTCTTGCTATTTTCAGCTGGTTGGTTATCACGTTTGCTTGCAACGAGGTGTTCAGAATCACAGCCACATATTTTCCAGGAATAAGTATCATACTTTTATCGATTATGAGTTCCACAGGACTCATTGTAGCTGGAGCTGCATTCTACAACAATCCAAAAAACTCCAACACACAGCATGTACTATCACGTACCAAAAACAGGAAAAACAGCTATGAAATGATTGGTTAAGCAGTTAGGTAGAAGTCTTGAAACTCTTGAATTATATTTCAGTTAGAAGTAAGAATTAGCTGTAATTTCTTATGAATATCTTAGACGGTGTGTTCAGACTGAATGAATCTAACAAGTGTTTTTGTGTTTTTTAGTACAAGTCTGGAGGAAGCTGTCCATAAATGGTCTGGTTCCTGATAAACAAGTACGTCTGGAGCGTACCCAAGATATATTTTGAAATCTAGATTCTCTCAGATGCAACTTGGTACATTTACAAATCGAAATTTCCATAAGAATGAATCAAAATTTACCGTAAAATCTAATGTTTTATAGAGGATATCATTTACTTTAAAAAAGAGTGACCCAAAAAAGAGTTTTCCAGAGTAGCCAAGACATTCATCCGGCCAAAGCCGCACCAACCGGACCGGTTCCGCCGGGCATATAGTATCGTTTTTACCTACTTTTATTTGTATGAAAGAGTTAAAACTTTCTTCTAAACCTTTGATTTCATCTTTACAGTGTAATTTTTGAAAATTACAACGGATTAAAGTAAGTAGCAGCAGTTTTAGTGCAAAACATTTCATTTAAGAAAGGTAAAAAATTTTTTGAAAGTTCTCCTACATTTTCAAAGGTGAATTTAATGAAAAATTCGAGAGAAGGAATCATATCATGCACTAATGTTTGATTTTGATTAAAAAAGCTTAAATCAAAATACAATTTTAAACAGAATTTCAAAAGATTTTAAACTTGTCTCTTTTGATTATTTGTGGCGTTTTGGATTTAGGGCCTGTTGATATGGGTAAAATACTTCACCTGCCAAATCCGTGGCTGACAAGTAATATTCAATTCTTTTTTTTGAATGAAATTGATTTTCCAGCTTGCATTTAGATGAAAAATAAAACTTCACTGCAAATAAAACTGCAAAACTTCACTTCACACTACCGCTATGATGAATCTTCCAATATAAGCACAGAACTACTGGTGATGTAAAGTAAACTTGACCTTATTTCTATGGAAAATCAATGTTGCGTTGACGATTAATGACATCTGGGGATTTACCTCGCCTTTCAGACCTGGCATGATTCTGCAAGAGCCTTTGACTCAATTGAAGAGCAAGCTACGAACAACCGAGGAGGTTGGCTATTTTTAGCTCTGATAACAACTTGAAAAATAAGCCTAGCCTTAAAAATCCCTCCACACTGAAAAACTTGTCCAAACTTTAGCTAAAATGGCAGCATATACGGATTAGAGACACAGCAACAGACCTCTGCATATTGTGCTGTAGACAGTAAAGCAATTTTAACAATGAGATTCTAATGGGTTATGAAATGTAGAAGAATTCAACTTAGAAATGGAAGAATATTTAAGAACACCCTGTTTTGAAATCTTTTTACCCGTTTTTAACAAAATTCTTCTTTACACTTATGAAATTCAAACCAAAGTGTATCGAAAAAGATGGTGTGGAAACCTATTGTTGTATCTTTTTGTGCAACTCTTTCAAAATTGAGAGTGCACAGTCTTTTGTTTTGCTATTGTTTTAGCCAACAAGGTCATGGTTGAGCAAATAGACCAAAACGCTTCTTTTCGTTCTCCAGCCAGAAATATTCGTCATTTAGAAAAGATTTTATAATATTCAGCATCATATTTATGTAGGCAATATTTACATGTAAAATTTCAACAGTAAAAAGAGAGGATAATACATTCGTTGTGCACGTTCAAGTACTGCTCAACATCAACTGTGAAACAAAGACGTACAACAATAGGTTTCTAAACCATATTTTTCGATAAACTATGTTCAAACCAATGAAAGAAAAATCATTCTTCTATTGGGAAATTCTTTTCCTTGTCTCGAAACTTCCGCGGTCGATTCAAAATTTCAATTTTTTTCTCGAAGCTTGGCAGGCAAGAAACAGCTTCGAAAGTCTTGAAAATTATTGTTCAAGTTTCTCGATAAGCTGTTATTACGTCGCATGCCATTCTTGAACAATCTTTGTTAGAGATTGGTCTTTAGTCCATTGCGAGTTTATTTAACGCTATTTCTATCCAAGAACTTCGAAATTTTCAAAGAAATTGTTATCAAGTTCAATCAAGTTATTGACTAGGCCAAAGTTCACGTTTCATGGGAAGACAGTTAGTAATATTTTTATGAAGCAATTTATAAGGCATTAGTTGTGATTATTCCCAAGCATAAAAAGCATTAGAGAGCACCCTTATTCATATTGTTTGCATCACTGAACTTCTTATCAACGGGCAAAATTAACAGTTCACCAAAACTGCTATTTGTGTTTTGATATTTAAATCCTCCTAACTCTCCGGTTCGGTCTAAAATAACCCATATCTATTCATTCCATTTGAATTGCAGCTAGAATCAAACACCATATACCATCTTTGAATCAAACAAAACAACCTAATCAATAGCTTCGTAGTCATTTTAGGAATCCTTGTTAACTAAACATATATCTGTTGAATGTCTTGAAATCTGGGGTATGCTGTAGAATACAGCTTTTCTTGATATGTCCTTATCGTTCAGTAGAAGGCCTGTATCTTCTTAATCTGTAAAATCATTTGGTATGTTATAGAATTCTGTTCCATCCTCGTCCCTATCATAGTATCTTCTGAATCTTCTGGAATCTTCTGAATCTCTTGATTTCTGCGGGATTTGATGGATTCTGTTTTGCTCAAGTCCATATCAGGCTGCAGTAGGCCATTATCTTCCAAGCTCCTAGATTTATTTGGTAAGTTGTAGAAAGCCAGGTCCTTATCATATCATTATCTTGACATGTCCTTATCATGCAATAGTAGCTGGCCTATATTTTCTGAATCACTCGATGCCTGTTGAGTATTGTAGAATTCAGTTCATCTTGCTACGTCCTTATCGTTCAATAGTTGGCCTGTATCTTCTGAATCTCTTGATTTCTAGGGAATGTTGTAGAATTAAGTTTCTCTTGCTACGTCCTTATCGTTCAATAGTAAGTCTGTATCTTCTGAATCTCTTGATTTCTGTGGTATGTTGTAGGATTTAGCTCATCTTGCCTCGTCCTTATCGTTCAATAGTTTGTCTGTATTTTCTGAATCTCCTGATTTCGGTGGAATGTTGTAGAATTCAGTTTATCTTGCCTCGTCCTTGTCGTTCAAGAGTTGGTCTGTATCTTCTGAATCCACCGATTTCTGTGGTATGTTGTAGGATTTAGCTCATCTTGCCTCGTCCTTATCGTTCAATAGTAAGTCTGTATTTTCTGAATCTCCCGATTTCTGTGGAATGTTGTAGAATTAAGTTCCTCTTGCTACGTCCTTACTGTTCAATAGTTGGCCTATATTTTTTAAATGTCTTGATTTCTGTGGAATGTTGTAGAATTAAGTTCCTCTTGCTACGTCCTTACTGTTCAATAGTTGGCCTATATTTTTTAAATGTCTTGATTTCTGTGGAATGTTGTAGAATTAAGTTCCTCTTGCTACGTCCTTACTGTTCAATAGTTGGCCTATATTTTTTAAATGTCTTGATTTCTGTGGAATGTTGTAGAATTAAGTTCCTCTTGCTACGTCCTTACTGTTCAATAGTTGGCCTATATTTTTTAAATGTCTTTATTTCTGTGGAATGTTGTAGAATTAAGTTTCTCTTGCTACGTCCTTACTGTTCAATAGTTGGCCTATATTTCTTAAATGTCTTTATTTCTGTGGAATGTTGTAGTATTAAGTTCCTCTTGCTACGTCCTTACCGTTCAATAGTTGGCCTATATTTTTTAAATGTTGTTTTGAAGTAATTGAGTCAGGGTCTTACTCAGAACGAAGAAGACGTCTTTGAGTTTTCATATTTTATATTCATAACAGTAACTAACTATTTACAAACTATATACAAGAACATTTCGACTTTCACCTAAGGCTAGCTTAGGACATCACACGCACACCGTTGGCTTTGTGCGTGCTCTCAACATGACATTTTCACAAGTAATAAAAAACGTGGTTATAGCGTGATACAATAAGAGGTTTGGGAACGAGTTATGCGTAACCGGATATACCTTCACAACATACTCCCCCATTGATTTGCTTGCAAATCATTACAGACGATAACATAACTTTAACTTCTAAAATACAAGTATACATATATCAGTTCATCTTGCCACGTCCTTATCGTTCAATAGTAAGTCTGTATCTTCTGAATCTCCCGATTTCTGTGGTAAGTTGTGGAATGCTACTTCAGCAACTAGGAGCCCTATAAGGCTTATTATCGCCAATAGTATCATGCTCATTCCCGGGAAAAATGTAGCTGTGAGCCTGAAGACCTCATTGCAAGCAAAGGTAATCAAGAAATAGTTGAGAATGACGCCCAATCCAATACAAGAAAGGGCTGTCGAGTGTTCACTAGGCTGTACCAGCTTCGTTACCATTGACCTTATGCCGGACATTGGTAGTGGGAACGCAATAGCTAATGCGGCCATACCGAAAACTGAAAGCGAATCTTTTGAAAGGCCTATTCCAAGGTATGTAGAAATGATGCTGATTTGTCCGATAATAATAACACTTGAATCTGAAGGTTTGAAAACTTTTGTAGATACAACTATCAGGATAATGGCTCCTGAACCTGCCACGAATTGAAGAGTAAGCAAGAACTCGCCAATCTCCTTTGCGGATAAAGCAATAGGCCTATGTTTGAGAAATAATACAAGCATCACCCTTTCTCCTGTCAGTGCCGAGCTTGTAAACAAACTTGACAGCAAAAGTAGGCCGACATGCTTATTCTCCCAAGAAAAGAAATACTTTCGGAAGAACTTAATTGTGTTTAAACAGGATTGTTTGAAAAGCTTGCGAAATGTGAAGAGTCTATCTTTAAAGGAAATCATTTCAGTCGGAGCATCTTTGGTAGTTA
This sequence comes from Pelagia noctiluca, assembly GCA_963924455.1. Taxonomy (NCBI): domain Eukaryota; kingdom Metazoa; phylum Cnidaria; class Scyphozoa; order Semaeostomeae; family Pelagiidae; genus Pelagia; species Pelagia noctiluca. The sequence goes on from OZ004334.1 coordinate 9,008,725, forward strand.
TGTCTGGAAGAAGGAAAGCCACGTACATGAAATTTGCCACAATTACAGCAAGACGGAATGAAAAGGCGGCCACAAAGCCGTAAGTTTGTAGTAATATTCCCACTATAAAACAGCTTGGGCCAATTCCTAGGAATATCACAGCAGCTAGAATAGTCATTCTCAACGTGCGAGTCTCGTTTTCGCGTGTTGCATCAGCTATGTATAAAAAAGCAAGCATCAGATGCCCTTGGAAATTACCATATACACTCGTCAGGCTTGCTGCTATAGCAACAAATACCATATTTGAAATCACCAACCTTGCAGAGAGAATGAAGACCACTGTTTGTATGGAGAGAAGTATGGGAGGAACCAAGAGCAGCTTCTTCTTGCTCACCACATTAGCGAGTGCTCCAACAATCATGTTTGTTACCAACGAAGGTATAGTCATAGCAGCAAAGCATATGATATTCCATTTCGCAGCCTCATCGTAAACTCGTTTCTCCTCCAAGCGATAATTCCCAGTTGATAGTTCCTTGCAAATTGTTGCATTGTAAACACTGCTGCAGACTTTAGATACCAATAACTGTGGCACTAAAGATATGTAAACACCGAACGAAATACCAATAAAAAATGCAAGTGGTTCCGTCAGAATCACAGCCATACTAACATTGCTGTTTTTACATCTGAAGCATCAGTTTCCCAATATGAATGTATGTGTTATCTTTGTTCAGTATATTTTGTTTAACCACGAGAATTCTACTGACAACCAATTTCTAAGCAATCCTTTATTTGATTGCAACAAAAACTGATTGATCAGAAAAATACCAGCCACTGGACTGGAAAACATCCTTTATCAATGGAAACACAAACAAGAGAAAGACTCAAAAGACAAAACTCTCCATTTTGAAAAGCCTGTTTCGTGTTTACCCTCTTATCAGGAGATGTACAGATCTTTAGACTCAGATCTACACAGAAGTAGGCTTCAGAAAAAACACATATTTTTGTTGTAACTCTAGTTTCACGCATTCATGCGATCATCAGACAACGCTGCTATCTATAGATTCAGATCTATAGATATAGTTAGATTCAGAATTATCAATTGATAAATAAATGTACAAAGCAAAGAAACCAAAGTGAAGAAAGGTAAAGAGCATAAGAAATATAATCAACTAAACGAAAACTATAAAGAGTCATAAAAGTTAGGGCTTCATTGTTGTTCTTAATCATCTTACCATGTAACAGTAATCTACCGGATCTCTCTGCGATGAAGTATTAAAGCAAGCAAAAGTTCTCGTAATTTCTTAGTGATAGTTACAATACTTGAAGCACTGTTTGACAATATAATAAATGATTTAAGCAAAGGCGTTGCAATAACTCCTTGCGATGGAGTTTTAAAGCAAGTGAAATACCCTTGAAAATAAATTAGTGATACTGATAGCCTATAATTACAATGCTTTAAAGCAACGTTTGATAATATAAACCCAAGGAAGAGCTTGTTCTTGGTCTTCTTACTATGTAACAGTATAGCTACTGAATCTTGAGAACTCTTTGCTATGAAGTTTTAAAGCAAACAAAATATTCTTGTAATTTCTTAGTTATAATTCCAATACTTAAAGCAATGTTAAACAATATATAACCTGAGGAAGAGCTTCATAGTTGTTCTTGGTCTTCTTACTATGTAACAGCATATTTGAAAACTCTTTGCTGTACTGCAAAATGATGTTCCAGCTACAATCATCCCAAGTAAGCACACTATCGATAAAAGTATGATACTTATATTCCGGGAAAATACGTGTCTGTGATTCTGAACGCCTCGTTGCAAGCAAGCGTTATCTCCAACCAGCAAAGAATAACAACTGGTTGGACATTCATGAAGAATCCCGGCAATTTATTCCTTTTAACTGAAAAATATTTCAAGAGTTCTAAGACTTGTACTTAAATACCTAACCAATGTTTTCATAACTATTTTTCCCGTTTTTGGTACGTGATATTGCAAGTGATGTCTTTGAGTTTTTTGGATTGTCGTAGAATGCAACTCCAGCTACAATGAGTCCTATGAAACTCATAATCGATAAAAGTATGATGCTCATTCCTGGAAAATATGTGGCTGTGATTCTGAACACCTCGTTGCAAGTAAACGTGATAACCAACCAGCTGCGAATAGCAAGAAGTCCAATACAAGAAAGAGCTGTTGAGTGCTTACTTGGTTCTACCAATATCATTCATCTTATCCCTGACATTGGTAATGGGAATGCTATAGCCCTATTACTACCGGGCTTTTTGGACCCTTGTACTACCGGGGGGGGGGGGCACATTGTGCCCGCCCCCTATAATTCTTGTTAGGAACGCGATAAAAGCTTGAAACTTAGTAGAACTATAGAACTTTTCTTGCTCTATCGATTGATGGTGTTTTTAAAACCATAATGGCTACCAATGACGTCATAGTGACGTCATAAGTCTGAAAAACCATGATAACTACTTATAGGCATTTAGCTTGTTATCGGAGCTATTCTTATTGTATGTTTGCCTCTCAAATGGTCTATTTATGAACAAAAAGCATTTTCAAATCATAATCTATGAATTTTTTTGACATTGTTTTATATTTTTTTATATTTTTACCATTTTGTTCATAAATGTTCAAGTCGATGAATTTTACAATGAAGAAAAATAAGATAAAATAGCTATTCAGATTGAAAAATAGAATTTTTTTCTAGTTTATCTCTATTCAGGAACGCCAAAAAAGGAATTTCAGATGAAAAAAATAATTGTCTTTTATAGATATGACGTCATAAATATTGATGACGTCATAGATTTTAAATTTTTCTTACGTCAGCAAATACTAATAAATTATATATCATTCAAAAGCCCTTCTCAAAACAAAGCCAATGGTGCTTCAAGCAAGTCTCTATGTGTTATAGTTGCAGAAATATGGGCCCTAAAATATTTTAACACCTGACTGCTTCTTGACAAAAGAGGTGTCACGTGATCAGCGAAGTTGTGATAGTAACAAAAATAATTTTTTTCAGGTTTTCTGATAATTTTGAGGAAAAGTCGAACAGGTTTCAGTAGAATAATACGTGTTTTTTTCAGAGATACAACATTTTTAATTTGCCGCAGGCACTTTGTGCCCCCCCCGGCCATAATAGGGATAGACAGCACAGTCAAACCAAAGAGATAATGGATTCTATTTGGTAAGGATAAGACTATTGCAACAAATGAAGAAATTGCGCTTATTCAGCCGATTATTATCACACTAACGGTCTGAAGGTTTAAAAACTTTTGCAGGTACAGCTACCAGTGTACGCGATCAAGACCCCATGCGGATTATCAAGAGATTCGGCTCTTTGGAATTGGAGGTATGTCCAAAATGTTCGTGCTTGATGTCCGTCTAATCAGAAATCAACTTGACAGAGGATAGAAGCTATGTGCCAATCAGATCTCGCCAATTCTATTTTCAATCACACAGTCTATTCCCTTTAATAGCAAAGGTATTTCGCCAAATAGATAACCATAATCAGAAAAAACAACAATTGTTCGTAAAATATACAAAAAAACATATTCATTCGTAAAAACTATTCGTTACATGTAAAATTCAAATAAGTCAACAATAGATTGACGGAACATGAAAAATGACGGTCACAGGAAACAATTTAAGAACCATGTCTAACCTAAGAGCCTTTTACATAGGAGCCTTTTATATGCCTAGGAATAGGATAAGGCAGGAAGATAGGAATGTCCAAGATTGTCCACTTTTATGGTCCATAAACATGGCTACAATATCCACAGGCTGGATGCGTGACTGTTAAGGCTCTTGGTTGCCTAGGCCCTAAGCTAATAATTCAGTTCTGATACATATTTTACCACGCCAGGCAACACTTAAACGACTGACTGATAAAACATTCAAAATTGTGTGGCTCAATAAATGAACGCATAAGTGACACGAGAAAATGATGCAACATTCAACTTTGCATGCAACAGATAAACAACTGAATTGTGCAATATTTAACCCTTTATACAACAAAAAAAATAGGTAAACGACTAAAAAACAAGTAAACGGTTAAATCATGCAATATTTAACATTACATGCAAACTAGTAAACAACTGAATCATGCAATATCTAACGATACATACAATATAAATAAGTGAAAGACTGAAAAAAATGAGTGAACGGTTAAACGATGCAACATTCAGCACTGCATACAACAAGTAAACAATTGACTGATGCAACATTTAACGATACATCAAAACAAGACTGAAAAGCAAGTAAACAACTGAATGATGCAATATTCAACACTGCATGCAACAAGTAAATAATTGACTGATGCAACATTTAATAAAACATCAAACGAAATTAAAAGACTGAAAAAACAATAAAACAAATGAATGATGCAACATTCAACATTGTATGCAACAAGTGAACAACTGAATCGTACAACACTCAACAATGCATCCTACAAAAACTAGAAATGACTGAAAAAACAAGTAAACAACTAAGGTACAACATTCAACATTGCATACAACCAGTGAACGACGTAATGATGCAATATTCAACACTGCATGAAACAAGTAAACAACTGAATGATGCAATATTCAACAGAAAAAACAAATAAACAACTGAATGATGCAACATTCTACATTGCATGTAACAAGTAAAAAACAGAATGATACAACATTCAACATTGCATACAACCAGTGAAGGGCGTAATAATGCAATATTCAACACTGCATGAAACAAGTAAACAACTGAATGATGCAATATTGAAATGAAAAACAAATAAACAACTGAATGATGCAACATTCCACATTGCATGTAACAAGTAAAAAACAGAATGGTACAACATTCAACATTGCATACAACCAGTGAAGGGCGTAATAATGCAATATTCAACACTGCATGAAACAAGTAAACAACTGAATGATGCAATATTGAAATGAAAAACAAATAAACAACTGAATGATGCAACATTCCACATTGCATGTAACAAGTAAAAAACAGAATGGTACAACATTCAACATTGCATACAACCAGTGAACGGCGTAATAATGCAATATTCAACACTGCATGAAACAAGTAAACAACTGAATGATGCAATATTGAAATGAAAAACAAATAAACAACTGAATGATGCAACATTCCACATTGCATGTAACAAGTAAAAAACAGAATGGTACAACATTCAACATTGCATACAACCAGTGAACGGCGTAATAATGCAATATTCAACACTGCATGAAACAAGTAAACAACTGAATGATGCAATATTCAACTGAAAAAACAAATAAACAACTGAATGATGCAACATTCCACATTGCATGTAACAAGTAAAAAACAGAATGGTACAACATTCAACATTGCATACAACCAGTGAACGGCGTAATAATGCAATATTCAACACTGCATGAAAAAAGTTAACAACTGAATGATACGAAATTCAACCCTTGATCCAACGAAAACAAGTAAACGAATAAAAAAAAGTAAATGACTAAACGATGCAATATTCAACATTGTACGCAAAAAGTAAACAACTGCATGATGCAGCATTTAACATTGCGTGCAACGAGAACAAGTAAACGGTTAACTATAGCAAGGACATACAACACGAAACGTTGCGTATTTCTTTATTTGGTGAAATAATATCTTGTTTGTGTATCAGGAATGTCTGAATAAATGTCTCATAATATAAAGAGACATATTTCACGGGGATTGAAATGAAGAACCATTAAATAAAGACCCTATTGTTTGTTCTAGAGAGGACTAAAGTCAGTTGATGCGACGTAGAAGAGGGATAAGTTCCTCTCTCAATAGATATGTGCTACATTTGGAACAGCTATCCTTGTTAACTTTAGCCTCTGATGCGTCCTCTGAAATGATATGTTTGAATCGGTAAGAATCTATTGGAATCTGTCTCTTTGTATTGTTGCTTGAATTTCTTTGTTCTAGAGAGAACTAAAGTCAGTTGATGCAATATAAACCGGGATAAGTTCCTCTATCAATAGATCTCTTTAGTGTGAAATCTTCTTATGGTGTGTTAAATAGTTGTTCTGTCTAAACCTTTTATGGCACTTGTCACACTCAAACGGTTTTATATCAGTATGAGTGCGCTGATGCTGCACCAAATTTGTTTTTCCGCCAAACGATCTTCCACACTGTGAACAACTGAAAGGCTTTTCCCCAGTATGGATTCTTGAATGTATTGTTAAATCGGAATTACAGTGAAAGGCTTTGTCGCATATTTTACACTTGTAGGGCCTATCTTTCATGGCGATGTGCCGACGTTGGTGCGTAGCCAAGTCTTTTCTTATGAAGAATGTCTTGCCGCACTTGGCGCAAACGAAATTCTTCTCACCAGTATAACTGAGCATATGCCTCTTTAACTGATGAGCTCTCTTGAATCTTTTACCGCATTTCTCGCATTGAAACCGCATCTCGCCAGTGTGGACCAGCTCATGTTGGATTAAATTGCCTTTCTGAAGAAAAGACTTTCCACATTGTAAACAAGTGTAGGGCTTTTCTCCTCCTTGGTGGCGTTTTACATGCGTATTTCGATTCTCGATTTTAGAGAATTTCTTTCCACACGTTTCGCACGAGTAAGGCTTCTCGCCTGTATGTACACGGACATGTGCTGTTAAATTCCCTCTCAGGTAAAAGGCCTTTCCACATTCCAGGCATTTAAAAGGTTTGTCACCGGTGTGATTTCTGTCATGCAGCTGGAGCTGGTATTTCGAGCCAAAGCCTTTTCCACATTTCTTGCATATGAATGGTTTCTCTTGACTATGGACGAGCATATGCCTCGTTAAACGTGATCTAACGGCAAACAATTTCTCACACTCGGAGCATTTAAATGGCATTTCACCGGTATGAGATCTTTTGTGGACTTTAAAGTCTGCTAAGCGACGAAAAAACTTGTCACAGTACTCGCATTTAAAAGGTCTTTCGCCAGTGTGGGCTTTATCATGTTCGAAAAGACTGTGTTTGTGCATAAATGACTTTTCACATTTTGGGCATTTGAATATTTGTCTTCTAGTGTGGGTTAATATATGCTTAGCTAAAGTTTTTGATTTCTTGAATATTTTCCCACATGTCTCGCATTCGAAATGCTTCTTCTCAGGGTGGCTATGATAACCAGCATCTAGATGTTTAGCAAGCTGTATATCTTCTTCTCCTGAAATACTTTTATCAAATAATCTCTCACAAGTGAAACTTCTGTGTGCAAGTAAATCACTCATTTTCTGAAAACGTGCCTTGCATTTTAAGCATTCAAATTTTTTCTGACATATTTGACGAAGTGCTTGTCTAACATTTGCTTCATTTGACACTCTGCAATCATTTCCAGATTCGGCATTTTGCTCTGTCAGGCAACAAGGAGCGGGTTTGGAAATATCAGGGCTTGCTTCTTTCTCACAAATGTCATAATCAAATTGAATTTCACCATTGTGTTCAAGTTGGTGCGTTAAAAACATTTCTGCTTGCTCGAACCTTTCCCCGCATGTAGCACATTGAAATATTTCAATTGGCTCTGTATTTTGAATTTCAGTATTTCTTGGACACTCGTTATCACTAGAATGGAAATGATCCCCATCTGCACTTTTATCTGGGTCTGTTGTGGAAGGGTACACACCATTATATGGAAGTACAGTAATTTCTGTTTCTGGCTGAGAATCGCAAATACTTACAACCTCTTCAGATTTCACAGGCCATCCTTCAGTATGAAGCCTTAAAACCTGATTTTCATCAGTGAGATTCTCATCAGATTGGTGGCCGTTCATTCCACTTCCTGCTAATTCTAGACCACCTTCAGCATTCATGATCATTCGGCTTCTAGAAATAGGAGGAAGGAAAACTGGTAATTAATAGTATTCTACAATGAAACTGTTGCTACAAATATGCAGGCAGATCTGAAATCCATTCCTGAGGGGTACATAGTATAGAATTGAAACGGGCGTTTTTATATGTTGGTTTTTTTGTTGAAAAATCTCTACACATGGGTACGATTTTCTGTAGAATCCTATAAAAGAGGGCATTAAATCTAAGAAATGACTTTTTCATTAAGATTGGTATAGATTTACGGGGTAAATTTGAAATGTAAACTTGGCTAACTTTGCACTTTTTCATTCATAATGTTGAGTATCATCTCCAAAAAATAGGTATAATCTGTTAGGATGATATATTACCACAATAGGACCACTTTTAGTAAAACACAGCAGAGAAACACTAGAAAATACGACTGTACTCTCTTGAAATGTACCGATGATAAGATATAACAAACATAGTTCACAGTCATCAAATACGAGGAGAGTCTTAGATCATATTCCAATACATGTTACAAAATTGTTGAGATCCATCCTACATAACTACGATAACAATCTTCAAAATCATCATTAGTGGGTATGCTTACAAAATGTCATCAGCACACACCCATTCAACAGTAGGTCATGTCCCAATGGGTAACCAATACTCTAATAGATACCCATTACCGTGGTGGAACTTTTTGCTTAATACCGTGTTGTTGATATTTCATGACATTTAGGTGTCTTTCATTAAATCAAATATCTTAATCCACCTTTATGGAAAAGTTATTTCTTAGATTTCAGAAATGACTATCATCAGTGGTGAGCAGTGAGCTAATGTTGTGGATAGTCCCTCCAGCATTGTAATATCATGTGCGCACTATGTTGGTTGGTCATACTCATTTCAGGGTCAAAAGACGCAATTGTCAGGAAAAGATTGATACTTATCGAGTCTATAAACAAATTTCTCCAATTGAAAGATCTAAAAAAAACTTGAAAAATATCCTGTCTACATGGACAATCACAGCCTCAGTTATCTGTGTAATTCATTTAATTAACATTTATCATAATGTTTGATAAAGCAACTACCGGGGTCAGACCTGGGCATCTGAGGGGGTGATGGCCTTACTCCACACCAATACGCTCTTCAGCCACTTGAAGGGGTGATGAGTTGCCCCCCTTATTTTTTGAGTTTGAAGACAGTTGCCTACCTCAATGTGCACCTTTACTAAGGGATAGCCCACCTGAGAGCAGAGGGTGATTCACTGCTCACATATAAAAAGTCTTATATAGAGAGACCGATCATTTGTTTAAGACTACTTTTCTTTTCCTGTAGATAGCATCGTTTTGTCTAGAGTATCTAATTTTTTTAATTTTGTAATTTGTAGTTTTTTGGCACGGCCCCCTGTAAAGAAGTCTATTAAGAGGTTAAAAATGGGTTAAAAATGAAAATGAAGTGAAAATTAAAATGTTAATTGGTTTAATGCCTCTATCACCTTGCTGATTCTTTTTGAGGAAGGTCTTCAAAAGACGGACCTTTTGCTAAATGTTTTACATTCTTCCAGGGCAAGACCCATTGCAGGGCTGCAGAGTTAGGAAAGTTGCAACTTAATGTTGCCAATAACAGAATAGAGATGTTGGATACTTCAGTGAGAATGCTCAGTCTCATTTAAGTCTCGAATCTCAGACCTGCCATCTTTCTCATATCAAAAGTGGGAGATTCTTTTATTTTCTGCATTCTATTATTTTTCTTTGCCAATGCTTGGAAAGGACTGACTTGGAGTCTCCCAGTGAAATAAGGAGACTGAGGCCCCGTTTACATGAGGCTGGATCAATTTGAATCCGTATCAAAAGTGATACAGATAGGTTTTGTTAACACAGACCCGCACTACTTTATGTTGCTGTTAGGCTTACATTTACACAAGTGCGGGTTCGAATGAAATAGAGGCGAAAAAACGGAATATGGCTGAGAGTTCAAATAAGCGCAGAGTGCGACAGCACGTGTAAACTTGAATACAGATCAAAAGTAAGACAGACTTGCCGTTTGCATGAGTCCGAATCACTTTGAAAACCTCTCGCTAAGGATCAGAATCCATCTTGCTATCTGTATCTATCTTGATGCCAATTGCTAGGTCTCCCGTAAACAGAAGGAGTATCCGAATCACTTTTGATACGCATTCAAATTGATACGGCCTTGTGTAAACGAGGCCTTAGGAGGTCTGCAGTTTTTTAGACAATACATTTGTTTTTATAAGGAGCCGGTTCAAAAGGAACCTACAAGTAGAGTCAAAAAGTAAGGAACTTTTGCTTTATAAGCAAAATCACTCAGGAAATTTTTATCTCTAAATACACTATCTTTCCGTAAAACTAATCATTTGGAAGCAAGTTTCATTGCTTATCCATTCAAAATCACTGTTCTCGTGGAGTTTGAGAAGGTTACTTAACAAGGGTTTTTAAACTCATAAATAAGTTACACTAAGCTTTAATTGCATCTATTGTTTCTTGGGCACTGTATGATCATTTAGAATCAAAGAACTATCGAGGAACTTTTACTATTACGAAGTAGTCTAAAGTGGTCCTAAATTAAGGAATTTTGAAGAACTAGTAGAGCTGAGCTAGGGGCGCCTTGTAAAAAATCGAATGTGGAATGCCTGTTTATTGGATTGGTTACGAAAACACTTAGTTGGTAACTTACCTTCACACTTTGACTTCCTGGTATACGTTGATGAATAACATTCAAAAATCATTTAACTACTTTATTATTATCATTTTCAACATGATCAACCAGTTATGAAACGGACAAATCCCATAGCATACAGCAGCATTTGGTGGCAAAAAGCTTCTAAAGAAATCTGGGGCGAGTGAAAATACCTACGAAACATATCCTGGGTAATAATATCTACTACCTTCCAAGCAGATCAATAACTCTTGCTTGAAATTCACGAACCCTCCTGTTGGGTCCATAAAAAGACTGTGTAAGGTTCGATTCAATTTGAAAAATTTATTTGGGTGCTGCCATTAATTATACTTTATACGATTTTCAAGATGATAAAGTTTGATGCTATTCGCAAAGGTAGAAAATTAACAAACAAATTTTATGGCCTAGGCGAAGTCTGCCCTACGAGCTATTATGTTCATGCAAGTGTTTCCATACTTCTGTATCTTAAGCGGAACGGTCCAGAGACTGTCCAAAGTACTCCTTAAAAGCAAACAAGAGCATGAAAGAAAGTCCTTTCCAAAGTTTTAAATTAAGAATGAAAGCCTCTCTTACCTTCAATTAGATATTTGATTTCTTGTAATAAATCTGAAAAGTTAACAGAAGATAACGCTAAATGTAAAACTGTGATTGATTGGCAAAGCCTTTATAAGAAATTGTTAGTGGGGGGTAAATTATAAAAAGGGATAATGGGAGGATTTTGGTATCTTCATGGTGTGCTGAAGGTATGCACGCAATGGCCATTGCCTAAAACAGCTGGGGGTCTTGGGGTGCTGTAAGCCCCACGGCAGGGTCCTGGTAGAGTCCAGGGGGTGAAGCCATTATAGACGCTCCTGACGTTTTGTCATTTCTGAGGTCTCATAACTTACGAATACTCATAGCTTACGAATCCTTTAGTTCCTCTTCCATGTTGATAGCCCCCAGAAACGCCATTGTATAAGAAGTGGCTGATGAACAACACCTATTGACCACACCTTTATGATTGTAAAAAACTAAGGTCAAAATAGACTTTTTCAAACTAATCAGTACGAAAAGGGATGCTATTATGGGGTCAAAAACTCCATGACTGGAGGGACAAAGTCTAAGAATGGGGGGTATTTGCCCCCCAGTAATAGCATTAAAAAAGGAACTGTTGATTTGGAACAACACGTAGTACTAAATTTTCCTTGAGTTAATGAAATGGCCTGGGTTTCTCTTTCTGGAAAGCCCCGGTTGTGCAGTGGCAGTGCTCTAGAGTACTAATCTAGAGGTCGTGGGTTCGAGTCCTACTCGAGTCATTTTCATTCTGACAAATTATCTTGACTAAATTTTCCGCATATAAGCCATTATGGAAAGTATTGCATGTGCACATCGAGATTGACAGGTAAATGATAGAATGAAACAATATACAACAAAAAATACAAAAAGACAATATACTTAAAATGGCTCATAGCACACACAACATCCTGTCGAAAAGTGCAACACTTTCCATCCAAGCATATAAGACTCTTATAATAGTCTATTCAGCCTGAAATTCAAGAAGGTTTCTAGAGAAAAGCTCTTAAAATCATACAAAAGTTACATGTAAACTACTGGTTGTTGAATTTGTTTTGTTACAGAAGATGGATCATTTGTTGGAAGAAGTTTGGGTTTACTTTTTGGACCTTCGGACACAAATCTACCAAAATTAACTGAAGTACCCCAAAGGGGTTTTTGCTGTACTCAATTACTCTAAATATCTAAAAATCATGTTTTTCTAGCATGAATTCTCTGGTGTGCTGTAAGACTACTCGATTGATTGAAGCATTTGTCGCATACTGAACATTTGAAAGGCTTCTCCTTCGTGTGCACACGTTGATGCTTAATCAGGTTGCCAGAATGGTTGAAGCTTTTCTCACAGACATTACACGAAAACGGTCTTTCCCCCGTATGCAGCCGTTCGTGTTCACGGAGATGGTGCGCACGACTGAAAGACTTCCCACATGTTCCACATTGATGCGGCTTTTCCCCAGAATGCACCTGTTGATGTCTTAAAAGACTACTGGAACGAGTGAATGTTTTGTCACAATTGGTACATTGGAAGAGTTTTTCACCCGTATGAATGTGCTGATGCTGCTTGAGGTGGCTCGGGCGATTAAACCCTTTGTCACATGAGCTGCACTGGAAGGGCTTCTTTCCGCTGTGTGTACTTATGTGATCTTTCAAGTAGTAAAAGCTTTTGAAGTTCTTCCCACATATTTGGCAATTGAAGGGTTTTTCACAAATGTGGCTATTTTTGTGCTTTTTTAACTCTTTTGCTAGTGAAAACTTTTCCAGGCAGTTCTCACATTCAAAACACTTTCCTTGCGAGTGGATAGTAACATGTTTCTGTAGGCTCAGTTTGCGTTTGAAAGATTTCTCACAAATATCGCATGTCAACTGTTTATTCTGGGTATGTATACCTTGGTGTCTGACTAGATGATGTGATTTTTTGAATTTTTTCTCACACAAAGCGCATTGAAAGACTTTCAACTTTTTTTCTTTTTGAGCAACTGACTTGGGATTTCTTCTGTTGCTGATTTCAAAGTTATCTCCATTTCTTTCTGAATCTATGGCCTCGATATCCCCAGTCTCTAAAAATGCAATGATTGATGTACCTTGATCTAATTCAGTATGGCTAGCATCATCAATAGCTTTGATCTCCATAGGAGGCTCATTACTATCTAAGCACGGAGATTCGTCACTGCAAGTTTCTTCAATGGGTGAGCTACTTGTCATTTGTGCCTTTAAGCGAGCAACGCAATCCTCTATTGCTGACTTGGAATCACCTTTATCAACATTGGAATCATCATTCAGGGTAGTTGAGTTGTCTATGTCTGTTTCAAATTTTTCAGGGGTTGGTTGCATTTCTGCCTTAATCTCTAGTCCTCTCGCTATTTCTTGTAATTCTGGTTCAATATCTGTTGAATATGATCCACTTTCAGCCTCAGTAATCCCAGCGAGGGACAGTTGATTCGAGTTATCAATGTCTATCGAATGATTCCCAGGGGCTGTTGGCTCTTCATTGATGTCATTGCCCTTCATTGCCAATTCTGGCAATTTCAGTGATGTTGATTTACAATCAGTCTGAATCATATCATCGCATGAAATTTGGATTTTTGACGTGTCAATATCATCTGTAACGCACTTTCTTGGGGTTGTTTTTATTTCATCCTTGATTTTAGACTGCATTTCCATTTCTTGGCAAATTTTTTCTCTAAATCTCTTGGCTTTTATTTGTGATAGCCAAAAGTAACTTGAGCTACTTGGTTGTTACATACCTGAGCAAAGAGAAAATATGAATTATTTTCAGGAAGCTGACAGCTTTATGTTTATTTTCAATCTAAATGCATTTTAAAGTAAGATTCATTCAATCCTTTGGCCTAATGTTGAATTGGTGTAAGTGCCTTGTAGGGTCTACTGGGGTAAAACGGGTAACACAGGGTAAAATGAGTAGTTGCATAGTCTTGCATGCATGGCCTAAGTTGACAATATCTAATTTTTTTAATATGTTTTAGTTCTGTTTGATTTTGATCCTCTAAAAGTACTAGCATAAAAAAGCAAAATGATCAACATTAAGTTATTTATACAAGATTACAAAATTACTCATTTTACCCCGTGTTACTCATTTTACCCCAGTAGACCCTACTAATTCAAACGATGAGTTAAGTACATGGTGAACAGGATTCTGCTTCAATTTCTTAAAAGGAATTAGGTCAGCACCCAAAAATCTTAGGCAAATTGGTTAGATCACTCAACGCTCGTTCAAAGGGTCTCAGGGTGGAAACCACCTTCAGACCTGTCACATAGTGCTAGGAGAGAATTTGCAGGCTCTTTGTAATTCTATGCAAAAAGGCAAAAGGAATCACGAGGTGTGGTCATATCAATAAAAAGGACCAGGGTTGCACTACTTGATTAGTCTACCTATCCAGTGAGCCAATTGTGTTTTTCTCATAAACTAATACCTTACAAAGATAGTAAAGCATATTTGCCTATCAAAAACAACTATCAACAATCATTGGCATGCGCAGTATATGCTTTCGAGGCAAATTTCCAATTTGGTCTTTGATAGTAAACATCAAAAAGTGCACACATTTTTCCAATGGAATTTGTCTGTTGGATGGGGAAACCGCTAACTGTCATGGTTCTCGAGGAGATTCCTTTGTTCAAGGTTTTATACTTATCCACTCTTAACATCCCTAAAAGCCTCAAAACTCCCCTAACACGCTTCTAAAACCTCCCCTACCATAAACCCCCCTAAACCCTTCCCTAAACCCTCCCCTGAACCCTTCCCTAAACCCTCCCCCAAACCCTCCCCTAAACCCTTCCCTAAAACCTCCCCTAAACCCTTCCCTAAATCCTCTCCTAAACCCCCTAACAGTTTTTCAGTTTTCAGTTTCACTTTTCATTGTTTTATCAATTAATCCTAAATACAATCTCTAGTTAAAAACAATACATTACAGTTACTTACAGAAATGTTTTTAACAATTTGAATTACATAACAATAGCACACACAAGATAGACAAAAATTTACAAGAATGGATGGGGGAGATTTTACCCTTTGATCGAGATAATTAGATTTGTTTGAATTAGATGGGCCTAAACCATGACCCCACCCCCAGTCATCTCCAGCCAAACCTAACTACACACTCCGTCTGACTTTGTGTGCTCTATCGCACTTAACCGCCGAGTTATCAGGAAGCTCGTACAAAACAATACAGTGTCCTACAAAGTAGAACAAATCATCGCGATTGCTAATTTTCCAATTCCATATCCTGCTTTTTTAAGTCAAGTCTAATAAAGAATGCCATCTTACCACTGAAGTTGTTCATCATGAACCCACCAAGAAGGATGAAATGAAACAAAATCTTTTTTCTTTTAAATTCTTCAAAATGATCAGCAATCAATTCAAGCAGGCCAATCTACGAGAATAACAAAAAGAAACGATAGTCACCATCATGAAGCTATTTCGGTGCGAGATACAAAGAAGTGTGGAGAAGGAAGTGTTGTTAGTTCTCCAACTTCCTCCAGTTTCTGATTGTCTCTTTCTAATCTACCGGGATAATGATCGAATCAAATATTGGAAGCATTATGGTATTTTGTTTTGTTTACGAAGCCTGACACATATTGGTCTCGTTTTAATTTTTTACGGAAGAGAGGTTGTTGAAACAAGCTGAATGGTTACATGAAGTAAACATATTACTTATTTTAGTGTTGCCACTCGTAGGGACTAGGGATCGTAGGGATTACCTACAAAAGGGATTTCTCAATACTTTTTTAGTAGTAACAACCGTCGGTATATAATTAATCCTCCAAATTTGGTATTTTTTCTAAATTAATAGGTAGATTTTCCAAGCCATGAAATTTCAGGCCAAAAATCAACCAAATAGAGTATTTAAATGCCTTTTATTGCATGATTTTTGAAAAACTGTAAGTATAATATTTGTATGAATTTCCCTTTTTTTGTAAAACAATGAGTAGATGTGTAATTTTGGGAAATATTTTTGTCAGACAATATTTATTGTGAGAAATAACATTAATCTCTAACATCGTCTTATGTTGGGAAATTTTAGATTTTTGAAATATTAATTAGGATTTGTGATTTGTGGGTTGGATAGAAACTTGAAGGTTTTGCGTAGGGATAAATTTACAATGCTGTAGGTGTAGGTGGTGTATTGTGCGTGGCACCACTAGCTTATGGGGATGTTATTTTTCTCTATTTCTGCCTCGCTCGTCGCTTTCAGCCTAAATTTTAAAAATTACTGACTAACATATTTATAAGATTATTGTAGGCCAGCAGCAGAATTGCAAGCAAAGTCTAAATTTGAAGATGATTATGGTAGTAAAGATCAAATAAGGGTCTCATGGTTGTGAAAAGTTCATTATATAGTCAGGCTTTAATTTAGGCCCGTTTTTGCTTTTTGGTGAATGGCCAGGTGGGGATGAAGCCAAAAGAAGAGAAATCGAGCAAAGGTGGCTCAGCTGGGAATAAAAGACAAGAAAAGTCCCATCGATACAGCGCAAGAAGAAGTTCATCCACAAATCTCAAGAATCAGGATAGGTATAAACAGACCAAACCAAAGTATTTCTTCATAAATAAGTCTGTAAGTAAGTGCCGCCTGGCCTGTTGTTCATTATTTATGGATGATAATGAATGGTTCTGCTCTTGTTAGGGATAGAGGAGCATGAAGGGGCTTACTGGAACACGTGTATTGACCATTTTATCAATTGGGATTGAGGAATTGGCTTCAAAAATCAAAGCAATTCGGGAATTACAGCAATTCTGGGGTTATAATGTTGTTATTTTTTTAAGGCTTTATAATTTTTAGACCCAAGGTAAGAAAAAGACATCAGAGTTATCTTAAGAGCAGATGCTGCTCT
This sequence comes from Pelagia noctiluca, assembly GCA_963924455.1. Lineage (NCBI taxonomy): Eukaryota > Metazoa > Cnidaria > Scyphozoa > Semaeostomeae > Pelagiidae > Pelagia > Pelagia noctiluca. Next base: position 9,025,586 of record OZ004334.1, read on the forward strand.
CCCACGCTGATTTACAGAATTTTCCTCCAGCCAGTTGCGGTGCCATGGGTGACTAAGGGGATTTGCCCCCCACCCATTTCCAAAAGTCGGCAGAACTGTCAAAGAAAAAAGGCATAAACATTACATGGAAACCCCCTCACTTCTTTCGAATTTTTCAGAGCCGGCACTGCCATTGCATCCAGCTCTCCTACATCACCTCAAAAACAATTGAATCAGTTTGAAATGATAGTGCTTGAGAAAAACAGGTTTCGAAGGGAGAAATGGAAAAGATTCATTTAGTGAAAACAGAGAAATTTTGATTCTCTATAGGTTGATTTTTAGGAAAATCCATTGGGAAGCAGGATAAGCATGAATTCTTACAGGCACACTGTGACCAGATCCCCACATTTGTATCCTTCAGGATAAGTAATAGAGGTATAAAAACATCAAATTTAGTCCTTCAACGATGAAGTGAGGAAGAATTTTGGTTTGGCAAAAATTATTTTGCAAGGCATAATTCTTATCCATTATGTTGAATTTCATCAAAAGTTTCTATTTGAAGTTCACCAGATAAATTCAAAACAATTCAAAGTAAAAAAAGGAAATATCTCTGATAACTTTGAACAAAATCCAGGGTAAGCATTGTTTGTTGTATCAAAATTGGCTTCACTTTAGAGCAATGATATCGCCTGAATTTTATTAAGCTGCTGATTGGTTGTTTCCCACTATACCAATCCTTCAATTCTCTCCTTTCTTTGCCAATTTCAATCTGGGTATGTTAATTCCTTTTTCTCCACTTTCTGATCTTCTACTATGATGAATGTTATTTGCAAAACTTTAGTAGTTATTTTGTTCCGCCATGAACTATTGCCTTGGTCTGCACATCAAGACCTAACAAAAGATTTAACTAACGAAAGCATCTCTTGGGTATCAGTAGGTGCAATAAAAACAGACAAACACAGCTTTTCACAAGATCACTATTTAATTGTAAATATCCTTCAAAATCCTTTAAGAATTGTTATATACAAAACATTATTCTGATAATAGGCCTGCTCTGATTTCCTGTAAAACCCCTCTGCTCTGACTTAGGCTGCGACAACACAATCAATTTTCGACAATGTATTCAAAAATTTATGATTTTGTTTTTCAATAAGTGACTCACAATTTTTGTTCTTCGCCCATCAACTGGTGTCAATGTTTGAGACTCTTATGTTTTATTTTGTAGTGGATTAAATGGTAAAAATGGCCAGAGTAACAAGACCAGCAAAGAAAAAGCTGAGACAATTGACCTCAAGATTGAACCAGCAAAGGTCCATTCTAATGAACAGGTTTGTTGACTGATGCTTATACTTGTCAAACTACGCTATATATATTTGGCATTGAATCAAATGGGAAATGATTAATATAAACAAGAGCTTCTGCTCACCTTTTGATTTTCAGCAAGACCTTTTTCCTTTATAAGATCACGAAAAATACAGCACCAAAATGTATGAAGTGTTTATTACAGTATGCAACTAGCTTAATCCATAAAAAATCTCAAAACATATACCTTCCTAAACTTCCCATCTTGGAGCAGAAATTGTTTTTCGTCATGGCTTGTTCTCATATGCGATAAAACTAAGTCCAGTCCATGTCAAGCAAAATTTTGTTGAAGTGTCTTCTTTTTGTAAGGGATCAATTTTCTATTTTTTGTTTACTGAATCAATTATCAAAAGTCTATTGGTTTCCATCTATATCAAGTGAAAATTACACAGAGGTAGACTCAGAAAAGTAACATATGGTCGTTTTTACTCCAAGCTTCACCCATTCATGCAATCGTCGGCCAACTGATTTTTCTACTCATACTACTACCCACAACCCATTCTACTATTTTTTGCATTTTACTATTTTACAACCTATTCTACAACTATCCTCTCTGGATCCAGGCAGCCCGATCATCAGGCAACTGTTTTACTATTTTACTATTTCAAGTGAAAACTATTAATTTGTTTTGAATGGTTTAATTTTTTGCTTTATTTATTCTTTCACTTAAAATCTATATTTGAAGATAGAGAAGCAAGCCAATGAAGAAAAGGCTGCAAATGTGCTGATTGATGACACTGCTCAGTTGGACATTCAAAGGGTAGGAATCATTTAAACTGATTTCGATTGAAATATTAAATCGTATATTATTGAGGGAACATCAGAAAAACTTCACTTCATGAGTTAGGCGGGGATTGTTCAAAGGGTTCCGCATTCGAAACTGCCTTCAGACCTGCCACAAAATATTAGGAGAGAATTAACCAGCTCTCTGTAATGCCAGGCAAAAGGAATCACAAGGTTTGGTCACATCAGGAGGAAGGACCAGGGTCACACTGCTTGATTAGTCTACATATTCAGTGGCCCTTTGTGCTTAGCACATAAACTAATACCTTACAAAGATAGTAAGCATATTTGCCTTTCAACAACAACTAAGATGACAAGATTTGTTTACAGAGTTGGATGACCAGAACTAATTTGAAATAAACAAAAATGAAAAATAAATAAAATAAAGAAAGATAATGAATCAGTTACCTGTTGATAGCATGAATTGCTTGAAATTTTTAAGGTACAACAACAAATACTGAAATTCTATCTCTGTTTGCATGTCAAACTTTATCTGTACCATAAAAGTGCATATATATCAAATGAATCAAAGGATAATTTGTCATTGAATACAAGCCAAAGACCACAGTTCCTTTTTTAAGTACAACAAATATAATTAGATATATTGCACAAACAAATATTGAATTTGAACCAACACTAAAGTATCATGGATCAAGCGGCTTGCGGAAAATCCGGCAAGGCAATGTAAAGGGTCCTGAAGTCAGTACTGTACTGTATGTTCTCTCTATGGTCTATCTTTGAATAAATGTTAAAAATTTATTTATAGAATAGAATTGCATAAAAGCTTGGAATAAGATGCAGGGGCAACTAGCACAGGGTACAAAGTTTTATTTGAAACCTAAGAAAGATGTGTTGCAAAATAGATGTGGTGTCCAGAGCCTTCTATATACATTTTAGAAATAGAAAAACTTTTCTAGGCTAAAGCTTTGATTAAAAGAAAAGGGCAGGGACAACATAGAACACAATGATAGCGTGGCAGCTCGTATCAAATTCCAGGACACTGGCATCGACAACATGAATGTTTTACATCAAAACTTGGATTTCCCTAAAATCTATCTCTGCATATCTTTTTTGCCACTGGTATTGAGGATTGTATTTAACCCCTTTTAGGGAAACGAAAAACTTGTTCAACTATTAGGCATGCAACTAATTATAAATGTATTGGTTGTAGAATTTGGCTTTGGAATGCCAAGAAACTGTGTTGGAAAGAGTAAATCTAAGAAAAGAGACAAGGGAAAAGAACCTCTCTGCATCGGGTAAGCTTTAATTGAATGTAACCATTTATACTCATAAAGCCCTTTGTGTGCAAGTCCATCGTGTTATAACTTGCCACTAGAAAAATTCAATGATTTACAGAGCAAGCGCTGTTTACAGGACAAAGAAATACAATGATTGTTATTCGACATTGGATGACATTTTTTTCAACGGGATTTCATAAAAATGAAATTTTGTGAAACAAACTTCAAACATCAAGATCGAAATCCATTTATGCATGCGTATTCATCTAGTTATAAAGCACCTGAAAGCACTACAGCAGCAATCAAAAGGATTTTGAATTGATTTCAAATGGTTATCGGGCATTGCCAATGAATTTCGAGTGCGATTGTGATCGGACAATTGTTTACAATTGTAATTCACCTCTGTAGTAGGATTGGAGTGGATATTGCGAACCCCATTTGCGTTTACACAGAGTATCTTCTTCCAAGTTCAGATCCTGATCCTATATTTTTTGTGTCTTTTAGAAACAGTACATCAGATTTTAGGATGTTCGAATAAAACATTACTTTAAAAAATTGTATTATGAATAATTTGAATTCAAATTTCCATTCTAGATAACCGTCCTGAAGAGGGATTTTTCAAAAAACTTGACTCATCAATGAAGAAGAACACAGCTTTTGTAAAGAAACTTGTAAGTATGAAATTCTACGAAAATTCCAAAACATTTTGGAGGATTTTGCCAAAATTTTAGAAGGATTAATATGGAAATATTTATGAAATCACTGGACAATTTACCGATTCTAATTACTAATCATTCACCGTTGATCTTCAAATAGTGTAAACTTAAGAGCCAGGAAAAATGGCCTGGAATAACGAGGTGGCCTAATAAATGGGGTCTTTTCATAACATTATTATTTTGCAGACTGGAAAAATTAGCTGTATTAATGAGGTGATGGCCTTAGTCAGGTGTCGATAACACAAAGTTTACTATATTTTATAATTCTTACTTTTTGGCTGTACTGCTATTGTTATCAGCAACGGAAGGGCTAAGGTTGAACCGCCTCAGGAAGTTGTTGATCATCAACAATTCCTGTTCTGTGTACGCTAGAGCAATACAACAACTGACATCATTACTGCTTCTTTTTTATACAGTAGATATTATCAATTTTGTAGAGAAATATGTCTGAACAGCAAAGAGAATCACTGGAAAATGAATTCAATGGATTGAACTTAACTAAATATATACAGGAAGCCGTAAGCTCATTCTTCAAGTTATTTATCCCCCAGTGCTGATGTAATCCTCCAACAGTACAAATTGTTTCCCATCACCATATTGAATATCCTCCACAGTATTTATGGTCTCCCCGAACAAGACGAATGGTCTCCCTTGACTGTATGGAATATTCTCCAAACTACGGATAGTTTCCCTTTAATGTATTGAATATCCTCAACAGTGCGGATGGTATACCCCAAAAGGACGGATGGTATCCCTCCAATGTATTGAATATCCTTCACACTACTGTTCCTATCCCCCCACAGTACTAAACACCCTCTCCAGTACTGGACAACCCTCAAAGGTGATTCTGTGGAGAACTTTGGAGGGAAATTCTTTTGAAAGCAGATAAAAATCATTATTGCAGGTTGTTTTCCTAATACAATCAAAATCAACGAAAGACTTCAGTGAACAAATTTGTCTCACTATTTTAATAGGCTCTGATTTTATACATATTATTGCTTGAAATGTTTTTCATAACTCTGTAGTTTTGCCTCATTTACTTCAGGTTACTGCCATAGTCGATGCAAAATTGAAGGTAACTCAAAACTTGTATCTATATTTTCCTTTCCAAATATTTGTTAACGAATCTATATGCTAACTTAATACTGTTTTCCCAGCCCAGCACCCTGAGATAAAATGTTGGATACTAGAACATCAACAACCACATTTCCAAATTTGTATTCTGCTTACAATATATGTGTTGACAGAGTTCCATACCAAATAAATCAATAAAACTTAAACAGAAAGATATTAGCAAGCCTTCCTGACATACTATTCTATGAAGTATCAGACGTAAGGCTTCAGTAGTTATCATGTTAACCAATGTTTTCGATTTTCCTTGTCAATCTTTCTTTGCTTTATTTCCTTTATTTACATTTATTTGCTTTCATTTTCTTTGATTAACTTGTTTCAAATTGATTGTAGGTAGCTGATGTTGGTTGTGCAGCTCTTATCTGCTCCCTCTTCCATCGACGATACAATGAATTCACACCGCTGCTTAAAAAGTTGCTCATGAAAAACTTTGAAAATCTCAACTGTAAGGATGAAGAGAAGGTAAATACAACATATTTGATACACTTTGAAATAGCAAGAACCATCGATGACAAAACGAAAATTGATTTACTGAGATCTTTTGCGTGAGTGAATTGTTTAGCGTGTTAGCCTGACTAAAACCGTTCCTTATTTCCAAGGTTACTTCCTTAGCATGCACTACATCCCTACAACTAAGGTTGTTCTGTATTTATTGCACCAATATTTAGTTGCTTCTTTTATGTTTCAGGCCGGTAACGTTTCAAGACTTCGTGCATCGCTCCGTCTTCTCGCTGAGCTGATTTTGGATGGTGTTTTTTCTAACCTTGATGAAGGATTGCAATCAATCATCAATGTCGTCACGTCTATCATTAACTGTGATAAGGTAAACATTTGAAGATGTTTTTGATTTCGATTCCTTCATTAAAAGAATATGACGTGTACATGTTGTACATGGGTTTAAGTTTGAGACCTGGCTAGGACATTTTAGAACTAGGGTAGTCCCCTCTTGAGAATAAGAATGCATCCCTTTGTGTTAAACTATGCCTTTTTTAAGTATAAAGATTAAATGTATAGTGTAAGTTTATAGTGATAGTTTGAAGTGTCAAATTACATACTATTACAAAGATAGCTGGTTTTAGAATTTGCCAGAAAGCCATCAAATCATTTGAAAAATTACAGAAAACTCAATGTCTAGCGGAGGTTAAAATCTCTTTCGTTGCTCCCTTGCACTTAGTGTTTAGGCATATCTCTACACTGACTGTACACCGAAGGATTCATTATTTGGTCCTATCTAAAAGTTCATAGATGATAATTAGCATGATACTTGACAAGTATCTAGCGTTCCAATGATAAGTTATCATAGTATATTTCAATTTTCTGTCCTAAGCTTTTAGTCACATAATAGAGAAAGCTGGCACAAAGACATTGCTTGTCTTTTCATGATGTTAATGATGATAATCAGTAGTAAATGTTTTGGATTCTGTTTCATAAGGTTGGCCATGTCTATGCTCCAGTTATCTTGACGTTTGTACGTCATTGTGGAGAGGATCTTGCTGGGATCATGCCAAGAAAACAAAGGTGTTGCATTGATGAGAAATTCTAATTCCTCCAACTAGTTGTCTTTTTCATTTCAATTTTCAATCACATCCGGTTCCCACCAAATTGTCCAAAATTTCCCTTAAGCCTAGGATCATGTTTTACACTAAATGATAAGTAAAAAGCTAAAATCTGAATTGATGTTTTGCAGAATCCAACAATTGGTTGTAAAAGTTAAAGAAGAAAAATTTGAAGAAAATTTCAACTTAAAATAACTACAGTATATTGACTTTTTGAATTTATTTTCTGTTTTTTTTTTCAAATTTAGGTTAGAGAGACTGTTAACCAAATCATATATAAGATAGGGTAGGAATAAGCAAAACATGTAAGAAATGTATGCAGCTAGAAAATCACTGAAGATATCTTTCTTAGAATTTGGGCTTTTTTAGTGTTAGCCCTTTTATAACAGCTACAGTAGCGTACAAAAGCCTATAATTTCATCAGAAAATAAATTGCTATGAAATATATTTTGAAAGTAGTTTTTGTTGTGGCTAATATAATGATCTATTTTTGTTTCAGAATTTGGAAAGAAAAGTTGAATATGGAATTTGCGGAATGTGATGTGAGCGAAGGTTTTCTTTTTTCTGCAAGGTTTCTAATAGGGGGTCACTAGAGGAAACATTTCAGGTATAGATGGGCAAACATACCCAAAGGGGATAAAAAGTTACAGAGAGCTGGTAAAGCAACTCAAGCACTGAATGTGTCAGGTCTGAAGGCCATTCGAACCAAAGACCCTTTGAACAGGGGTTCAGTGATCTAACTTAGACCATTCCTGCCACAAATTGTGGGCTAGCCTATAGACGCATCAAGCTTTTACAAGCTTTTACAAGCTTTTAGTGTGAATGCAGCCTTAGAAACTGGTTTGTGCTTTTTTTGTCTGATACAAGAGACGTTTTGAGTATCACTGGGCTATATCAAATATTAAGATTACAGTACTAACCTGCCACTAAGAAACTGAATGTTGCAAAACCAGGCTACCTATAGTTTCTCATAGGTGGAGATGAAATACTTGAACAATTTGAAATATATTCAGCAGGACTGTCACTGAATTTGCATGAAATTCCAAATCTTAGCAATCAGAATAATTTTTGAAACAAGCTGAAAAATCTAATCCATAAGTTTAGATGGGTTTTTATCTGGCAGTTAAAATTTACAATATGTTGCGTGTGGTACTTTAGTAAGAATAAAAAAGAGACAAATTGTATATGAAGTACCATTATTTTAATTATATCAGATGGTACTTCATATACAATTTGTCTCTTTTATCTGGCAGGCTGAACTTTCTTGTAATTTCTTATATGTCAGTTTCTAAGTGGTGGATTCTTGCTGTATCAAAATCATTGTCGTGGGATTGTTTTCCACTTGTTCCTCAGATTGTTTCCCAATCATCGAAAACTGCATTCAAAGATTTATTCAAAGACTATTACGAGTCGATGGCGAAGCATCTCGTAAAAGACCACAAATCATTGCAGAACAGAGAAAGACAAAATCGACAAACCATCGGGGTGAGAACAAGTCCTTGCTTCTTCTGATTCTTTTTACTTATCAGAAATTCTATGGGCATTCGTAGCTAGTTGCCAGCGCCTCCTATGACATGTCTCCTGGCAACTGACAAAATGGCAGCCCTGCTCAAACTTCAAGCTGCGAATCTTTCAAAAATCAAACATTTAATATTAAAATCTAAATTCTTTCCCTTCATTTAGAGCATGTTCTTCTAAGCAACTTTTTGGTAGCCTTTTTGTATCATGATGTGTGTCTTCAAAAAACTCTCTTCTCTATAGGAAGTTTGAGACTTTCTGCTATCAAATATAGAGGGTTTCCGAGACTTTTTGTAGGCCCACTGCAGTAGTGCGACATCACCTATACAAAAACATGATCATCTACTACAGTACGATTGATAATCATCCACAGTAGTGATTAACCATCGAAATACTGATTAAAGTAGATAGTGATTATATTCTATATTAGGGATTATCCAATGCATACTGCAGTAATAATAGATCCTCTAGATCCTCTAATTTATTCGATATTTGCATGTCTATTTCTTAGCTAAAAGGAGAGCTCCCTGCAGACCGCAAAGAAGCATTTGAAAAAGCTCAAAAAGCTTATGAAAAGCTACTCACTAATACTACATCTCTTGCGGTAAGACAATAAGTTTTTACCCGTTGTACTATAATTGTCTTCGATCAGTGTATCGAGAATATCCGAAATGTAATAAAACATAATTATTACTAAAGCGTTTCGTTGGAGTGGTATCGCAGTAGTGCTTGTAACTATTATATCAAGAGCTGGCTCTATTTTAGATATGATATAGTATAGACAGCCAAGAAACCTTTGATAATGGTTGTTTCTTCGCCATGTCAAGCATTCAACTGATCAATTTTAATCAATTTTCGATATAGCAATCTGTTATGTTTCATTTTCGTTTTGTTCCTGACGCACTCATCTGTTAAGTCTCAGGCGAAAATGTTTTTCTGTAAGGATAAATCACTGTTCAAACTTCTTCTAGCTAAACACCCCCTAGAATCTTAAGTTCTTCCTGAGTTTCAAAGAAGATTTTATGGGACCATTTAGCCGTTAATACCCCATATTTGTTGTTTGAAACAAACTCGAATTTGAAACCAACTCGATTTCTCGAATTCAATATTTTTAGGAAATGCTCGATGAAGAAGTTCCAGATCTTCCAGAAGACCGTGAGTTAATGTTATTAGAATGAGAATTGAAATCAAAATATTAAAAATATTAATTCAAACTACAGTACCGCATTAAGGAAGCCTAACATCGAGTTGCGAGAATTAGCGCGACGCGCTCGATCCTCGATGCTATCGCGGGGGCTAAAATTCGACTTTTTTTCCGCGAGAGATCGCGGACATCGAGATTGTCAGATTGCTGATCTTCCTGAAGTTCGTGCTAGGGGAAGGATTTCAATTCTGGAGGAATTCCTTCAGTTTCTTTTTAAAAGTGAAGACATTGGAACTTAACCTTATTTGCAATGGAATTTCGTTCCATGCCTTTGCACCTGTATAGAAAAAACTTGTTTTAGAGAATTCAAGATTGAGTCTTGGGATGTCTAAATCTTGCTGATTTCTTGTTTGGTATTTTGAAATCTGGGATCTGGTGATGAGACTAGGCAAAAATAATTCATATAACCTTCTGTTTTGTTGGTGACCACAAGTCAAATGTTGTAGGCATTAACAAAAAATGTGTCCGCAATTGTCCATCTACTACAGGCAACGAATCATCAATCTTCATAAAAAATTGAAGATTACCAATGAAGGTATCAGAAATATGATTTCGAAGAGGATGGGAAGAAGATCTCACGACAAGCAATAGCTAACGTTATCCACAGATTCAAAACAACAGGCTCCTTTATAGCAAAAACAAAACCTGGAAGGAAACCGTCCCTAGGTACCATTCATTTCGATTTTATTGACGAGCAATACCAAGCAAACGACGAGTTATCATCAGAAGGTTAGTAAGAGAATGATTTTATTATTTCGATGTTTATTTTTGTACAAGAGTCCTCCAAGCTTCTTGTAAACTTTCAAAACCCATCAAAGCATAGTTAGAAAATATTCCAACACTTATTCATTTAATTTTCTCATTTCAGATCTTAGGAAGTTGTTTTTCGAGAGATTTGATGGCCTAGATCTGCCAAGCTCCACTATCCGCTCTATTCGTCGAAAACTTGGATGGACCTACCAGAGAGCAAGGTATTGCCAACTCATCCGAGTACCGAATCAAATTGCCAGGTTAGAATTTGCACGCCAATGTTTAGCCAGCAGAGACACCTTCGATAACGTAATATTCAAAGACGAATCAACAATAATGATGGATTGTCATGGAAAGTTTTGTTTTCGGAAAAAGCACCAGTTGCCGAAGTTAAAGCCTGCACCTAAGCATCCATATAAAGTTCATATTTGGGCAGGAATATCGAAGCGAGGACCGACAGACATCATTGTTTTCACGGGAATAATGAAAAAAGAATTTTACGTGGAAGAAGTTCTTGCCAAAGGATTACTACCATTCGTAAAAAAAGTTTTTCCGGATGGAAATTATCGATTCCAACAAGATAATGACCCAAAGCACAAAAGTAAGCAATGTTATTGATTAAGTATTGGTAAACTCGGGTCATTTTATATCTCAACTGAACAGTTCAATTCGCCCCACTACAAGGACCGACCTTTTTCAATAGGCAACAAGTCGATTCAAGCTATCGGTAGTGAGGCAAAATTAGCTCTGCTAAAATGAGGAATCGTGTTTTAATATAGGCCTATATGCAAGATTTCCGTAAAAAATTTGGTAATCTCAAGGCTTCTTTCAATGGGAACATAGATTAAAGCAATTTGTGATATAAGCCATAGGGCTATGGCTAATATATAATGGCTAGCCATAGGGGTATTTTGTAATAAACTTGTCATAAGAAACCTAGATTCTCAAATAGCCGAAATTTAAGAAAGTTCAGGATTTGAGCAAGAGTAATAGTCTTTTGTTGTGGGGAAACTTATTTTAATTTATCCCTACTATTCACTTACGTGTAAAACATTTTTAAAATTTTGAAATGAGTTTTATTCTTTGATGAAGCCCCTCAACGAGCCTAGCAATTCAAAACAGTTTGTTGAAAAATGCTCCCTTCTGCGGTTTTAGGAATGGCTGCTTGACAACGTGTCATTTCTTTATATTCTATTTTCAGGCAAATACACGATGAGGTTCATTGAAGACAATCATATAAGTTACTGGCCCACACCTGCTGAAAGTCCTGATTTGAATCCCATCGAGATGATGTGGCACGAGTTGAAGAATCATATTCGAAAATATGTAAAGCCGAAAAAACAAAGAACAGTTGCTCGAAGGCATTGCATGAACTTTTGGAGAACTGTGGATAGTGAAAGATGTACCCGTTACATCAATCATCTCCAAAAAGTTATACCAGTGGTGGTAGAGAGAGATGGAAAGGCATCTGGACATTAAGAATGTGATAGAAAAAGGATGATTCACCTTAACTTTCTTAAAGGACTTTTTATAATTTTTGTACGAAGGAGGATGAGTAGAAATGAATAAGTAGAAAGATTTCCCATTTTTCTTTAGGCAAATTCTATCATCCCCACGTTTTTTTATAAGAAACTAGTTTGCAATCGATTGAATATTCACCATTTCAATACAGTGAGGTAGTTTTAGGCCCTCGAAAAAAAGTAAAAATTGAGAAACTTAACACAAACATTTTCATACCAAATTAAGAAACGTGTCTACTACATGCTGACGCAAGTTAAACTTGGCAAGTTTCTTATAAAAAAACAAGTACCGTAATTTGTCTTAAACCCGAATAGCGTTTTTCTTGAAAGGAGTAAGGAACAATGAGGGTAACATTTCAATAATAAGAAAACTTTGGTAGTCTCTTTGGATTAAAAAAGGTAAAAAGCATTGCCTTGTCTTTGGAAAATAGTAAGACACCGGCACAATGGATCCCAACGTCAGGGGCCACCAAATACTTATAACAGGGGGACTGATAAGAAAAACACAACCACACCCATCACGCCTCGATTATACTTTCGAAAAGCTGTTAGGCTTCTTCCATCCAAAAGTTGAAGTAAAATAGCCTAAAAATTCGTATTGACATCTTAAGCCCCCGTTCCAGAGGCTTGGCCGTCCCTGCTTCTTAAGACAACATTAGATATTTTCTTAATTTTCGAAAGACAACTTCTTCTATCAAAGTTTCTCAAGTTTCGAGATAACTTGAAAAAGCTTAAATATTCCATTTGAGCTACAACTTCTTTCACTTAATTGGTTTACTTTCTACTTTGAGGTTTACATAATTGCATAATTGCTGTTATGTAATATATCCAAATAGCACGAGTAGAGGATTGTAGATCAGTTCATTATTGCACAAAGCAAACGATGTTCTCGTTGTTCAGGGTGAAGAAAACTTGTCTCTAGGGAGCAACAGCAATAAGCGAAATATGAATTCAAACTTGTACCCAAAACATGTTTAATTGCGTATTGTTAAACTAAAACCGTAGGCCGCCGCTTGGGAAAAGGCAATGGAGGCCAGGCGAGTTAGCGCAATTGTCGAATTGTTATCTTTTTTCAAATGTTACCTGTCCTGAAAAAGAGGCCAAGCGTAATATTTCAAAAAACCTAACTCGTTACACCAGTCTTCAAATTCACTATGGAAAAAGGGGAACTAACTTTGCCATTGTACGGTTTTGTTTAAAAGGGTGAAACTACCAAGATTTGTCACCACATGAACGAAACATTGAAGCAATATTGTACAAGGAAAGTCTTTAGAAAGTCATAAAACTGGAATTAAAAATTGCTATGAAACAGTGGCGTAGGTAAGGTATGTGGGGCACTTAGTGAAGTAGGAGGTCTGGGGCTCCTTTCCAGTAAGTTTTTCAGTTGGGGGCCCCTTCGGGGCCCCATATCCGTGGGGCCCTTAGTGGTTCACCCTAAAGGTAGCTACCGTCGGCTACGCCACTGCTCTGAAAGTTCCAGTACTAAGTCAATTGAGACATTCTTATAAATAAAATACGCGTAAGCATTTAAGCAACTATGTGGGAAGTGGTTAACCTTTCTAGGTAAAAGAATCATATTTGGTTTTCGTATATGTGTACCATAGATCGAAATCGTTTGAGATACAGTGCTACATGAAGGAATACTTTATTTTTCTGTGAGGGTTGTAACCAAAAATATTCAAGCAGGGCTGAGACCAGATTCCAGTTGTTTACCGAAAAAGGGTGAACAAACGTCAGGATTCCCTTTGTGCCGAAAATTCAATGGAAATCTATTTTCGTCCCACTGGACTCCTGGTGATTATTGGTTGTTTTTCCACAATAACAGTAATTTACCTCCCTTTTGATTGGCTAGTTTCGATCCGCATCTGAGTATAATGATACGATTGGTTTCAGTTAATCCACCTAAGGTTATAGAAACAGATCAAGTCAAGATAAAGCACAGTATTGGAGCTAAACCGACAACATGAGCATCCGAAGTCTGACGAAGCAGCACAAACACGCTTTGATCTACTTCAGCAGTGACGATTCTTTGATGGTTTTGCCAACAAAGTATATTCAAAGCGCAACATATTCCTCTGGGTCTATGGTGGATGTTTCGACAAACACAAACAAAAATGCGAAAGCTGAATCTGGCAAAATAGTGGAACTTAGTGGTAAGAATCATAAAAATTTACACTCTTTTTTATACGGACCAGTAAATTTTATTTGAAGGTGGCTGTTCATAAATATTCCTCTATTTTCAGGCCGAAATGTTCTTAAATTTTTCTTACCTTATAATAATTTGGAAGCTTGTTTTCGCTATCAGTTGTGTTAATTGGTTCAAATGTTGACTTGACCATCCGATATATCCGTGTCTCATTTTAGATGATTACGGCTATTTAAATCGAAGAGCAGTTGAACTGGAGCTAGAAAGCATCCCAACAGCGTCGCAGGATGACATTTGCCATATGATTGAATTGAAAGAAGAGAGAGAACAGCTTTGCATTTTTCCTGAAACCAAGGAAAGTACAGAAACAGTAATTTCGACACCCGCCAAAAAGAAAAGAAAAGAGAAGGCTTCCAAAAAGCGAAACTCGATAGAACCGAAGGCCAATCCCGAAAAGAAAACGAAAGTGATAAAAGAATTGGTATGGTTTTGTTTTATCTTATGTTTTAAGTTATACGATTTTGTACGTCTTCCGAAAAGGTTTGAACAAGAAGAGCTCTTAGCATACGCATATTGAAGAAAGGATGCAGTTCAGTTCAGACCATCTTTAGTTTGTCAAAACTAGATGCTTGGGTATTTATAAAAAAAACCTAGTATACTCGTGTCCCTAAACCTCTTACTATTTTCTTTTATGTTTCAGGCAGCAATACAAGTAATCGGAGAAGTCCCAATGGAAAATTTGGAAATACGGGACTCGAGCCATTTGCTAACTACTGAAAATATCGACACACCGGAAAACATCACAAGCAGCCTAGAGCGTACTTTTTTCGAAGTTGATAGAGACATCATTTCCACAGTAGATCAAGATGAAGTTCTACCTTCCATGCCGAATGAATCTATTGCTGAGGTGAGTGCAAGAACGTTTCGTTTCTCCTAAATTTGTATCTTGTAAGTCCTCGCATTTCTGAAAAACGCTGAAAATGCTGGTATCTTCAATCTTTTCAGCATAATATCCATCATAATCTAACTTACTTCAGATTTTCCATAGTAGTTGCTTAAATTCTAATTACTTATGCCTTACCCTTCATACTAAAGATCTGAGGCTCAGCTACATACCTTGGGTATACTTATGTCTGGAAACTTTAAACTTTAAAAAACACTTACGAAAATATTGTCCTCACTCTAAGGCTAAAATTTACATTTAGTATGGTTTTCTTTTTCAGCACGGCTCTATAATCCTTGCCGAAAAACTCGACTCAGTCAATGCGAAATTAGACAGCGTTGCGGAATGCATTGCCAATCTGACGGCGAATCAAATATTTTTACAAACTCTGGTTCAAAAGCTAGCTTCGAACCAAGAGAGAATCTTGGGCAAACTTGCACTCATGGATGAGGCACCAAACCTGGTGTATACCTCTCCCGTGAAACGCCTCTATCGCAGCAAGCTGTTCTCCCCAAAAAGCATGAGCTCCCCGAACCTTGAGATAGAATCGAAAAGAAAATGCATCAATCCCGCCAATGACGACAATGACCAAACAACTTCAACAACTATCGACGATTCGACCTTGAAAGATGTTGCACCGTTGGAAGATGAAGTTTACCAGGCAGTAGCGGCTGGTAGCGAACCGCCACTCGTACCCGAGGTTATCGATGTCCCAGATGAGATATCGTATGGTGAACTTCAAAAGTTGTCAAAAAAAGCCTCATCGATTCCAAATTTCGCCAAGCTCCTAGCAGAAAGAATGTTCTCCATGGAAGAGTTAAAAAGTTCGAATATGTCTGGAAGCAGAGGAAAAAACAAACTTGATGAAAACAGAACAAATAAATTAAGATCTATGATCTTTGAGTTATACACGATGTCAAACAGTCAAGAGCAAATTGTATGGAAGAAATGTAGGGACGCTATAAACGAGTTTTGTCGAAGAAAATGACTTTGGACGGTTTAAAGTGTTTAGTATAAAATATGGGCTTAACCCAAATTAGGCTACGCGTATAGAACTATTATAGATTTTGTTGTTTTATTGCAAAAATCAATTTTTATTACATGGTTGATCGTAAGTTTATCCAACCTGTCGTTGTTTTAGTCGTGTCAAATTCCTGCAAACTTTTCGACATGATGCTTACTTGTTTGTTGTTTCATTGATTGATTATTCACGAATTATTAGAATTCGATAGCAAAAGTAGGGTTTAAAAGCATTGTTAGTAAGAACATTTCTGGCGGAAATTAGAGGATTATTTAAGAATAGCAAGCATCAAATCAAATTAACGTGTTCTGATGGTAAAGAGCTTAGGTACTCTAAGAATTAAACTAATATTGTTAAGAAACGTGAAATTAAGAGCCATTACTAAGCTAGAAAATAGTACATCAGAAACCCAGTTTTGCCTGATTTTAACATCCGTTCCTATTTTCGATAACTTACAAATTGTCACTTGGGTGTACATCACATGGCAATCTTTTGTTATTAATTATTAATATCAAAATATGAAACTTAAGATACTTTCAGTACTAAAAATTATTAAGAGACTGTCAAATTCTTGTTACTTCTATGCTCTTGTGAATGATTTGGCCTTGTGAATCTATAAAAGCTCCGATATTTGAAAGAAATCGTTGGAAAACATTGACCATTGAGCTCCGCGATTAGATCGAGGGGTCCGCGATACGGAACAATAGCCCGCGTTCGCTCGCGAATGGTCGCGATCCGTCGCGAGAGGTCGCGTTTCATCACGATCGGTGTATCGCGGGGTCCGCGAAAGAGAGCATCGCGGGGTATCGAGGATCGAGCGCGACTCGCAAAATACGCGATCCGCGATGTTAGGCTTCCTTAATGCGGTACTGTATTTTAGTTCATTGGTCTAAGTGAGAACTGTGTTTTCTGAATGGCTAACCCTTGACAAAAAGTGTGCCTTGAGGTTTTCATTGACCTTTAGGGCTCTAGGAAAAGGGCTTAATAGAATTAGTGGGTGATTTTTGGGGTGGATATTCATTGAAATTTAAGCATAGATTCAAGCATACAAAATTTAACATTAATTATTTTGAAGTAAATGAGTCACATCTCTTTATTTCTGCAAATTTATGAGCTACTGTTTATGAAGGCAAAGATTGACTTATTAAGTTTAAAAGGTTGTCAGATTATACCATGAGTGCGTTAACTTTGTTTCAAACATCGGTTTGCAGTTTTCTTCATTTCTAAGTAAGTACGTTTAATGTGCTGATGAATTAAAAGTGACACATGTTGTATGTTGCATGTTGCAATCTTAATTTTCAATGGTACTTAATATCATATGTTTGAAATATTTACGTGCTTAATGTGCTAGTCTGTGAGAAGCCAGAGGTCTTATTTCCAGCAGAAGAATGGCACCCTTACAGAAGTACGAAGTCCCTTCCAGATGACAGGAGTGGTGTAAAACTAAGGAGTTCTGCCCTTTATTTACTGAAAGGCTTTTACCCTTTTTAACTTAGTATCTTTATTCAACTCTTCTTTTTCCTACCCTAAGCTTGCTCGATTTTTTGCTCGATGTTTCTTTGTATTTACTTTTATTTATGCCCTTCTCTTTTTTTAGAGTTAGAAGAGAAGTTTGAAAGTGGAACAGCAATCAACATTTTTACCCCATCGCGGGGCAGTGAGGTAAATATTTTCCATTTTTATTGTGATTTTCTACCGTGTGTAAAAGAAAAAAGAACACGGATGCATATCGATGTATCACAAAATCCATCTGGACACTAATGCTCGTCTGCGGCCTAAAGCACGTCTGTCACGAGTAAGAAAAAGGCTTCAAAAGCGGTCAGCATTAGATCAGAAATTTAGACCAAAATTGATAAACGAACGACATGTTTTTCACTCAACTAGCCAGATGACCTCAATCAAAAAACTAATAATTTCAACTGCATTCTGAAAATCATTGTCAGGCAATACGTCCAGTTCTCTTGAGGCCACATTCAATCAGTTCTCAATTATAGAATCAACATAATGCCATACAAAAACAAACGCAAGAACAAACAGCACAATACACATGACTGAACATTAAGTGTGACAATGTCGTAAAGATGAATCCGCTCTATCTACAGTCTTGGGTGTAGTTGTCCAAAGTTGGGAATGAGGCATTTATGCTTTCCAAATTCAGTCTTAGTAACTTACCTTTTTCTATTTCATTCTCTGAGTTTGATTTATAGAATTTTATTACACTCAGAATTCAAACATTTCAATTAGCAACTGAGTAACAAGTTGTCAGCCCTGCTGTAGTCGCTGTCAATTCTCAATCAATTCAAGTCTACTATCAATTCTCAATAATTAAAGATAGCATGATTAAGCCCTATTCTTTAGAAGGGGATTACAAAACCGAAAAACTGTTGCGGTAACTTGCGAGTAAGAAGGAAAGAAATATGAGTCTCATCTAAGTTGTTTATCAACTTTTGGGACGATTAACAAAATGCAATGACTTGTAATTTAGGTTGTAGCAGCTCTAAAGATTAAGACTACAAATTATGGAATGAAATCTCTAACATCTCAAGGGCTAAGGTTTGGGATGCACTTCCAGATTATATTAAGAGCCTAAAATACTTAACAATTTAGATATTTGGTCAAACGTGGTTCCTTGACACAGATTTGCCTGCTTGTTGTGGCAGATGATGTGTTTAATTCAATCTTTGAAGATGTTAGTATTGATAAGTAAATGCCTACTATGTCTCAACTGACAATAGAGAATATAAAACTACAGATACAAATGAAAATACAAATGAAAATAGAAATAACCCAGTTTAAAAGATTTAGCTTCATTTTTTCGAAACCATCTGCTTTTGGTACCTGAAGAATTTGGAGAGCTCCGAGACCTGTCGTTTTCCGAACGTTTTCAGAACAATGGCTTTGAATTAACCAACTCCAAGAAAAGAAGGCTAGGCTGCCAAAAGAAGAATTTTCATTATAAGACATTTATTATATTTTGAATAGACTTGAAGTTTTTAAATTGTCGACTTTCTCATTCCAGTACGATGCTGAGAATGGGTTATGGGAAGATGAAGACACGAGAACATTTTATGAGAACCTGAAGGATTTGCAATCTTTTGTGCCCCAGGTTTGAATATTTTTTCTTTCAAATTGTTTCTTCGTCGATAACTTCTTCCATCTTAAGCAGAACAAGTATTCTCGAGTGATCTGAAGCAGATTTAGCAATATGATTAACGAAGGTCTACCTATTTATCTGTAGACATATTTTCCCATCCTTGTAGAGTTTTACATGACCCCCTATTTACCATTTTTCACCCGATGGATTTGTGTTAAGTTTGGGTATTTTTGAAATTTTGCTACTGTGGTAGGAAAAAAATTATTTTACTTTACACTTCTATCCTTGTCATATTTGCTTTTTGCATGTTCCTGTTTTATTATCTCCAGCCACAACTTGTGACACATTGCTTTTTTGTTATTTTTTGTTTCAAACTGTTCCATTATTATTTTTAGATCCTTTTCAAAGAGAAAGAAACGAAACCGCAGAAGGATTCCAAGAAACCACAGAAGAAAAAGAGAGTACTAAGAAATGATTGTTAGTTTATCTTTTCCTACATTTTCATTTTTACAATCAAGTGTTTAAAAGAGAAAATTTATGATGCTAAGATCCTTTGCGAGTAAACATCAGGAACATTTTGTTGGCCTTCATTTTTCATAAATTATTTTTGTTTTATATTGATTTCAGTGAATTTGGATGACGATTGCATGGATGTGTTTAGCGATGATGATTATGATGATAACTATGAAAAGGATATTCTTGGTGAAGGTGAAATTTTGTTATTTCGTTTGGTATTCTTTGCTATCTAGTTGTTCAACTCGGCTCCTTCCCAGCCTTAGGCTCTATTTCCAGCAATTGGTTGAAAGGTACACACCACAGCAACTATGTATCATACTCGGGGATACTCTGATTGTGGACTGACAAGGGGGTCCAGTCAGATAGTATTTGACTTCCATTCATCATTGCTAATGTTGGACCGTGTCATTCTCGTCTGTAATGGCTCTGTTAGCTCTCCACCACGCGGCTGCTGCATGAAGACGTTGATGGGCCTCTGCTCGCTGCTCTGCTAAGATTTCTTCCCTGATAACAACCGAATCGAAGATTTTTGAACGCCATCCAGTGCGATTGGCTGCAGCCTGCTCAAAGATACTTGGGTTGATGTCCTTCTCCCTAGCAATCCCTTGAATCATGATTATTGTTGATTTCTTAAAGATAAAGCCTTATGGATTTTTCAAAAGTTGTCTCAAGAATAAACTGCAACAAAGAGCTCTCTATGAAATAGCAAAGTCAGGAAAAACCCCCATATGGTAGTGGTAATTTCTTGAATTAGGCCCTTTGACAGCCTTGTTAACAGACCCCCAAACCAACTAGACCCCCTGTGAGGCTATAATGGGATCTCCCCGCTCCAGCCAGCATATCAGAGTGCTCCTAAATCACACCCTCGATACAGTTAGTCGCACATATAAGGAATGAATATATAAGAAACTGAAGCCTGTCACTTGCTAGACGTTATTGCTATTATTGCTATGCAGTTATCAATACTTTACGGACTTTCGAAGGGTACTTTTTTTAATTGTTGAAAGTTCAATGACATTTCCCTCAGTTTCCTAATGAATTCATAAATATATTATCATAAATTAGTCTTCTTGTATAAAAAGTATAGAAACAAAACAGCCTGATTTGAAATTTTGAGTTTTTTATATGCAGTGACTTACTGTACCTTTACATTTCTTTATACCCTAGACGTGGACGACATGATTGTGAGTTTTTTAATTGTTGAAAGCTCCATGATAATTCCCTCAGTTTCCTAATGAATTCATAGATTTATCATCATAAAATGAGTCTTCTTATATTAAAAAAGGACAGCTTGATTTTATATTTTGAGTTTTTTTAATAAAACGGGGACTAACTGTACCTTTATATTTGTTATATAAGTATAGGGTATAGAGTAAAGAGAATAGAGTACCTTACTATATTTGTTTATACCCTAGACGTGGACGACATAGAAGTTGGCAGCAACAATTCCTCAGGTGTTAACATGGCTCAGGTGGTTGAGCAGTTCTTGCAAAACTTGATCACGTGTGTCAACAGAGATTTCATCGATCAAGCCGCCGAGACTTTCATCATGAAGATGAACCGCAAATCAAACAGGAAGAAACTCGTGCGCACACTTTTCACAGTCAGTAGGACTAGGTATGGGATGACGTTTTGATATTGTTAGCTGCTGCACAAATGAACGACTGGGTTTTTGAAAATCAGTAGTTATCTATAATACGATAATATGTGTCTATCCTAGTTGATAGAGTATTCTATGCCATGGGCAGAACGCAATAGAAATAGATCAAAGTGTATGGAAAAAGATGGTGTGGAAACCTATTGTTGTACGTCTTTGTTTCACAGTAGATGTTGAGTAGTACTTCACCGTGCACAACGTATGTCTTATTCTCTCTCTTTACTATTAACATTTTACATGAAAATATTGCCTCCATAAATATGATATTGAAGCGTTCTGGTCTATTCGCTCAACCTTGACCCTGTTGGCTAAAATAATAGCAAAACAAAAGACCGTACACTCTCAATTTTGAAATATTTGCACAAAAAGATACAACATTAGGTTTCTACACCATCTTTTTCGATAGACTTTGATTAGATTTTAGACTGAATATCGGTCACTGCAAAGGTTTACCGATTTTCATTACAATAGACATACAGCAAGTTTTTCTTGTCATTTCAGGCTGGATCTACTGCCCTTCTACTCTCGTCTCGTGGCAACACTAGCTCCTTGCTTGCCGGATATTGCTCAAGATTTGGTTTATTTATTGAAATGCGATTTCAGATTTCACGTAAGTCTTCCTTTTCGAGATGGCTGATAAGATTGAACATACAGCAGAGTCAGGTTACTCCCGTAGCTGCTGGAATAGCTGCTGGGGCACTTTGATGAGTTCTCATTTTTCCGCTCCCGCTCTAGGTCTCAAGCCTCCCTGAGACATTCTACCACGCCCTTCTCCGTCCAGTCTGCAATGTCTGACAGCCATGATCTCCTGAATCCTCCTTTCTCTCTACTTTCCTCTACTTTCCTCAACATCTCAACAGTGTGGACATTCGATTAGAGTAGATTAGAGTGCAAAGTTATGAAACTAAGCCCGCTCAGAAAATTGGAATGAATAACAAAATAACGTATTATATCTTCATTGTCTAACACACGACACAGAGCAAGTAAATAAAGCATTAGGCATTGGCAAAACCTAAAATTTGACTTTGATCAGTATAGACCGTCCTAGGCCTTAAAGAGGGATTTGTAAACTTCATGCTAGTTTGATTATGAATAGGGCTTGGTAGGGCTTAATCATAAAATCACTAAAAAACTGAAAAACTTTTAGTAGTGCGTCGAAGGAATTATTCTTTCGTGATATGTTTGATTCATTAAAAATATAGCATAGCCTAGACCTTTAGTGAGCTCTAGGTGTAATTCACGAATTATATTATGCAAACTCACAGCTGTAGAGATCCCTAAACCGAGATAATTTTTGAGAACGAAAATGACCCGAATTGGACTCGAGCCTGCGACTTAAGATTCTTACTCTAGAGCGCTACCACTGCGCAATCCTTTTTCTGTGTCGAGTGTTAAACAATGAAGATGTAATATCAATGAAACGTGGGTTCGAGTCCTACTCGGGTCATTTTCTCATTCTCACAAATTACCTCGATTGATTTTCCAAATCCTGCTTCTCCTCAAGTTCCTGAAGATGTAATACCATATTTTGTTATCTGCGCAGTGGTAGCGCTCTAGAGTATCAATCTAGTGGTCATGGGTTTGAGTCCTACTCAGGTCATTTCATTCTCACAAATTATCTCGATTGATTTTCTAAATCCTGCCTCTCCTCAAGATCCCTAAACGCGGTAAGAATTCACAATTAGTGATTGGTTGTTGATAAACCTTTTATCAAACCCGGAATATTTCTTAAATCTCATTCGGAATTGCTAATTTACCTGTGTCATGGTCATGTGCAGTACTAACCCGCCATCAAGAAATTGAGTGTTGCAAAACCAGGCTGTCTATATATTGAGAAGAAAAAAGTGAAGAATTTGAAATATATTCAGCAGGACAGCCACTGAATTTGCATGAAATACCAAATCTTTGCAAGAAGAATTATTTTCTGAAGCAATTTGAATTTCCAAGCTGAAAAAACTAATCTTTAAGTAAAGATATGCTACTATCTGGCTGGCTGGCTGAAGTTTTTATAAGTCAGTTTCTAAGTGGCGGGTTAGTAAGGTATGGTTACAAGATTAATAAAGACTTATTTTACCGTTACAGTTGAGAAAGAAACATCAAAGTAACCTAGAGTCAAAAGTTAAAACAGTCAGATTCATCGGTAAGCTATTTGTATATTTGAGTTACTTGTATCACATAGTAAAAAAGACTGATCAATACTATATTACCTTATTGGTTTGCTAATGACGCTGCTGGTGTTTCATTTGTTCCGTAATTGAAATTTCGTAATTGTGCTTGTGAGTTCCGTGAGTTTGAGCATGATCTTTTTTCATCAGGGGAATTGGCGAAATTCAAGATATGTCCTAAGGCAGAAGCGCTGCATTGTCTGAAGGTTCGTATACTTAACATTTCTTGATTTGCTCATCTATCAATTGCGAGAATCTTCCTAATGTCAGTGTTGGTATGTTATCACGAGACCAATGTGCCCTTCTTGTTATCACCACACTGGCTGCGCAGCAAATGGTAAACATTGGTTTTGCGACGAATGGTTTATCGTATGCCCAGGTTTATGAGTCGCCACACATCCAGTGTGGTGATAACTGGGAAGGCACATTAGGTCTCATGATCAAATACTTATATTTTACTCGTTGTTCTTGTAACGTTTTGAGCACACTTTTTGTTTCTTGGGCCATATGATACAATTCTAAGGTCAGTATTATCACACTGAGATAGATCATTGCATTTAGTTGCTTCAAATGAATAGTTTCAGTTGAATATTCATTTATCCGTAACATTTATCCACACTTTTCTAATTCATATTATAAAGCTTGAAAAATTTATATTTTTAACCCGAGGTTTTCACTTCATTTATTATTTCATACTTCTCTCTCCTTCATTTTTAGTTCAACTCTCATGTTACCTCAGTCCTTTATTTACGATTTTTCCCGAATTCTATAACACCTCACCAACTTACTGATAATCCTAGAAAATTCTCCCTTCCCCTCTTTCTTCCGCCCCTACCTATTACTATAGAAAACATGATAGCTAGTATTCACCACTGATCTCAAAATAAAGGCTGGATCGAGCATCTTTCGTTCTGAAATAAATCTTTCATTTGCTGCCATATTTGTAGGTACAATTCAATACACTGTAATTACAATAGGGGCTGCTTTTTTCTTTTATGAATGTTGGAATGTTATGAAAGCTCGGCACAAGACTGAATAATCGTGCAACTATCGTTTGCAAAGAATACAGGCAATATAATTTCTTTGGCAACCATATTAGGAGACCAAACGCTGGCCGAAGCAATTAGCTGCAGCATTTGAATCCAAAAACAACAGAATCCTCGATCCAGCCTTTATTTTGAGATCAGTGGTATTCATCCATTATAGATAATTTAGTTTCATCGTAGTTTAACATTTGGATAGGTGACCTTCGAGGTGTTTACTAAACAACCCACACACTGTCGTTCGGAAGAGATATTAAACTAGGGGTACCATAATCCTGCTAGAACTAAGGCTTCTAGCCTTTTGCACAGTAGCACGTTAAATGCAAACAAACGTACTTACTTACAAACGAAATCAGTTTCATTTGATAGTGTTTTATGTTGGACATTCTAGATTAAACAAGCCTTAATACATGAGCCACAGTTCCAGCTATGATCAACTACGTTGACGCTTCTCCTACCAGTCGGATTAAGCAACATAACAACAGCAACAACCATTACCTAGCAATTCAATTCAGCTGATTCAATTCAATTCTAGATGTTACTAGAAGATTTCACCCATCATTACATTGAGATGACATGTCATCTTCTTGAAACGTGCGGAAGGTTTCTTTACCGCTCGCCTGAATCACACCCACGCATGTGCAAGCTATTGGTGAGTCTGTCAATTATTAGCTGACTTATATGAGTCAGTTGTTAGCAATAAGGTATAAAGCACTAGTGGGCGTTCTTCGAAGTTGAAGAGTGGCCAATTTTAAATACGGCAAAAGCATTTTGACAAAAGCATTTTGGTAAAACAATACTCTTTTCTATGATATTCGATTCAATGAAGTTCATCTGATAAATCTCAAGCGAATGAGAGTAGAAACATCAAAACATCTCAAATCAACCTTGATGAAAACCAAGCACGAAAAACGCTTGCCGTACAAAAATTTGGCTTCACTTGGGATAAAAATAGTATATTAATAGACTATCAATAGTATCATAATAGTCTGTCTGATGGTTGGGTAAGCATGAAACTTAAAGTTACAGAGAGCCAGTCTACTTTCTTGTTTCTCTTTTTAGGTATAGACTTTAGACTTCAAGTTTCCATTTTACTGATAAATTCATGAATATAGAGGACATATGAAGATTATGATAACTTCAAGGTTTCAGCATATTACATTTGTGATTATAGGAGCAAATGATGCGGAAGAAGACGGTTCAGACAATGGATTCAAGACTATCGACAATGGTGGAGAACGCCTTCTATTATTGTAACCCACCAGAACGGCAAAAAGTGAGTGTGTTTCTATGTACTTTTCTTCCTTGCCTGACTGGCTAGGTTTAGTTTCAAATGTGGTTATGTGTATGTACTACATTGAGTTATAAAGTAGTTAAAATTATTAACACCGTGTTGTAAAGTAGTATGAGAACCTGATATGTTTTCTTTACTTGTGCCTATTTAGTGCTTTTGAATTTTCAAACTTGAGAACGTTTGCCCGCTAGAAGCCCTCTCGAGATTAAGTTTGAGGTTTGTTGGTTTAGATAGCAGGCTATCAGAATTTCTGGCAGTAAACAGCTTGTTTACAAGTTCACTGACTGCACCCACTCACTACAAATGCAAAAAAAATATTATATTTTCTCTAAACAGGCTGATGAGCTAAGGTAGTATCTGAAAGAACCTTTGTCTTGAGTCGGTAATCGTTATCGATCGACAAGCGAGAAGAATATCGTTCAAAATACTTTTGGACTTTGAGGAGATTGTTCAA
Organism: Pelagia noctiluca; assembly: GCA_963924455.1. Taxonomy (NCBI): domain Eukaryota; kingdom Metazoa; phylum Cnidaria; class Scyphozoa; order Semaeostomeae; family Pelagiidae; genus Pelagia; species Pelagia noctiluca. The sequence continues at coordinate 9,051,676 of OZ004334.1, forward strand.
GAATGAAAGGAACTATTCTGGGATCTTCAACTGATTGCTTTATTTTTACTGGGTGGGGTTTCAAAATTGTTGACAAGTACTAAATGCTAATGAGGTTTTATCAAATCGATAATTAGGGTCAGTGTCAAATGTTGATGATAAGGGTATGAATTATCGTTTGATGTTGCAGGTTCAAGAGAAAGTTAGGCCACCAATGCATGAATACATTCGCAAGCTTCTGTATAAAGATTTATCAAAAATAACAATAGAAAAAGTACTGAGACAAATGCGTAAGCTACCATGGGAAGATTTAGAGGTAATCATATTCAAAATTCATTATTTTGTGCTTTTCATTACTATGTTTTGGAAGTCTTATTTTTTCCCTCCAATTATTTTTTAGAGGCTTTTTATTCTTAATCTGGTTTTGTGTATTATTTCTTTTATGAATAATGTTTGTAAGAAATTGCATTATATCTTTTTAATCTACAATTGAAATGAATAATGTTGAATTTTTGAATTGCACCACTTGGCATGAATAATGTTCTGATCGCCTCCTTCTCTCGTTTTAACCAACTTTCACTACAAACTTTCCATTTTCGATAGCCTTATAGGTAGTAGCAATTTTTTTTGCTGTTTGCTGTGAAGGAAACATTGTATAAATGATAATTTCATTAAAAGAAAACAAACTGTTAAAATACCAAATAACTCGATATGAAATCATAGACTGACGATGTTTTTAAATCGAGATATTGTGCATTTTAACAGTTTTTTTCTTTTGATAATATTGTTATTTGTACAGGGTGGCCTTCTCAGTAAAACAAATTGCAGTTATCATAATATCGTTTGTTTTCTTTCAATCAAGAATTCTTTTAACTAGATAAAAACTTCAACAATTAGAAAATTGCTGCTTTATCAATTTCTTTTTGTTGATTTTGATAGCGGTTTATTTTTTCAGTAATATCATTATTATTATTATTTCATATTTTGTAGATAAAGAATTACGCCGTGAAATGTTTGACGAAGATTTGGAATATCAAATACAATAACATCCACTGTGCTGCCAACATGTTGTCAGGATTATGCGAGTACCAGGTTCGTTTTCTGTTTTTATCTTTAGCATTATTTTCGAGCTCATTTTATAGCACTGTCAGAGGTGGAAAATTTAGCGAACGACGGGACAAATGGTCCCTGAAACGTTTTGTGTCTCCAAAACAGAAAGGGTAGAAGAACAAAAAGAAAAAAAGACAGAAAGAAAGAAGGAAAGAGTGAAGAAGAGAAAAACAGGGGAAAACACCAAAGAAAAATATGAAAAGCAGATCAAGGGGTAAAGTTCTGATAGATTTACAGTCTACATGTTCATCTTGTTCATTTTTTTGATATGCTCGTAGAAATATTCTATTTTCCCGCCGATAAAGATTTTTTTCTACTTCTAAGCAATGTTACAAAAATTAATAAGCACTGTTACATAAAAAGGGGAAATACAGCAAAGAACAGATACTTAAGATTTTGAACTGAAACTCTTCAAACATGCCCTCAAGCATGCGCAAAAAACAGTTCTGCAACAAGAAAAATATTTCCTGCTTCTAAAACACTAACAATGTTAACACGACTTTGCTGTATGTAACAGTTCTATAATTCATGGTTAAATCATCCTAATAAATTTTGTATTCATTAACTTTCAAAGGAAGATGTTGGTATTTACGTCATTGATGAAGTGCTGGAAAATATTCGACTGGGAATGGAGGTAGATTTATTTAATGATTTTTCTTTCCTTTCCATCTTGTTACAAAGAGAATATTCGAATTTGATAATATTCCAATCAAGCTTTGTTAGACAAAAGATACACTATGACAGGGTGCTTTTATAGCGATCTAGATCTTAGACTGGGCAAGAACAGATAATTTCTCAGTACACCCGTGGGCTTGTATCAGCAATGGAAGAAAAAAGGCACTTTTTCTCAGTGGCCTAAGTCAAAATGGAGTCCTTTCAGTATTTGTACTTGTTAACGTTTATAATTTATAAATTTATATAATTGATAAATAATATAGAATAATTGTTGATTTTCGGTGACAATAGGTTTTTGCAAATATACAATAATAATACGTGGGGCATTGGAATACCATATTTCACAGGTGTATGGTTTGAAAATTAAACTTCCTGTAGACCTCACAAAATTTTAGGGGCCTAATAATGGTTTCCCAAAAGATCAAAAACCTTAAGAAATCCCCTGAATGAGAGTGTTAATTGCATAGATATGCACCAGACGTATGCCTCATTTTAGTACTGTTTTCAGGTCAAGAAATTGTTCAACTGGATTAAGGTTTAACTTGTTTGGATTGATATCCATCATTCATATTCAGTTATCTTATCTCGAAAACCTCAATTACACTACAAAATCTACTGTAAATTTTTTATTTCTGTATTTGTTCCAATGATTTGAATGAGGAAAGACTTCTTGAGTTGGTAAAGTGAAGGTTGCACCTCCAATGGGATTTATTCCTGATATATTCAGATATTTTGCAATTTCTTTGAAAAACGAATTTTCTGTTTTAAGGTGAATATTTCAAAATTCAACCAGCGCCGAATCAGCACGATTAAATACCTGGGTGAACTCTTCAACTATCAACTTGTTGAATCTGATGTGATTTTCTCAACTCTCTACTCTCTTATCACCTTCGCAAATAATTCTGATGGTAAGTTGATAGCAAAGGATTTCTGGTACTTAGGAATCTTCATAATTGTCTTCATAGATAGTTTGTTTACAGATGTAAACGATTTTGATGTTTTCACAATAGTTTTGTTAGTTTGGTAGATTGTTGCCAATTGTTTCAAATTGTTTCAAATCGTTGCAAAATGTTTCAAATCGTTCCGAATTGTTTTAAATCGTTGCAAATTGTTTCAAATCGTTGCAAATTGTTTCGAATCATTGCAAATTGTTTCAAATATTTGTAAATCGATCCAAATCGTTGCAAATCGATCCAAATCGTTGCAAATTGTTCCAAATTGTTCCAAATTGTTGCAAATTGTTTCAAATCATTGCTAATTGTTTCAAATATTTGTAAATCGATCCGAATCGTTGCATATTGTTTCAAATCGTTGCAAATTGTTTCGAATCATTGCAAATTGTTTCAAATATTTGTAAATCGATCCAAATCGTTGCAAATTGTTCCAAATCGTTGCAAATTGTTTCAAATCATTGCTAATTGTTTCAAATATTTGTAAATCGATCCGAATCGTTGCAAATTGTTTCAAATCGTTGCGAATTGTTTCAAATCATTGCAAATTGTTTCAAATAATTGCAAATTGTTTCAAATATTTGTAAATCGATCCAAATTGTTGCAAATTGTTTCAAATCGTTGCATATTGTTTCAAATCGTTACAAATTGTTTCAAATCATTGCAAATTGTTTCAAATCGTTGCAAATTGTTTCAAATCGTTGCAAATTGTTTCAAATCATTGCAAATTGTTTCAAATCGTTGCAAATTATTTCAAATCGTTGCAAATTGTTTCAAATCATTGCAAATTGTTTCAAATCGTTGCGAATTGTTTCAAATCGTTGCATATTGTTTCAAATCGTTGCAAATTGTTTCAAATATTTGTAAATCGATCCAAATCGTTGCAAATTGTTTCAAATATTTGTAAATCGCTCCAAATCGTTGCAAATTGTTTCAAATCATTGCAAATTGTTCCAAATATTTGTAAATCGATCCAAGTCATCGCAAATTCTTGATATCGTTTGAAAACGTTGCAAATCATCGTGAATTGTTGCAAATTGCTCAATTGTTTCCAAATTGTTGCAAATCATTTCAAATTGTTGCAGAAGGTGTCAAAATTACCACATATTGTTTTAAACCATTGCAAATTGTTTCACATTGTTATAGATCGTTTAAAATTGTTGTAGATCGTTTCAAATCGAAATTAATTTTTTTAAATAGTTGTAAATCGTTCCAAATTAATGTTGATCGTTTTAAATTGTGGTAGATCGTTTCAAATTGTTAAAGATCGTTTGAAATTCTTGTAGATCGTTTTAAATTGTTGCAATTTGTTTCAACTCGTTGTAGATCGTTTCAAATCGTTGCAAATCGTGTCATATTGTTAAACCTGTTTTCAAGTGTATAGAATCCTAAATGAATTTCATTGTCTATCATTGACGAATCATTTTCTTCACTAGGTGTGAAATCAGAGCTAGACCCCCCTAGTCACCTGTTTAGAATTCGTTTAGTCTGTGCTCTTCTTGATAGCTGTGGACAATATTTTGACAGAGGATGCAGCAAGAAGAAGCTGGACTGTTTTCTTCTTTATTTCCAAGTAAGATATCCAACTTTTCTTATACGCAAATAAGATTAGGTTTCATTTTCTTTCTCTTTCTGACGTTCTACTCTGGTGAGTTTCAGACGAAACGCTTTAGTGGTTATGTCTCGCTATGTTTCCGACTTTCTTCGACATTGCAGTTTAAAGCTGGCTGTTTTATGCAATAGCTAAACTAAAGCTAATTGGAAGCAAATCCGAAGAAGCAAGTTTACAAGTTCAAAATACTTAAGGAGTTTTGTGATGATTTTTCATTTTCTCTACTCTATATATAAACTAAATTCAGAATAATTGGTTCACACAGCCTACAGGGCCAGTTATTGTCTGTTTATTTTCGCACTTTTAGTGTTACATCTGGCAGAAGAGAGAAAGCGGGGCCTGGAACGAGAACTGTCCATTCCCAAGAGACATCGACTACATGATAGCAGATACGATGGAATCTCTGAGACCCAAAATGAATATCTTCACCACCGCAGAGGAGGCCTACAAGGCTGCGGAGCAGCTGGAAAATGAATATCGGGGAAAGATAGGTGAATTACAGGAGGGTACTCCCTTACAGTCAATACGGGGTTTTCATGTCATCATGGCCCCTTCGTGCTTAGCACATAACCCAATACCTTACTAATATAGTAAGCGCTTTGCAAATCAGCTATCAATGTACTGTTCGATTACTAGTCTAGCCAGTGGGTCTTTTGTGATTTGTGCATAAACCAATACCTTGCGAAGATAGATAGGACTATTCGCCTATCAACTGCCAATGCACTGCTTTGAGTTATCTACCTATTCAGTGGACCCTTTGTACTTTGCACATAAACCAATACCTTACGAAGATTGTAAGCATATTCGCCTATCAACTATCAATTCACTGCTTTGATTAATCTAACTATCCAGGGGGTCCTTCGTGTGATTTGTGCATAAACCAATACCTTGCGAAGATAGATTGGAGTATTTGCCTATCCACTATCAATGTCCTGCTTAGATTAGTCTACCTATTCAATGGGTCCTTTGTGATTTGTGCATAAACAAATACCCTGCGAGATAGTAAGCATATATGCCTATCAACTATCAATGCACTCCTTTAATTAGTCTGACTATTCAGTAGGCTCTTTGCGATTTGTTCATAAACCAATTCATTATGAAGATAATAAGCGTATTTGCCTATCAACTATCAATGTCCTGCTTAAATTAGTCTACCTATTCAGTAGGCCCTTTGTGATTTGCGCATAAACAAATAAATTACGAAGATAATAAGTGTACCAACAGCTTCTTAACTTTAAAGTATTTCATTACTCGTGTTCCTTTTCCTCATAGATGATCTATTGTCGGTGAAAGTACCAGCAAAACCAGATTCGTTGCCAAAAGATCCAGCATTTGTGCCACTTCCGATGTCAGACCTCTCCGGTGCCTCTCTGGGTGATTCGGTCTACTCCATCTCTCCTTCGCTGCGGTCGCAGTCTACTTCAGGTGACGAAGAAGCAGAGGAATCAGATTACTTGAGTGGCGATGATTTGATGGAAGACCAAAATGACAACTCCCAAATATTCATCATGGATTCAGACGATACTGATGTAAGTTATTCAATCTTAGACTCATTACATGGCCTAGTGGTTTGATAACTAAACCCATGATCAAAGGGTCGTAGGCTCAAGAACAACCTTTTGAATTTGCCAGCTTTCTGTAACTCCAGGCAAAGCGTCAAAAGAAGTGACGAGATGCGGTCATAACAAAAGAAAGGACTACTCGGGTCGCACTGCTCGATTAGTCGACCTTTTCAGTGGGCCCTTTATGCTTTGAACATGAACCAACACCTTACAAAGATGGTAAGCGTATTTGCCTATAAACCATCAATGCACTGCATAATTAGTCTACCTATTCAGTGGGCCCTTTATGCTTTGCTGATAAACCTATCCTCACGAAAATAGTGCGCTTATTCGCTATCAACTAAACCCAAATATCAAATTCCAGTAATTGCAAACAGTTGAATTGAATTGCTTGATAAATCGTTGTTGTTGTTGTTATGCTACTTGCTCAGACTGGTAGTTGAAGCGTCAGGATAGTTAATCATAGCTCGAACTGTGGGTCATGTATTAAGGCTAGTTGAATCTATTCCTTTCTAAATTAGTGGCCTAAAGAGATAATGCTTTCCTTGCCTAAAGGTCTCGAGACACAATCGCGATTTTGGCATTGTTTCAATCATAAAGATCTATCAAACTGTAAGATGATGTTGGAGCTTCCCCTCTCCCCAAACCAATGTTTATACTAGGTCTGGATGTCATTGGAGGGTGTCGCAGATGCATTTCCTCATAAAAACTACATCTCAAACAACATTCTTTAGGAGGAGATGGGGGTCTTACTTCGACTTTTTGTATATATCTAGTGGCAATCAAGTATTGTCTCATACCTTTTGGCAAGGATCTAGCTTGCACTGAATATAGCATGGAATAAATCTCGCCCCTTTTTTCTAGGTGAAGTTAAAAGAAGGACCGAAGTTTGTCGAGTCTGTGGACGATCATGAATTCTGTTCTGCGTTCGATAAGATGTTGACTGATAGTTTCCAGGGAAGATTGAATGAAGCCATGAAATCTACAAATGTCGATATTGCCATTCCGATGCATCTCAAAGGTATGATGCTACTATTTTACAATGATTATATGCCATAATGCGTCAAGTTGCCAAGTGGTAGAAGTGGCTTGCTATGTGCAGTTGAAGTTAAGATTGATCGTATGAGGTCAACATCTGGATGAGTAACCTTCAAGGAGTTGACTAAAAAACTCACCCCACTGTCATTCGGAAGAGAAGTTAATATAGGGGTATCATGCCTCTACTAGAATATAATACCTCTGGCTTTTTGCAGGCTAGCACGTTAAACAAATACTTAATTACCAAATAGTGAACATTAAAGTTATGTATATACCTTTGTTTTTGATATTTTCTATTATGCTACTGTTATTTTTAAACTTTCAATCATTTCATCTCAAGGGTATTATGCTGCTTATTTAGAATTATGTTATGCCGTAATAGATAAGGGAATTCATTATTTCACTAGCACTGAAGATTATGTTTTTACCAAAAAGCCCTTGCTAATTTCATTGTCTATAATATTGTTTTTAATCTTTTCACTTTGACACTATCATTTTCAACTGTTGATTTATACTTTGATAAAATTCTTTGACGAAGCCTCAACCTTCAAAAAGTCTTTCTTTTGATTTTCTTAACGTGACCATTAATTCGAGAAAATGTGTCCATTGAAGCAAGGTGGAAAAATGTTCTGGCCAATCAGGGCATTTGCTTGCTAATAATTCATTCAGTTGTCGAGTGAATTTTTACAGCAATTACGTGATATATTTATCTCGTAAGCGGTAAGAATTAAGATAAACTATCATAGATTCGAGAAATATAAGAATGGTACCAAATAGTTTACGTGTTTACGGCAAAAAAACAGAACCCTGAATGCTATTTTTGCCACAGCTTTCGTGTCATTCCCCTCATTTCCACGGCACTTGAGCTGTTGAATCTTCGAAATCTATTGTCTTTACAACAATCTAATTGGACAAATTCTTAGTCAAAAAAGGCCCTGGTTGGTCAAAAACATTTTTTTCACCTTGCTGTCCATTGATTTACTTCATTTGGATTTCTGTTCAGGGAAATCTAAAAAGCCGCAATCTGAAGAAAACCCCGAGAGCGTGAAGTTCGTTCTGATGGTGAAGAAAGGGACCAAGCAACAATTCAAGGATTTGAATATTCCAGTTTCTGAGAATCTTGCAGCTAAGATCAGAGATAAGCAAGTTGCTGAAAGAGAAGAACACGAAGAGATGAAAAGATTGGTTTTGGATTATAACCAACGACAAGAGGAAGAGGCTTACAACGGTTAGTTTCTTGGTTTTCTTGTTGCTTGTTGTTGCTTGATTATTTCCTGTAATTAGAGAGCTTTAACCCCCTGAGAATACCTCTACCTCTAATGTTCTTCTGATGTCTTTTGGCTACCTCATTTATCAATATGCTGCTTTAATTAGTCTACCCATTCAGTAGGCCCATTGCGCTTTGCGCATAAACCATTATCATAAGGAGATAGTATGCCTATTCTCCTAATAATTATCAATCTGCTTCGATACGTCTACCATTCAGTGGATCCTTTGTGCTCTGTGCGTGAACCAATACCTTAGGAAGGTGGTATGCTATCAACAGCCAGCTCCCGAGAAGGGGACGCGAACTGGAAGGAAAATGACAATTCAAGAGGATTGGCCAATAATAGTTGCAGGATATAACATCCCAAGAGATAAGAGTTTAGCAAAACAATTTCCGAAATTGTTTGGTATTTACTAAAAACCTAGACGAGATAACTGTTTAATTATCTTGGTCATTTTAATTATATTTCATTTCGATCCATTTAATGATGCTATATATAGAATCTGAGTGTTTTATTAATTGCAGAAATGATAGCCTCGACCCAGCAGTACCATCGACCAGCGTTAGTTGGACAGTCGTCAAGGGGACACAGAAGAGGCCAGCAGAGACTTCGATCACGTGACCACGATCCTGGATTCTTTGGCCAATCGAACAGGTAATGAAGATCCAGATTTGTTATTAAGTGCTATTGGAATCCGACCATAAAAATTGAAAAGTGTCTCACTGGATTTTTGATTCCCAAGATAATCTTAGCAGAGTGGATAGTTGGTTAATATTTAATTTCCAAAGCAATTATAATCCGACTATGAAAATTGGAAAGTTTTTTACTGGGTCTCGGATACCAAAGATAATCTGAGCAGCATGGATAGTTGGCTAATATTTAATTTATCTCGTGGCTTTTGGGTAACACATCGAGCAACGATTCTGCAGACAAGCAAACTTTGCCTTATCTTATTCCATTAGGATACGGACAATGTTCTGTTTGTTGAATTCAGTTTCATACTGCTAACATAAGAATCTTGGTGCAATATACAAAATTTTCACTGTAGGGGAATAAAAGTATGGAAATGATGGCCTAAATTTCAAATGGCCTAAATCTATGACAGCTAGAACGCAAAACGAGGCTTAATAATCTTTAGGAAAAGCACGTTTGTTTTGCACAGCCTCGTTTTACGTTCTTGATGTCGTAAATTTAGGCCAATCGTTTCAATTTTTTCATCCCCCTACAGTGAAAAATTTGTGCCCTACAGTACACCATTAGATTAGAATCAGAAGAACATAGGAAATCCAATGATGTCTGGAACGAATTTTCTCAGTCATATCATGGCTGTTCAGTAGTAAGCATTGCACTACAAACATTAGGCCCAGTGATTAGGAAAGGATTTTTTATTTACACATACAAGAATTGTTCGATGCAAAAACTTTAAATTCCTTCAAATTTGATCGCTTTTAAAATGCCGACCAATTTCATCTGTACGATACTTCTAGTTTGAAATTTCCCCAGTACTTGTATTATCAACCTCTCCAGCAATGCAAGCCTGGGAGACTCAAGGAAACTGCACTCTTTATTCGACCACTCCCTACCACTAAGCAACTTTCAATATCAGTTTTCAATATTCCTGGATATATTCCTTTCTTTTATTTTCGTTTGCAGAAAGCGTTGATTTCGTGTTCCTCCCGACCTGGTGATTTGACAAGGCTTTCAAAGTTCAAGCTGATCGGCTGAAGCTGCTCCATAGCTGACCCGTCATTCGAAAATGTTGTTGCTGGGTACGAGTTTGGATGGCATCTAGTTGCTGTCAAGTGCTGACTCGATTTCAAGTGTTGCTCTCCGTGCTAGAATTCCAGAACAGTTCGACTAAACGTGTTTGAAACGTTTTCTCTCATAGAATTGTTTTCTTTCTAAATGAAAAGTTGATTTTGAGATTCAATCTTGATCTTACTTAGTTGAATTGATAAGTTGCTTGTTTCTCATGACTGCCACTTATGACGTAATTTGACAGTGATCAAAGCTCAGAATCCTGACATTGTTATCTGGTATAAACTCAGCTGGACTCCAACGGAACTCTTAAACCCCAGCTGAACCCAAACTGACCCATACCAAATCTTGCTAAACTCTTGCTGAGCCCCAACTTGGGGTAAATGATCTACTGTTGGACGGGGCTTGCCGCTGAGATGTCTTAAGCATGCCCAAGGGCGGATCCAGAAAAAATCTGAAGGGGGCAGGCGCTTTATGGGGGCGCGAATATATATTTTCTTTTAACGGAAATATCTAAGATCAGCTATTCCAATGGGCATAAAACTTCTGGGCACTGAGAGTTGTTCTTATCAACGAGGGAAGGGCATTCACCCCAACTGCACCCCCCTAAATCCGCGACTGAGCATACCACTTATGATACCAATGCTTTGGAAATGATACCCAACATAATGATTGAAACGGTGCAAAGACTTTGCGTCGATAGGTTACAATTATAGCAAAAATTTAGACCCATTTTATAAATACGATATTTATTGGGTTCCAGATCCATTTATATGGTCTTTATACCGACTTGTAAATTTTTGCCCCTATTGTGCGTACCTTTCGGTGTGCATGGTTGGTAAGATGCACCTCTTAACGATTATCTAGTTGGATCCAACGGTGTGAGTGCCCTCAATCATAGCACACGCCAATTAACATTTATCCAAAAAGGAAAAACCATCTTATACCCCCAAGAGTTGAAGGTGCAACCCCTTTAGCCAGTCAAAACCAAGAACAATTGGTCACACGTGCGATGCACTGTGCCAAAAGTTTTCAGTACCAGCTTCGACTGTTTATCAATTAATCCGAAATACAACCTATCATTTTGTAACACTACGATGAGTCATAAAAAATATTAAATTCAAAAACTACATTTAGCATTATTGATTACAAGATACAAAGGGTGATAGACAAGTTTGTATTGAAACAAGATTTTATTGAAGATCAATTTACTAGGGAGGAACTCTCTAAGCAGATAAACTAAACAAGAGAGTCACCCCCCTTCCTTAAAAACAAGAAAAACTAAACAAAACAATTGTAGGGATCCTGGGGAACGTCTGTGCAGTACCTATCTTAATAATATTTACTATAAATGAACTACTTTTTACTAAACTATAAGTTACATAAATGGAAGAAAAAGAAGAAAGATATTTTGAAATGTTTTACTGTCGCAGATATTTGGCACTGTGGAGGGATGCCATCAGTACGCAAATGTAAAAGGATGTGATTTGGATAAAGTGTAGGCTGAACAACGCTTTCTATTTGAATGCCCAGCACATACCACTCAAAGAAATTTGCTATACTCAAGTGCTGGCATGGCAATTAACAAACTCGACCTGGGAATATTTTCAAAGCACTCTTTAAAAACGAAGAACCCTCTATCATTTAAATGTCTGCACCTACTATCTGCATCAAAGTAGTTTCGGAGAGCAAAGCCATTGAAATTCCACATACCGAAATCTCGTTATTATTGTTCTTTTTTTCTAATAGCTTTGAAAAAAATCTTTTTTTCCTTTTTCTTCGATGTATGTTAGTTTAGTTTAGTTTGTTTTGTTCCTCGCCATTCTTTGTAATAAGTTGTGCATTTATGGCAATTACAACGATAATAGTACTTTTGGGGATACCATCCAGTAAAGTTTCGCTGCTAGAAATGAAAGTGAATCATTCAAAGAAAAATATTGGAGTTCTATGGAAACATTCTGAATTCATTCAGTCAATGAAAACCAAATTGAATCGATCAAAATGAAAGAAGGAAACGAAACCAGAAAAAGGCAATTAATAAATAAATCATTAGTGAACACGATAGTAAATGATTGGAGTAAACCACTGAAGAGGTCTAGGAACTAGTTTGATTCAAATCACAGTAGGCCGCTCACTTCCGTGTCACCAAACAGTGTGAAACATGAACTCGTCTCCCTCCAACGTGAAAACACTTGAATGGAAGAAGTAAAACGCACGGAAAAAGATAAAGCCTTTTTCTATTCGGATGTATTCACACATTTGGTAAGAATTATAATTTTGCAACTTCCTTAGGATGTTCATGTTTGCCATTTATTCAACCAGCTTTCGATTTGTTATTTGTTAAAATCTAGGCCTATTTTAATTGAGTGTTGATACATCTTAATCCATGTCTATTTTGTTTTGTCAGGAACTTTTCCATACACAAAGCGTAAGATTACATTAAAAGGTGAGAAATAACTGTTTACATTTAAAATCACCAATTATGACTTCATGTTTTGCAACTTCTTGAGAACTTGAGCAATAAGAAGAACAGATTTTAGTTTTGGAAGTTTTGTTGAATCATACAATGGTGTTTTGATTTGTACTTACCATTATGCCCTAATCATGGTGAGATGAGTTGCGAATTAAAAGAACAGGGTTCCAGGGAGTCACAGACTCCAAGTATGTATGCCAATTGCGTAAGTCATTACCTGATGTTCTCCCATTGCTTTGATGTAGCTCCATGCCAGATAGACTGTACTCCACGTTTCTGGCACAGATAGTGTTTGTGTGGAGAACAAGGGCTTTATTGTTTAAGAACAATAGTTGCTATTGTTTAGGACAAACTGGCCAGGGTCTTTTCCTTTCACTGCCAAGAATACAAACTGGCTAGCATACACCCTTATTTTCCAGAACATCCTAGGATTTTGTTTTACTTCAATCAAGCAATCAAATCTGACAGCTGACATCCACAGATATATGGAATATCAAAATATTAAATATGGAAAATGAAAATCACGACCCAGTGCTAAATCGATTTTCTCAAAAATTCTTCTGGTTCTTCTCTCACTTCTCAACCCTATTAGTAGTTGGGCGGTGAGTATCCTCCTGGTGTGAGAAAATTGTTGGTATAAAGCAATTCCAGTTTAGTTGTTAAAGAACCCGGATAGGTTGGTCTACATTGATGACTGGTAATACTTTGGGTCAGCCAATTTAGACTACATCTACACAGTAGCAGATCGCTTTTGATCCGACACAAAATTGATGCGGTTCTGCATTCCCTTATATGGCGGGGATGGCCTAGTGGTTTGATCACTTGACCCTTGTTCGAAGGGTCCCGAGTTTGAAACCACCTTCAGACCTGTCACAAAGTGTGCGGAGAGAATTAGCCAGCTCTCTGTAATTCCAGGCAAAAAGGCAAAAGGAATCACGAGGTGTGGTCACATCGAGAGGAAGGACCAGGGTCGCACTGCTCGATTAGTGAACCTATTCAGTGGGCCCTTTGTGCTTAGCACATAAACCCATACCTTGCGAAGATAGTAAGCGTGTATGCCTATATCATATCATATCATATCATATCATATACGAACATGAAGTGATCCAATACACTTTTACTCCGCCATCCGCATCAAAAACTAGTTTCGATTGGATCCCTTTTGTGTCAGATCACTTCTGCTCTGCTGCGTGTAGATGCAAGTGATTTACACCATTTTAGTTCGGATTCATTATGAGGATCAATAACAATAGAACAGCACATGATGAGAAGTGGAAACAAAAGTGTAACCGCTTTTGTCTGATACCTCATAGACAGGAGGGTGATCCGTATAACTTTGCTCCGCTACCGTGTTAACGTAGACTAAATCAACTGCCCCAATAGCTGAGTTGGTAGAGAACTAATCTAGCAAATCAGTTGTCATAGGTTAAAATCCTGCTCGGGATTATTTTCCATTCTCACAAATTAATTTAGTTGATTTTCCAAATCCTGTTTCTTCTCAAATTACTTTTCCTACGTGCAGCTGTGGAGACCCCGGATAAGTTGGTCTCTTCATTCTGTGAGTGGGGGTAAGATGTATGTGATTGATATGGCTTGAGTTTCTCTAAAGCTTCAGTGATGCAACTGTAGTAAAGTTGAGTACCAATCTAGAGTTTATGGGTTCTAGTCATACTCTGGTCATTTTCATTCTCAAGAGTTATCTTGAACTAGGTCAATCAAGGAGCTTGATTGATCAAACAGATGTGTTACAATCATTTCATTTTATTTCTCTACATTACTCATGTATAGAAAACCAGGCTTGAATGCAATCTTCTGATACGTTCATAGTTTGGAATGATTAGGCAAAAATAAAGACTTAATTTGTTGACAGAATAGATATCACCGATTCGTAATTGAATTCATTACATTTCACTTTTTCCTACTAGGCTTAAGCTGATCATCTTATTAGTGCTTATCATAACATTAGGTAACTTATTTCATCCTTCCCTTATAATCTCTTATCATCCCTATCTTATCTCCTTTTGCTTGCTTTCATATCCTTGTCATGTCTTAAAAGTTCCTGACTTAATCTAAAAAACTTAAACTAAAAGTCTTCTTGGCTGCTTATAATGAGCATATACAAAACATGTTATTGTTCTACGGGATAAGTAGTAGGATTATTCTTGTCTTGGTTAGATTCATTGTTTGTCTGTGAAATTTCATGATTGTATACATTCATTGTTCTTGATATCTATGATAAGACTGTTTTCATACTATCATTTCGAAGTCTTTGATCAGTGTAGAATTCAAGGATAGCAAGGAAAATCAGAAACATAGCTTAACTTACTTAAGCCATTCGTCTGACACCCATTGTAGTAGTGAGTACTTTAGAAATGGAAAAAAATGAAACCTATCGAATCGTTATTGTCAATATAGCATGGCTTTATTTCTAATACAGTTATGGTAGCATGCACCGCCTCCAGTTCACTTGTTTGATTGTACACATGAATTCTACAGATTGTCTCACATTTGAACACTTTTCGTGTTGGGGATATGAGCAACAACTTTTTTCTTCATTTATTACTTGAGTACCTACTCATTGCACATGTATTTCCACCATCTTTTGAATCACCAAGACGTTATTGTCCCAAAACAATTGATTTAAAAGTTGACGTATCCCAAAAAACTTCAGTTCAAAGCTTGATATGTGGTGGCATCAACCCTACAGCTTACAGAATTTCTAGCAACCAACAGCTTGTTTACAGGTTTCTATAAGCACTGCTTTGACTGAATCGTTCAACAAGTGGTGGACGCCCAGATAAGTAGGGGTCGCGGTCATTCCCTCATTATTCTTAAAAGTAATTGTCTTTAGTTCTAAAATAATAGCATATTTCACATGATTTTATTTCAGGCAATGGGCTCATCCTCAATAAGTGCAGAAGTGTCTGCCACTACTGAGCTCAACGTCAGATTTTTCTACCTTCTTTTCATTTTGATTTTGATTTCATTGAATTAAAACTTTGGTCACTGGTAAATACTATAGATTAGAAATAATTGAGTTTAGGACACATGGAAAGAACTCTAAAGAGCTGTCAAACCATGTTCCCCTTTACATAGTTTTAATGCCAATTTACAATAGATATGAAACTTTCTTTCTTTCAATTACTCTAACTTGTCCTTTTTAGATAATGCCATCAAAATGAACCCAGCAAACCCAACCAACAACTGGACATTAATTCCCTGCGATGGATGATCTGAGAAAGCAGAACTTGAAATCGATTGTCGCTCAGAGATTGGCACTTTTCAACGCTTTGCAACAAGGAAGACCACGTTCGGATGATGGTAGCCCGGTTCTGTACTCCCAAGGCGAATTCATCTTTAATTCCAGTTTAGATTCTACAGTTATTTTGGATATCAAGAAGGCTCAGCAGAAGAGGAAGGCAAGGGGGGATAACTCTGTTTACGAAAATTGCATTATAACTGAACACTCGGCTGCCAGTGAACCAGAGCATAGAAAAAGCAGCTCAAAGGAAAATTCAGATATTATTTACTCTGCACGTAAAAACTACAGTTTGACTGAAAATTCGGCCCACAATAATCCAACAAACGAAAATTCAAATACATATACAATTTTAGCTGACGGTTAAATCATAGGGGATATACCAATGGAAGGCAGTCGCCGTATTAATTCATTCATATCGAATGATAACCCGCATCAGAGTTACACCGTAAAGCAGTTGCGGTCATTATTTGATGGGAGTGCTGTCAAGCTTACTGCTAGAAATTCGTTAGAGCGCAATGCCAGGCTTGATGCGAACGGGAATATTGGTAAAGCCTCAGTGGTAAATAAGAATTCATTGGGGAATACAGTCGATGGTATTACTGGTGTAGAATCTACATTAGCGACCCAGCATGAAATTTCTGAAGATAACGAGCAAATCATTGTTGCAGAAAAACCCGTTTGCACAGAGAAAACAGTTCTTGTTGATGATAACAAAAACTCTCTGAAAAACACGAATAATGTTGTAATTGATAAAGATCAAAATAATGCCGGCAAAGAAACCGCACAATATGAGGAAATCAAAAGTTTCCAAGAAAAAACTGCAATTATTACACGAAATATCGAAAATCGTGAGGAAAAGATTGATATGAAAGCAAATGCAATTGCAAAGGAGCCCTTGTCACAACAAAAATCCAGCAAAAAGGAGGCTTTACTGCCCACCAAACCTCTTAGACGCCCTTCTAAAGACTTGCCTTCAATTGACAGAGTTGAAGGGACAGAAGTTTCAGCAGAACCAGATTTCTCATCAAAGCCTGTCCCAGCTGGTCCATCCTTATCGAACCAATTAGGACGTACTCAATCTGTAAAACCTCAGTCCGTTGTGGATGACTCTGTCTCAACCAAGGAACGGTCTCATTCTCTACCACCTCAGTCTAGAACACCTAATGGTGACTCTGTCCCAAACCAGCCTCTGGCACATTTCGGCACTCTTAATTCTTTACTTCTTGAGTCCCTACCCGTACAAGCTGTAGCCCATCACTCGCCACTTCAGCGTGAGACACCCCATCCTGTGTCAAATAAGCCTACATCGCCTAAAACTCCACTGCTGCCGCCTTCGCAGCAACCACCAAAGCTGCCATCATCTCAGGGAGCACTCAACCCTTCTTCTAATCAGCAAGAGAAAGCGAGCGCAGAGCCAAATTCCCTTCCAAACAATCACGAACATACAAAAACTAGAGCAGAAGCAATCAAATCCGTTTACGTTGACCCTTCGTTTAAAGTCAGTGAAAACACGTACGAAAACACCAAACAAGCCGAGCAAACTACTCCTAAAAAGCGCACCTTAGGCCGAGGGGAAATCAAACCTTACGAAGTGGTTGACTTGGTGCAACAGATGAATCCTGAACAACCTTCAGTGCAGAAGGAAGATTTGGATCTTGATAAATCGAAGAGAATCGAATCAATGTACGTTGATACGCACAAAAGCTTTGACTCCTACTCCCACGAGGGTGTCGATGGTGATGGTTACCAAACGATACCTGAGGGTGACGAAGTAGAGGATAAGTCTTTAGATAGACATGAATACGACTTGTCAAACTTAAATTCATCAGACTCGAAAGATACCTCATTGAGCATGCCAACTTCTGAGTCTGACGAACATCGTTTTGGCAAATTAAAGAGTTTGGGTAAGGTGAATAGTCTCAATTCTTCGATGGAGAACAGTTTCATGTCGGTGTCAAGTGCGTGTCAGTCGGATTTAGGAGAAGGTTGGGATTCGGATGAGTTTGATTATGACACGGATGATGAGGTTTTGGAAGACACAAGACCAAGAGCAAAGGTTTGCACATTTACGTATTATTTGTTCTCATAGTCTCAAACTTATGCTGTCTGTATATTATGCCGTGTGTATATGATTAGGGGGGCGTGTATTGAACGTATTATACGCTATTTTATAAAGAACCTTTTATAAGGAATCTAGAACTAGGATTTCTTGTAAAATACAATGGATTCTTTTGATCTATTGTTTTCTGTCACAATAGAGAGCAATAGAAAATTTAAGGAACTTTTTGTACTAGGCCTTGAGGTAGGTTCCTTATAAAATAAAAAGCGTGTATGCCTGCCGCTGTTACGAATCGACCCTGAGTTGAGCAGTGCATCTGTGGAGTGAGTTGTGGAGTCAGCTATCTCCAAGGTTATTCGTACAGACGCTGGCCTTGCTTAGATCGAACCAAACTAAAGGTAGGTATGTAAGTTTATCTTTAACTTGCTGCCCTAAGACATTTATTTCCAGCAGGGACATGGATCCCCTAGTTAAACGTAGGACAGTAGTGTGTTGTTTAGTCATTGGCTCGAATGTCACCCATTCAGATGTTGACCTCAGAGGACCAAGCTCAACTTCAGCTGCACAAAGCGAACTGCTTCAGCGGCTCGGCTACTAACCCCGTATTATATGCTTTTGGTGAAGTGCAAACAAAATTTATTTCTAAAATCATTTTATCTTCATTAATCCATATTTCACTGGTTCAGTGAAAGATTCGTGGCGATGACTTCTTGTAAGTGATAATCATGACGAGAGGTTCGTGTAAGTGATAATCGTGACGATGACTTCGTGTAAATGATTATCATGACGAGAGGTTCGTTTAAGTTCACCTTCAACATTTCTTTAACTTGGACGTGCAAAAAGATTTCATTGCTATTAGTTACAGATCTTTCTCACGAGTTATTTCGTTTCACTTTCAAAGTGCATGAAAAGAACATGTAACTCACTTCTTGTAATAGGATGCAAGCTCTTGTATAAGGTCCTTTCAGCCAACTTTGGTATCGGAATAGCGGTGGGGTGTAGGTATTTTGTACGAAATCTGTACGGATATGTGTAGCTCATATAGGTTGGGTTTTCATTGTAAATCTCTCAAAAGTATTAAGATTTTACCGTCAAATCTAGATTGTCTTTAAGTCTTTTTGAAATGACAAAGGAAAGAAGCCTACTTTGACTCGGTTGAGAGTTTATCCTAAATGTTTGCGCCTGCATAAGGTAAAGAATTTCGACCACCAAATGTTTTTTTCAAAAGGTAACTGTAAATCTCTCTCCATATTTCGTAGGGTATAGGAGAGTTCTTGGAATTCTTAATAAAATCATTAGTCAAGTAGTTAGAGGACTTGAAGACCATCAAGTCACCCCCTCGCCTCGTTTTGATAAGAATATTTAGAGTCACTCTCTCAAGCCTAGTGACACTAGTGTTGACTCTATGAGGAAAGAATGCCTGACTTCATGAAGAATACTACAGCTCAAACAAACAAATCGCAGGTGGAAGTTTGTGGCAGCTTAGCTGCTGATGCGGACCTGCAGTTGCTAATAATGTTTTGTATTTGCTAATCAAGAAAAATTAAAGATTTGTAGCAATGATTTTGAAAGATGGCTATCGAAATTTTCAAATACGTTTGGATTCATTATTTTTGAAGGACGCATCATTATTTTCTTCGCACTCAATAAAGTCGTTCAAGCACGAAATTATATATTGCAGATATGGAAAAAGTATTACGTTTTATATCCTTTAAAAGAGTAGGTGCTTCGTCTTGTTATAAAATCAATTCAAAGAGCTTGCAGACGTTAATGCAAATGGCTGTACAAGTGAACGAAAAAAGGAATGAAAAGTTCTTCATCCATGAAATTCATCAAGACATATTATTACAGTAAACAACCAGGCGAACAAAGGAAGTAAGAGACAAACTGTTTATAAAGCACAAAACTGATGATATAGCTATGCACTGAAAAGCACATTTTATATATAAAGCACTGCAATTATACTAGATGTATAAACACTGACATTTGATTGAATATTGTGCTTATTTCAAAATCCATGAACATGCACACTACCAGAATAGTAGTTCGAATAGAACGTTCGAAAATTGAGTAAATATTACGCAGTGAAATCCGTTAATCTAAACCTACAGAAGCTTGGCGATTCGTTCTTTGTATGAAAGAAGCTTTTCAACTGCGATTCGTAATGCCGCTGTGAATTTTAACTAGTACAAACTGAGGTAGTGAAAGAGAATATAGCTTGTAATATGCAACGTGAAAATCCGACTGAACGGAATGGCTGTTCAAGGCGAAATAGGATTGAAGTGGATGATTTCTCAGGAGACGATGATGATTTATTTGGCGATTATGATGATGATGACGACGGTGATGATGAGGTTTTTTATGATGATGATGATGGAGATGATGATGTTTTTGAAGGTCCAACCACAGCTGCAGGGCCTTCGGTTTGTTTATTACAGTTCATTGAACATTTTGCTATGTTTTTAGGGAACAGGTGCACTTTGTGTGTGGAATTAACTCGCGAATCAATCAATTAAAAGTAAACAGATCATACTTACAGCAAGAAATGCAGTCTTGTGGCTCTTTTAGATTACTGTGGGGTCGCTATTTTGCATTTCATTTCCTTTTTAGAGTTAATTTTTGTTTTAGTGCCTCAATAACGAGAGGCCTATATTCTAATCTATTCGCATCTTACTCCGTTCATTGATTGTCAATCGGTGCTTGGCTGCAGCTAATTCAATTCAATTGTGTCAAATTATTAAACTTAGAATGTTTCATTGATTTCTAGCTGCTTATACGTTTTATATAAGACTAGCGTCTACCGCAGGGCGCTGCGCGCCCTTGCGGTGTCCACTTTCTCAGTGCTTTGCACTTCGCTACGTCCATTTCCTCAGCGCTTCGCGCCTCGTCTTCATAAATTCCGAGTTTTTACCGACTTTGAAAGAACACTTCTATGCCAACTAATATAACTTTCATGACAACAAATACTTCTTTTGAGACACTTGTTCTATCAATTTCTTCAGCCCTTCGGAAGCAATCAACTCAAGTCCTTCACTCTGTCTTTTCTTCTCTTTCTGGATGAGACTGAACATCTCTGGATCATCATCTTCAAGAGATTCATTTCCAGTCCACAAGCTTCTTCTGTTGGCATCTATCAAAGTCTTAGCAACATTTGAATTGCTGCCCTTCAGCACCTATAAAATAAATTTCAAGAAATGAGCCAGGCAAAATTTCAATCACAAATTTCTCCTTCAGTTCAAATTCACCAGAGCTCTTCAGCCCACCACGCTCAAATTTGGGTAAAAATTAGTTTGCTTTCTCCAAAAGTATTTAAACACAAGGAAAGTTCACCAACGTAAAACTCCTACCGAGCAACGCATTTTAAACGTATTTTTTCAGAAGAGTAGAGGATGGTAAGCTGGTGAAAAATCACCTCAGACGTGAGAAACTAGCCTGCGTGCAAACTTCACAAAGAGGGAATAGTAAATTTTACAATTCCCTTACAATTCCCTCGTTGTGAAGTTTTCACGCAGGCTAAGAGAAACAGACAGGCTGAAATATCAAATCCAAGCATTCTCTCAGAAAAGTATGTTGAAGCTAGTTGTTGTCTACGTAGGAAATTCAGGTGATATGACATAGGCCTATTTCGTCTTATATACCAATTAGTTTGGTTTATTGATCCAGTGAATAGAGACCATTGACAAGACTACCCTTGTCTAGTTAGCTACAGTGCAGTGTAGTACAGTGTAGAAATTGAATGTTGAACTGCTATTGCCTTGCATTGTTCAAAACTAGCCTCAGTAAAACGTAAATAGTGAATATTCCATCGGCACAGACAATCTAAGGCAAATTTGTTCTTCGAAGTAACAAATAAATTATCCAAGTTAAGCCTACAACTGCTTTCCATTGATATTACTTTGATATTTTATCACATGTTTTAGTTGATTTTTAAGGACTTGCCTCACTAACTTGAAAAGTGCATTTTATCTACGTATCAAAAACATACCAAAAGGCCTCCCGAGCCTCAGCCACAGACAGAAGAGCAAAACGTAGTTAACCTTGTCTTTAACACTTGCTTGCTAAAATTCCCATATTCTCTGAAGACTTTGTTATACACTTAACTAGTGTCTGCTGACGGTTCGAAATTTGATTTATAATCCAAAACATCAAGATTAGAATGTCTATCTGCAAATATAAAAATAGAGTAAAAATCAAATTTCACTAGAGGCACATAAGTGATGGGGCAAAAGAGTTCAGCTGCTGGGGCAATTTAGGGGGCCAGTGGGGATTGTCCCACCCTTTTGTATGTTAAGAAATGCCCTGACTTTTCTTGTTTTCTGGGTCTGCTTTTGACCACTTAATTTCGAATGAATGTTTTCTGTTGATATTTGATGCTTTAGAAATAGTGAGATCTAACTATGTTTGAAAGAATATTTGTTAACTCCAAAATAGTCGTTACTGAAAGTGTCAAAAATCTTTCGTACGTAAGTTGGTATATTTGGTATCGACAAAAACTATTTTTAGTGTGTTGAAGGCAATACTTCACTCAAAAGTGACTTATCAAACGTGTTTTCTTTTCGCCGGCGCACACGATATGTTTTGACGAAGTACGAGCTATCATGTGCTCGCTGGAAATGAAGCCTGGCTTTTTGCAGGCTAGAACGTTTAACATGAACTCTCTTAATCAATATTGTACAAGCATGTTTGCAGGACTGCTTAATTACTGATTGAAAAACAGCATACGAACGACCTAACCATCTGTTTAGGCGTTGATTTGTAAACTTATCTAAACGATTCTCGCGGCTGACTTAGGCCTATTGCAAAGACTTTAAAACTCCTTTTAACACAAAGGAAAACATAAATCTAAATTTCCATGACCAATTTCTTTTCTTGTTTGATCGCTTTACTGAGAATTGAATGTCCAGAAAATCAAGCATTGAAAAATTTGAAGCTCATAAATAATGCAAGGTGTCCTAGATTATTATTTTAGTTGACCAAAATCTTGATGAAAACACAGAAAGCTTTGCATAATAAACTGCACACTTCATTGTTCTCTAAAAACAGCTTTAGACCACAAAACTAATCATTTTCTTGTTTATCTTGATGTTGATGTTGTGTTCATGAAATGAGACTTTATTACAGGCGAAAATATTGACTTCTGAAGATAGGATGGTGTTGTCTACAACTTTGTTATGTTTCTAAGGTTTTCGTTGCAAGTGCATAGGTGGCATCTGTAAATTAAGAAAATTCGAGTGGTCATTGCAGTCGATTGTGGTGGTCTGCGACCCTGAATCCTTATGGCAGAAAAATTATAGCATTTTTATAAAAATCTCTACGATCTTCTTTTCAAAATATGCCCATCTCAAACCTTTGACAATTCAACCGGTTTCACACCTTTGAAAGTTCGGCCTATCTCTCACCTTTGAAAATTTAGCCTACTTCACACCTTTAAGGCCTGAGGGTGAACTGGACGTTAACTATGCACTGAGTTCTATCGAATGAATTAGAATGTCTTTATGAATGAATATAATAGTTTTTCGTCGAATCCTTTATCGAAATAACTTAATGTAGCTAATTAACTTCGGACTAGAATACATCGAACAAGCATATAGAAACATTTGTGCCCAGTTGTTCAAATATGTATATTAAGGCAAACGATAAGATAAAGGCCTTTGCACTGTCACAGCACAGCATTTTTAACACCAGAGCAACTGTGGAAAGATCCCAAGTAGGCCCGATGCTTTCCCTAGTAGTGAAAGAGAAGAGCTTCGCCAGTATTTTGGGCCCTTTTGGATTATAATTTCCGTAACTATATTACATTCGCAAAAGACAAATAGTTAACGAACATGGCTATATCATAGGTGTAAATATATGGCATAATTATTTCGTTTTTTCAATTCTTAGTGATTTTATGATCTTGCAGATTTAGAACAGTAATACTGCAGACGGCTATCGTATTTGTGCCAGCCGATACTTTTGTAACAAGTTGTGGTACTTTGCTTGCTGACCCGTGACACCAGGTTCTAGAGAGGGGATATCGAGGATGTAAACTTACTCTTATTAAGAATCCCTCTGTTGAGGCTTTGCTACCTGTGTAGGCTGTAAAATAGTGTTTGACACCTTTTAGTAATGCCCCCAGTGGTGGAAGAGGCTGTGCTTGCGCAGCATTTGATTTTAGTGGTTTTTGATAGGTGTCAAACAATCTTTGAATTGTGTATTTTATGATGCAAATAAAGTACGGCGAGAAAAATATCTGAAACTTTGGGGGGTGCTGTTTTTGTGACACCCATCGAATGATACGGTATCGTTGATATCTTCCTAAACTTAGCTATCTTTACTTTTCGCTCATTGCTTTTGCGATGAAATATTTTTTGTTTCTCTAGCCACGATATAATTTGTTACCGTGTATCGTATCCACTAGTTTGATAGGTGCTGCACAGCCAGTGTAGCGATACCCTGGAGGGCAAATTGGGCCTCATGATCACATACAGTACTTATAAACTCAAAGAGATATGAAATCTTTTGTTCACATTTATGAAGTGAAATCGCTCTGTTGTAGGTTTTGAACTTCGGGCTGCTTTGTTCAAGTTTCGGGCCTTTATACGATGATTAGGTTCTATTGCATTCAACCATTGAAGTTTATTTTCGATTCCGAGTTCGTCATGACAACATTTGCATATATTTCGGACGCAGGTGTCTTAAGATTATACAATTTTCTCTGGAGGAATTCATCAAGAATATTCTTGAAAGTTCAGTTTCCAAATCTGCTTGATGCATCAAAATAGCGCAGGACTTTAATTATCGCTGTTAGGGGAAGTTTTTCATGTAGGATGCTATTTTCAAACAGAAGACATTTCGAGCAGTTCTAGAGTGGAGTGGAGTATTTTTCAAAGAAGCTAGGCCTACATTTCATCGTAGAAGACATAATTGCGTCATCATTATTACGATATTTCTTGATATCGATTAATCTTCGTGCTGCGAGTCTACTGCGATTGTTTTATTCATAATTGTGGAATATAATTCTTCTGTCTGTCTTGAAAGATTCTGAATTCATCAAAGAACTGTTAATTACAATACTTATACTGGCAAAAATATGAGAAAGGTTGGAACTTTTCAGTGTTTTGGTTATTGTTTACTACGAAATGCAAATTCCGGGAGATGACGAATGAGGTTGATAAAGTTGGTTATTTTGATAAGTTCAGCTGTATTTCATTATAAATGGAAACTTGCAGAGCTTGCCTCGTCGCCTGTACTACTTGGGTAAGACTTGATGGTTTTAGACAGTTATACTTTTGTATTGGGGGAATATAAGTCTTTTAAGTAGTAAATGGATCCTAATAGGAAAGTGGTTGAGGTAGTACTGTAAACTTTAAACACGATCATTTCAAAATCATAGCAGCCTTAATGGATCCTAATAGAAAGGTGGTTGAGCTAGAACTGTAAACTTAAAACATTTTTTCTCAAAATCACAGAAGATCGTTCAGCTTTTAAGTAGATCGTTCCTAATAGGAAAGTGGTGGAGTTAGTACTGTAAACTTAAAACGTGTCATTCTCAAAATCACAGCAGATAGTTATGTCAAATTAGCAGGGAAGATACTTCATACCTATTGCCAGGTTTTGACAAAAGCCACTTCTAAACTTTTTCATATTTTAAAGAAATACCTCCAGAGATGATAATTTGGTTAGTAATATTGTAACTTTTGAAAAATATTCTCTAAAGAAGATTGAAAATCTAAAATTTCAATTCATCTAATGCAACTCGAGGCGTGACTCCCCGCTGAGTAAGAGATCTGCATTGTGCTACTAATACAATTAGAAACCTTAACGTGTTAAGGCAACCACTGTAATTGCAAAAGGAGATGATTTTGAGCTACATTTCTCCTTTTAGCAGATTCTGTTCGAACTCTTATTGAATTTCAATTGTTGTATCCTAAACCATGAATGTTGAAATTGAATGGTAGTAAAGTAGAATGAAGTGCAGATGAACAAGAGCTTTATATCATGAACAGTTTTGTTAAAGATCATATTTTATGGCCACGAACAGTTACCATTTCATTCAAATGTAAATTCTCACAGCAACATTAGAATATACCCAGGCCTCTAAATATTTTGAATAAGTTGTTAATGAAACTTGTACGCAAAATTCTCCTCTCTCCGTAAAGATTTTCTTTTCGATTATTTGTTTTTTCTGTTTTATTTGCTAATTCTATTTTCTATGTTAAAATGTAAGGGGGTAGTCATGATATCTTGCTCCTCCTGGTATCGTCCTTGTAGTGTGGTACGGTAGTTCGTAGTTAGTGTTTTAGGTAATTTGTGATGTTAAACTTTTATATTGAATAAAAAAAGTTTTGTTTCTCTTGTATTGCAATATTGATCGTGCCAAATTATTTTTGTAGACGTTCGATGGTGATGTTTCAAAAAAGAAGATTTTTAATATCGTCAATGAAATCTTAACAACAGAGAAAGCGTAAGTCAATTGTTTGATATTATTACCTACGTTACTAAAACGTGAAACGAGTAGAAACGTATTGGAAACGTATTGGAAACGAATAGAAACGATTAGGAAAGTACAGTGGTACTGGAACGACTAAATCGTTACTAAAACGTGAAACGAGTAGAAACGAACAGAAACGTATTGGAAACGAACAGAAACGATTAGGAAAGTACAGTGAATAATGGAAAGACTTAGTCTATTCACTCCCTTATAAGCGGATCCATACCTACAATCCCTGCCAAAAGTCTTGGAACACTTGCATGATTTTTACAGTTTCCTGCATTCTGGTCCACTCCCCTCCCCCTTTACAATTTTGTTTCTGATAACAACAATAGGCCCGATAACATTCAGCTAGTGTTTGGTGTAGTCTCAAAAAGTTACTTTTGTAAACAACATTGTTTTGAGGGGGGGAAGGCGGGTTTAATCGGAAATAAAATGCTAAGAAAGCTGGAAAAGTAGTTATATGTTGAGAAAAACAAGGGTGTTCGAACTACTTTTGGCGGGGATTGTAGTTCCAACCTTCTACTCGTTTCCTACCTGTTTCCGACTAGTTTCCTGCCTGTTTCTACTCATTTCCTACTCGTGTCCTACACGATTTAGCCATTTACATTTCTCAAGTTCCCCAGTTTTGATTGTGATATTTTTGTTTTTAGATATGAAAAGAGACTGCATTTATTGGACAAGGTAAAGACAGATTGCAAGGCTTAAGTCCTCAATCTTGAATGTTGTTATTTTTATTCCATATTTTCATTATTTCTTTCCAACCTCCCTTGTATTTGTTTTGATCCTTCCTCTTCTATTTGTCAAAGTTGGAGAATAATATGGCTGATAAAATGTCGCTACCCTCCTGATGTACTACTCTGTTGAGTTTCAGACGCAAAGTTTGAGTGATATCATGTTTCGAGTTTCAGATTTTTCTCACTATCCTTGAAACATCTCTTTATCTTTTTCTATGGGTTTCCTTTTTTCTATTTACTTTTTACTAAATCTTAAGCAGCCATTTGCTTTGCTTTTCATATCAAAATTTTCGAAAATCATTCAGGACTTCCTAACAATTCAAGCCCATTCATCGAGTTTAACATTTGATTTTGTATCTTGATTAAAAACACATCGCGATGTAATTCAATTGATTTTTTCTTCAGGTTTTTCAAGCCAAGTTGATGAAAGAGGCGAAAGAAAATTCCAGCATCCCGGAGAAAGTCATACAAGAAATATTTTCCAATTTGTCTTCAATTTACATTTTTCACTCGACCATGCTGCTGCCAGATTTAGAAAAGAGAATTTCGAATTGGTAATTAATAGGTTTTCAGATTTATCGAATTCGGCTTATTAGCTAGACCTTTAAGACCTTTATACATTCGAGAACTTAATTCGAGACTTAATTACTATAGCTGTGCAGCCTCTATTGATTTTCCGATTTCTCGAATACAGCTCAATAGTTATCATTAACTCTGTTGTGACTGTCCGAATTTTACATTAAACTAGGACGAAAATCCACTGATTGGGATGAGACCTGCTGCTTTGGCTGCTTTGGCCTTCATCCTTGACGTTCCCCAAATCATTACTCTAGATTATTAAAGAACGAAGTCAAGCACTTTGATATCATATTCCAAGAAATCCTTCTACAAGGTTTATTTGCTTTCTTCTGAAGTATGTTTGATTGAACATTTTTGAGAGTATCATTAATGATATCCGAAACCCGACTTGGCCTATTTCGATCCACATCTTGGTATATAAATCTGTTGTGTTTTTGTTTCGTTCTCTTTCTGACGTATTACTCTGTTGAGTGTCAGATGTAAAGCTTGAGTAACCTGTGTGTTCGTTTCGCTGTGTTTCTGATATTTCTGGCTATTTTGAAACCCAACTTGTTATATTTCTTTTCGATCTGTTTTAGTCCAGAGTGAAATTTTAGAATAACTATAGAAATATCTGGAACGTAGCTGTTTAATTTCACGCAGGCTCGAATCCAGTTCTTTCATTTTTCATTCTCACAAATTAATTTGTTGATTTTCCAAATACTGCTTGTGGTCAGGATTAACTGTTTACTGAAGAATATGTATTAGACCAGGCTCTAACTGAGCAAGGTGCCACCAGAAGAGGTAGAAATTCTCATATAGTTTTTCTAGACCAGTTTTTTATGATGAATCCGAATTTCTTGGGTAAACAGGCGAATATCTGAGAAATTCTGAGAACGGGGGTAAAGTATGTCCAGATTTTGTAGAAATCACGTTGGAAGCGGTAAAAATTGCAGAACTGGATTACAAGTCGTTTGGAGCAAGCAGAATCTCCAAGCTGTCATAAAACATGTTTAATTTTAAAGAAATGCATAAAAAATCAGTTACCTATGTTTATTGGGTATGCCGTGACGACATAATCCAGGGGTAATACTGAAAAATGTATATAAATCATACCTAATCTTCATCGTCACTTTCATGACTGTCCTCTGAATATTCTTCAAACTCTAAATCAATAAACAGTTCTTTGATATCAGCTGGCATCACTCTTTCAAGCCATTTTGGTTGTAATTCTTCAGTCCATCCATTATCAAAAACCTCACCAAGCTGACTTTCAGGCTCCAAAGATGATCGCCATTGATGTGCAATAAAGTTTGCATGCAGGGAATGCAAATATAGTGCTTGCTTGTACGGTGGCAGTAATGAAATATTGCAAATCCTCTTTTGCTTTTCCAGCTTTGCATTAAAGATTGCATGTCTTGCTCTATTGACATTTTGTCCCTTGATCCCGTAGAGGTGCGAGACGTATTCCTTTAGCTCTATGCTCAAATCTTCTTCCAACGTTGAAGTTCTTCCCAACTTGCAGAAAGTTGCAACGAATTTTGGGTTTTTCTCTGTGAGTTTCCAGCAAACTTGCTTGCCTCTATGAAAAAATGCTGAGTTGTAGTCACAACCAGTAAATGCATGAAATCCAATAAGCGACCTTCTTTGCTCTGATGTTAAGTCAATATGACTCATCTTGAAAGCCTTTCTATTTCTGCCTGTATTTGAATCAAGTATCATTCTTTCAGCATCATGGACGAAGTGGGATAACGCAATCACCACGATATCAATGTCCCCAGAATGAGAGCGAATTATGGCCACTCCTTCTTCATTTCCTGTTAATACATGACTCGCATGTAGAACTACTTTTGTGTCGGCCTCCTCCTGTGTACTATTAAGATCTTGAATCTGAAGCACGGTTTCCCTTGTAACCATGATGCAATCTTGAAAGGAAGAGAACACGATACATTCGCTTCCTAATTTGACACAAGAACATCACGAATAAGCTCTATCATCCTTGTCTTGTTTTCACCATTGGCGAGAAGAACCTTAACATCACGAGGCAACTTCGATTTTGGTGACTGCACTTTGACTTTAGGCGCCATTCCT
Organism: Pelagia noctiluca; assembly: GCA_963924455.1. Taxonomy (NCBI): domain Eukaryota; kingdom Metazoa; phylum Cnidaria; class Scyphozoa; order Semaeostomeae; family Pelagiidae; genus Pelagia; species Pelagia noctiluca. The sequence continues at coordinate 9,081,281 of OZ004334.1, forward strand.
CGTCTGTTTCTTTCCACGGACTTGATGCTGTGTGGTGTATAACAGTCAGTAACAATATCAACTCTCCTGTAGGCTTTAGGGATGCAATCCAATACCTTCAAGGCTAAAGAACCATCGATTTTGAAAAGGCCTTGGAGTATCCACTGACATCTGTACCATTAAGTCTTGCTAATGCAGACGGCACAAGGCGAATGACGCAAAAAAGTACGTTAATGGACGTTCTTGTCAAAAAGTGCTCGCGAGATGATATGGACTGTGTTGCCCGCAAGAGAAACAGTTCTAGCTTACATTGTGGATTTGATGGCACTCATACGAACACTTACATCGATTCCCGAAACCATTGAAGCTTTAGCCTTGAAGGTATTGGATTGCATCCCTAAAGCCTACAGGAGAGTTGATATTGTTACTGACTGTTATACACCACACAGCATCAAGTCCGTGGAAAGAAACAGACGAGGAATGGCGCCTAAAGTCAAAGTGCAGTCACCAAAATCGAAGTTGCCTCGTGATGTTAAGGTTTTTCTCGCCAATGGTGAAAACAAGACAAGGATGATAGAGCTTATTCGTGATGTTCTTGTGTCAAATTAGGAAGCGAATGTATCGTGTTCTCTTCCTTTCAAGATTGCATCATGGTTACAAGGGAAACCGTGCTTCAGATTCAAGATCTTAATAGTACACAGGAGGAGGCCGACACAAAAGTAGTTCTACATGCGAGTCATGTATTAACAGGAAATGAAGAAGGAGTGGCCATAATTCGCTCTCATTCTGGGGACATTGATATCGTGGTGATTGCGTTATCCCACTTCGTCCATGATGCTGAAAGAATGATACTTGATTCAAATACAGGCAGAAATAGAAAGGCTTTCAAGATGAGTCATATTGACTTAACATCAGAGCAAAGAAGGTCGCTTATTGGATTTCATGCATTTACTGGTTGTGACTACAACTCAGCATTTTTTCATAGAGGCAAGCAAGTTTGCTGGAAACTCACAGAGAAAAACCCAAAATTCGTTGCAACTTTCTGCAAGTTGGGAAGAACTTCAACGTTGGAAGAAGATTTGAGCATAGAGCTAAAGGAATACGTCTCGCACCTCTACGGGATCAAGGGACAAAATGTCAATAGAGCAAGACATGCAATCTTTAATGCAAAGCTGGAAAAGCAAAAGAGGATTTGCAATATTTCATTACTGCCACCGTACAAGCAAGCACTATATTTGCATTCCCTGCATGCAAACTTTATTGCACATCAATGGCGATCATCTTTGGAGCCTGAAAGTCAGCTTGGTGAGGTTTTTGATAATGGATGGACTGAAGAATTACAACCAAAATGGCTTGAAAGAGTGATGCCAGCTGATATCAAAGAACTGTTTATTGATCTAGAGTTTGAAGAATATTCAGAGGACAGTCATGAAAGTGACGATGAAGATTAGGTATGATTTATATACATTTTTCAGTATTACCCCCGGATTATGTCGTCACAGCATACCCAATAAGCATAGGTGAATGATTTTTTATGCATTTCTTTAAAATTAAACATGTTTTATGACAGCTTGGAGATTCTGCTTGCTCCAAACGACTTGTAATCCAGTTCTGCAATTTTTACCGCTTCCAACGTGATTTCTACAAAATCTGGACATACTTTACCCCCGTTCTCCGAATTTCTCAGGAATTCGCCTGTTTACCCAAGAAATTCGGATTCATCATATAAAACTGGTCTAGAAAAACTATATGAGAATTTCTACCTCTTCTGGTGGCACCTTGCTCAGTTAGAGCCTGGTCTATATGGGGACTACTTTGGTGTTGCTTAGTTTTGTTTGCAACTTCTACCAAATTTGGAAATTTCTTCAATTTCGATACTTAATGGCTATCACTTTTATGTTTGATTTAGGTCAACGAATGAAAAAATTGGCGACATTTTCAAGACGCTAGGCCATTGCCTGAAGGTTTGTATGCAAATAATGTGATCTTCCATCACTTGAATAAAGCCACTCTTACATGGTCAGATTTGTTGAATTCGTTTAGTTGCATCAGTTTTTGCTTCAGATTTGTCGAATTGAATATGGCTTTTTCCGCCATTAATTCGTACGGCCATTCGATTGATCGAAAGGAATAGAACACGTCGAATTCCTGAAAAATCGAATTCAACAGTCTGACCATGGCATTAGTCATTCGATTTTTGCCCTCACACGGTCAGATTTTATCGAATTCGACATATCCAACCGTGTAAGAGCGGCTTAAGGCGATATTTAAGTTGATGGTTGAAAAATCGCCTGTTGCAAAATCGCCTATTGCTCCACATTTATGTTTATCAAATCCTCCAAACCAAAGAATCTTCATTGCTTAGCCCTACATAACAAACGACCGAATATATCGAATATTCTTAAACCCGTGAGAATTTTACAATATCTGCTTAAATGACAATTTGATGTGTAGCTAAAAACATATTTATGGTTGACTTGCGAGCGACTAAAGAACGGAACATTGAATGCCAGAAGAGTTGAGATTTCATCTTGTCAAGAGTTGAGATTTCATCAAACTACAGCTCTATCTTTTAAGGATAAGGAATGGCCGAAAGGATAAGGGATGGCCGAGTGGTTAAATCAATCGACCTTGGTTCAAAGGGTTCCGGGTTCGAAACCACCTTTAGACCTGTCTCAAAGTGTGAGGAGAGAATTAGCCAGCTCTCCGTAATTCCAGGCCAAACAGGCATAAAGAATCACGAGGTGTGGTCAAATCAAGAGGAAGGACCAGAGTCGCACTGCTCGATTAGTCTACCTATTCAGTGGGCCCTTTGTGCTTAGCACATATACCAGTACTATACGAAGATAGTAAGCGTATTTGCATATCAACCTATCAACCTTTGAAAGATGAGAAAAAAATACTTAAGAAGGATTAGTTATCGCAACGTCTGAAAGTAATTTTCATTCTTGTCTCAACTTTTAAATAGCTTATAACGTTAGGATAATTGGCTGTCGTATCAAGTCTGTATGGAAGGATATTTATCAGACAATTTTGATATCTTTTTGTATCTCAGCTGTATACCGACTATGTGAAGAACTTTGACCATGCAACATCAACATTAACCCAATGGATGAAGAAGTCTCCTAAATTTGCCAGCATTGTTGAAGACATCCAGGTAAGCTTACCAGGCATGCTACTTAGATGTTTAATGTTTAGACGAATCGTCATCATCAGTGATAATGAATAGAGATATTTACAGATAGGTAAACAATCCTACAAAGTGTGGCTAAGACTACGTGTACACGGTAGCTGAGCAATAAGATGTGGATCATAGTTATGTGGATCACCCTACCGTCTATACGGTGGCAGGGTCAAAGCGGATAAGCTTTTGTTTACATAACTCATCACGGGCTTTGCTATTGTAAAACACCCTCGTAATGAATCCAAACTAAATTAGTGTGGATCACTGGCGTCTACATGCGGCAGAGCAGAAGTGATCTGACACAAAAATGATCCCAAACGAAATTAGGTCGCTTTCAGAGCAGGATCAAAATTAATATGGATAGCGGAGCAAAAGTGTATTGGATCAATTCGTGTTCGTATAAACGGAAGGCTGATCCGCATAAATTTTATATTGGATCAAAAGTGATAGAAAAGACCTAGCATCAGGGTATGCAAAAACACTAAGATATCTTAATTATTACGGAGTGATAAAGGAATGTACGAATGTTTCTTTTTATCATGAACCACTGACATTCAATGAAGTGCATTAAACAATGGATAAAACACTTGGCTATTCGTTTCAAACTATAGACTGGTGGTTCTGATCTCTCTGCAATTTCAGTTCAGGAATATTCAGGAGTTTTATTTTAGATTATTCAGTAAAAGTTTTTGATCGAACGATTGTATTTTGAATTTTGGAAGAGCAATCCAGTTTTTTCTGCAGATAATTTTGCAAGATAACTTTTTCATTTTTCGGTCACAAGAAGAGAACAACTTTGTCAAGAATGCGATTTTGGTTTTAATAATTTCAGAGCTACAGTGCAACTTAGCTGATATCAACTACATATCTGTTCCCTACATAAGACATCTGTAAGCTTCATGATACAATTTCACTGAAGTTTACCATGCAGCCAGTCTTATACGATAGGCCCATACGATAAAAAGTAAAAGAAATTACAAGATTAGATTAAACTAAAAGTTAACTGTTCTATATATTATGCCAATTCATTCTTCAAGATCCTTGCCTTTTAGAAACTACCAGAATGTGAAAACCTTACTTTGCAACATCATATGTTAGAGCCGATACAAAGAGTTCCACGGTACAAGCTACTTTTGAAAGGTAAGTAAAACTCATCAGATTTCTTCTCCAAAAAACGTATGTAATGATGTGGGATGGTGAAATGAATTGATGACGGGGAAAAAATATCACTCCAGGGATCATGTTAGAACGGAGTTCTAGAATATTCTAAACTATTGTTGAATTTCAGATTATTTGAAGAAGTTACCTGAAGATTCGTCAGATAGGGCTGAAGCTGAAGGTATGTTATCAAAATATTTGTCAATTTTTATATTGTAGAATTAACACATAAATAAACTGCTTGCACACTCGTCAGAAAGACTTTAACAATCTGTCGATTCTATAGTTAAAAATTATTTTATGCGTGTGGCTCTGTTGATAAACCGAATAAAAGAACCAATTGTATGAACAGTACCATGTAATATTGTTGAATATTTCCACGTCAATTTTGTGTTTATTTCATCTAAATAAATGTAAGATATAGAATTACAGATGTGAGATAAAATGTTCTTATAGCAGTTTTTTATCTGTGCCTTTTGAAGTTCAAAACTCAAAAACTTAAAAACTCCAGTTGGTGCAAATTTTTGATGATTATTGCAAAATTGAATTTTAATGCATCAGTTCCGCACGCTCAATTCGCCTTCTTTGTATCCTAGTTAGATGAATGGATAAGTCATCGGTTAGGTTAGATAATAAACTATAATCTAAGTAACTCCAAGGCCTACATTTACGGATCCACTCCTTAGGGAGGGAATAGAGTAGGCCCACTTGAAACACAGATCCACTCGTTACTCAAAAATATTCCCATTTTTTATTTGATACTTAATATTGCATCTATAAAGCAGCTTTATAATTGCTCTATACACAAGTTTATCGAGAACTCTAGCCAGGATAGGCACTCTCTTCTCAAGATAGATGTACTACAGCATCTATAGTTTTTTTCAGAGAGAATGACACAAACTTGATTCTTAATTTCAGAAGACAAGTATATTACTTGATAGACCGTGCGCACCTGCTGTTTAATGATGATTGTCGCTTGCTTTTTAGAATCGTTGGTCGTAATCTCCGAAGCAGCAGACCACGCTAATAACAGTATGAAAAGCATGGTGGGTTCACCAATATATTATTCAATATCTAATTGACAGAAAAGAAACAGGAAACTGCACTTTCATCTCGACAAGCCTGTTCCGTGATTTCTCACTCATTAGAAGATGTACTAAGATTAGTACTTACTTAGTACACATGAGTGAGAAATCACGAAACAGAGTTGTCGAGATCAAAGTGAAGTTTCCAATTTCTTTTCTGCCAATTAGTGTTTATCATGCTCTATTACTATGTATTGAGCACTATTTTCAAAAAACCAATACACTGGCTTTGTTATTCAAAATCGTTTCATTGTTATCATCGTGAATTAACCTTAAATCGATGCAGTAAAAAGTAAGCTGAATAGTTAGAAATAACACCCTGCTCTGAATAGATGAACAGCAGTAATGCATCTGAAAGTTGTAAGCCTATTTGCATATTGCCGCAATCTGTGACAGCCAGTGGTATAGCTACCTTTGATAAACTACTGCCTACTGCAGGCAAAGTGTTTCAATATGAAATTTGACACAGGGGAGGAATTCCACATTTTTCAGACTCAAATTCCCGGATGAACTCTGACCCGGATGAACATAACATCAGACAAGAAAGAGCCTATAATAACCCCTCCCTTCAGAGTGGATCTCTGTTTGAGTTGATCAGTAATCTATAAGTGGTTAAACTCAATACTTATACTGTTTTAATTAAGAGAAACCAACATGGATTTTTAAAGGACGTATGAAAGTCACGTGACTCCTCTAAAGAAGGATGTCGCAGATACATGTTGACTTTTTCCACGATGTTCCCGGCGACCGCAGGCAGCCGCAGGTAGCTTCAGAAACATGTTTTTTATTAAAGATATGTTGGTTTACCGTAGGTACCTATGCTGGTAACTGATGCAGGCAGTTACGGCTAAATGAAGATAAGGCTTTACCTTGTTTAAAGGGCTGCATGAAAAATACCTTAATATTTTGGAGTTTTCTTGCACAAAATAAGGTTTCAAGCGAATTTTGAAATGCCGGATAATTGTCACGATGTAAGTTTCTTCAAAAGAATAGTTGTATAGAGCTGATGTAGTTAGCTCAGGATGATGCAGATATTTTGCTTAATTACTATCATAGCTAGTTTACAAGCCCAATTAAAGTGAAGTAACCGTTAATTTTCCAGGACAAATTCAAGAAGTTAGTCGAGCTTGAAGAAAGAATTACTGAAGGGTTGCACGGTGAAAGCCTCGCAACTGCAAGCAGGGTAAGAATTTTAATATCTCTCTATTAGGGATGGTTGTGTAATTCATCTTTTCTTTTTGTAATATTTTTCCTGATTTTTTATTCCTTGTTACTTACAACTTATATTAACACATCTATCAGTTAGAGATGGTTGCATAATTTACCTTTTTTCTTTGTAAAATTTCTCTGATTTTTTATTCTTTGTTATTTATAACTTGTAATCACTATCTATCAATTAGGGATGGTTGTATAATTAATCTTTTTTCTTTTTATGATATTTTCTCTGATTTTTTTTATTCTTTGTCACTTGTAATTTCTTTTGTCATTCAAGGTTTTTATCAAAGAAGGCGAACTTGTGAAAATAGCTGCAAGAAGTGACCAGAAAAATGTCAGAGTTCTTCTTTTGGTAAGTTGATTCAAGATTTTGAATGTTCATTATCACTTGCTGTGATCATGCAGGCTCTATTAAGCTTAAATTGCTCTCGAGTCATAAACTATTGAATAGCTTATGTCAATTCCAGTTGATCTTTCTTGGAGGATGATAAACATTAACCAGAAAGATACTTAGAGCCTGTTCAAATGATTACGAAGCCAACGTTGATACGTGGAAATAACTGATCTAGAATAACGTTCCTTACCTGTTCACATGAGTATTAAAAGAGTTTTAAAAAGGGTGGAAGTTGCCTAGGGCAAAGAATACCCAAGCTAATTCGGTAATCGAATTTTCCAAAAGCAAGGATGCTATGGTTCTTTCTCAAAAAACACTGTGAGGCACAAGGCAAGAAAAATAATTTTTCTAGTTTTGTGTTACCCCGGGACAATTCTGCGAGGCACAAGAAAATTAAGCAAAAGGTTTAAGTTCTTGCTGTCCGGGTGACGAGTAAAACTTTTCATCATAGTCTAGCATTCATTAAGCTATTAGAAAATTTCTTGACATATGGCATATCTGCAAATACTGGAAAATATCCTTGAATGAATGAATTAAACAATTGACGACATATAAAGGATGGAATATTTGAGCTTTGTTACATTTGCCTTCAAATTATAAAATGTAAATGTAAGAATTAAAAGTCCTGATCTTGATTAAAAGTCTTTTAGAGGACTGTTGGGGATTGTTCGTCTACTATTTAGGGTGTTGGTTAAACAAGGATACTTTGTTTTGGCTGATTTATTTGTGTGGCTTTAATCACAATTATTCTGTTTCTCTTTTTAGTTCAACGATTTGTTGTTATGCTGCAGCAAACTACCCGCTACTGGCAAGTTAAAAGTCAAGCAAATGATGGACATTCCTGGTATGTCGTTACAAGACAACGAAGACATTGACCTCGGAGAAACACACGCGTTCAGAGTCAAGAGCCGACAACGGGTGCTTGATCTTGCAGCCACCAGCGATGATGAAAAGAATGACTGGATGATCGCCATCGCAGGTGTTATAAAAGACTATGAGGCGAAACGAGGCAGCCTGTTGAAGCAATATATAGAAGAGGATGCTCAGAAGGAGGCTAAGAAGTCTGGTTCGTTGAAGATGGGGGAGGCAGCCCCCGTGTGGGTGAAGGATGAGGACGTCACGATGTGTATGTTGTGTGCTGTGAGGTTTTCGCTATTAAGCAGAAGACATCACTGTAGATCGTGCGGAAGGGTAAGTGCTTCATACTACTGGAGCTTAGCCACTCGGGCCACTTTTCAACCCATGCAAACCACTTTCCTGCCTTGAAATATCATTTACACGGAGTTAAGAGGAATCACAGTGTAATGATATTCAATCGAGATAACTTGTGTGAATGGAAAGGACCCGGGTAGGACTCGAACTCATGACTTAGTACTCTAGTGCACTTCTGCTGCGCAACTTAGACCTTCGAGCAAACAAAGCCATATCAATCACCAAAATTGCACCACCACTCACCAGGCCTAGAGAAGAACCAATATCGGATCTTGAACAACGATACAGGAACTGCCTAAGAGCAACGACTTTCTCACACCAGCGGGACCATTACTGTCCCACAACTGGTTAGGGTTGTAGGAGTAAACTTGAGAAGAAGCAGGATTTGAAAAATCAATTGAGATATTTTGTGGGAATGAAATTGACACAAGTAGGACTCGAACCCACGACCCCTAGATTCGTACTCAATTGCAACCGGGCAACCGGGGCTTCGAGAAACCCAGGCAACAAATGAAAAAACAAATCTATTTGGGCCTTTTTACAACTAAACTGGACCTGCCGAAGGGCGACGACTTTCTCACAGCAGGAGGACCATCGCAGTCCCACCGCTGGTTAGGGTTGTGAAGTAAACTTGAGAAGAGGTAGAAGTCAACTTTGAAAATCAATCTAGAAAATTTTCATGAATAGAAATGAGCCGAGTACCTATACCATGAACCTATAAAATTTAGGTTAGAAAATATAGTATAATTTTACAAAAATCCTCAAAGAATTAGGTGGAATCAGAGATAGTGATGGTGATTCTAATGTAGCGTGATATTATTTCTTGTAGATTGTATGTGACAACTGTTCAAAATACAAGGCCCAGCTGGCTTATATCAACAACAGCGTGAAAAGAGTTTGTTACGTCTGCCATCGAAAACTTAACATCGACAAACTCCAGCAAACTGATTCATTCATACAAAAGAACCAAACGATCGATAAAGTACAACGTGATCCGAAGAGACGGAGATCGACTTTGGTTAGTGAGGTGAAGGGGGAGTTGTTTTGGAAATCGCCAGGGAAGAAGTGGGATAAAGGGTGGTTCGAAATATCAGATTTGGTTTTGTATCGCCACAAAGGAAGAAAGGTAATTCTAACTCGTATCATTTTAGTTGCATCTCTTGACTATATCTAATTACTCTCAACCTGCAGTTACTAACAATACGACCTCTTTAAATAAGAAACCGATGGAGGCAAAATTTAGAATTGATAATGATAATGATGATTAAATTTATATAGTGCTCCCATACTAATGTTCTCAGCAGCGCTTTGTAATTTACCATTCCTAATAGTCAGAACCTAAATCAATCAATCATATATAGTAATTATACCTCATTGGCAAGCAAGAATCAACCAAAATACCACAGAATCGATGCATTGCTCTAGTGCTAGTGATTTCATACCATTTATGTAATATGGATTGTTTCAGTGACATAGTTGAGGAATATAGGGCGATTAGTTACGTAAATGGACAAGAGCTCCTCGCATCCATGTTATGTCAAAGAGACTGCATAAGGAAAACTTTGATAGCTCTGTTTAGAAAACTGTATTTAAAGTTCTTACCAAAAGTCATTAGTTTTTCTTCTATACAAGCACTAAATGCACTTCACAGCGTTGTTGGAACAGCTCTTAAAGTTTTCTTGGTCAAGTATTACTTCTTATTGTTATCAGGCATAATGAAAATTTCTATTCCAGCTATATTCTGCTTGCTATGACTCGAACAGCCTTTGCTATTTGTTTCAGCAGTTACTGGTGATAATTATAGATGTCTTTCAAATTTGGCATTCAGAGAGTAAGGCAGAATGTACTCTAGATTTAAAATGATGCCTCGATTATGATTCCAACAATGTTTTGAGCTTAAAAAACTTTCTTAGTGTGAATCAATATTTTCCACACTATAATATTTCTTTTTTTGACTTACAAGTGAATGATATTTTGTTTTAGGACCCCAAGGCTCAGATGACCATAGCTTTACCTGGTTACACTGTCAGTCGACCTTTACCTGTAAGTTGATTTTGGTATTTTGATATTCATTGAAAACTTTGTTTACCTTTTTTGTCGCATGTTGAATTATTAATCTGAAAAGAACAGCCTTGGTATCCATTTCGCTTAATACAATATACCAATATATAAATATTTTTATTTCATGGATTGACCAATTCAGACCCGCTGTGAACGGAATCCGCAATTATGTGTCTATCTTTGTATATATGCCTATCTCTTACCGTTTTCTCACAATAAGCATTTGTATAACTATAACTCTTAGTGAATTGAATTGTTTTTGAAACATTTTTCGGTGCTTTTTTGGATTGACGTCACCCAAATTTTCGACATTCGAGAAATTTCTCGATGTCTACTCTAGCCTCTGTCGTTTTTCATGCGCGAAAGTGGACAGCTCTGAACGCTACTAAACTTCATCACCTCAATAATTCGCTGGATATGTAATTGTTTTATCTAATCAAGAAAAAATGTATTACTTCATTTACATCTATACCAGAGATATCAGAAATACGAAATACAAACAATGTGGATATTGTCAAAGAACATATTAAACAATTCACATCATTTAATTGTCCCTGTAAATTTTCCAGACAAAATATTGCAAATATTGGTCATAAAAATTGAAAAAATGAATTAGTCTGCTTTTGAGACATTAGGTCAATTTTATATTCACTTTATTTTTCTGTGACTTTTCATCGTGTTGTAAAGTTAGTTTTAATCAGCAACAAAAATAGCTCCCATTTCACTGACTTTGAATAAAGACTGCGTGAAAAACTAATTTTTTGTTTTCCTGCTTCCTTGATTGAAATATTGGGTTTTGATAACTATCAAGTTTTCCCCTTGAAGCTGTGCCTCCAACTATGATTCCGATGTGCAATGGATGCTTGTTGATACGGCCACTAGGGAAGGGACCAGAAAAAATACCTATTTGGCTTTATCTTGATATCGAGTTAAATTTTCAATTGAGGTGTGTTTTGTGTAAAAATGTAGATTTTGGTGGGTTTAAACTACTAAAGGAGATTTTGCGTAAAATCACACTTCTAATCTAAAACAGTGATGAACCGTAATAAACGCGGTAATGGAAATATCCCATGATACGTCAAATGGTCAAATTTTGATTTATAATGTGACAAATGTCTATGGACAGGATATTTTAACCTTTTTATTGTTCTTTTGACCTTTTCAGTGTTTATTTTTGTCATTTCAATTTTTTTTTGTATTTAATTGCATTGTGATGTTCACGTAATAAAATTGTACAGTCTTCTGGAGAGCAACAAACCACGCGTCATTTCTGTTGTTATCAAAACTTGAACGAAATCTCATAGATATGGCCAATAAAACCATAAAATAGTAAGTGTGAAGTTGTAAAGCAGAAAGATGTTTCACATAGAAACTCGTGGAACGATTTACGAGTACCCTTCTTGAAAAGCTGTTTCCAATCAAATTATGATGACATTAAGACATTTGTTTTTCTATTTATTCTTAGTCTGATGACATTGATGAAGGAAAACATCCTTTCGCATTTAAACTTCATTTTGGAAATAAAAAAGAAATGACGTACTTCTTCCAAGCAGAAGATGAAATCAAAATGGAAAGGTGAGGTTCAAGTTCCATTTAGAAACTTCTATGTTATAAGTTTCAAGATTCCCGTTTTCTGGTTGATTGTTCCCTGAGAAAGGCAAATATCTTGAGCATCATGAAGGGGGGCTAAAGTGAAATTGCAAAACACTTTTTATAACTGGATAGTGGAATATCTCTGCTAAGTTTACTTGATTTGCAAGTAGAAGGTTATGAATCTCTTCTAAATGACCATTCATTATATATGCCTTAGGCTAGCACTGAAGAGGAATAGTGTTGCACAACCTTTGCACAAATCAAAAAGATTATTACCCAACCAGATCAAAAGATAAAATATCATACCCAGCCATGAGGTGCCTTTTTCTAACTTCAAGCAATTTGGGTACAATTTCAAACTCAAGCAAGATTATCATTGAAAAAAATGATTTGTTTAGCAGATAATGAAATATGTCCCAAAAAGCTTTGGATAACTTACTGTTTTTCATACATTCGATGATAGAACCTTCCTGAAGAATATTTGTCAATCAAAACTAGCTTTAAAGGCACAAAAACTACTTTTACCAACCTTTATGGAAGTTAGAAAATAGATTTCCCCAACAATTTCTCTTTGGCACAAACCTACATAACAAATAATGAACAATCTCTACATCCCACCTTTTCCAAATATGATGAAACAGAATTAGTATCAAAATAGACAGAAATACCGGAAACATAGCGAAACGAGCACATAGCTTACTTAAGCTTTTCGTCTGACACTCTACAGAGTAATCCGTCACAGAAAGAGAACGCAACAGAAACCTAGTCTGTTTCGTTCTCTTTCTGACGTATTACTCTGTTGAGTGTCAGACGAAAAGCTTAAGTAATCTATGTGCTCGTTTCGCTGTGTTTCCGCTATTTCCGGCTATTCCGAAGTTCTTAACCAACCTAAGACAGAATTAGTATCCTAGAGTCTACTAAAAAAAGGATCACCTACGGAAAAATGAAAATTGCCAAATGAGTACCCCTTGACAGACCGGTTTCCAATGACATAAGCTTTTAGGGAATACGATTTGAACAACTGTCTTCTCGACAAGATTGCAGGTGCATTGGTTTTAGCAACACAAAAAAGATCCCAATGCTTTTGGAGTTAGCAACACAGCATATCAAGGCTATTTCCAAGGTACATTTCTAAAGAGAAAATTTCACTGGGAAACAGATCCTTTTGCACCAATATTTGCACCACTGTATCATACTGATTGCAGATACAATAATAAATTAAATATGATAGACCTGACGAACATTCAAAACATTTGAATTCTTCGACTTTTATGGTATTTTTTCACAATTTTAGATGGATGGATGTGATTACATACTCGATAAAAGCTGAGAAACCTCCTTGGTCTAAAACATTATAATGAAAAGCAGAAATTATGTCAACAAGTAGAAGAAATTGAAAATGATAGGTGAAATTTTATTTTAAGCTGTATTTTATTTTAAAATGTTTTGAAAAAATGTAATTTAGAAAATTAAGGGTAATTTGATTGATAAAGGCTGCCATATCCCGGAAAGGATGACATTTTTCATGTTTTATGTCTTACGTTTTATGTCTTATTTTAGACGACTTAAAGTGAATGTAAATATCATTTTGTGAAGATTGAAGTATTTTGGTAGATAATTAATTTCATAGAATTTACGAATACTTTGTTGATTATTTTAAAGTTGTAGTCACAAGTAAGATTGATTTTATAATGTTTTATAAACATATCACAGTCTGTTTTTCTCTTGCAAATTTACAGGTTTTTTAGGACACGAACCTCTTGCCTTTACCATTTATACGGTAGCTCTTACTACTGATTACTTGGAAACACTTCTAGAAAAATTTCGATGAGACAGGTTGCACCATGAACCAATCTCGTTCTTTCAAATTCACAATGGACCTTTACATCTTTGAGCACAATCTACATCGACCTTGACTTCTTTTGAAGAGTTTCGTTGACTCAAGGTTGTAAAAGCTGTTCTCGAATCTCTTACTATTTTTATAAAATTTGGCCATATGGCGCTCTTTCTGTGAAATCTATTTTCGTGCCACTCCACTTTTGGAAAATGCATCATGTCGTGTACTTTCTACTTGCAAAATCAGGTTTGCATCGTAATGAAACTTTTCATAGATTCTATTTACATACTTTTTGCCTCAATGCCTATGGAAAGTTCCGTGGAATACTGCACCTTTTTCTCAATTTTTCTCACTATTTTTAAGTTAGGTAGCTATACGTTCTGTACCAATCAGTCAATAGAAGAATGCCACTAGAAGCTCCAAGAACCGAGTTCCACAGTGTTCCATATTTCATTGATTTCTTTGAATATCTGAAACGGTCGGTTCATCTTGCTTTAGCAAATGGTTTCAATCAGCTTTGACGCATTTGATGCAATATCTTTTCCCTTTAAAACAGCTGCAAGCCTTAAAACAAAGATGAAATTAAAGTTTGTGATGAGCCGACTCTGAAAGGATCGTTTTGAAATGTTGGTTAATCTACCAATTATTGCTTCATCAATTATTTAGTAATTACAATTTATGCTAGACAGATTTTCCTTACGTTAACTGTCTGTAAAGATCCTATATTGATAAAGATAATAACAATAATGATTTCATTCCTTAGGCTGTTTGGCCAGAAATATCGGAAGGATAGCGAAACGAACACATGGATTAATTAAGCTTTCCGTCTGACTCTCAACAGAGTAATACGTCAGAAAGAAAACGAAACAGAGACCTAACTGATTTATGTACCCAGATAGGTTTCTGTTTCGTTCTCTTTCTGACGTATTACTCTGTTGAGTGTCATACAAAAAGCTTAAGTAATGTATGTGTTCGTTTCGCTATTTTTCCGATATTTCTGGCGATATTGAAGTTTTACACTGCATCCACAGACAGGGCTCACGTTTACGCAAGTAAAATTTACTTGAGGGAAACTGTGTAGGAGCTCTATGGCTCACAGTTTAGAAGAAAATAACTTAGAGAAAAACACCGAAAGGAAAGTAAAGCATTTCTTTTTCACGATATCCATCTGAGTCCATTTGGAACCACTCCACCAGTTTACAGTCAGTCCATCGGTTCCAGAGTGTATCTGTTTCCTAAGTGGACCTATTTGGCACCGGTTCTTAGCAGACCTGAGTAAACGTAAGGCTTTACCGTACCTAAAATGGTGTGGCTCTAAATGAAACTGCACTCGTGTAAACTCAGCCTTGATAGCTGTATTAGCAAAGTTTTTTTCGTAAGGGGCCCTTTGATCAAAACATTACTATTGTTATAACATTATTAACAGTTTTATATACCTATTATACACAGGCCGTTTCGTTTCACCAGAGCGATCACTTTTAATTCTTGCCAGCACTCGAGTAAAGTAAGCACAAGAGCTTGTAAACCAAATTTCAAACAACCCTGTTATGTTCGTTCTTCTTCTCAACTTTACTTCTCAGCCCTAACTAGTGGCGAGACTGTGATGTTTCTCGTGTGGGAAAGTCATTGCCATTTGTTAGGTCCTGTTTAGTTGTTAACTACATTCCACTGAATAGAACGTAAACAGACATAATTAATTAAGAGTTTGTTTGAAATCATACACTCTTTTTTTTAAAGAACCTTTTATAAGGAACTTACATGTAGAGGGCGAGAAACATAAGGAACTTCTTCTACTGAAGGTCCAATAACTAAAAGGAACTTTGTAATTACAAAATAAGGTATTTAGAGAACTAGGCCCTGAGCTAGGTTTCTTATAAAAAAGCGTGTAATGCGAAGAGAGACATAATACTACCTCATTCATGCACACTTTCTCTTTGCAGTTTGAACACACTCCACCAACTGCCAGAGGAATAATTTTGTTTATTGAAAATGGGTCGTCCATATAGAACACGTCTTCTGAAAACCTGAAATTAATTCAAAGTTGAAAAGGGAAGTATTGGAAATTAGGGAAGAGAAATTAGTTGTTGTCGTCATATCCATTTCAGACCACCAGTCTATTCTATTGACAACATTTTCAATTCAATTCTAAAATTCTTGCAAAGAAAAATTTGGTCCAGGCTTAAACTTTGAGCTGGTTATTTTTACAACAAAGTAATCGTTCCTTGTGAGTATTGACAATTTGACCTGAAATTGTTTATTACTCAACTACCTCTATTTCAAAAAAGTTATCCAGAACCCGAAAAAGTGTGGAAAAAGAAATCAACAACAGTGGCCAAAGAAAACGATATACAATTTTATTGTTCTCAAACACCTTTTTTCTCATTTTATATAGGAATCAAATTCAAAGGAATTCTGAACTAATTTAACAAGCCCTGTTCACTCATAGATTTTCTAAAGAAATTAAGTAGAAGATTGGTCGAATCTAAAGCAGAATATTCAAATCAAATCATCAAATCATCAAACCATTTCAACCTAGAACAGCACATAGTCAGCCCCTATTTAAGAAACTAAGACTTCTTTGTCTTGACAATTGCTATCGATTAGAAAGTGCAAAATTTATGCACGATATTAATAATTGTGATCTTTTCTTACTAACAAAATGCAAACATAACATGAATACAAGACAAGCTACTTCAGGCTTTTTTATCACAGCCTGCATTGAGAACAAATTCTAAGAAAAATAGTATCATCAATAACGGTGTTAAAATTTGGAATGATATCCCATTGGATATAAGACAATTCAAATCCAAAATCAATTTCAAAAAGAAATACAGGTTATGGCTCCTTGCAAAATATTAGGATCTCAAAACAGTTCACTAAGAAAATTTATATCATTGTAAAACGTACAGTATCACTGTAACATTGTATATTTTGGCGTATGTTTTTCTTTTTCTTATCTTTTCTTTTCTTATTTCATCTGTAATTTCTATTTTTTTTTCTTATATTATTGTTCTGTTATTGTTCAAAAATTTCAATTCAACTTAACTACCGTATGTTCGAATCTTAACATTTGTATAATTTATATTAATAATTGCTGGCGTGTTCTTTAACACAGGGCATTTGGCTCGATAGCTCCTCGGAGTTTTTTTCAAATGTCCAAAGCATAAGCTTTGTATATTATACTTTTAAATCAGTATTATTGTAATTAAAATGCTTGAATTGATAAATTGAATTGAATTGAATTGAATTGAAATCAGAACAGTTCAGAAAGAATACAAAGCCTGACTGGCCTAAGCGTTTGAATGGGGGCCTAGACCAAATAAAACGTTTAACTTATAAGCTTTCAAGCCACGAAAAAAATCATTTTTCCTCACACTATTTTGCTTGACTGCTTTGAGTTGTTCCCATAATCATTATAGCGAAAGGATAATCCACAAACGAAACACTGGAAAACTTTCTTTTCATCGCAGCTTCGATCCTCACGGTCCGCCATTTTGAAACATGCTCAACTCTGAATTCTGATTCCTCATTTCCTGTCTAAAGTAGCACCCGTCTATCAATGGTCTTTCTATTGTTGTCTTAAGTTATCTAATGTACATGACGGGGGTCAAGTTATGCGGAAGTTGAGTGGAAATTTCATGTTTTCATATCTTGTTTTCTATCTACATGGAATTAGTTTCCTGTCCAAGAAGGTGAGTCAAGATAATTCCAGGCACAAGCTCTGAAATATCGCCCTAATAAGCTATGGATGAGAGCAAGATGCACTGCTGTACCAAATCTTCAAACAGACAGATTATATAGAGACGAATATTAGGCAATCAAGAAGTGCTGGTCGCTTTGCTTTGATTTGTCGAAAAAGGGCCTTCCTTACCTGACCCATGCAGAGGGATATTTGCTCGAACTTCGAGCTGATTTGATGAGCAACAATGGCAGATGAGTCAGCCCTGGGATCGTCTGATCCACCTGAGCAAGGTATCTGACTTTCAAGATTTATGAATTTGATGCTTTTATTTCATTCTTTAATCATTTATGCATTACACGGAAATAGAATTGGTACCTACATTGTACGTATAAGTTAACATGGGTGACATATATCGTTAGGATCCCAAAATGTACGCCTATCAGCAATTTTCTACTTTTGATCTATTTCCAGGTAAATTTAAAACCAATGTTACCTTGGAAAAGATGGCTGAGTGTGAGTCAAGCAATGGAGGAAGAATGCACAAGTCAGCAAGGTAAATATTTCTTAGCTTGATGAGACAATGAGCTACCCTCACCTCACTCAGCACCAGGTTTCCCTTGACAAGGGGGCTAGGATCTCAGACAGGGGGTTGAATCTCCTGCAACGGGGGGCAACCACCTCATGGGCAACCGCTGCCTTCACCTCAACTAAAGTGAGCCCCCTCCTTCCTGCCTCTCCTAAAAAGAGGGCTATGGGGTTCAGGGATTGCCAATTTTGCTAATTTGGGCCAACAGGTTTGCAAGGAGAAAAACAGGGGGTCACAACTTTTGCAATTTTTTAGCTCTGTTTACGGGTATCCTTGTCAAAAAGTGCAGGTTTCCATGTTTTGCACTTCCTCCTCTTATTGCAATGGATGATATTGCATTGGTGCACAATGAAGTAACAACTTTTAGATCTCATAATTTTGCCATGTTTCAAATTTGCCTAAGGAGCTCTTTTTGTGACTCAAAATAGAAAGTAATTTATAGGCTTCAGATTGTATTCCAATGAAGTCATTTTATTGTCATTTTGTCAATTACTTTGCAGTGAGAAACGACCCAAGCCTCCACCTAAACCAAAGCCTAGTGTAATTAAAGGCTCACCTACAGCTTCACCTAAACAAACCAAACCAATTGTGACATTGAAACCTTCTCCAACAAATAAGAAACCAAATAGACCTCCGTTACCAGTAAGACCCCCATCTATTAAAAAACTGAAGGAAAATAAACTGAAAGGGAAAAGCATTGACAATGAAGCGTCAATTTCTGATAAAGAAGTGAATGATAGTGCAGAAATCAAGGACTCAAAGAAAGATATTTTGCATGACAAAGAAATACCTGAAAGCTTAACAGATTCAAAACCTCTGAACAATCTTGTCAATTTCAGTAATAATGAAAATATTGCAAGGTCTCAGGCATTGATTTCTCGCAATGAAGGAGAGAGAAGCAGCATAGATATAAAGAAGGTCATGCAGGAAGGCAGAGAGACATCAGACAGTTCTGAGAAACATATCCTGAATGAAGGAAGAAATGCTTTAAAAGAAAATAAAACTAATGTTGATGTTGATTCTCATGGAAATCCAAGTACAAAACATCCACATTTATGCCGAGCCATGAGTGGTCCTCTTGCATCATTGGAGAAAGAAATTTTAGAGAAAAAAAGGTCGATATCAATGCGGAAAGAGGAAGAAATTCCTGGCAAGTCAATATCTCCAAAACCAATGCCCAAACCGAGAAATTTATCGAGAATTAATAAGAGTGTGGAGAAAGGGAGACCTATCCCGCTCCCAAGAAGTAACAGAAATAAGGTAACATCGATCAAGAAGATAAAAGAAGAAACCAATATCCCTGAGCAGAATGAAGTCATTGGAATAGAGAAGTTTGTGAAAGATGATAAAACTAGTGAAAATCATGCTTTGAAAGACAATCTGAGTTGTGAAAATCAGAATGAAACTCAAGAAAAAGTTAACAATGATGCAAGTCATAAATCTCTGGAGGAAAAAGAAAAAGAAGTTACCAATAATGATAGGATTATTGATAATCAAAAAAGCAAGATATTTGATGTAACCAAGTTTGGTGAGAAGATAGAATCAACAGAAGTTCTTGACATTGGAAGCGAGGAAAACAAATGTTCAAAACCTGATTCTTTCAGTGAAGGAATCATTGAATTTGAACAGTCATCTTTAAAGGAAACAGAAAACAAAAAGTCTCTCTGCAAGGAAATTTTAGAGGGAGAGAAACCATCTAATGGAGAAAGTAAAGTAAACGAAAATTCTGCTGTTATTCAAAAATTAAAGAATGGAGAATCCTCTTTTGATGGTATAGTAAAGAATGATAATTTACCCTGTGAGGAGCTTTTGGAGAATGAAAAGTCATCTTTTGGGGAAATGGCATATAGCAAAACGTCTAAGGAAACTCTAGAGAATGGAAAACCTTCTTTGAATGAAATTGATGAGAACCAAAAGTCCACTTCCAAGGAAACTCTAGAGAGTGAAATTTCTTCTGTTGGAGAAATTTTGGAGAACAAACAGACCCAGCATATGGAAATTTTAGAAATTGAAAAAACTTTTGCGGAAGAAAACTTAGAGAGTGACAAGTCTTTGTATGAAGAAACATCAGATGATGAGACATGTCCTGATAAAGAAAAGGTAGAAACTTTCCCTTCTGAAGAAGAATCAGATTCTGGCAAAAATATCAAAGAAATCAAAGATGTTCAAAGCTGTGGTGAAAGAATCAAGCAATCTAAAAACCATGCATATGAAAATGTTGACATTTCTAAAGAGGGTCAAGGAAATGAAAATAAGGAACTTTTCCTACCAGTGAAGCCAAAAATACACCCTTATGAAAATATACCAAGTCCTATTAAAGAAGTGAATAAGATTGATGAAAACAAACAAAAGAGAATGGATGATAAACTTCTACAACGTCCTGGAAAAGGTTGGTATGCACTACTTGTTTTAAATTTTTATTGTTGTCATCCCTGTGTAGTGACGTGGAATGGTTCGCACTCGAACTTACATCTTTAAAAGTTGTGTGTCAATGCATACTAGGTAGAATCTGTTGACTATTTTAAGCATCTTGATGTCTTGAAGCAAGACAATATATGTTGACACACAGTCAAGGTAAAAAAGTATTGTTTATCGAGGGAGAAAGCAAACTTTTGGTTTTTCATATCGTCAACCTAACTTGAATCACGGACTACTGATTATATTAATCTCCAATATCAATCTACAATCTCATCTCTTTATTGCAAGAATCAAATATTTAGAAATTTTATTTTTATAGCAAATTTTATATTACAAAATAGAACATAAGTTTTCAACTTTTGTGATATTTTGAACTCATTTTGCTGTGTCCGTTTTCAAACTAAATCAGTTACAAATGAAAAGAAAAACTAGATGCAGCAAAGTTCTATTGATTTTATTTTGAAACCTTTTGGAACAGAGAATTTTCTATTATCTCGGTTTAAGACCATTAGTGTTCTATCATTTTCAGCATCGATTAGGCCATATGAAGAGCTTTTCTGGCATTCCTTTCCAAATTATTTATCTTGTGATAGTTCTGAGTTTAACTAATGAAATTTGTCATCAAGGTGTTTTTTCCCATATTCTGTTGATCCAAATGAATCCTATGACCCTATAAGAATAATCTTAGATTTTACATTCTTCTTCTCGTGTTTCTAGGTTCCCCTCTGTTGATCAGAAGCTACGAAAACACACATCCATTAAGCCAAAGTCCTGATACTCGTGCACTTAACAGCATCGGAAATATAGAAGGAATGCTGGAGACAGAACAAAGCAGTAACATCAAATCTGACATTTCTCTCGATTTCAAACATCTCAGAATCGATGCTGATGATTTCAATGATTCTGATAACGAATACGCCTCCCCCATACAACATTCACACAACGATCTTCACACGGCTCCAACACCCCTAAAAAGGGATACGTTAATTCAAGACACCCATTATCAGAGTCCTGCAGCATCGCCAAACGGAGCGAGGAAGAATCTTTTTGATAACGCACCAAATGAAAGTGATACCTCTGGCAATATCGAATCAAAGGAAAAAACTGTCAAACCTGTACGAAAAGCTCCACCGCGACCTCCCATGTTTGACAAAAATTATAACATACGCTTGAAGAATAAACTTGAAAATACAGACAAGATTAATATTACTGAATTTAATGATTTCAAGCAGCAAGAAATACAGGAGGAGCAGGAAAACATATACGCCGCGCCGACTTCGTTACCTCTTCAAGATCACATTTCAAACCAAGAGAGTGAAGATTTGCAGCCGGAATATGTTGTTCCTACCGGTGCGTGCATATCATATCTGGAAGATGATTCTGGTGCTGAGTATGTTGACCCAGACTGTCCCGTGCCAGACGAGAAAGCCCGTGGGATAGGTACAATAAGGTACAGTTATGGGGAGACCGACTCAAATGCCAGCACGCGCAGCAGTATTGCTCTCAATAATATCGATGACTCAGAGTATGTTGCGATGAATAACGAAGATGGGACTCCTTTGCAAAAGATTGGCGAAGATTCCAAAGGTGCCAATTATAGTATTTGTTGATTGATATTATTCGTTATTATTAGGCCAGTATTTGGAGGGTACAGAACTTCAGTATAGCCAGAAATATCGGAAATATATTGAAACAAACATATAGATTACTTAAGCTTTTCATCTGACACTCAACAGAGTAATACCTCATAAAGAGAACGAAACAGAAACCTAACTGGTTATATACCTGGATGTGGATCGAAATAGGCCAATCAGAAAAGAGGTGAATGATTGGTATGGTGTGGGAAAACCAATCAACACCCACGATACAGTGAGCTGACCAATAAGATTACTTCAAGAGTCCTAGGGCGAAAACGAACTCCTTCTGTCTAAACAATAGGGGACCCTGGTTTTTATGTAGACTGATTCCAAAATACCTAACTGAAATATTTCGCTCCACCTCTGGGTATTTAAATCAGTTAGGTTTCTGTTTCGTTCTCTTTCTTGTGTATCGCGCTGTTGAGTGTCAGACGAAAAGCTTAAGTAATATATGTGTTCGTTTCAATATGTTTCCGATACTTCTGGCCATATCATTAGGCCCCATTCCATCATACCAGATATTTCTCGAAGCGTCTTGATCTCATGCTGAATATGGCTTCTCTTCACACTGCGCTAAAGCTATCGGTTTAGAAACGCCCCAATTATCAACTTGAAAAACACTTCACTCTGGAGTTGGCATGAAATTCACTATCCAGTGGTTTTGATGGGATGTGAACAATTTTAACAAGATATTTGGCTTGCAGACGGGTAGTGTTCTAGCGTCGATAATGATATATTATATCGAAAGGCTTCTGCCAAGTAACTTATTTGTTGAGACAAATTGGACAAGAAGTACCATGTGATATGATAAAAATTAGCACTAATTTTAGTGCTAATTTCAATTATATCACATAGTACGTCTTATTCAATTTTTCTCTTTTATTTGTCTTAGAAAAGTACCACACGCAACAAATAATTTTCAACTTATTTGTTGTTTATGAACATGTCTTTCTATATACCGAAAATTTCTATATACTTTTTTGCTAATTCTAAACTGTTGTGTATACGTTTTTAAATCACTTGGAAATGGCAATATTAAATATATGTCTTTCTAAGTCTCAAGGAACTTATCAACATCGGTTTCTCCTATATTGAAGCTTCTGGTTATATTATTTATAGATAAAACATGGAGATAAAGAGATGAAACTAAATTGTATTGAGGGAATTTTTATCTTGATTTTGTTTTATTTTATTTTACAGATTCAAGCGACGAGGACGGGTTTGAGTATATGGATATGTCTGACCCATCCCCTTCCATGTCACCAGTGAAGGAACCTGCACGTCCTGTCAGTAGTAAGTCCTTTTTAGAACGGTCTTTAAACATGAGCCTGGTTTCCATATAACAGAGAATGGCCATTCCAGTGGTGAGACACGGCTGCGTCTCTTGTCCATTATTTGAGTTCTAGCTAAAACATCTCTTTAAAACGTCTGTAACTTGGCTTGGGTCAGTCGAGAAAAGCCGATTGCCTGAAGGCTTAGTTTTTAAAGCACTGATGCGCCATATCAGGCATCTTTCGAATCTTGCCATTTTTCATTCTCGAAAATTGATTCTATCGATTTTCCAAATCCTGCTTCTTCTCAAGTTTCCCATTCTTGTATTTTTGTTGGTTTATTTTCTATAAGGCACCGTTCATTATCAATACCTCAGGCTAGCACCTAAGAGAAAAAACGCTCTTGATTCTTTATAGTTAACCAACCTTTCTGCAAATCAAAAATGCCTTATCAAAACAGAAGTTGAAAATTCTCATGAGGTCTGTTTTCCAGATTTTTAGTAATTTGGGCACAGTTTTCGTCCAATTATTTTATGACAATTATTTTTCAACCAAAACTCTTCCAAGGAACAAAAATCATTTTTTACCCAACTTTTGAAGAAGCCAGAAAATAGATAACCGGGCCATTTTCTCTTCGGTGCCATTCTGCAGCACAAATGATGAAAAGTCCTTTATACATTCTAGATGTCTACCTGCAACCGTTGACACAATCACAGTATGGCAGAAAGAGCCCTATCAACCTCCGTCCTGCACCCCCTCCACCTCCAAACAGACCAGTGCGCAAGTTGCCACCACCGCCACGACGCTCACTTCCAACGGATGACCTGTCTTCCCTGGTAAGCTATACTTTGACTTTTGAGTATTCAAAGCTTTTGCTAGGACTAGAAGAAAGACGACAATAAACACAATAAGTTTCAGAAGTGCAGTGTTTCCTTGAGTTACAATGCTTATTGTTGATTTGTAAATTGAAATAAGACTTACTTCATGAGTCTCAGTATTCCACATTGAATTGAATTGCTGTAGTAGCTGGTCGTGAGTTCTTTGCATAAGTGATAGATAAAGACACGTTGAACGAACACAAGGAATCACGTAGTAAGTCTGAATTACATACATTGCTCCCATACATTGCTCCTTGTTTTCCCTAATGCCTAAAGTAAGATCTCTCCTCGATCTCTTCTCAAATGGTTTACCTATTGAGAGGTCTCCTCTTTTAAGAAGTTCCCAATCGTACAAAATTTTATATCCTTATGTTGAACTCACAATCTTTCACTTGTCTGTTATTTATTGAAGTGTTTTGTAACGTTTTTTCATCTTGTTCACATGTCATTTGGAAATTTTTGTACGTTGTGCAGTTTTAAAATGATACCAAACAGAATAACTGTTTTAGCTACCGAATTAATTCGTGTGATTAAATTTCAGAGCTCCGATTCCCTGGATGGACATTATGAAAGAGTGAAGTCAATAAGACGACAAATGGGTCTGACTGATCTGGGTTGGTTTTATTACATCTTTTTATTGCATCATTTTGTTGCATCATTTTATTGCATTATTCTATTGCATCTTTTTATTGCATCATTTTATTGCATCATTTTATTGCATCACTTTATTGCACCATTTTATTGCATTATTCTATTGCATATTTTGATTGCATCTTTTGATTGCATCTTTTGATTGCATCGTTCTATTGCATCATTTTATTGCATCTTTTGATTGCATCATTTTATTGCGTCTTTTGATTGCATCATTCTATTGCATGATTTTATTGCATCTTTTTATTGCATCATTTTATTGCATCATTTTATTGCATTATTCTATAACATCTTTTCATTGCATCTCTTTATTGCATAATTTGATTGCATCATTCTACTGCATCTTTTTATTGCATCTTTTACCGTTCAATCAGAAACAACAGCTTACCATATTTGCATGGGTTTTCATTACATTCATGTAGTATAAAGTTGATAGTTGACAGTTGAATGGCAAATACACTTACTACCTTCGTAAGGTATGGGTTTAGGTGCGAAGCACAAAGGGCCCACTGCATAGGTAGACTAATCGAGCATCGCGACCCTGGTCCTTCCTCTCGATGTGACCATACCTCGTGATTCCTTTTGCCTTTTCGCCTGGCATTACAGAGAGCTGGCTAATTCTTCCCTCGCACTTTATGTGACAGGTCTGAAGGTGGTTTCGAGCCCGGGACCCTTTGATCAAGGGTCGAGTGATCTAACCACTCGGTAATCGCCGTCACTAAAAGCTACATTCAATACTCAGGAATGAATATGATGGCATTTTGCATTTGACTCTGTCTTTTATCATTGTTATCCAACAGCTATAAGACTCGATTTCAGCAGAAATCTAGGAAATGGAATGCTTTCGCTGATATTTTCCTTTGTATGCATCCCTTTCAGAAATCTAGGACATCTATTTGAATCGAGATAATTTGTGAGCATAAAAGGACTTTAGTATGACTCGAGCTAACCAGTCTCTAGTTTAGTACCCTAGTGTGCTATACCACTCGCAAATTTTGAGATCAATTCAATTATATTGTTTATAACTTTCAGATGAGGATTATTCAGACTCTGATTCTGAATCAGATGATGAAGAAAGAGTGAAAGAAGTGAAAGAAACGGCGGTATTTATACTTATAAAACTTATTGTGTATTTGAATTAAATTAGTTTCACGCTAACCCACATGCTTTAGACTATTATTCTGTATAATTAGATAAATTCGTAATGCAAGGCCCTTCTTTTTCATCTTGACCCAAACATCTCACAGCTTACCCCCAACTCATGAACAAGTATTGCACTGTTGATATATATTGGCATCTTTACATAATGAAGGATTTTGAACTACAATATTGTTGCTTTTAGGATGACGGGAGAGCCAAATCAAAACTGTACTACATTGCCAATGAAATTCTCACTACAGAAAGAACCTTTGTGCGTGCTCTCAAGTTGATTTGTGACGTAAGAGTTTCTTTGTTTTTTTCAAGGTATTTTCATAGAATTCAGAATGCAATGCATCAGAGTGAATAATAATGCACAAATTTAACTGCAGGGAGTAAGAAATTTACTACACAGCAAAAATTTCTTCTCTGTGGCCATTGCAAAAATGATTTATTATCCTCTAAATACAATAAAATCAGGAAGCTCCACAAATTATCTTTACGAGGTGAAACGATTTGCAACGACTTGAAACAATCTTTGACAATTTTAAACGATTTTCGAACGATTCAGAACGATATAGGAGCCATGGGCAACGACTTTGGAAAATAAAGGAATTGAAAAAGTTTAGGAGGAGGAAAAGGATCCAAGTATGAACCTCTGAGTTTGAACTAATTTTCCAAATCTTACTTCTTCTCGAAAGTAGAGGAACGATTCGCAGCGACTTTTCAGCCACTTCGAAACTGTTTTGAGAGGATTTTGCTTTGATTTTAGACAATTTGCAAACATTCTTGTTGATTTTGGTTGGCGAATACTTACTATCTTCGTGAGGTATTGGTTTATGTGCAAAGCACAAAAGACCCACTGGATAGGTAGACTAATGGAGCAGTGCATTGACAGTTGAAAGGCAAAAACACTTACTATCTTCGTAAGGTATTGGTTTATGTGCAAAGCACAAAGGACCCACTGAATAGGTACACTAATCGAGCAGTGCGACCCTGGTCCTTTCTCTCGATGTGACCACCACACCTCGTGATTTGTTTTGCCCTTTTAACTTGAATTACAGAGAGCTGGCGCATTATCTCCCAAAATATGTGACATGTCTAAAGGTGGTTTCGAATCAGGGAACCACTCGGCAATCCCTGCTTTGAGTAGACATTGCTTGAAAAATCTGAAAGTTCTTCCATTAAAACTATTTTCCAACAATTTTAGGATTTCGGCACAGCTGTAAAACAAATGCTGCAAAAGGACCCCTCTGCATTACCTAAAAATGCTTACGGGCAAATGTTTTCTGATATTGAGCTGATTTACGAGCTGGATAAGAAATTCTTGCAAGAGCTGGAAGAAAGAATGCAGGAATGGTAAGATGAAGGTTTCATTTTTCTATGTTTCTGGCTGTAAAGAGTGGGAAGAGTGACTGTAAAGAGTGAGTTTTGACAGTAAGAGTGATTTTCTGCTCAACATGCTAGTCTTGTTAGGGCCAGGCCTATTTCCACCAGAAGCACATTAGAATGCACTACAATTCTATAAATATGGCAGCACTTGAGTGTTAATTGAAGCTATATTTGGATGAATGACTTTTGGATGAAAGCAGGAGCATGATAGCATGTATTGCAGCAATTTTTGAATAAGTGAGTTTCCGATTAACTTGATATTCTGAACATATTCTGGTTTGTTGAGCAAATGTTGAACTCTAGCAGGGTTGCGTTTTAGTGTTTTTAGCGTTATAGCTGCGACATACATATCTGATTCATTATTTCCTATTTTCAGGGATAGGCATTCAAAGATCGGTGATATCATCAAAAGATTCAGCCATTTTCTAAAAGTAAGTTCTGAGAACCTTATTGTGCCAAATAACTTGATTACGAAATAGTAAAGAATCATTTTTTCAACTCATTTTTCCACTCAGGAAATATTTTTCAAATTCTTTGTTTATTGCTTGGATGTAGGTCATAACCCATAAATTTCAGAATAAAGAGTCGGATTGATCCCATTTAGGTTTAGTTTATCTTTAGCTAGTAATAGTAGTCAAAACCATCCCAATCGGAAAAGATAGTCGCAAACGGAAATGGAGCTTAAGGTCTACCTTTGACTATGGTCCACCAATTCAATTCAATTCAATTTTATTCATAGCATACAACCCTAATACAACGTTACAAAATATTGTATACTAAACAACCCAAGAAAAGCAATGCTTATAATGCTTGGGCCGTTAAATTGAAAATAAGAGAAATTAATTATAACTGTAACAACTTTATAAACTAGTATAATTATAAAATTGTTCAGATATTTTTGGGATCAACTTATATGAAATAGGCTGCAATGAAGTTTTCCTTCACTTTGCAGTTGAATAATTTTTTATTTGATATTGATTTTAAAGGTGTCTTTAGATTGTTCCATACGTAGCTTGACTGATTTGATACTGTTGTAAAACTTACAGCCAGTCTTCCTTCTATTTTGTTAATTATCATCGCTCTACTCTTCCGTACATCAAGCACTGTAATGCGAGTATAGACCACTGAATTCTATCTACAGAGATAAAACATGTGATTAGGCGTAGGAGGTAGGGGGTAGGGGGATGGTCAGCCCCCTCCCCAAATTTTGAAATCTTTTCTGAAGATAAGACCCGTTTGGACAAAATGTTGCCCTAAGTTGGGCAAACACCTTAATAAACAAAGGATTTTTTGTCGGGCAGTCCCCTCCAGATATTTGGTGCCCGTATGCCAATATAATATAAATCGAATTTCTTATATTAATTACATTAGATATCCTGTGTTCATAAAACTTTTCTTCTTCTTTTCAGATGTATACGAACTACATAAAAGGATACGATAAAGCGATGGCTGTTTTCCAAGATAATTTCCTAAAAATGCCTAAATTTACCGCACTTGTCAAAGAATACGAGGTAAGAACCATCTTCTGTTAAATACATACACCTCTTGCGCAATTACATCAGTTCTTTATAAACTCATCATTATATACCAATAGCCTCGATATGATGCGTAGCTTACTCCCAAAACACGCGTTGCTTTCAAACTTACAAGACTATTGCATTCGTTGGTAGAACCGATTCATGCTTTATGATACAGCGAAATATCATGTCAAGGCTAAGGGTTTATTCAGGTAAATTGCAAAGAACTGACATAATTGTGACAATGGTGTATTAGAATATAGCTTTTCGATACAGTAGTTGACTTTTAGATGCAAGGCCAGGATGACAACAAAAGGTAGGCAAAAGTTTATATGGCTACAAAACAAATTGTTTATAAGCAAAAGCTTTTATCAATCATACGGCCTTTGCGTTCTTTTGATTGGTTGGTTTCATTTTCAGAGAACGAGTTATTTGCCTTATTCGCGAGAAATACCCAATCTTTGATTGGTTGATACAGAAATTCAATACAGGATATTGCGTCCGACACACTTTGTTAAGTTAGTATTCTTCTAACAGGGTAATCCTTCTTTTAAGCACCTCAAGATAACGGCGTACATGCTGAAACCTATTCAAAGAATTCCAAGCTACAGACTTCTACTTGTGGGTGAGTATCTCTCTTTTTGTTTCTGCAGTTCATTAGAGATGACGTTAGGTTTAGTAATAAGATAAGCACTGTTTTTTTATACACAGGAAATAGATTCCAAGCATCGTATGAGTGCGAGGAAAAGCATTTGATGTTATTGTATCTAGACCTTCATTTTTGCTGAATAAGCTCTGTGAGTTATTTCTAGCCACTGCATTTGTTTATCTTTTCACCCTTTGTCGTGAGTGAAGATTGTTATTTGACCTTTGATCTTTGATATTTCTGCCTTTGTCCTTTGTCGTGTGCGAGAATTATGACTTTTGATCTTTGATATTTTTATCTTTGCACCTTGCCGTGTGTGGAGATTATTTGATATATTCATACTTTCACTTTTGACCTTCGAGTTGTAAGTGCAGATGATGGTCTTTCTTCTTGATACTTTCATTTTTGACCATAGTTGTGAAAGCAGATTGCAACCTTTGACCGTTGAACTTTGATACCCTCACCTTTGACCTTCGAATTATGAGTGAAGATTGTGACTTTTGATCTTTGATATATTAACCCTTGTCATAAATGGAGACTGTTTGTCGAATTTTTTAGATTATTTGAAACATCTGCCAGCTGATGATGAAGATTATGAAGACATTTCGAGTAAGTTTCTTTAATCTAACGCTCATTTTGGTTTTTCTTACCATTCTACCTCGTGCCATTTTTATGTGGTATATTTCTGAATGTTTTTTCAGGATCTTACTTTTATGAATGGGCTGTCGTATTAAAAAAACTTCTATGCAAAAATGCATTATGAAATGGAGCAAATCTCAATATTATCATAATCTGACCAATCTTTTTCTGCTTTTTTGATTCATATCATATTTTTTCTTTTCAGATGGTTTGAAGATTGTTTCTACAGTTGCGGAACACATCAACGAGAGCATGAAAGAAGGGGTGGGTTTTGATAGCTTTTAGCTTTATCCTTTGAAGTTTCTGTGTCAGATTACACTTCAATACCTTTTTTGTTTTGTTTTCAATCTCATCTAAGAGCTGGAGAATGTTGTTTGATCTTTTTCTCTTCAAGATTTTAGGGCTCTTTCAATAAAGCCCAATTTCCATTGAGAAATATCTTTGTGAAATGGTTAAAATTTCCACCAGTGGCGAGATATTCCTGCGAAATAGCATTCTTGATGCGTTTTGAGGCAAGAGTGTCAAAACAAAGAGGAGGAATACCTGAAATACAAACATTGCTTGACCTTTTGCCTCAGGATTCATCAGATGCATTCTGGTTGGCCAAAATGATAATTTCACAAGCGAACTTCGCAAAAAGTTGAACTCAGTTCAACTTCTCTTCTTAGAGAAATATTTCCCTGCGAACTAACGAAATCTTTTCTCACTAGAAATTAGGCTTAAAGGATCAAAATTTATTGTCGTTTCCCATTCTGAATATTAGTGGAAAGAGATAATTTACATCTAAGGTCAGTGAGATTATGCTTAAAAATGTGTGCCTCAGTAAGGCTGAGCCTTTCTCCCCTGCAGTGGGTACAGTAACATGAACTTCATCACTACCTGAAATAGTCTGAGGTTTTAGTTTATTTGAAAACTCCACTTTACCTGTAGAAATTGTAACTTGTATAAAACTGTCAATTAGCCAACTCCTCCAGTTTAGGTTTGAAATATGGTGGTTTTAGAATAAATGTTTCGCAGACTTTCTAGCACCAAGGTGCCACTGCACCCAGACAGCATTCTGCTCACCGAACTAGAAATAAAGACTAGATTGATCATTCTTTATTTTCTGGAGCCAAATGCCTGAAGTCAGTTGCTTCAGCTTACTTTTGGCCTCCTAATATGGCTACCGAATAAAACATATTGACTTGCTTCTTTGTTAAGAATAACTGCACGATTATCCAGTCCGGTGCTGATTATTCATGACATTTCAGTAGTCGTCTAAGAAAAAAGCAACCCCCAGTTGAATCTCAATGTATTGAATTGGGCCTACTAATATGGCCGCCAGTGACTTCATTTTAGAACGGCAGATACTCGATCCAGTCTTTATTTTGAGATCAGTGATTCTGCTTCACTTCTGCTCAGCAGGCACTTGCGAGTGAATTTCGCTTCACAGTGGCCTCGAGTTTGCTCGTGGGTTATCGGTTCAATTGTCATTGCCAAACCCTCTTTCCTATTCATAAACTATTAAGAGTGTTCTGTGACATACTTCTGGCAGCAATTCATCAACCTAATTTTTCCAGGATAAATTCCAATCAATGTTAAAACTTCAAGCGAAGATCATAAATAATAAAGAAATAGTCAAGCCAGGGAGAGTGAGTTCTTTCTTTTTTTTATTCGTTTTCTTCAATTCTTTTAGTGGAATTGCAACTGATAATGACCATTTAATATCAATCTTGAAATCAACAATAGTAAGCCAAGGTAAAGTTTCAGAAAATGGTTGAGTGCCGGGATATGAGAAGGTGTAAATGACACAACATGATTTGCAATGAACTTCTGGAACACAAAGAGGCATCTCATCCTTAGTGCCAATGACGTTGTTGGCTTTGTTCACATCTCCATCGTGTTCGATCTTTTCTTTGTCTATTGGAACCCTTTCATGAATTTGGTTCTTCAAAGAAGACTAAAGTAACTTTGCCATAAAGTCATTTACAAAGGTTTTCGGATGATTAATCCCATTCGATAATAATAAATAATTGAGTTCTACAAGTAGTAGAAAAAATTTTGTTATTCAAAAGGTGATATACACTGGTGATATACGTTTTCTGTGCTTCCCTTCTTGAATCTCACAAAATCTCATTTGTTTTGTAGTATTTGCTGAAGGAAGGAGTTTTATTCAAATTAAGTCGGAAAGAAGCTCAGACAAGAATGTTCTTCCTGGTAAGATTACATTTACGAATTTAGAGCTTGTACACTAGCCTATCAAAATGGTTGCAAAGGCTAATCATAAATGATGGCACGATTGTAAAGTTGTGAGGGCTAGGCCTAGACTAAAACTATCGATAGCTGACAGCTGACAACTACATGATTATAGCGGGAAATTTTAGAAACATTTACTGAAGAGTTTGTTGTGGGGCTCACTAGTAAGATCACTCAACGCTTAGTTCAAAGAATTATGGGTTCGATTCCACCTCAAGGCCTATTACATAAGGTGTGAAGAGAGGATTTGCCAGCGCTTTGTTACTCCGGGCAAAAAGGCAAAAGGAGATGTAATGATATCCTTGGGTCTTGAGGTGTGGGGATCATGAAGAGTTGAGGGTCATGAAATGTGGTGAAATCAAGAGGAAGGACCAGGGTAACACTGCTTTGTTAGTTCACCTATTCAGTGGACCCAATTTATAGCAATAAGAATGAGTTATCCCCCTAATTCAAGATGCCTTTGCAGAAGAAGGGGTAGTTGACAAATCTTAAAACGAAGGTACTGCGTCAAATCAGTAGGTAGATTAACTCTATCATTTCGTTGCTACTGATCTGAAAAGCCCAGTAAGTATTATTTCAGCTTTGCCATTTACAACGCATAGCTACCAGATTTGCGATGGCCTAAATCTTTCGTAGCTTTTGTCTAGCTGCAGTCTTCAGTTTTTGTATCCACGAGTTGCCAAGGGGTATATTCCTATTATTCATTGCGTGCAATGAGACGTGCTATCTTCCATGGAATAGTCTATTATTAGAGATGATGATATTTTTCCTTTCAGCTCACTGACTGCTTATTTTACTGTGAACATGCTGCAGGGCACAATCAGTTCAAATTGAGACAAGAACTTCCCTTGGCTGGAATGAGTGTGAGTTGATTTTGCCATCTATTTGCCATCAAAATGTTTTCCGCTAAACTGGTTGTCTTGACTGACTTGTTTAGCCACAGGTATTTGAAAAGTCTTTAATCGGTACCGAGCTTTGGGAAACTCGTAAACATAGTAAAACAATAAAAACCTTCGCAATTTTTTTAAGAATTAAAAACATATGTACATGGATAAAAATTTTAAAAATTATTATATGCAAAGGCTTTTCAGAATATCTCCATCTTACACTTGTAAGTAAATGTAAACTTGACGTCTTCTCAATTTACTTGTATATAGCACTGAAGATGGAGATATTCTGAAAAGCTTTTGCATATAATAATTTTTAAAATTTTATCTATGTACATATGTTTTTAATTCTTAAAATAGTAAAACAAAATAACTACTTAAGCATCTCGTCTGACACTCAATAGAGGGGTACGTCAGAAAGAGAACTTAAATTGAATGGGATGTAAACGAATAAAGCTTAAGTAGTTATTATGTTTCGCTATGTTTCCAATTTTCCTCGCCATCCTAAAGTTCTGTATTGATCAAAAACTATTGAACTAGCAATTTATTGTTATTTCCCTCAGGTCGTTGCTCCTGATACAATCGATTTCATCAAAGAATTAACAATTATCAGCACCAAAAGATCGTTTACACTTGTTGCAAAGTTTGTATTTCACTCATTAATTCTTTTTTCGTTCTCTATTTCCCTTATTTTCATCTGGGTTTTTCCGAGTTTACGTTGCAGTACTTACACAATTGACTATCCTATGTTTTTATTTGCAGTTCCTTACATTTTTATTTACGAAATTTTAGAATGATTGAAATGATTTGACTCGATTTGTTTCTCACATTCTACTTTTTCTCAAAAATATTCAAATACCCAGCATCATAGATGAACATAAGCTTATTTTAGTTGCTTCGTCTTTCCTTCACTTCTTGTCTATTGCTTATTTTGCATTCAAGATAATTTGTGTGATCGCTCTGCGCTTAATTTGTGTAATCATTTTATATTCTTCTGCTTTGCTTATTTGCTCATGCTCTCAAGTAATATTCTGATTTTGACATTTCTCTTACTATATGAATATTAATTTTTTGTTTTTCCAGTACTCAAGAAGAACGCGATGAATGGGCAACGGTATGTGATTAAGACTTCTGTCTCTTAAACTCCCTCTTTAAGCGAGTGACTGAATGAAGCGTTAAGATGAATCACTCTTGCTACATTGTGACTAGGACATAACAAATTTGACTGCTTGAGGCACAGGGATTAGGTAATCATCCCGTCTACAGGTTTCAACATAATTCTTTATTTTGTTCAAAAATCGTTTGATTGAAAAACTTCTTTCAGGCTATCAAAAATGCGATTGAAGATGTTTCGCGGAGGATCGGTACATTTGCTTGTAAAATCGATAATGCAGAAAGCCCATCAAGCCCGGTGGTAAGCAAACTATGTTATTGATAGTACACCGGGTGATCTGAAAATATGCATTGCTGTTTGCTATATTGCGTGTGTTTATGTTCGTAATATGACCACGTTTTCCTAATTTTTTGACATATTACATTAGAAGAAATATCTCAACAATACAAGATTTCCAGTTTTTGCAGATATTTTTGACATAACTGTCCTTTTCAATCAACTATTTCTGACAAGAGCATCATAAACTATAAGTCAGACTCAGATTCATATAACGAATGTTGTTGTTACTGTTCAAAAGTTGGTCAACCAACTAAGTGTCTTACTTTGGTTTTCATCTTTTGTGGACTTGATATGATCGAACCAGTGGGCTCTAAGAGTTGGTTTTTCTTCTTATTTATGCTTGCTGTCAGTACATTGCTGTTTTCCTCCATGTTAATTTGACAAGCGTATCTTGGCACTCTCGCGTGTATGCAAATTAATAGCTGTTTATCCATCATTTTAGAATCCGATCCATGAATTAGGGAAAATAGCTCCAAGATGGGTGCCAGATGACCGTGCCACGATGTGCAGCATTTGTTGCAGGAAATTCACAACGTACAATCGACGGCATCACTGCAGAGCGTGCGGAGAGGTATGTCCTATCAGTTATATTTTCTAATTTCATTTCATTCATCGATGCATTCAAATTGAATTGGATTGGTTTGCGACAAGTTGATTGACAGATTTATCGATCTTTGGTGATATTCTTGCGTTAACTTTCATCGAGAATAAGCTTATTTACTCGGTGTGCTAGATGCAGATGTTGCCAACTATGGAACGATCTCCCACCAGAAATAGAAAATATAAACAAGGTAGAAATTTTTAAAGAACACATAAAGCAATTATTGTCATTTAATTGTCCTTGTAAATTATCCAGACAAGATATTGCAAATATTTGTCATAAAAATTGACAAAATGAATTATTCTGCTTTTAAGACAATAGGTTAAGTTGGTATTCAATTTATTTGTCCGTGTCTTTTTATCATGCTGTAAAGTTAAATTAGCAACTAGATAGCTAAACTTTCACTAACTGTAGATAAAGAAGGGAAAAAATAATACCTAATCATAAAGGCTTACAAACTTTGATTTTTTACGATTTACAATCAAGGTAGGGGCAATGCACTTCATCCCACTCCACAGGAAATCTCTCAAATTTTCCTATTTACTTTTCAGATCGTTTGCAAAGACTGCTCATCGTTTGAAGCTCCATTGCATTATTTAGACCTTGAGCCAGCTCGTGTCTGTGAACAGTGTTATCATCATCTTTACAATAGTAAGTTTCAAGTCTATCACTTATTCGTTCGAAAGATCAAATTCACAATTTCAGAAATTTTGTAGAAACCCCCGTCATTACTGCCATGCACATGCGTAGATACATCGAAATCTTCAGTTGTTGTTGTTGTTGCTATCCTTGAAACATTAGGAGAGATGAAAAAGGTGTCGAAGTTTTCTTGCTGTGATTAATCAAAGAGTTATTCATAGCAGTTCATTATGCATTGGAGATTGAGAGAAGGAGTAAAGTTGAATAAAGCGAATACCTTGACTCTTCTTTACCAAGGCTATGAAATAAAATGATATAGTGAGATAAAGTATTGATTTAATGCCTTATGAATTAATGTTAATATTATATGATTCTGAAGAAGGGTTTAATCCGAAACACGAATTAATGCCTCACTGTGGACATGCCTGGGGTTATGAACGCATCAAGGTTACTGTGCTAACTTATTGTTATGGTTTGGGACATTGGTTAGCGCACTTGCAACGGTCCAGGTTTGAGACCTTTTGGTGGCAAATGTCAATTGCAGTAACCTGCTTTGGTATAATTCAATTATCTTTGTTAGACCATGCCTTCTGAAGTAATGCAAATTATACACATGTATATGTATGTTTATACCAATCTGTCCATAGAATAAGGAAATGCATTATCTAGGATAGACACAAAAATATCTTATATACATAAATTATATTCCTCCAAGTTTAATGCTAAAAGATTGAATAGTTGAGATTTCAAATTTTGATGATTTCAGAAAAGAAGCAAATTATTCTACATGTGT
The DNA here is from genome assembly GCA_963924455.1 of Pelagia noctiluca. Lineage (NCBI taxonomy): Eukaryota > Metazoa > Cnidaria > Scyphozoa > Semaeostomeae > Pelagiidae > Pelagia > Pelagia noctiluca. Next base: position 9,118,061 of record OZ004334.1, read on the forward strand.
GTATCAATTTTGTTGAACATATAGTTTTCTTAATCGTAACGAAACAAATTGGCTCAAATTGCTGTAAAATTATTTTGATTATGAAATTGCAGAATCATCGCAATAGAGAAATATGATTTGTGAGCCATTCCTAGAGTTATTAAAACTTTGATATTTTTCAGCAATGATGGATGAGAACCAGGCTCAGACAGAAGTCGATGGACCTGAATCGGACTCGAAAACAAAACTGAAAAGATCTCGCTCCTCTCTTGGTGCAAAATTCAAAGTCGTTAAAAAACCGAAACGAGATCGAAAAGAAAGAAAAACCTTACCATCAAAACTTACAGAGGTATTTGTTTTTCAAATATCTTCGTTTAATAAGCAACATCTCTATTCACGATTCTTCGTGTTGCTTCACTCGCCCTCACATTTATAATTGGTTCTTACTGCGAGAAATCAAAAGCTGGGCAAATTGCAGACTTTTACCACTATCTAGCTTATTACTTTTCTTTGTTTGAGAAGAAGCAGGATTTTTAAAATCAATCGAGATAATTTGTGAGAATGAAAATCACCCGAGTAGGACTCGAACCCACGACCTCTAGATCGGTACTCTAGCGCCCTACCACTGCGTAATCAGGGTGCCGTGGTAGCACACAAGAGTACCAATTAAGAGGTCGTGGGTTCGAGTCCTACTCGGCCTCTTTTTCATTCTCACAAATTCTCTCAGCTTTGTTTGTTTATGTATATTCTTTGAATGAATATAAAAATTTTGAAGTTAGCATTAAGCTCTCAAGATAACAGACAAGTTTTTTAATACTTGAATTTTAACACGTAGTAGCCCTTGCATCGAAATTCTATTGAAATTTTGGAGATGTTAAGGGCTTCTGAGGAGTGTTTCAAAGATAAGGTGCTTATTCACTTTCTCTCATCTTTCCCAGACAATATGTCAACAAAATATGTAACGATGGTTAATCTAATAGTGTATTACCCTCGAGTAACAACTGAATAAGTCGTATAATGAGGGAGCATATGGTAAATTCCTTTATCATTCAAAGCTATAAGAGCATCGTGGTATGATTACTGTCAATGCTCAATGTGTTTCAAATACACACCCCTTAGGAAGGGTCCGTCTATCAGAGGGAACCCTTAATACAGGTGACGTTTTTAGAGGAGAATATAAACAGGGGGTTCTATTTGAGGGGTTTATATGGAGTATGACAATATTCTCTGATCCAAAACGCAACAATATTGAAGGTCTGTATGATCTTAGGGATATATCTAGATGTAGAGAGCTCTGGAAAAACATATTTTAAGTACAGATGATATTTTTAAGGAATCTTGATACAAGAAAATTTCAAATGTATGTTCCTATATAATAATGATTATTAACATAATGATGATAATAATCAAGTTATTGATTATTTTTCAGATTAGCATACACGAACAAGATAAGAACGTGAGCGGATACTTGTGGGTGTTTAAAAAGAAGAAACTGAAGAAGAGGTGGTTCGTTTTGAAAGATCATGTCCTGTATGCATACAAAGCACCATCGGTAATCATTTCTGCTTTTTTCTGTCATCTTTAATTGCTGGTCTCAGCTTACAAGATTTTCTTTTATATTTGTACCTAAAACGGGGTCTCTTTTCAAGGCGAAAAAGTACCCTAAAACTGGCTCACTTCCCCGTGCGACATCATTTTGAATTAGCCCCCGTGAGGTTCTTAGACTTCCCATATTTCCTCATCTTCTAAGAAATTGATTATATCAACGTTTCTATCAGTTTGCTCGTGATCATTAGTTTGTAAAATTCAAGAATCATCGATTGTTAATTGCAGGACCCAGCAGCAAATTTTACTGTTCCTGTACTTGGGTACAAAGTCACTGTAACTGGAAATGTAAGTACTCATTCTCTATATTTCATACGAAATTCCTTTGTTGATTTTTGAATGCAACCATAGTGGAAGGATCATAGTGGTCTTTCGTTAGGTGTGTTCTCTTAAGCTTAAAAGACTTCATGATTTGTTTGAAAAAAGAATCCTCTTCAAATTGAATCCATAATTTTCAAAAGTCTTTGAAAATCAGAGACTTCTCACATCGAAGCCGTTGCTTGGCTCATCCCTTGTCCCATGCATGACATGTATCCTAGCATCTGACAGAATGGCAGCCATGCTCAAACTTTCTACCGGAATGTCTCAAAAGTCTACCGTTTCAAAACGAGGAGATAAATTCTCAAAACTGGGCTACCAAAATTCTAGAATGCCTCCACCTGGTTGAGCCCAAGAACTCACCCACCAAAGCCTAGCTCGCTAACCAATGTCTTAAAAAGGACAATAAGTCAGTGCAGTAGCCACAAGGTGTATCCACCACCAGGCCTATCCACAGTGAGGCATTAGTTCTTGTTTCAGATCAAATCATTCATCACAGCCATGTATGCAATAACATAGCTTCCTAAGGCATGTTATTCTAACACGGGAAATATACTCTACCAAAATGTTCCTACATAATTCTGATGTGCCTCCAGCAAGTCTTGCACCCAAAACGTTACCTAACAAAAGCAAGCTCATAAACCGCTGTCTTAAATCAGGCAATAGACAAGCACCGTAGCCTTTTGGTGCATGCAGCTTCAGGCCTATACAGATTAGAGCATCGAATCGTGCTTTCAATTAAATCCTTCATCAGAGCCATGAATTCAGAAGGCATGGTCCAATACGAGGAAATGAATCCTCACAAGTGGGCTAGCAAAATGCTGATATGCTTCCATCAGGTTTTAAAACGAATTTCTACATTAAGCACACATTACGAAAAAAGAAGGCTATTACGAACAAATTAATTGTTCAGAACAGAACGCCTAAGATTGGGATATTGGAAAATAAGATATTGGGAAATTCATGGGCAGGAGCCTGTTTCTCTGGAGAATTTAGTGTCCTTGTTTCTTTAATAGCTTTCTCCAAAACTTTTAAGCTTTTTTGCCATACTTCTGACTTTGATTTTTCAATGGTTAATTTTATTTTAAAGTTTGATGCTGATGACTTCGTATTTCAACTGGAGCACCAGGGCCTAAAAGAACCACTTGTTTACAAGGCAGACAGCCGCGTGTCCGCTGACAAGTAAGAAATGTTTTGTTTTATGATTATGGTGATGATTTTTGATCTCTACTTCGAAAAGTGCAATATGATTTCCATTTCATAGGAAAGAAACAGGGACTCAGGAAACATCTTATACTAGGGAGGTACACGACGCTATATTTCCCCTTTTTCAATTTCTGTAAACAAAAAGGGCACTTCATTATGTTTGCAAATGTGTAGAGGCATGTTTGCCCCCTGGTTCCTGCGTCAATGAGTAGAAAGATAATACTGACAGAACATACACCTGTTTTTAAGATGTAAAAATAGAGAAATGTATAGCAGATACAATTTGATCTAGCCTTAATATTACGGCAATCGATTTCCGTTTGATTACTTTCATTTTCAGATATTTGCTACTTGGAGGGTAATGCATCTAGCACATCGTTGCTGACCTACCAGGGGGGCTTCCCTAAAAATTTAGACCTTTCTTGAATAACTTTCAGTATCAATTTTGAAATTTTTTAGGCCTTCTTTAACGATCAGTAGACTCCCTCTCCTCTAAGACCTTGCTATTATCACTCCCTATGTGTATCTTGGCAAAATGTCAATTAAATCAAATGAACTCTAAAATTTTGGATCGGAACATTATATCATAAACTTCGATGGTTATAGGTAAGGAAGAGTCCAAAGAACTTGAACTTTAGTTATATCTATTTGTCTTGAAGTTTGCCGGGTTACCGTCCTATATCATATCCCATCGTTGTCAACTAAAGACCCTCTATCTACTTGTGCAACAAATTTCAAAAACGGTGATGTACCCTTGGCCTATCTTTTCAAAATCAATTGCCATTCAAAAATTAACATATCCACACCCATTTCTTTGATTATTTCTCTAATAAACTCATTCAAGCCAATAAGAATAATCGTCTTTCTTTTAGATGGGTTTCATCTTTATCACAAGCTTCAGAGTTGAATTCAACGTGAAATTCAAACATAGCAGAAGCAGAAAATCCATATAAACTCCAAATGAAATTCCAAATGTATCTTTTCTATGAAAAAGCATATTATCAGCTTATGATTACGACTGTATTTGGGACGGGGTTTTAAAGGTCGATGTACCAATGGGGCATTTACACATTTTTATAGAAGAATGTTATCAGAAAACGAGTCTCAAATTTAGCCTAGATTTAAAAACAAGCTAAGAACAAGTTGAAGCTGAAAAATTTTTGCTAGTTATAAGAGCTTTTAGTAATAGCCTTAAGACTAAAAAACAATTACAAAAATAACAGATTTCCAACACAACACATTGAGATGTCAGGCGGATGAGGACAGTTAAAATTTGCACAATTTAACTCAACTGAGAGCAAAGTAAGAATAAGTAAATAACAATTCAGCCTGAAAAGTAGGCGAATTTTTAAGAACAGCCAGCTTCGACGCTTTTAATCGCTCTTACAGAAAATGGTGTTCATGGAAAAATATATTTGTAATCATTGATTATTTCGTTACTCCTTCTATCACTTGTAGACCCATCTTGTTTTCTTAAAAAATGTTTGAAATGTCTTAAATTTGTAAGATAAGTAGGCATTTTCCTCAAGCTGGCCTCTCAATGTTGTGATGTTTTACACGACACTTTTTAAGATACTCATTTTTGTGATTTTTTCCAATCTATTTCAGATTTGTCTAAATTTGTTATTTTTCTATTTGCTTAATATATTATCAAAATAAAACATGTGCGCCAGAATTAAGTTGACAAGCTCTATAAGCCACTATAAATTGAATATCGTCTGAAATTTTAAACTCTGTCCCTATCTAAGTTGGTCTTTTGGAAACGATCTGATATACTTTAACATGTTTCTTACATAGCCACTATAAATTGGATATCGTCTGAAATTTTAAACTCTGTCCCTATCTAAGTTGGTCTTTTGGAAACGATCTGATATACTTAAGTTTCTTACATAGCCACTATAAATTGAATATCGTCTGAAATTTTAAACTCTGTCCCTATCTAAGTTGGTCTTTTGGAAACGATCTGATATACTTAAGTTTCTTACATAGCCACTATAAATTGAATATCGTCTGAAATTTTAAACTCTGTCCCTATCTAAGTTGGTCTTTTGGAAACGATCTGATATACTTTAACATGTTTCTTACATAGCCACTATAAATTGGATATCGTCTGAAATTTTAAACTCTGTCCCTATCTAAGTTGGTCTTTTGGAAACGATCTGATATACTTAAGTTTCTTACATAGCCACTATAAATCGAATATTGTGTGAAACAAATCAAAATATATTGAATCGTTCCCAAAAGGACAACTTAGATTGGGAGTGATTAGAAAATATCCACAACGTTAGTATTAGAGCTGAGAACAGTTTTTTAGACTTACAAAAATATTTCAGAACTCAGTTTGCATCGATATAAGCTAATTCTAATATTACGTTTAACTAATTCATGGTGGTCGTTATAGAATGTATTTTCTTTTCTGTTGCACACGATACTTTTTCTAGGGCTTCGGTTTCATATGAGATAAAGAATTGATTATAGAAAACGTAAGGTTTAGATTTTGAACTTTTGCAAAAATGGCTACGTTGAATGTAAAGGGAAAAGTAATTTATTTTATAATTTAGTATCATTAGTGTATATCTTATGTTTTAATCGTTTTAGATTGTTAGAAATTATCAAAAATTTTCATAAACTTTTAAAAATTCTGCAGAATCATTTCGATCAGATTTTTAAGGTATTCGAGTTAAATCTAGTTTAAGTGTAAAAGATCGTTTTCTCGATTTACCCCTTGCATACAGCAAAGTAATGATATTTATGAAGTATAAACGTGATATTAAAATTACTCAATTATCACGCAGTAGATATTGATTTCAAAGATCCTGTTGTTTATCTTGATAAATATTTTCAAGCTATGAATGTGTAGCTTTTATTTCATCTTTATTTTTATAGATATTTTTGTAATACGCAATTCTATTTTTGTTCGATAATTGCATAAGATTTCTTTGCATAATTTTATGATGATTTATTGTGAAGTTTTTTGAATGATCTTTCTCAGCCATAGTTACTAAAATGAGGCAAGGGGCACTGGCAGGAAACGAGTTGGAAACAGGCAGTGGTGGCTTGAAGGACTTATTTTAACCCCTCTCCGAATGAGTAAATCTATACTTTATGCAAAACCTGCCGTTTCTTAGTCATTTTTCGTTTCCAACTTGCTTCCTACTTGTTTCCTATACCCGTTTTTACTCGTTTTACCCGTTTTCACTCGTCTCTTTCTTGTCTCTACTCGTCCCTACTCGTTTCTATCCGTTTCCTACTTGTTTCTGTTCGTTTCCTACTTGTTTTTTCCTCGCCTCTTATTTGTTTCTGCTTGTTTCCCACTCGTTCCAACTCGTTCCTACTCAGTTTTACTCATCAGCCTCGGCTTCATTTGAAAACGAGGCGGGGGAATGTTTGAATTTAGGCCGGTTCCTTTGATGAAAACAAGGAAGGAGGAAGTTGTGGGTCTTGGTGTTTTCCCGTCATCACTTTCGGCATAAGAAAGCAAAACGCTAATAAAGAAGGGAAATGGCTTCTCCAGCTAGATGTTACTCAATCGGGACTTGTGAAAAAGAGCTGGATGTAAGTTTTGTTGGACCAGTTAGGCTTTTATTTCGTAGCACATTAGTTTTGCTGCGCTTTGTATTAGCCTAAGACTAGTGTTTACAGTTTTGATTAAAGCTATTCTTTTTGATAATATACCTGTTTCTGCTTTATTTCCATTAGATTATGCCAGAACCTAATTACTTTCAATTCAATATTGTCTTTTCTTCTGTTGCTGTTAAAGAGAGCTAGAAAGAACTACCTATGTTATGTTGTTAATGGTGGTGCCGTGCTCCGGTGGACTTGGAGAGATCTAAAGGCATCAACTATGTATGGGCCATGGGAACACAGAATTGCAGAATCCAGAACATAGGGATTACGGACTTGTGTAATTACGGAACTGTGGGTCATTAAGAATACAAACTGCAGATGTAAGACCTTATTTTCGTCACTCGAATTCAGTGTGCATTTCGTGCCCTTATAGGTCAAAAGGTCTCTAGCGTGGACCTTTTTTACAATATTAGGCTCCATTGTTCTCTTGACAAAGTACAGGATGAAATCCATGTAAAGGCTATGCCAGATATTACGCCAAGGATCAATAGGAAAACACTTGATCCATTGTTTTAGTCAAACTCCACGCTCGATATCTTTGGCGTAAGCTACATAGATTCTACCATGGGACGTAGTCAGTGAAATCTCCAGCCTTGTTTATTACATGAAATACACCCTGGATTAGAATGCCGGAAGCTTAGAGGGCTGGCTTCTGAATTATTTCACTAGCCTCAAGAACTAATACCTGCAGAGACTAGTTCCTTCCCCTACTGAAGAGTGTACACCCGACCTTAGCAATATAATGATAGAATAGAGCAATAGAAAATGGCTTACCTAGACCGGAAGTCTTGTCAAAAACTTTGCAGACCAAGTTCCTTTCTTAGAAAAAGAAATATTGAAAGTCATCAAGTATTGACAGTAAATGGCCCTTGAACAAGAAATGAATCATGAATCATAAGATATTGACCCTCACTCCTTCCTTCCAATGATTTGACGAATCAACACGTTTTGTTGCAGCAAATTCACAGAACATTGAAAGGAATTTCTCAAAAAATTGATGAAAAGATTATTGAATCAGACATGAACTCTGGTGATGCTTCTTCAGGTAGATATATTGATATCATAATATCATGCTTTGATTTGCTTGCTTATTCAGCATTAGATCAGGTCTTTTCGTGAAGAAAATATCACTAGAGTGGCAAAAAGTTCTCTCTGGTGATTTGGTTTACCAGAGCAATCACTCTGGAAAGAAAATCATAACAATAAATCTATCTCAATTCCTCAAATAAAAAGAAGTGTTCTGTTTGATGATGTCTGCAGATGGCCGCTTATTCAGTACTAGATATGAGGTATCTTTACTTACCTACTGCCTATTAGTTTTGTTTGTATACAAATTAGGGGTACATGATGATCCACTGTGTGATTGGGGTTTTGCTGCTGGGATTACTTGAGCATACCCATGTATGGTATCCAAATACCAATATATAATACATTTTTATTTTGGAAACAATACATTTGGAATATGTTTCAGAGAAATCGAAAGCAGAGGTAAAGGAAGAGAGTGGAAATGAGGATTTGAACCAATTGCTGAAATGTGAAGATTCTGAGTTTGAAAGAAGAATTAGAGAAATGAAAATTGTGGTAGGTTTGGTTTTCCTTTTCAATGATTGAAAGAAAGAACTAACGTCAAGGTTGCTTGGGTCAATAACAAGGTGGAAAAATGTTTTTGACCAACCAGAGCATTTTTTGACAAAGAATTTATCCAATCAGATTGCTGAAAAGACAATAGACGAAAATGGCGGAACAGCGCGAAAGCTGTGGAAAAAATAGCGTTCAGGGTTCTGTTTTTCTGCCGTAAACATGTAAACTATGTGGTATCATTCTTATATTTTCCAAATCTAAGATAGTTTATCTAAATTTTTACCGCTTACGAGGTTAATGTTTTACGTACTTGTTGTAAAAATCCACTCGATAGCTTGCTTAAAAACAATCTTAGCTTTCAATTGCGAGTATGGCACAATAAACTAATATTTTAACCAATAAACTATAACTATAATATTTCTAATAAACTAACACTAACCTTGCCAGAGCCCTTACTTTTGTTTTAAAGAAACTCCACCATCTTTACAAACCATTAGTTATTACTTGTAGCTGTTTGAAAATTTCAGATTGAGTTACCCGCCATACAAAATTCGACCTCAAAAGATATGGAAAAGCTCGGACACGTTGATGAATGAAATTGAGCAACAGCAAAAAACGGGGGTCGAGCAAATTTGCGAAATCATGATTTGAAAATTGATATTGACATTTATTTTGGTCTGTTTACTTCTTATATTTATTTAGAATTGATTAAAAAATTAAAAAAATCATATTTGATGCATAAAAAGATTTCTAATTACCTACATAAAGATAAACTCTATCGCGCTTCAAAAATACGCATATTTACCCAACCCCGTTTCAGCTAGTGTTTTTTGAGCGAGTTGTCGAGTCGATTTTTACAGCAAGTACGTAAAATATTAACCTCGTAAGCGGTAAAAATTTAGGTAAACTATCATAGCTCTGAGAAATATAAGAATTGTACCAACTATTTTACGTGTTTACGGCAGAAAGACAGAACCCCGAACGCTATTTTTGCCACATCTTTCGCGTTTTTCCGCCATATTCAGGGCACTTGAGCTGTTGAATCTTCGAAATCTATTGTCTTTTCAGTGATTTGATTGGATGGATAATTAGTAAACAAATGCCCTGATTGGCCAAAAGATTTCTCCATCTTGCTTGGGTCAATAGCTTTTATCTTAACTCTGTATATCTGACTTTAGAAGAAAATTTATCTAGTTATATTGTTTTAACTCTTGAAAAAATTGATAATTTTTGTTTAATATTCATTTCATTCTTTTTAATCAAGGTAAGATAATCACAACAATAAAAACTCTAAAAGAAACTGCTCCTAAAACTATTAGCGAATTGGAAAATAAGAAGATAACCACCTAATAAAAATCTTAAATACATTTTGAATAAATTGTTTCTTAGAAAAAGATATTGCATAGTTTTAAAAGTTGCACCTATTATTTATGAATTGTTTAGTTCACTCCTCAATGTATTGACCGATAGCTACACAAATAGTTATGATACCCTTAACCAAAATCATTCTGATGTGGTGTTGATCATGTAGTTAAAATTGGTGATTGAGAATCCTTGGTTGGATTTGCAGTGCTGGAAAAGGTGTTCCTTCCTAGTTCACAAGATGCCAGATTCATTAAATTTCGGATTGCTTTTCATATTGGATAGCCTTTCTGTTCATACCACACCATGCCAATCTGAAACGTTTCACATCTTTTTTCTGCAGTCAAATCACTCCGCTCTGAAGGTGAAACGTGAGAAAATTTTGCGTCAAATTACCTACTATGGAATCCGACATAAAATGAATCCGGCATCGTGTGAAAGGGGCCTTACTCCTGAAATAGAGTACTCTCGAAGCTGTTCTTTCTTGTACTAGTGACCATCTCTTTAGATAAAAATTTCCATAAGAATTGTTTAATTTTTCAGGATTTGGAAATGGCAGTTATAATATTTGAGCAGCAAATAAGAATTGAAAACGAAATCAGAGGAGCAAACAGCCATACGTAAGTTTACAAGGAGTGATTTTCTACCAAGGAGTTTTGACAACTATTTTCTCTACAAAATCTTTGTTTTCCCTATCAGTGGCAGCACCAGATAACCAAAATTGTGTGATTTGATTGTGTTGGGACAATAACTATGGTCTACTACAGAGGCACTTACCATCACAACATCATAGACTTGTGTGCACGGTATAGGGGTCTAAAATGATATAAAAAGTGTAACAATACATTTTCAACTTAGGTTTTCTGTCAAAGCAATATTATGGGCGCCAAATTCTTGCCAAATAACCCAATTTGAGTGGGTAGTTACAAAGTCGTTTACTCGCAATTTTGAAGAACTTTCTTTTGAAGAACTAGCCAATTTATTGCATGTATCATTGTTCCTTTTGCAATTTCTTGTTCAAAATAAGCTATCGAAAGGTCATTATATCATTTTTTGATACTTGAGTTAGCCATCGAGAAGATGACATAAGCCATAATTGAAATCACTTAAAAAGCAATTGTGGCCTCACCAATTCCAGGAAAACCATGACTCTTAATAGATCACTTTTGCAATGACATCAATTATTTTGAAATACTTCTTGGAACATCCTTATCTTCGATATCATGTGGATCCTAATCTCAATCGAAGGCGTGCATAGCTCTTAGCAACGCATGGAGTTGTTTTTTAGTTGTACTTCTAGCACAATGATATGATGAAGAATTCTTGCTCAGCAGGGAATAACATCTCTTGCCTTGCCTTCAAGCACATTCTACGTCATTGTGGAAGCAGTCTATTGCTTTTTTGATTAGCAATTTATATTCGGAGAGCGCCCTTTTGATACCTCAAATTAAATTCTGTCTTTCTATATATTTAGGAGAAATGTGACTGTTTATCAGCTCAGAGATAGACTCACAAGATGTTTCTTGAAGGTAATTTATTCTTATATTATAGATAACTATGTTTTGACTGTAAGCTCATTTTCATCTAGGGTTTTAAGGGACAATCAAAATTCGTATTTATACCATCATTGCAAAAAGTATTACTAATATCTATACTGAAACAGCGGAAAGCATAGCCATGCTTCTACCAAAATCCTGAAAAAATATCCCCAACTGGGCAGCAAAGCCCTCAGTACCAAAATATAGCTACTAAGTATACCCCTTAGGCTTTCCAACAATCTTGAAGCAGAGAGGATTTCGAGGAGATGTAGGATCTGGCTTCAAGTGCCATGATTGCACATTGGTAGCGCACCAGAGAACAAATTTAGAGGTCATGGATCCGAGTCCTACTTGGGTCATTTTCACTCTCACAAATTATCTACTAGGGATATTGTAGCTTTTTTAGTTCAGATTTTTAATCAGCCCATGTTAATTAAAACACAAATCCTCAGATTGTTTTTGATTCGTCTTTAGAAATCACTTCTGTCTAAAAGTACTCGAAACAACTCGAGCTCTGATGAATTCAAACTCAGCCAAGGGAGTTGTGAATCAAACTGGAAGGTCACCATGGAAGCAAGCACAGACAAGAACCAGGACCCTCAAAATCTAGCTGGTCTCAGTATTACAGAATTAAAAGTAAGTGTTTTTGGATTTGTATTCATTTTCTGATCTCTTTATACCTTTAGATTTCTCCTCTTTCATACAGTAGGTTCCCGCATATAAGAGACCAAGTTCTTTATTCAGGCCTGATGATCAGTGGCGGTTTTAGGGGGCCCAGGGGGCTATGGCCCCAGGCCCCGCGCTTTCGCTAGAAAAAAGGGGCACCGCACCTTTCATAAAAGAAGAAATTCTCTCCTTTATAATGAAATATTTTAGCTATTTGAAATAACGTCATGCTCAGACTTAGGAAAAATGTGGGTTGTACAAGCTCTCTGTAAAGAGAACACAAAAAATAATATTAGGACCAAATTTTTTATGGGCCCTGCAAATGTTTTTGGCCCCAGGCCTCGCAGTTCCTAAAACTGCCACTGCTGATGATGTTTCTTATTTGCAGGTTCCTGTTTAAAATCAGAGTAAAAGTTTCTTATATATAGGTTGAATATTTTTCAAGAAGCAACAATGCTTTTAGTGTTGGACAGTGTCTGGTTATGCCAACGTATAATATTGGTTATAGAAGGATTCTTCAAATGATTGATTCATCTTCAAAGGTTGCTTTCAATTTGTAATGTAAGTGCAACCTTAGGACTAGAGGTAGAATACTGTGGAATCATTACTTGGCATACCTGAAAATAAGAAACTTTCCAATTTTAGACCTAAAATTGTTTCTTATGTATACAAGGAACCTTTTGGGAAGAATTTCAGGCTGGTTTCTTATACAAGGGGGTTTCTTATATGCGGCAACCTATTGTGAGTGACATCCAGATCAAAAAAGGAGCAAATACATTTGGTCTTGTCAAGACTGCTTCTGAACTGCAAAATATCAAAGGCTTGCCATGATAAGTGGTGACTATCATGTCAAATATTGTGATAAAAAAAGGATTCTTATCTTAAAAGGATAATTATTACGAAATTGTGTGATGTGATCCGTAACTTGCTTTGTTGTGTGAATGTGTCTATTGTTTATTGTTTTGCAGATTATTTAGTCTTTCGTACTAATTGTGTGTATTCTAGTGTATCTTTTTGTATTTGTGTTTAATTAAGCGAGGACAAGCATCCAGACAAGGCCTCAAATTTTAGTTTTGTTTATGGACGTCGTCGCTACATGTAAGAATAATTTTGTCATGCTCAAACTAATGGACACTAATGTAATTTAGTAAGTAATTTTTCTTGTTCATTTTAGTCGTTTCGTTAACCTTTTGGATTATTTTGTTTATGAATATTATATTTTATAGCGAAATTAAAGCATGAATGACATTGCAACACATTTTTGAATCGACGTTTGTTTACACTCATTTTTTATAAGCAATTTCAGCTCGAGCTCAGCACTAAAAATTGCTTCCAAAATTTTCCGGAATTTTGCATACAAAGGTTTGCAATGGTGCTGATATCCACTGTAACCTACTTCTCTAGACTGTTGCACAACTTTCACTGCTAATTTTATCAGATTTAAAATTTTCAAATTGTTTAGCATTCTTCTATCCAGCACTAGAATTGCTTAAGCTTTGTCTTGTTGAGTACTGCCTTGCTTAAAGAGCAGTTGCTTATAAAAAAACACGTTTATTTGGCTGCTAAACAAAACCTTTTGGTGCATTTTTCAGATGGGTTCCACTCTATTCTGGTCAGATCACTTTGCTCTTGTTCGAAGGATTGTGGGTTCGAAACCACCTTCAGACATGTGACCTAGAGTGTGAGGGGAGAATTTGTCAGCTCTCTGTAATTCCAGGCAAAAAGGCAAAATGAATCATGAGGCTTGGTTACATCAAGAAGAAGGACCAGGGTTGCACTGCTACCCATCCAGTGAGCCCTTTGTGCTTTGCGAATATCCTATAAAGACAGTGAGCGTATTCGCGTTATTCAACAGCCTTGTTCAGCATATGAAATTCTTAATTTTGGCAAAGATTCAATATTCTATGTAATGTTCCAAAGTTTCCATTATATTTGTTAGCAGCGTTCCGTTGTCTTCGTCTCATTGCCTTTGAATTTAAGGATTTTGGGAACGCAGCTGGTCATGAAAATCTCTTCTTTATGGGTTTCTTCACTAACTTAGACCCCTACTTACATTTCTAAATTAGCCAGAAATATTTGAAACATAGTGTAACGAACACAATTCACTATATTTCCGATATTTCTGGCTATTTTGAAGTTTTCTTCTATCCAAACACTGTTCATTTACATTTTCCTTAAAAATTCGGGATTACTACTTTTTGCAGTTGATAAAGAACCCGAATATGTCCCTCTCTGTATTTGGTAGATGACGGTGCAATATATGTAATTGATATGGCTTGGGTTACTCAAAATTTCTTTAGCAGGCCCGGATCCAAGGGGGGTAACAGATCCAAGGGGAGTAATGGAACAACAATACAGTTAGCTTGATAATGCCCTATTTCCCTTACTTTACCCTTTGATTTATGTGTTAACCCCCCTCCCATCTGTGGGTGCTGGATCCGGTCTATTTAGTTTACTTGCTTCTTTATTCCTTGTGATGATATCTTTAACTTTAAGGTTTTGCTCACTTACAATGGGTTGGAATTCGATGAAAACGCAAAAAGAGAAATTCTAGAGTCGTTGGTTCGCAAAAACTTACTTCAAGATGAAGACGGGGAAGATGATGACTGGGAACCACCCAATGATGACGTCATGAACTGGAAATCACCCGTGAGTTTAGCTACCCCATTTCCTTTTTATTCATTTGAAACCAGTTGTTAAATCAATCAGTTTCTACTTGATTCGCTAGCCTAAAAAATTTTGGGACTGTGGGAAAGGGTCCAAATGTTATACCAATAAAAGATCTAAAATGCTAATTTTTGATAATCTAAAGGCGTGTTATTTTAAACTAAGAAAATCGTCTGAATTTTGAAAATATAATGCCTTTCATTTTCAAAAACTTAACAATCAAAGTTTCAAGTTTCAGACTAAACTCTTGCTTGTTTTGCCCCCAGTCCCATTGTTGACTGGGAAAAACCAAGCAAGAATTGTATCCGAGCAACTTGTGGTAGCCATGCTCAAATATAAACTGCGTCTCTCTCGAAAGTCTTCGAAATCTCCAGCTTTTGATTGAGCTCGAAAAACTGCCATTTTCAGTAGAACTACTCTGAAAAAGAACACTCAGAAGACTTCAAAATAGCCAGAAATATCGGAAACATAGCGAAACGAAAACATGGATTACTTAAGTTTTTCGTCTGACACTCAACAGAGTAATACGTCAGTAATACGTCCATGTTTTCGTTCTGCTATGTTTCTGATATTTCTGGCTATTTTGATATTCTGTACCATTCAAAGACTACGATAAATATTTCAATTATAATGAGCTAAATAGCCAGATTATGAAATTTTCATATTCTGGCTATTTAGCTCATTAGGAATTGAAATATTTATCATATTACTACAGCTATTGACGTAAGTCGCATTATTCATGATTAAAACATTCTGCAAGGTCAGATTAGAGGAAGACGCCCTTAATTTTGTTTGATAAATTCATAATTCTTAATTCATTCAATAAACTTTCCTTTCAGATTGACCTTTGGAATAATTAGATAAACTTTTCAACTTAATTTCCAGAATAAAGTCTTTATCAACGAAGTGTTTCTAAAAAAGAAATTGTTTTCAATTTGATTCAACACACCCTAAATTTTTGATAGATTAACAAATCAAATTCTTGAATTAATAATCCATTTAATACACTTTTCTTTCAGATGGACCTTTGGAATAACTAGAGACATCCTCAAACTTAATCTTAAAATAGAATCATAATTATCATTAACGAAGTGGCTATGAAATTACAGAACTCTGTAATTGAATTTGTTAATAGTAGCCTTAGTAAAAAAGACTAAACTTGATTATGTTACAAATAAACTTTTTTTCAAATTTAGTGATAAATGCTTCAAACATTGTTCGAGAAAACATAGTTTTTGAAAACAAGGTTCTCTGATCGTTACGGACCTTTAGAAAAGCGAGAAAAGTTTGTATCCCGTATATGCAATAATTTGTTGTCCTGCAACATTTTGAGAAACTCATTAGTGAGGGTTGTATACGAATTTTCGGAAACATGGAAAAAAACTTGGGTAGGGGAACAGGGAACATTTCAAATGAAAAAGGGGGGCGAAGAATATTTTTCATTGATTCTCTAAGGGAAAATGTTGAAACTCCTACAAAATATGTGGGAGTAAATTATTATTTTCAAGGGGAACTTGGGAAGAAGGCCCTTCAAGGCATTTTTTAACACTGTAACTACTGGGCCATTGGCCCCTTTTCTTGGTCCAGCAAAAGAGCAGAATTTAAGGCCTTTGGCCCACAACTTTGGGTCCAAAGACTTTCAGTCAGTAGTATTTTGTCTTAGATTGAGCAAAGAAAGCAAGAACATTTGCACAGCCATTCAGGGGGTCAAGAGTTATAGTCGTGAAGATGCAGCCCTCGTATGGTCTTGGCCCAGTACTCATATTTTCTTCTAAAATGCCCTGAGGCCCTGCCCCTGTACGAAAATCCTCATGTCCCCTCACTGGACCGTTGGTGATGGTTGGTCATTTCTGTACTATACCAATCATTAAGTTCTTTTGTGATTGGTGCTGTTTTAAGATTATTAACCAAACAGTAAAGTTGAAGCTTTGATGATGGGGACAAAAATTAGTGATCTCAAAAGAAAGACTGGATCGAGCACCTGTCCTTCTTAAATGAAGTCGATTGGCAGCCATATTGGGAGGTCCAATTCAATACATTGAGATTACACTGACACTGGGGAGTGCTTTTTGCTTTGATGATTTTTGGAATGTTATGAATACTCAGCTCGAGACTGAATAATCGTGCAGCCTTTGTTAACAGAGAATCTGGTCAATAAAATTTCTTCGGCAGCCATATTAGGAGGCTGTGCGATCTGGGAACAAGTCTTATGTCAACTAGTTTCCAGTTCCCAATGTCGAGCTGAAGCGATTTGCTTCAGACTTTTGGCTCCAGAAGGAAAAGAATGAGCGACCCAGTCTTTATTTTGAGATCAGTGGACAAAAACATGCGAAAAATTTCTGGGTCGTTTATCGTCTGATTTGATGTATAAGGTATTCAACCCCCCGCCCCATTAAAATTTAATCAACTGTCATTTCTTAACGAGTATAAGCTTTGAAGAGTTAAACTAGATATTTAATCAAACTTTTGCAATGATAGCTTTTGTAATCTTTCAAATATCGAGTAATCAGATTAATTTTTATTGCTGTATAATTATCTCAATAAATAAACTGATACATAAATTGAAACTCATCTTTGAATTGAAGGGCAACAAAAGTTTAACTTGATATTTTGGATATTTTAACCTGCTCGTCGAAAACTCTTATTCGATTAACTTCAAATTTGTCATCGATCGTAAGAAGTGGAGTTTGCTTAGTCAGGTGAGTTCACAATTTGCCATTAATCGCATGAATGTGTGAAACTTAAAGTAAAAACAAAGACGTGTGTCCTCTATGAAAGTCTACCTCTGTGTGTTCCGCTCTGCCTAAGGCATACTGCACTGTATGCAACTAGAACAAGTATAATAATATAACTTGCCATTGATGGAGGAAGCAACACATGACTTCTTCGAAATTTCATACCAAGCTTGGTTGGTATAATGTAGGTAAGGGAGCGAAAAGAAAATGCAAAGAAATGGAGTCTCCCTCGGAAACAGCATAGAGTTGCAGAATACTTTCAAAATCTTAGCTAATCGGTTAACAGTTACCAATTCTTTCCATTAAAAACGATAACTTTTGGACTGTATCTAAGAATTTTTGAACGGTCCTCTAATGTTTTTGGACAGTCCCCATGGAACCATTGCAGAAAACCTCTTGCATCCTAATCTTTACTTTTGTCTAAGATTCAAGAGTTGGACTGTAAATGCATTGGCTAGATGAAGATCGCATTTAAGCGTGCTCAGTTTTGTTGCATTATGAATATTGAGTTGAATCGCAACCTAGTCACAATCAACAGCTGAGTAACAGAAGATGTGAATTGGCTGGTTAACTATACTATGCACCAAACCTATTACCTAAATTGGTTGACAGTTTAAGTCCTCTGTTATATTGAGCTTAACTGATCTTTGAAATAAACAAAAAGAGAAAAAAAAATTCATTTTGGGGAAAAGTTAAACTAAAGTAACAGTTTTCTGTGCATAGTAAAGAGCATTAAACATGTGTTATTTGTCCTTATTTTCGTAAGTTGGGAAATCCTCGAAAAAGCCCCCACCTCAAATTTCATTTTGGTAAATAAGCCCTTCCCCAGGCATGATTGCAGAATAGTATGTAATTTCGAGAAAGGCCACGAAGGACATAGCTATAAATTATTACCAACTTCACCTGAAGACAATATAGTAAAAAGAAACGTGGGTTTTGTGGTTATTGTTGCATTTCTTTTGAGAAATAGCCTATTTTGTCATATTCTAGCATAGTTCATGAATAAGGTTTTATCATTATGTTGTCAACCTTTGAAGAAAATGACAAACTTCTGATTAAGCTCCCCCTCAAATAAGCCCCTAGCCAAACATTCATTTTTCCAAATAAGCCCCCAGGGGCTTATTCGAGGATTTATGGTATAGAAGATTTTTCTTGCAGAAGATCTTCAACAGAAACGTAGGAGCTACCACCAGCAGTTCACTTTAAAACTTCTAGCATAAGCTTCTGTGAATTTTTCATACGTTAAGTAGTTTGGTCGTTCCTGCATAAGACCTTCTCATAACTGGATTGTGTTTGCGAAGTGGGTTTATTTGTTGCTTCATTATTTTCAAGCCACTTTCTCAAGTAAAGTCAAAGCAAAGCTTCACCAAGACAAGCCCAAACGTGATTTTTGACGCTTTAGTTTGCCAAAGCTGAAATAAAGGTTGAGATATTTTACGTTTGATTTGGGCCAGAAGGCACAGTTTCATATTTCATCTAAACCTAGTCCATATTTCTACTCTAGTTTTGTAATAAATCTGTATCATTTGTTCTTTTTAGTCATTTGACAGCTCTGCCCCGAAGCTACCTATGTTTGCTGACGATGTTGCAGAAACCACAAAACAAAATCCTGACCACGACTTGCAAAGGGAAGAAGTAAAAATGGCCGACATTGCAGAAGAAATTCAAGATAAAGAACAACTGGCTACATCGAGTGAAGTTGTTCTAGAAAAGTCTCTGGACAAACAGGAAATTGAAAATCCACCAGGGAAGGAAAAACCAGCAACAACAACAACCTTATCTCAATCCACTACAACAACAACAACAAATCTGAATCCATCTCCATCGGAAACTGATAATCCTAAATCAGATTCTCTAGACGCTGTGAAGGAGGAATCTCCCCCCACAACAACAACCTCAACAATGACACCATCAACAACAAATGTAGCAGAGACAGCAAATCTTAATGAAGAAATTGGAACAAATTCAAGTGTCACAGAGAGTGGTACAAAACTGACCACCGCTGTTCCTGTGGTGGTACTTTCACCTAGTGAAGCATCATCTGACGAAAGTGTCCCAAAAGACACACAGTGTCCAGAAAAAGTATCTGATTCAACTAATGAGCTTGCTGCTAAAGATTGTGGGATTCCCAAAGAGAATCCTGAATCCACATCGCTTTTATCTACTGAGATTTCAGAAGAGAAGGTTCCTGTTCATGCAAAATTCGAAGAAGAATCTGTGGTCAATTGGAATCCCGTAAGTTAAATGAATTCATTTATAACTTTTCTAATCAACTTGCTAGGAGCTCTGTATATACTAGGCCACTTGAATTCTTTTTATACTTGATACCCTCCAGAAAAATTATTTCAATAACTGACTACTCAACAATATTTCCTCAAGACAATACCTTTTTCTATGAAAATTCACCAAAGGAAATGTATTTGCTTTGACATTGATAACTCTGATTAAAATAGTAAAAATCAAACAATAAAAACCACTCTATTTAGAACCTACAGCCTGAAATCTCGGTGTTCTATTCATCAGAAAATGGATTTTTTGCCCTGATTCGATTTCGTTTTATATCAGAACAATAATATATCAGTGAATTTGTGGAACTGTAGATCTCCTGTCCTAAGGGAAACTTGTCAATGTTTACGTTATTGTTAAGAACGGTTACTGGCAGGTTAGAAAAATTAAGGTTGTTTCTGTTATTGCTTTTGATTTTCCTTTCCTCAGATTTCGTTATTAAAAGATTTGTGTCAAAAGATTGCGAAACCTGAAGAAATTCATTTCAAGAAAATCGAGGTAAACTTCGTTCTAAATTTTTCAATGAAAAAGTAAATTTTGAACACGATATCTTCCTACTAGCTTCCAAACTTTTTTGAAATCTTGATCTTGAAGGAGATAAGGAGATTTTATTTTTGAACGCTTAATAATTCAAATTATCATTAAAAAGGAAAATATTTTAGAGATCGTCCAGAAATTGGCGTTGCAATTCTCAAACTCTTCGAAATAAATGACGCAAATCGTTTTATCATCGCCTCATAATAGTCTAAAATCGTTCCAGTATCATTGCAAGTTGATTTCTAATCGTAACGATTAGTCAGAATTCGTCCCAAATTTAACAAAACCGTTTGAAATTCGCCACGAAATTTTTTTTAAGATGGTTTCATTCCGCAAAGATTATTAATCGACCTCAACTTGATTTATCGCTGAGTTATCTCAGCTTGCCTTTGATGTTTGATATATGTAGACAATTCATGGATAACTATTACTACTGCTACAAAATTGCTCTTTCTTTTAATTTATATTTGCTTTTTAGTTGAAGCAAGTTGATGTAGAGAAAAAGCAAAAATGCAAACTAGATGGATATTTGGAAAAATTACCTGTTAATCAAACGAAGGTTTTCATTGAACATATTTCATTTTTACCTCTACTGATTTTGTCATAACAAGAACATTAATGATTTACAAGCTGTCTGGTTTTGCACGAATTGTCCCGCGTCATTCCCGCTCACTGGACATCTTCCAGTAAAAAATCAAGCCCAAGCCATCATGTTTTGTTTGTCCATAGAGATCTTCAGATCAACAACGAGTTAGGGCTGTCCATCCACCCAAGCCAAACCAATTGCATCAATTGCACCCCTACTCACCGAATGTAGACACAAACCAATCTTTATTCTTAAGAAACTACATAGGTCCTACCAAATGGTGACGAAATTCCCACACCAGAAGGAGTCCTACCACTAGATAGGGCTGTGAAGTAAATTTGAGATGAAGCAGTATTTAAAAAAACCAAACTAGATAATTGGCTTTAGGACTCGAACCCACCACCTCTAGATTAGTACTCCAGTGCGCCCTCAGTCGGATCATTTCTATCTTACAACTTTGAGACTCGAACCCACAAACTCTTTAGGACTCGAACCCACAGCCTCTAGATTAGTACTCCAGTGCGCCTTCAATCGGATCATTTCTATCTTACAACTTTGAGACTCGAACCCACAAACTCTTTAGGACTCGAACCCACAGCCTCTAGATTAGTACTCCAGGGCGCCTTCAATCGGATCATTTCTATCTTACAACTTTGAGACTCGAACCCACAAACTCTTTAGGACTCGAACCCACAAACTCTTTAGGACTCGAACCCACAGCCTCTAGATTAGTACTCCAGTGCGCCTTCAATCGGATCATTTCTATCTTACAACTTTGAGACTCGAACCCACAAACTCTTTAGGACTCGAACCCACAGCCTCTAGATTAGTACTCCAGTGCGCCCTCAGTCGGATCATTTCTATCTTACAACTTTGAGACTCGAACCTACAAACTCTTTAGGACTCGAACCCACAGCCTCTAGATTAGTACTCCAGTACGCCTTCAATCAAATCATTTCTATCTTACAACTTTGAGACTCGAACCCACAAACTCTTTAGGACTCGAACCCACCACCTCTAGATTAGAACTTCAGTGCGCCCTCAATCGAATCATTTCTATCTTACAACTTTGAGACTCGAACCCACAAACTCTTTAGGACTCGAACCCACCACCTCTAGATTAGTACTTAAGTGGCCCCTTAATCGGATCATTCCATACTTTAGAGATTATCTTAATTGATTTTCCAAATCCTGCTTCTTCTCAAAAAGCTAATATAGTTGGATCTCTATTCTTATTTTAAAAGATTTTCTAGGATTCATATTCATTTTCAAGGCAACAATGTTCAAAGGCTGGAAAAGGAGATATTTCAAAATCACTCAAGGAAAATTGTTTTATTTTGAAGTAAGAAAATACAATTTTGCAATGATTTTGAATTGCTATATTTAAATCATTAAGTTTCCATTATTTCCCAATTTCATTTTTCAATTTTCATTTTTTGCTTTTTGGTTTTTCTGTGAAATATATCTGATTGTTTCGATTTTATAGGACCATTTGTCAACAGTTCCCCTTGGAAATATTCTTCTTACTGGCAGCGAGGTAAAATCATCTTCAAACTTGCTAGTCGAATAATTTTCAGGTTTAGATCAAGCATTGCGAGTTGTCTATCTACGTCATTAATGCTAATTCATCTATCTAGAAAAAGTTGAATGTTGAGCAAATTTTACAAATCCTAACATTTCAAATGCTGGAAAACTTTTATACGATTCCAAAGAAGATAGTTGACCTTATTTCACGCCATGCATGGTATGAATATGCCCGTTACAAGATACCTATAGATACAAAACAAACATCTGAAACAAACATGAAATCTTCACCACAGCTATGAGAGATATAGGCTGTAGTTATTGCAAATTGTATCTTAGGTATATTAACTAAAAGTACTCTTACTAGTTTGCGTCATTATTCAGTTCAAAAATCATTCCAGCACCTTTTATTGAATATATATTCATCAAATATGTTTTGGCTCTATCAGTTTATTAGAAAGATTTTATCTTTATAGATTTTATTTACATATTTTTATATATATGATCTGAAGACGATTTAAAATGTGTTTATTATTGCTATTTGTATTCTATTAAATCAATTCATAGCATCTAAGTTATATCTATATATTATGCTCTTTAATTTCAGCTAAAAGTTCCTGGAGATAAAACCATTCAAATTCGGGCCCAAGTGAGTTGCATTAATGCATTTTCAATTGTATACATTCATTCTGAAATATGAAGTCTGTGTTTTAGGTTTTCCCAACGAAATACCCAATACATAAATGTCGAGTTTGATATATATTTAGAAGAAAAAGGCAAAAGAACAAAATCTGCATATTTGCAAACCAGGTTTTGTTCTGAAGTAGATGTGTTTATCGAATTAGAGCTACGTCTGTCATTATGTTTCAAAATGTTGTAAATTCTCTGAATTATATGTATGGCACTCTTGGGATACAAAAACATCAGCTCTAGTTAATAGTGTATCGGCAAATACGCTTACTATCTTCGTAAGGTATCGGTCTATATACAAAGCACAATACTAAATTCATTGAATAAACATTCACTGAATAGGTAAACTAATCGTGCAGAGTGACCCTGGTCCTTCCTCTCGATGTGACCACACCTCGTGATTCGTTTTACCTTCTTGACTGGAGTTGCAGAGGCCTGGAAAATTCTCTCCTCTTACTTACGTCTGAAGGTGGATTCTAACCCATGACCGTTTGCTTAAAGATTGAGTGACCTTACCAGCTGGCTATCCTGGCCATATTAGTCAAGCTGCATAGTAGTTTAGTCTTTGGTGTCAAGAAAATTCTATATTTCCATGAAATAAGCTCCCATCCAGTGAGTCTCAAGCTTCAGTAGATACTTTCGGACTTGCATTTGTTTTGATGGTTTTACTCCTGTTTTCAGAACAACGGTGATTGTATCAGTATTCGATGTCTCTCTTCGAACGAGTGTAATGATTGGTACCGTGCTCTAAAACGAGAGGCGGTTATTTCCACACCGGTAACTGCGCCTGTGCAGGTCGCCCTTCAGCCGGAGACTCCGAAGGTGATTCAACAACTTAACACTAGGTGGACGTGTATCTAAACCTTATTGAGAATTGATTTTAGAAATATATTTTACTTCAAAAGGATTTTAAAAGAATACTCATATCTGAAACAGTGGTGACCATGCTTGATGTTCATCGAGTTGTTCTTGGAATGAGCACAGCAACATGAGTGTAAGAGGGAGTTTCTGTTGAACGTGCTGGCCTGGCAATGCTATGGCTATGCTTTGTTTGCAGGGGTAGGGCGTAGTAGCTCACACATTGCTACATGAAGCAGTATGAGGTACTATATAATTGTTTGCCACTATTGTCCACCGTCCGATTCTAAGTTGTACACATTTTGATTTACAATTCAATCCGTCCAGAATCTGCAACACATGACAGGAATGTCTGACCTGTTTCAATAAGACTGATAAGCCAAATATAGGTGAAGAAGCATTTCCACAGCAGGTTAACTAGTGGTTGGATAATACATTTGTTTTTTCAATGACTGTAGCTTTGTTAATGCTTCGTTTATCTCTGGTACAGGAAAATACATTGGAGTTTAAAGTGTTGAGCTATTGTATCGAAATATTTTGTTTTTCTCGGGAAAGTGCAGTTTCTATTGGAGGGATACTTCTATTTGAGAAAATGGGATTTAAACATTCGATTGCAACACCTTTCTATTGTAATTATTTTTAGAGCAAAGCAATTTCGAGTTTTTAGGGTTCCTTCTTTCTATTGTTTTTCTTGCTCTTGTTTTACGATCTGTAAATGCTATATTCAAGTAACTATATCTTTTCATTTCTAGTCCTCAACGATTATAATTGACCTTGGGGCGTCCACGATAAAAGCTGGCCATGTCGGAGAGAGTAAGTAAATAAACCCTTTGAAATAGTAATTGTATTTCCCTATCGAAAATAATATCTTGCGTTTGGCACAGCATGAATCGGGAGCAAACAAGAATAGAAATAAACAAATTGAAATTTATTGTTATCAAAAACTGTTTTTTTTCATACGTGTTGTTTTTCAATAACAACACATTTCAAGTGGCACTTTCTCTACTTTTATTCTTGTATTTCCCTATCAACCACAGAGTCATAAAAACATTACAGTTGCATGGTCATTGACGCGAGGAAAGGTAAAGAAAAAACAAGGAAATTGAGGAAGGATTCCATCATATTCAAATTAAATGGTATGAAAGTGCCGTTCCAAAGCATTTTAAAGTGGCAAATTCTAGCTGCATAGAAGTCTTTTTGATTTGGTAAAACAATTCTTAGTGTATAACCTTGCCTAGGTGAGAAAGAACCTTAGTTACTGGCAATTTCTATTTCAGAGGAAGGTTTAAGACTTTGCTGGACTCAGATTAATCAATGGATCAGCTTGTTTTGACTTTGAATTCCTGTTACAAATCGAATCATTTTTTATCTACGTTCGTCCAAAATATAATTTTCTTTTTTCAGATAAGCCAAGAGTTGTTTTTCCTTCTGTTTATGCAGTAAGAACTGAAAGAAAGTAAGAAAATTATATTTTTGTGTTGATAAAGTTTTTAGTCCATTTTTAGTCAAATTATCTATGAACTGGATCTAGTTCACATCTTACTAGCCAATTTTGAACCACATTCCGGTAAAATCGTTAATCACACAGTAGAAATAATTGCCCCTATAATTTTGGGACGTGCAGTGTTTTGACTCTAAGTACTAATTGTCCCTTTTTTATCCCAAATCCGTCCATTTGATTAAGTAATGAAACTAAAAACTGAGAAAATAGGGTGCTATTAGGCTTTGGTATACCTATAGATTTCTTTTTCGTTCTTTTTTGTTGGCATATTACTTTGATGAATGACAGATGCAAAGCTTTAGTCGCTATCGCTATCATATTTCGCTATGTATTCGAGTGCTCGCCATCTTAAAGTTCTGCAACAAGTGTATACAAAGAATGCACAAGTTGTTACAGGAACAACGTAGATATCAAACCTAATGCACCGTCTAGCTTTTACTACATTGGAGTATTTATGTAAAATTATGGAAAGGTAAGTATTTTCACGTAAATATTTCATTGTTTAACTTTGTTTCTTGTAGGGAAGGAGGTCGTAAATTCACGGAAACTGGAATTCCAGACCCTGCTCTATGTAGATGTGGATACGAGGCTTTAGAACCAGAAGTGAGGCAGAAATCAAAATTAGTTTTTCCACTCCGTCCTACATTAAAGGTTGATAAGGTTAGTCAATGAACATACAGTAGTTGTTTCTAACGAATTTTCAAAAGTTTCTTGTGTAATGTTTTAGTAATTCTAAAAGTATTCAATTGACGACAGCGCCCTGTAGGTAAAAAAAGGTCTTCACAATACACTATCATGAGGCAAATTATTTTCTGGCCTGATTTTTGTTAATATGATAGATATTGTGTTTTATTTTAGCTTCCAATTGCTTTAAGCATACAATATTTATATCTAGAGTAATACATTCATCATATTAATAAACGTTGAAAAGAGCTATGCTAGGTCAAAAATAGCTTTCATGCGAAAGTTTGGCTACAAGCCAAGCTTTGAAGTAGACTCTCTAGTGTTTCTTTTTACCTCACTGCAACACCTAAACTAGCTCCGAAGTCCAAAGAGACTTCTAAAGCTAGACCCATCTCTTATCAAAAACTTGGATCAACGGTAAGTTCTCACAAATATATGATTGGCTCGTTATAAAATCTTTTGGTTGGTTGAAATCCACTAAAATCAGAACTTTCCTAGTTTTGTATTCTCGCCTAAGCCCTGGTAGTATCAAGAATGAAATTTGGGATTTACAACTTCAGTAGCTGCCTGTTCACAAAATGAAGTCTTTTTAGATGAAGTATTTCATACCTTTTATAAACTCATTACAAACATGTTCTACCAAAATATGGTATAACGGGACCTTACCCATCAGCAATTCATTTGGGCATTTTCTTTTGGCTTCGTAGCTTAGAGCCTTGCATATATTTTATTTTCTGCAGAATCACCGTTTTGATTTGATTCAATCGATTTTTTCATTTCGGGTACTGGCATTTGCTGGCATTGAGTTTATTAGACCCTGTGCCCAAAACTCTAGATTTATTCAGGTAGCTTCATACCTGTGTGGAAAAACTATATTATGAATAGCGTCTAACGTGTTAGTGTGCTCGATGATATGATTTTACTTCATGTTAGAGAAAACAAACCAAAGGATTGCGCAAGTTCTCACAGAATCAAACATGTTTGATTATGAATAGGGCCTAGTAGGGTCAAATCTGAAAATCACAGACTAAATCTGATTTGCAGTGCGTCGAAGGAGTAAACTTGCGTTATCTTTTGGTTTGCTTTCTCTAACATGAAGTTGACCAACTCCTTTAGGCCTCAACAAGCAATAGAATGTGATTTTAAAAACTCGGAATTTCTCATTGAAATGAATTGACTTTGATTAGTTCTTTTTTTCACACAGTACGCAATCAAGTCTCGTTATCTTCCTGGCTTCATCGAAAAAGCTTTCAAAGATCTCGAAGTTGACCCTCATGACACCACTGTAAGTTTATTCTTCTCACCGATGTTTTTGATTTGCTCAATTCTGGTTTGTACTTTGATCATCTGCTTTCTATGCCTTCATCGTTAGGTAGAGTTTTTACTGGACCTTTTGAAATCGTTGCGTACGGAACGAAATTGAACTACTCAAGGTTCCGAACGGGATCGCCTTCGTAAGTGGACCCATTTAAGTACAACCAGTTCCATTTTTAACGGTTCCACTCGGTCCCGTGCCAACGCAAGGCCTAAACTTACCTGTTTGGTTATGGTTCCCAATTGAGCTGAACCCGCGTAAACACTACCTTGCACGCTTTTTATTCTACAAGAAACCTACCTCAAGGCCTAGAACTAAAAGCTCTTTAAATTTTCTATTCGTCTCTATTGTTACAGGAATCAAAAGAGTAAAAGCATCTATTTTATTTTACAAGAAATTCTAGCTCTTATAAACTGGTTCTTTATACGTAAAAAGCGTTTAGTTTTAGAGTGAAGTGTTACTGTCGAGAAGTTTTTACTCTGAACAAAAATGCACCTTGCATTGTTCGTTCTTGAAACTGTCATTTATGCATGATTCAACAACAATACGTAATACAAGAACGGACGTTGAAGGGAAGATTCTGATAAGGGAACATTTATATTCGTTGTCTCTACTGATTTTTCAATTGAGCTGGTTCTATTTGGGTGTATATCTAACTTGCTTGCTCGGCCAAGCCTTCTTTCCTACAAGAACACGCTAATCTCTAGCACTTTCCAGTTGGTTTAAAGGTTCATGCAACTACAGTGACTTGAGAATAATTTAGAATGATATCTCTTTCCCCAGAAGTAAAGTTTAAAGAATGTATAGTTTCTTTTGTGACTGATTTATGCTGATGTCTAAATCTTTATCTCCGCGATGCATTCAATTTCAGGTTATCATAAGTTGTCAAAGGAACTTCGGCATTAGAGAAAAGGTACGTGAATGACTGAATGAGCTTATTAGCTAATTAGTGCAGATAGAAATGCATAATCCTCAGACCCTTATCCAGGCCTTAAGTGGCGGTTTGGCAAAATTTCCAAGTCAACATTTTTTCGGGGTGGGAGGGGTAAGGCGAAACATTAAAACGGATGTGGACACTATAGGCACGACAATTTCAGGATTTAGGCCCATCTGTATTTCAATCATGAAATATGTTGTCTTTCACGCTACTCTTATCAACATTTAGTTCTTTTTCAATTATATTCTTAAGGGTCCAACACTGGGACATTTGAAAACCATTGTTGTTACTTCAAAATTTTCTTGGGGTGGCAAAAAGCGTACTCAAATTGCACCTGGGCTGGTAAAGATTCTATAAATAGGGAAGACATACTAAACAACACGTTTCAGGTACACGTGGATACTCTAGGTTGAAAGCATTGTTTCGGATTGCTTACTTCATATTCTAAATAGCCAACTTGCGTGCCAAATAAGTGATGCATGAATTTTCTTACCCTATTTGAAAGTTGAAAAGCTTTTACTTTATTTTTGACCTGCTATGCGAAAACTGATCTCCTATCTTTAGAGTAAGAAGTTTCGTTTTAGCTAATTTCCACGATCAATTTGAACGGCTATTTAAATATCAACTATGATTCGGGGTCTTATTCGTGGGTTTCAGTGATATTCATTTTCATTTTGTAGGAAATCTTACTGGATTTTATGTTTGGCCAGCTCAGTGTAAAAGCAGCTTATATCCAAGAACAGGGATTGTTGTCACTCTACTCCTATAAAGACACTACTGGAATCATAGGTTTGAACTCACTTCATATTATTTCTGCATGTCTACACATATAGTATTTATTGCTTTGATATTCCGATCAAACCTTGAGATGGTCAAGGGATCAGAGTTCCTTGCAAAATACTACTTGTTGGACAAAACATTTATCAAACTTGTGAAGTTATAAATTATTTGAAAAAAGAATCAGCGATAAATTTAGAATTTCAACATAACTGTGTAAATGTAAATTTATTCATATATTTTTATTTTTACTGATATTTGAATTTTGCTTTTCCAGTTGACGTTGGAGATCATATTGACGTCATTCCAGTATTAGAAGGTTTGGAATTATACACTTATTAGCTATCATTCAATTCTCTATATTTATGATTTTTGTGACTCAGTTTAATGTAAAGCTAGCATTTTTTTTTCTCCAAATAAAGACCAGATCGAGTTTCTGTTGTGGAAAGAGTGAAGTCATCGGAGGCAATATTAGAGAAATTGATTCAAAATATGAAAACTCTTATACGCGATGTTTGACTCCAAAGTGGCGACATGGATTTGCTGCTCCATATAGTTTTGGAAACGACTAGACTGAAAAAAGAGCTTTCTTGTCAAGAATCACAGGGATATTAGAGTACCACCACTTGCAAGATGATATACCACCGCTTGTTAATTAAAGTTGAATTTCTTTATATGGATTTGCAGGTTTATGGGTTCAATATACTCAGATCAAACTATAACTTTGATTTATTCAATTCAAAGGTGTGATATTGCAAAATGGTGCGTCATCCTTGCCTCAAGGTGGACAATTGGTCACTGAATTCCTTGCGAGGATTTTATCAGAAGGAGGCTACCGGTATGTAAATCTATTTGGCTTAATTGAAACCAGCACAGGTAAATATAGACGATGAGAGCACAGTATGTCTTGTTTCTCTAATGCCAAGTAGGGAAATCCAAGTTCCTTGGGATGTAAAGTGAGCATTTGTTTAGGCCTTGGTTACACGATAGCAGATCACTTCGGTAAAATGAAGTGGAGTGATATTGGATTGCCTTTGCGTCGTGTAACTGCACCCCCCCCCCCCCCCAATCCCATGCGAAAAGCAATCCGGTGTATGATGAATCCAATATCGTCTAACCTGGGGCATAAAAGTATTATCTGAAAAACTTATTTGCCATTGTGTTTGGAAAAAACCGGACTGTGCAATGAGCTTGAAAGAGTTAGAAGTTTTTGAAGTTGAAGGAAAGTTTTCTTGAGGTATTCGGTCCATCTATTTTTCTTGAAATTACTGTTATTTCATAGACTGCGACTAATGTTTCAATCTTATCTTTGTAGCTTCTTTTCTGAAGTTGAATCATTCATTGTTCGTTATGTGAAAGAACAGGTAATTCTTGTTGAAAATATAATTCAATGATTTAAGAAATAAGCTATCTAATTCAACAAATATGCTCTCTCAAATCACCAATATATCATGAAGCGTCTGAACTGGATGGGGTACAGCAACGTAGACAACTCTGAGGATATTTACCTTTTGGTACCAAAGCCTTGAGGAAGGCAAGTACAAAATAAAAGGATAATCAGGAAAATGATTTAGTGTTCTAGTTTTCGGTTGTATTTTGAAATTTAGTAGAAATGCATCCAAAGGCATAAATTATTCGTTATTCGAAAAACTCTTTGGAGATTTAGCTTCAAGGATTTCAGAAACTGAGAAATCCACATTTTTCACTGTAGAAAGTTGATGGGTGTGAGCTGTACATCTCCTGATGAGTGGGTAACCACGAAACAGGCCTGTCGTGATTGAGATGTTTGCCTTTTGAGTCTCTTTCTTCCTAGTGTATATAGCTCTACTCTTTGTATTGAGAACTTTCATGGCAAACCGACTCACAGACATCGTGAGTGGTAGTTAAATTTTTTTTCTTATCTCTTATGTAAGTTGATATACTTATCTTGTTTACATTCCAGAGCTCCTTCGTTTCCCTTGATTACGAAAGGGAAATCGAGTCATCCAAAAACCAATTTATCGTCGACTTGCAAAAATACAACCTTCCTGGAAAGCAGAGGTTTTTATATCTTATCATTTTCATTCTTAATTTTACTAAAGTGGTTTACAACTATCTCCAAGCGATCTCTAAACAGGTTTAAACGATAATGAGATCATTTGGAAGGATTTTGAACCGAATTGCAACGAAAGCGAAACGATTAAGCAAATATTTTACGACGATTCAAAACGCTCTTTAAGTGATCTCTGAACGATGGTGGACGATTCTAAATGGTTGTTAGCTATCGTGCAATCTTTATAGAGATTAGCAACGAAGGCGAAATTATAATACAACAATTTTGCAGCGTTTGCTACGACCTCTAAGCGAACTACAAACAGTTGTCAACGATTTAGATAGTTGTCAGCTATCGTGCAATCTTTGTAGAGATTAGCAACGAAGGCGAAATGATGATACAACAATTTTGCAGCGTTTGCTACGATCTCTAAGTGAACTACAAACATTTGTCACCGATTTAGATAGATGTCAGCTACCGTGAAGATTTTCTAGGGAATTGAAACGAATACGAAATTATTATGCAACAATTTTACAGTGATTCAAAACGATCTTTAAGCGATCTCTAAACGATGTGAAAAGACTGTGATACGATCAGTAAGGATTGTGAAACGATGTGGAACATTCAAGAACGTAGTAAAAGTAGTAGATAATAGTACTGAAGATGATTTTTTAATCGAAAGGCTTTTACTTACACAGATTTTGTTTTCTTTCTATTTTACTTAATTGTATACGATGTGCAACTTTTGAAGAACGTAGCTAGAAATAGCATTAAATGATTGTACTAAGGATGATTTTTTAATTGAAAAGCTTTTACATATACAATGTGTGTCTATTTTCACTTGAATTTAAAAACGATTTGCAATTATTGTGCATTTTGTTAAAAAGCTAGCCGGGTATGAATTTTCTGCTAACTCTAACTTACACTATGAGTTTTTATTATTTTCCTTCGCTTTTCAAACAAAGATTGAATACAAGCCCTTTGTTTGAGATTTAGTTTCTGTTCTATACAACTATTTCAAATACATTTGATTTTGTTATGATAATATGGAAAGAAATTAAAATTCTAATTTGATTTTATTTTTCATTTACGTCCTAGGTCGGTCGTCATTGAAGATGGGCGATTTCGCTGCGCAGAAGGACTTTTTGACCCCAACAAATGGGGCAAAGATCACGAAGGGATTCATAAGCTAGTTGAGAGGGCTATTAAACAGACTGGAATCGACCACCGTAAGGAAATGTGCAGGTGAGATAATATTTCGGAAATATTGTTCCGCAGATTATACTGTATGGTATGCTTGGGATATCTTTTGATAGAACTCTTTGACTATCATTTTTGTCTTCTTATTGCTTTATACGAAAGGAGGAGGGTCGGATGCATTTGAAGAAAGGGGAAAGCTACTTCCATTTAACAGTAGAATTTCACTGTAACCAACCCGTTTTAATAGCAGAAGGTTTTGTAGTGCTCCCAAACCTAATGTTGCATCAGAATGGCTTTGAAAAACACCCATTCCAAAAAAGGGCCACCGAAATAGTGGAGCATGACCTTTTGTGTTAAGTTTCTCGTGCTACTCTTTGTTCCTTTTACTTTCCCTTCCAATAGCAACTTCACTGTCATTTTCACTGTTTTTTAGAAAAATCTATCTTAGTGGAGGAACAACTCTTATTGAAGGTAAATATGTTGTTCTCAATCATCTATTTGTCGTTTCAAAAATATGTACTTCCTTAGCTACAAACTATTCAACTTCCCCCGTTTCTGTTAAAACGTTTTGCTATTCATTACTGAGTTATGTTAGAATGTGTTTATTTCAGGTTTTGCTGAACGATTGCAAAAGGAGCTGAAATTTCTTATGCCAGAAACTAGCAACATTCAGGTCAGATTCTCGTTTAAAATTCGCTTCTTAGATGTGCTATGGTACACACGTACATTGATCTAAAAAGTGCAGAATTTGATGCATTGTGAAAGCCTTGAGGCAAATAACACAGATTCAAGTGTCGAGATTTTTGGAATTTTTTGAGATTTTTAGGGATCTTGGAGACTTAAGAGATACTTGGAGACTCTACAGAATGTTTGAGATTATTGGCATTTCTGGGTATTTTTTGACAATTTGTAGACCAAGTTTTAGGAATTTATGAGATTTCTTGGGATTTTCAAAGATCTTTTAGGACTTTTAGAAAAATGATAGAGATATTTTGCATATTGAAGAAATTTCAACAACAATTAAAAGGGATGTTAAATATGATTTTAAAACTATCACCCAGTAATAAGTTAGATTCAGTATGGCCTGTGATTAACATACAATCAGTCAGGGGTTTAGTGTTTAATGATATTCTTATTCTTAAAATTGCTGAAACGTTCCAGCCATAATAGACCTAAACAACCCTGTGATGCATCCAGATCTCTTTTAGATAATTAAGCAGCACATTCACGAGGCCGTGATAGAAAGAAGGATCGAACCATTGTGAGCCAAAAGCCAAAGTCCAAAAGCCATGATAAAAGACTTAGCCTAAATTACTGCTTGGTGATTTGGTGACTTGGTAAAATTTTGATCCTTCTTTCTTCCTGCAGAACTAGAAATTTTCTAGGACCATTGGTGCTGTGGTCCGCTTTATTTTCCAGCCATGAAAAAAAGATTAGCTTTTTTGTTCTGCAAATATTTCGTACTTCATTGCATTTGACATTCCGATTTGTTTTTTAGGTGCATGCTTCTGACAACCGGATCAATGCAGCTTTTGCCGGAGCCAGCGTCATTTCCGAACAAGCCTCGTTCTCAGATTTAGTCATAACCAAAGATGACTGGCATAAACATGGTGTCAATATTCTTAATAAAAGTCTTTAACTTATTTCGTAGCGAACCATTTACACTGGATGTAACACTAAGATGATATACGTTCGTGGTGTCAATGATTAAAATCGTGTTGGCACGTGGTGTTGATGATTCTTGTGAATGCATCAGAAGCAATGATCTGAAAAAACGACTGGATCGAGCATGTATCATTCTGAAATGAAGTCTTTAGCAGCCATACTGATAGATCCAATTCAATAAATTGAGATTCCACTAGCAGTTGCTTTTTTCTTTGATGATTGTTGGAATGTTCAATGAATAATCAGCACGAGAGAGAATAATGGTGCAGCTATTGTTAGCAAAGAATCAAGTCAATATTATTTCTTTGGTAGTCATATTGGGAGACCAACCACAAGCTGAAGCAATGGGCTTCAAACATTTGGCTCCAGAAAGAAGAGAATGCTCGATCCAGTCTTTTTTGGAGATTAGTTATCAGAAGAGGCACATTAGTTTAGTTCGCTACGAACTAATCATTTAATGCAATCACATCAATTCAAGGAAAGCTTTAATAGCTTAGTAATTTTGTACGGATAAGACTCTATCGCTTCTGACGTTCAAAAATTGCCTTTTGAATTCATTTTGATAAAATGAAAGTTGATTCACAAATGGGCAAGTGAACATGTAAAGTTTTTATCAAGACATCCATTAATACGTAACATTTGGGATATATTTTTCTATTTTAGCGAATTTATTTTTTGTTTTGGAATATAATATTAGAATAGTCGATGAAGTATCATTAAAGTCTGTTTCTTTTCTTTGTGTAATCTAAAATGTAACAATTTACAGAAAAATGCCAACCAAATGGCCATGACAATACTAATGCTGAAGGTAATACAAAGCTTGCTCACTCCTAGGAAAAAAACAAATATCAAGGCATACCATGTTATCATCAGAAATATAAGCAGCTGATTGATACTATAGTCTTCAGCACTGGGGCTAAATTTACTTCATATTAGGTTATGAAATTTTAAAGGACGAATCCATACTTTATATGAGTAGGATGAGTCCAAAATAAATACTCTAGTTTTTTTTGTAGTTGACAAATGAAACGCTCTAATGCATGAATAAAAATTAGTGTTGATTCCAAGATGTTTTGTTTAATTTGATTGAAAGAAAAACGTTTTGTACCATACATATTTGCCCAAGGGTTGTGTCAGTTAAGTATAAGATGCTGTGTTAGGTGGAGTAGATTGTTAATCGTGTCAAGGAGATCACGCTTCCGACCACTGTATGCGTGGCATTGCAGCAGGCATTGTTCAGTATTCTCAATTCCACCGTTAATTTGACACATTGAATCAATTTTACCTCGAAAATGATGATTGACTTTGTGAGAGTTACTGAGGCCTACGCGTAGATGGGTAAGGATAGCAACGCCCTTTGACGGAGTGTCCAAATCAGACCCAATAGTCGTAGACCCAACGGAAAAGTCTCGTAGACCCAGAGAAAATCTTACAGACTTTGACACCGACCCATGTTGAAGCTGTTTTGTGACAAACCTGATGGCAATATTTCTTAACATACTCTTTCATCGACGAACTCTTGTGACGAATCAGGAGGTAACATGTTTTATGTCCAGTGATTATCACAGATCTGTTAAAATCAATTTGACATCGGTGTATTTTTCAAGTACACCTAAACCTAAATTTCTTCTATCGATAGACCCAAACATAATTCAATATTTGTGCCAGATCCAAAGTTTTATGGTAGACCCAAGTCAAAAGTGCCAATGGGTCTGACTATGACACCTCGTCCTTTGGATTATGAGTTCCGTAAATAGGTTTCTGCTTCTGGGTTGGACAGATGAGGGAATTAAGTCTATTTCTTGATTCGAGCTTACGAAGGGTAATCACCTAATCTCAGGAGAAAGATAATTCAATTCCTTTTAACTATTAGAATGAAAACTTGACTCAAAGCGCTCTGTTCTCTTGCACCTATTCACCTATTGGAAGAGTGACTTTGCGGAATGATATTTCATTATATGTATACTTGACGCTTACTATCGTTGAAATGTGACGATTTATTTCGTATTGGTCTAAGCTGCTTTCGGAGCCCAAAACAGGCCCACAACTAAAAGAATCAAAATAGGCAGATGAACAATTTGTTGGTTAAGTTTGTTGTCAGGGCATCAGGGAGCAAGAATGCACATGAGTTATTCAAATAAATGCCAACATCTGGGTGCCTTCGTGTCACCCGTGTCACCAAAGAATTTAGGAACAACTTACTCATTGCACTCAAACGAAAATAAGTATATCTATTTCTCTTCTTCAGTATTGCCTTTGTAAGGTAGACAAAGAGAAAGATGAACAGGTCGTGTTCTGATTGTAACAGTCAGTAGCTAGATTGTGGCACAGACGCATACAACAAACTATCATATGGTTCATACTTTAAATCAATACAA
Organism: Pelagia noctiluca; assembly: GCA_963924455.1. Taxonomy (NCBI): domain Eukaryota; kingdom Metazoa; phylum Cnidaria; class Scyphozoa; order Semaeostomeae; family Pelagiidae; genus Pelagia; species Pelagia noctiluca. The sequence goes on from OZ004334.1 coordinate 9,154,315, forward strand.
AAAACATTATTGTTAATAACATAAATATCAACCATCTCCTACTTTGGGTGAGTTGGGTTGGGCTATCTGTCAACGATAAAGCTATCGACGTGTGACTTTTAGTTCTGCTCCTATACCTTGCTTCTATAGCCTTTTATACCTTGCTAAGCTACCACAATAGCAGGCTTTCTCTGTATCATCTCGTGCAGATCAGCATACCACTGTCTGAACGAAGACTTTGACATTTACTTTGTCAAATAAATTGAGTTAACAGTTGTGATGATGGCAGTAAATTGTTGTTTATAGAAATTTCAAACTGCCCTTTATTTCCATTATTAATATTGGTAGAAATTAACGAACTGTTTATCTAAAATTATTAATTCACAGCCTTAAATTACGATCGAAACTTAAAAATCTTAGTCTAACAGGTTTTTAACTTTCAGGTTCTTAGCTGGCAGCTTTCACTGTATAAATACTAGACGCTTAAAGAAGTTTTACTTCTAGTTCACTGCCGCGAGCTACCTACAGGTTTCTTTTTATTAGAGAAAGAATGTTTTTGTTTTGTTTGAACTCGAGGCCAAATCAATAGGCGGCATTGAAATGGGAAACAGAAGGATTTGGATTAATATTACCTCAATAAATAATGAGAGCTTTCCTATGAATAGTATTCAATACCAGTTGCTATGCATGCGAAGACTACAATGAAAGAACACAATAAACGGGTTTTGTTGATCATCCAAGGTTCGTTTAACATAAACAGATAGACGTGGCTCGTGAAATTCCTTCGACTCAATACTACCGAAGTCAGAAATTTGTAAAGTAAACTCTGCTTGCGTTGCACGCACATCTCTGCTTTCGTGGCCTGTTTCTTGGCTCGTCACTGACGCTGTTGCAACTTGTAGTCCAAGATGGCTGCCTCAAGAGCCGTTTTAGCGTTATTCGCAAGCGCGTTTGTCTTAGTAGTTTTTCTGAATTATCCTAGAATTAAAGTTGTGATGAACTCGCAGAATGGTGGATATTCTCCCTGGAGCGATTGGAATTCTTGTTCAGCCACTTGTGGAGGCGGCAGACGTGGTAAGTAGTTAGAGTCGACTGTTCATGTAAGTATGCTTGCTGGCTTTCCCAAAAACCTCCTGTCTTGCAAACTCTTACCAAATTTGGTTCTTAAAATGCCCTTTTGCAGTATAGATCTATCCACGGAAATGTTGATGATAAGCTGCCTAAAGCGCAGAACGATTACAGTTTAGCGGGCGGCAACCAAACGGAAATAAGGTTTCGAAAGAGCCTACCCTATCATCTCCATAATGAGTGGATCCTCTGCCAGGGTGCATTGCTGACATTACATAATGCCAACTTCTGAAATTACAGATCAATTTCTATGCCAAGGAAAATTGGAGTTATTTCTGCGTTACAAAACCCTAGTTTGGTTATATAATGAAATCTGGGTATCCTTAGATTTTTGAAGGTACTGAAAGTTAATTGAAATTATTAGTAGTGAGAATGAAAATTGCTCGAGTAGAACTCAAAACCACAACCTCTAGATTGATACTACATTGCGCTTATCCACTGTGCCATCCGAGCCTCAAAAAACCTAGGCCATTTCGCTCTACACAAATGGCACCAACACTCACCAAATAAAGAGATAATTCTATTCTGGCTCTTTAACAACTGCACTAGACCTGCATAAGGGTGACAACTTTCACATACCAGGAGCACTAGTGTAGTTCCACCACTGGATAGCAGGAAAGTTTTCGTAATTCAACAACTCTTATTTTTGAAGGAAATATTTATTGGCAAACACATGATAAATTTCTTGTAAACAAAATCTAGATGATATTATCGTAACATTTTGTCCTTCAGTGAGAATACGAAATTGTTCAAACCCAGTTCCAGTCGGTTGGGGGAAAAAATGCAGTTTAACTGGCCCAGCTTACGAGATTGAAAGTTGTGGAGAAAATCATTGTCCTATAGATGGTGGACCCGGGAACTGGAAAAACTGGGGAACATGTGACCATAATTGTGGTACAGGGACTGTGACAAGAACTCGGGATTGTGATAACCCTAAGCCTGAATTTGGAGGTCGACCATGCAGTGCTGCATCACTAACAGAAAAGAAACCATGCCCCAACCTACCCCCATGTAAAGTTGATGGTAAGTATGGCAATTATGGGGAATTTTCCGCTTGTTCTGTTACATGTGGTAAAGGAACTAAGAAACGCACCAGAGAATGTAACAATCCAGCGCCCCAAAATGGTGGCAAAAACTGTGAAGGGCCTAAAGAAGAAACCCAAGAGTGCATAGCCAAGGAATGCCCTGCTGTTGAGGCCAAGAATGCCACTGTTGCTACCATCGTGAAGAAAAACTGAGTCAATCAACTAGGATAAGATATTGCATTTCTAGCTCTGTTTTTATAAATTGTAAGTTCTTTTCCTTCAGATAACTAAGCGTGGCTCTAGATGTATATTTCGCAAAATGAAGTGAAGTACAGAAAAATGACAAAGGATAGGGCATTTACTAAAACAGGAAATAGTAGAAATTAGAAGGAAAGAAGTAGGAGATGGCTAGAAAAGAGTAGAAACAAGTAAGAAACGATTATGAAACAAGTGGGAAATAAATAGAAAAGGATGGGAAACAGATAGGAAACAAACAGAAGCAAGTAGGAAACGAGTAGGAATGAGTAGAGAAACAGTAAAAATGATCAAAAATTGACTAGGACATGAGAAGTTTGGCATCATTTACAGATTTACTCATTTAAGAGGAGATAGATTATGTTTTTCCAGCAACCATTGCCTATTTCCTACTCGCTTCTTTCTATTTCTCGGCTCTAAACTGGAAGTCTTCCTGCACCCAAAATTTTAGAACCATGTCATAAAAGTGTGTTCCAAACGGTTCAAGCATGCTCAATTATGGTCCATTCTTTTATTTTGGGTTCAGAAAGGTATGGAAGGTTTGGAATCTTGTCCCTGTACTTACTTATAATCTCCATTGGAATTGTTATTGCTGCTGTATTTTATGTATTTAAGTACATTTATTAGTTTAAAGTCAATTTGCACAGTTTTTACAATTAAATGCAATTTTCTTCAGGAAATTGGAAAATTACAAGTCATGCTATTATGTTTTTTAATAATACATGTCCGTACCACTGAAATATTTGGTGGATTTAGGGTCTTGATTCGTTATTCCTTTTTGCTGATATTGAACATTCTCATTTGTTTTTTTCTCCCAGAAATACAATTTATTTATTCAAACAGAAAGAGAGATTTTCCATTTCTTTCTGGTTATAATAGTTTATTAGGTTTCATTTTTGGTCTCTTTCAGACAAACTACTCTGACTAGTGTCAGACGCAATGCATTTTAGTAGTTATTTTTCCTATGTTCCCTCGCCATCCATCCATTGCATACGTTGTTGTAAAAGTTTCCTAGAAGACTTTTAGAAGGCAGTAACAAAAAAAGAAAACCTCCTTTAAAACATAAAATCCTGCAATTAGAAAACTACTTTTGTAAGTAAAATATATCAAGTTAAGTTACTAAACATTTCAAAAGTATGATGATTTTATCAAAAGATGTTTAATCTGGGTTTATCAAAAATTGTACTTTTCTTAAAAACGATCCTCTTTATTTTGTATTGGTATTATTGCGTATGATCAATAGTACAGATAAGAATTGTGAAATTGCGAATTTCAATATAGAATATTTGTGTTTACTCGAAAAAGTGCCATATGGATGGTGTTTACTTAGGATTGGGTGCTTGTATCATTGGATTAGGGAAAATGAACTTCTACCACATGATGGTCCTACCTCTGGTAGTCTTATCAAGTGCCTCCTGATCATAGACTTTATTTTATAATTGAAATCAAGAGCTTCAGTACAGATAGCCTCGGCAAATATGAAATTAACATATGATATAAATTGCGTGGAGGCATTTTTCAGCTCTCTGTAACTCCAGACTAAGGGGCAAACAAGGGTGTGGTAACCTTGAGAGAAAGGACCGAAGTATGACTGCTGGATAGATTTACCTATCCGGAAGGCGCTTTGCACTTCGTGAATGAATCAATACCTTACAAAGGTAGAAAGCGTTTGCCCGTGAAATATTATGAACTGGTGGGCTAGGAGTGATCTGAAAATGTTAAAACCTAAAATCATATAAATCTATTTCTTTTTCTTTTTGCCTTTCTTTTTCTTTTTTCCAGTGTCCGGCATTCCAAACCCTCTGGCATTCAGAAAGTCAACTGCGTTGTGACAAATATAATAAGCATTAACCATAGCTGCAGGACTTGAAATATCAACTTCTTTCTTTGGGCTTTTTCCAGCAGATTTCCTTCCTGATTTTTTGCCTGCCTTTTTTCGTGACGGGCTTTTTGATGGGCTTCTACTTTTGCTGCCAGAACTTTTACTTCTGGGAGATTTTTTGCTCGGAGTTTTGGGTGCAGAACTTCTGCTCCTGGCTTTTGATTTAGATACTGGTGCTGATGCAGATCCAGTTACCTACAGTAGAATTAAAAAAAGTTTTTTTTAAAAGCTGGACTAACAAGGGATGGAAAATAATCAGGAGGGGTTAGACTCCAAAACCGAACAGGTAATAATCAGGAGTGTAGCCAGGATTTTTAATTGAGGGGTATGGCTTTGTCTTCTTCATCATTCAGTTTAAGTTTCAACTTTTTTTGGTATAAATTAATGGCCTGGTTGCCCGTGGGTATGGCCTTGGGAATATTTTTGGTTGAAAGTTAAATCAGTGTTCAAAACAAACTGACCTCTCAAGACAGAAAATATTAACTAAGTAAAACAAATATTACGGAAACAAAACATCGTAAGGTTTGAACAAAAGAAAGAGAATGTTCTAAGCGTGGTTTGGTAGTTTGGAAATTCAAAATCCGATACGAAAGACGAAGCACAATTGTTCACCAAAACACCTTACAATGGGATCAAGGATATCTACCACAAAGCACATGACTTGAATCCAAAACTTGTATCTTTGTAATATGAACTTGATTTCTATCTGGAATTGGTGGGTGTATCAAAGTGGCCCTGGCCTATGAAAGTCATTCTCTCCATTAATTTACGAAAATCAAGTGACCAGATAGTGAAGTATTCTTTGTTTCGATTAACATGGCACAGCAAAAAGTACTTTGTGAGCCTCTAACGCCACATGAATATGCAAAGACATTCAATTCCTACCAACGAGCCTCGGACTACTACCAAACTATGACAACACTATTAGAACCAGTTCTCCAAGAAATTGGAGGCTCTCATTTGGATTTCATGAGTATTGGAGCTGGGACTGGCCGTTTGGAAGACACCCTGATAAAGGAGAAGGAATTGCTGGTCAAGTAGTTTCATGCATTTGAACCAGACGCCTCTCGCCGCAATGATCTGGAGAAGATTGTGCCCCTATGGAACACAGAATACACCATTGATGAGAGCTGTTTTGAAGACTCCATTGAAACAGACAAGAAGTTTGACCTCATCTTGATGCCCCATGTTCTCTATTGCATTGAAGAGCCCTTGAAGTCAATTTTGAAAGCCATGTCTTTTCTGAAGCCAAATGGACTCCTCCTAATTCTCCACCAGACCGAAACTGGGATGCCGCAAGTTCAAAAAGAGTTTCTTGAAATGGCAAAATTCAAGTCTGCTCCTTTCAGCAATAATCTCCTGACAACTAAGAGCATTTGCCAGGACTTGAACAAAGTTTCAGTAGCCCATAACTTATCTACCTTGCCGTGTAGTTTTGATATCACAGAGTTTATTAATGGAGGAGCTTCACCAACTGTATTCTCCAAAGCCCATTTGGAAACCTGCCGTGCAGCATTCAAGAGCCTATCCGTACAGTCGTGAAGGGTATTTGCGAAGAAGACCAAAGTGGAAGGCTAATTTTTACTGACATTATAGGAATGATAAAGATTAAAAAGATGGATTAGACTGGGCCTGAAGAATGAGGAATCATAAAAATCAATCAATACCAAACTCAATGTTAATGCAATGGTTCTTCAATTTTAAGTCTACACCAGAGATGTTACACCAAAAACAATATTAAAATCATATGACCAATCGTTTTATTCGAGAGGCAAATCACTCCCTAAAATCTTGTACAATTTTCTTTAAAATCCTGTTGTTAATGAAAATCCCTGAAGAATCTTTTGAAATCCATTTGTTTTTGAGGAAATGTTGTTCACTTTGAGAGGGAGTAAAACGCCCCTCAGTTTTTTTAATCCAACCCGGGATCTGCATGGAATTGTACCATGGTACCAATTTTCTAGAAATTATGACCCATTCTCTAGCAGCACCTCCCCATCTGCTTCTCATTGCCCCCGCACCCCCTACTTCCAACTACAACCCAGAACATTAAAATATGCTAGGTTAGGTGAGTTTTCTCGTCAGAACTTTAAACAAATTGGAAAACAGCCAGTATCAAAGCTATCATGTAGTCTACCTAAACTACCATCTCGATGTAGTCTATCTAAACTACCATCTTACCCCGTGGATCAATCACATGATATTTCTAATTTTCACCACACTTGCTTTTTGATAAAAACAGATAATTTGCAGAAGCTTGTTTGAAGAATTTTTTAACATTACTCGATTTCATGCTGAAATGTGGATGTTCTTAAATTGTTCTTATACCGTACCCTTACATAGTTGCCAACCCTTCTCCATCCTGCTAGAGGCTTCAGCATTTGGATTTGGATCTCCAGCATGATTAAAATCTGAGAAATCTCCAGTATTTCTCCAAGACATCGAAAAAACTCTGCAGCATTTCCTCCGGCATCTTATGCATATGTTACAACTGAACTTCTCCAAGCTTGATTTTTCCTTATATTTTTCAAATCAATTTGCCTAGCACATGGTTTGAGGCAAGATAGGGCTGAGAAAGCTATTTACTACTGGTCTTAAACATACGAAAGCCTAAACAAGTCCTTTACTTTGACATAACATTTAGAAAATATCGAATTTCCAGGGCTTTAAAATTAGAAAAAATTGGCAACTATGCTCTTTATGATATGGTTATTATTAGTTGCAGTTGTGTTTATTGTTGCAAATTTTTACTCTCTTGATCCGTCTGATGTCAGTATAAGTGCACTGCTTATCTGCTTGTTTTAAAATATTTCTTGTTCTTATTCTTATTTCTTAACATTTTTGTAATTAGCTAAACAGTTATAATAACTGATTACGTATATTATCATAACATATGGTGGGGATCGCCGAGTGGTTAGATCATTTGAACCTTGTTCAAAGGGTCCCATGTTCAAAACCACCCTCAGACCTGCTTCAAAAAGTTTGAGGAGAGAAATAGCTCTGTCATTCCAGGCAAAAAGGCAAAAGGAATCACGAGGTGTGGTCACAACAAGAGGAAGGACCAGGGTCGCACTGCTTGATTTGCTTACCTATTCAGTGGGCCCTTTGTGCTTAGCATAAAATCCAATACCTTACGAAGATAGTAAGCGTGTTTACCTATCAACTATCAACAGGTTAGTTCCAGGGTAAATCTGAGGGGGGCAGTTAGTTTATAGGGCTACAAATGAATGTTATTTTCCAACAAAAATATCAAGAACCAGCTATTCAAATGGATTGGGCACAAACCTTCTGGAAAGTGGGTGCTGAGAGTTGTTTTATAGCTCAAGAGGGCAATGCCCCTAACTGCACCCCCTTAAATCTGCAAATGGAGCTAAAATGGTCAGCCTCGGTTCGTTCTTAGCTTGTTCTCAGACCCTGACAAATTTTGAGGCTTGAGTTCTTAGTAAATTGTTCTTACGAAAAAAGTGTGATGATAAGGCCCAAATGTCCAGTGCGTCCAAGATTCTTCAACATATATGAAGCATTACGTAAGTATTTAAAGAGTATTTCACGCTCACCATTTTGTTTAGAAACGTATTATTTTCACGGCCTAAGAACCGTATCCTTAACATCCAGTTTGTCGGTTGATTGTTCACTTGGCGGATTGGCTGCACGCAGATGGTACTCACTAATTTCTTCAGTTCTGACTTTCACTTTCTTGTTGATAACATCACTCACGTACAGTGAGGGTGCTTAATGATGATACGAAACAAGACACCATTGAGTATTATTTAACTTGTTCAATTCAGGGATCAAAATATCAAAGTATTCGTTCCACCTCTCTGTTTTCTTCCTCATTCCCGTGGGTGCCAAGGGAACGAAATGTAAACTAATATATAGCCTCGTTTTGGTCCATACATTTTTCATTAGGAACCTACACTCTTTTTTATAAGAACTAGATAATTTTGTCAAGGCTCAAATGTTCTTATTTTCACAGTTGGCTTTCGTTTTCTCTATTGTTCTTGATTTTTAGATTGAGCATAAGTTCTCTTATAAAGATCGCTCTTATGAAAAAATGATAGAGCTCAGGACCAAATTCTCGAAACGGATAAAATAACCAAAACAATTTCGTTCTAAAATAAGCCAAAAATTGTAAAATAGTCTGATTGTTAGACCATGGTTTTTGGTCAAAATTAGCCAAAATTGGCCCAAAATAAATGTTTCGAAAATTACTTCTAATCCAGTCAGGATTGTTTAGGGAGCAATATTAGGCTATTATAGATTTAGAAAACGCATAAAATCACCAAAACAATATCTTTCAAAAATAAGCCGAAAATCGGAAAACACCAAATGGCTAGCCCACGCTTTTTTCAAATTTTTACAAAGTAAATGCTTCCAGAGAGGCTTTTAATCCACTCAGAACTTCTCAAGGAGCAATTTTAGGCTAATATAGCTTTAGAAAACACATAAAATCATTGAAACAATGTCTTTTAAATCACCTAAAAATTAAAAAAAAACCCATGGTTTTGGTCAAAATTGACCCAAAATAGACTGTTCAAAATAGGCTTCTAATCCACTCAGTACTGTTTATGGAGCGATATCAGGCTATTATAGCTTTAGAAAACGCATAAAATCACCAAAAATTGGTTTAAAAAATCAGCCAAAAATTGGACATGCCCATGCTTTTTGCCAAAACTTGTTCAAAATAAATGTTCCAGATAAGGTTTATTCATTCAAGGCTGTTCAAGGAGCAATATTAGGCTGATCATCATCAGCCCACATAGTTCTTAGTCAAAATTAGCCCAAAATAAATGGTTCAAAGTAAGCTTATAATCAGCTCAGGAATATTCAGGGAGTAATATCAGGCTATTACAGCTTTAGAAAAGGCATAAAATCACCAAAGATTGGTTTCAAAAAAAGCCTGATGGTTAACCAATGCTTTTTGTCAAATTTTTTTAAAAGAAAATGTTTCCAGATAACGTTTATCCATTCACGGCTGTTCAGGGAGCAATACTAGGCTAAAGGCTGTCCCCTACTCAAAATTTGAACTCCGTTTGCTTAACCTTCATCAGGCTAAAACTGAGTTGCCCTGGGTAACTTGATCCCACAAATTACGTTCATCATTTAAAGACCTCTTTTGACCACTTTGCAGAACTAAAAGTTCCTCAATAGTTCCTTAATTCTAGATTATCGTTCAGTGTCCAACAATGAATACACCTGTCTCTACATATAAGAAACCAAGCTCTAATCGAGGAGGTTCTCTTGAATTTTCTATTGTTCTCTTTTGACACTCAACAGAGTAATAAGTCAGAAAGAGAACGAAACAGAAACCTAACTGATTTACATACCAAAAAAGCTTAAATAATCTATGTGTGAGTTTCAATATGTTTCCGATATTTCTGGCTATACTGAAGTTCTGTACCATCCAAAGACTGTTATAACAATTTTTTTAGGGTTTTTGAACTTTAACATGTGTAGGTTTCTTATAAAACGGTTCCATAAAAAACCACATGAAAATGAAGTCAACTTTGAAGCTTTTTTATTCGGTGAGCATTGGATTACGTTGAAAAATTCAGCTCATTGGATTGAGAAATGGCGTTAGTTGAAGACTTCCTAAGATACATATTTTTCTCATATGAACCAGTAAATTTGATTTGAAGCTGGCTGTTCTTAAATATTACTCTATTTTCAGCCTGAAATGTTCTTAAATTGTTCTTACTTTTACAATGATTGGAAGCCTGTTATAGCTAGCCGTTGTGTTAATTGGTTCAAATGTTGACTCTCTTGACCATCTATCTGTGTGCTGTCAATTGGTTGCTTTGTAATTATTTGTCTGTCTCGTGGTTATTTCGTATAATTCTTATATTGACCTTGAAATGTTCAGCCTCGGTTTGTTCTTAAATTGTTCTTAAGATTAGGCAAAATCTGAGGCTTTTATTATTATAAAATTGTTCTTATAAAAAAAGAGTATAAAAGGCAAAGCAAGGATGGCTTATCATGCTAAACCAATTAATTGGATTTTGATTTCTAAACTCTGAATAAAGATGATATCAACATCAAACATCTTCTGTCGAAGGCATGGATGGTAGAGTGGATTGGTCACTCAACTCTGGAGCAAAGGGTCGTGGGTTCGGAACCATCCTTAGAGGACTGGAACTCGACTCCTCGTAAAGTAAGAATTTTGATTTCTAAACTCTGAATAAAGATGATACCAACTTCAAATCTCTACTGTCAGCGGCATTGATGGCAGAGTGGATAGGTCACTCAAATCTGGAGCAAAATGTCGTGGGTTCGGAACCACCTTCAGAGAACTGGGGCTCGAATCTTCGTAGGGTAAAAATTTTGATTTCTAAACTCTGAATAAAGATGATATCAACTTCAAACCTGTCCTGTCGGTGGCATAGATGGCAGAGTGGATAGGTCACTTAACTTTCGAACGAAGGTTCGTGGGTTCGGAACCACCTTCGGAGGACCGGAGTTCGAATCTTCGTAAGGTAAGAATTTTGATTTCTAAACTCTGAATAAAGATGATATCAACTTCAAACCTCTTCTGTCGGCGGCATGGATGGCAGAGTGGATAGGTCACTCAACTCTGGAGCAAAATGTCGTGGGTTCGAAACCACCTTCAGAGAACTGGGGTTCGAATCTTCGTAAGGTAAAAATTTTGATTTCTAAACTCTGAATAAAGATGATATCAACTTCAAACCTGTCCTGTCGGTGGCATAGATGGCAGAGTGGATAGGTCACTTAACTTTGGAACGAAGGTTCGTCGGTTCGGAACCACCTTCGGAGGACCGGAGTTCGAATCCTCGTAAGGTAAGAATTTTGATTTCTAAACTCTGAATAAAGATGATATCAACTTCAAACCTCTTCTGTCGGCGGCATGGATGGCAGAGTGGATAGGTCACTCAACTCTGGAGCAAATGCTCGTGGGTTCGAAACCACCTTCAGAGCAAGCTTAAAGCTTGTAATGGAGGAGGAGCAGCAGCAACAATTGGAGGAGAGGAGGCGCAGCAGGAAGAGATGGAACAATTGGTGGAGGCGGAGGCAACAACTGGAGGAATCGCAACATTGTAAGATTTCATAATACTCACACTACTAATTGAAATACCTTAAAAACATTAAAAAATAGGAAGAAAAAATTAGGGGGGTTGGTCTCCGGAGGAAAAAAGCAAGGGGGTCTGGCAAAAAGTTTTGATGAATCTATAGAGCTGTATAAGTTCATCAAAAATTTTTGCAAGACCCCCTTCGTTTTTTCCTTCGGAGACCGATCTTTTTCTTCCTATCTTTTAATGTTTTTACGGTATTTTATTTACATTATGAAATCTTACCTTCTTCTCCAGTTGTTGTACCTTCCCCTGCTGCTGCGGTTCCTCCTGCTGCTTCTGCGCATCCTCCTCCAATTGTTACTTTTCCTTCTGCTTCTGCAACGCCTCCTCCAATTGCTGCTCCTCCTCCATTACAAGCTTTGAGCTTTATCCGAAGGTGGTTTCGAACCCAAGACCATACGCTCCAGAGTTGAGTGACCTATCCACTCTGCCATCTATGCCGCCGACAGGAGAGATTTGAAGTTGATATCATCTTTATTCAGAGTTTAGAAATCAAAATTCTTACCTTACTAGGAGTCGAACTCCGGACCTCTGAAGGTGATTTCGAACCCACGACCCTTCGCTCCAGAGTTGAGTGACCTATCCACTCTGCAATCCATGCCGCCGACAGGAGATGTTTGAAGTTGATATCATTTTTATTCAGAGTTTAGAAATCAAAATCTCACCTTACGAGAATTCGAACTCCCGTCCTCTGAAGGAGGTTCCGAACCCACGACCCTTTAAACCAGAGTTGAGTGACCTATTCACTCTGCCATCCATGCCGCCGACAGGAGAGGTTTCAAGTTGATATCATCTTTATTTAGAGTTTAGAAATCAAAATTCTTACCTTACGAGGAGTGGAACCCACGACCAATTGCTCCAGAGTTGAGTGACCTATCCACTCTGCCATCCATGCTGCCGACAGGAGAAGTTTGAAGTCGATATCATCTTTATTCAGAGTTTAGAAATCAAAATTCTTACCTTACGAAGAGTCGAACTCCAGTAGGAACATCTGCAGCCCTTGGCTTACACCACTCGGCCATCCGAGCTTTCTTGATGAATGAGGTCTTACTTTGTTATCATTTTAGCAAAGCTTCGAAAGAAATTAAGAAATTATAAGAAATTATAAAGCTTCGAATTGAAAATTCTTACCATACGAGGAGTCGAACTCCCGAGCGGACATCTACAACCCCAGGCTTAGCCCACTCGGCCATGCAAGCTTTCTTGATAAGACAGGTATTACATTGATATCAATTTTACCAAGCATTCTGAATCTTATAAATAAAAAGCCTTGCCTTACGAGGAATTGAACAACGGTCTGCACAAGTAAAGCCTTTAACTTAGTCCACTTGGCAATTAAAGAGAGAGGTAGCTATCACTTTTGTATCATTTTAACCAAACATTATAAATCATAGAAATCAAAAGTCTTACCTTGCGAGGAATCGAACCACGGTTCGAACAACAAAAGCCTTTAGGTTAGTCCACCCGGCCATCCAAGAGAAAAATAGCAAAAAAAATACATTTCTATAATTTTTGACCAACAATTAAAAATCTAAGAAATGAAAAATCTTTCGCTTAGTTCACTCGGCCATCCAAGCATTCACGATGAGAGGTATTACTTTTGTATCATTTTTACCAAACATTAGAACGAATTTCTGAAGATGGTAGAAAGCATGGAATTTGGAAAAGTAAACGACGACTTTCAACAGAATCTAAAAGACGGTATTGAAAGACACATTTTCAAACCAAAACATCACAATCATAATGCCCGCCGGAAAATCCCTGCTTCTAGAAAAAGATGCCCTCTTTGAATGGTACAAAACTTCAAAATAGCCAAAAATATCGGAAACATAGCGAAACGAACACATATGGATTACTGAAGCTTTTCATCTGACACTCAACAGAGTAATACGTCAGAAAGAGAACGAAAAAGAAACTTGACATATTTACTTAACCATATGTGGATCGAAATAGGCCCAGCAGAAAAGAGGTGAATGATTGGTATAGTGTAGGAAAACCAATCAAAAACCACGATACAGCGAGCTGACCAATTAGATTACTTAAAAAGTCCTAAGGCGAAAACGAACTCTTTCTGTCCACACAGTAGGGGAGTCTGTTGAGTGTCAGACGAAAAGTTTGAGTGATCTATGTGCTCGTTTCGCTATGTTTCCGATATTTCTGGCTATTTCGAAAAGATACCCCATGGTCAAAAAAAAGATAACAGGGGAACGTTTGATGCAATAATGGGGAGGTACGACAGACTGAGGTATGCGGAATAATAAGGTCCTACACCCTATCCCCACTAGCAAAAAAGTACGATCGAAAAGAACCAGATCGGCCTTTACAGAGATGAAAGTTTAGCGGTAATTAAGAACACATCGGGACAGAAAGCAGACAAAATCAAAATAGAAATTTTAAGAACTTGCTAGCAATGCGAGGTTTTAGGTTATTATTCTTCAAGTTTGATTTGATATTTAGAAATGCGATTTCTTAGTTAAGATAAGAGGAGATAGGCAGGACTTTCAATCCCTGATTCAATCCACGGAAAATACTCCTTTATCTTCTCTTATTCACATTGGAATTTTTCTACTGTCATATCACTGAATAGGACATTGAATAGAAATCAAAAGTCTTACCATACGAGGAGTCGAACCCCGGTGCAGGCATCTGCAGCCCGTGTATTAGGCTTTAGAATCACCATAGAGACAATCAAGAAAATCGTTAACTACTTCCGCGTCACCTTCGATCTAACCAAGGGAACATACTACCCGTAGAGAAAACTAGACAACCAACCCTCTACATTAACAAACTATCCAACCATCCCTAACAGGAATCAAACACCTCCCCGCAGCAATAGGAATAAATAATTTAAGAACTTCAAGTGAAAGCACTGTCATATACCATATACGCAACATTCACTTTGAAATAAATTCAAACATCTTTGAAATCTGAAGTCTTAATTTATGAGGAATCTTACACCAGTTCGCTTTCTGAGAGAGGTATTACTTTTTATATCATTTTCACCAAACGTTATAAATCTTAGAAAACAAAAGTCTTACCTTAGGAATGGAACTACGGTCCTGAACATCTAAAGCCAAGACATGTATTAATTTTGTGTTATTTTTACCAAACATTACAAATCCTAGAAATCAAAAGTCTTACCTCTCAAAGGATTGAACTGAGGTCTAAACATCCGAAGCCTTTGCCTACTCCGCTTCGCCACACAACCATTCTTTAAGGAAAGGGTTTTACTTTTGTATCATTTTTACCAACCATTATAAATCTTAGAAATCAAAAGTCTTGACTTAAGTGGAATCGAACCATGGTCTTAGCAACTAAAGGTCCTCAATACAGTACATCCTCGATTATCCGAACCTCGATTATCCGAACGCCAAAAGTTTTCATTAAAAAGATTTTTTTGCCAACCAGTTCTTGAGAAACCAATCAAAATATCAGTTGTGTGCTCAACTGTTGCCCAATATAAAAGGAATATCCAACGGAAGCACAAAAATAACACATTTATTTTTACTTTCGTGTCTACATTTAACCAAAACGCTAAAAGGAAATAAAACAGGAAAATCCAGGAGCTTCGACAACACGTTTTTTTTATAAGAAAGTGATATTGTAATGATGAAAGCAGACCAAAATAGACACATTTTTTCAAAAACAATAACGTCCTTGTTAATTAATATTGTCATTTACAAATCGTTGTTATCGTTGTTATTATTACAAATCGTTGCTGAAATTTGCAAAAAACTGTTGCCTTAGTTTTATTGTTGGTCTTTTCGTTTGCCAAGCTTTTCAATTTGCATTCAGTTTGAGCATACTGTGACTGTTCAGGACGATGATAATAACCTTTATAGCAAGTTTAGTAAGTAAAATGTTCTTCCTCGATTATCCGATTTTTTTGCGTATCCGAAAGGCTCGACAAAAATTTGAGTTCAACCTGTTCGGATAATCGAGGATGCACTGTACTAAAAACCCTCGATTAGAGCCACTGAGCCATCGAATCTTTCTTCGTGAAAGAGATATTACTTTTGTATCCTTTTCATCAAACATTATAAATCTTAGATTTCAAAAGTCTTGCCTTACGAGGAATCGAACTATGATACAAACATCTTGAGCAATTGGCTTAGAGGACCTTGCCACCCAAGTATTCCTAGTGAGATTGGTGTTACCTTTATAGCATTTATACCAAACACTATAAATCTTAGTAAGTCTTATCTCAGGAGAACTATGGTCCGAACATAAAAACCCTTTTTGGGTGAGTTAAAGGAAAATATTTTTGGTGATTTCATGCGTATTCTAAGCTTTTAGAGCCTAATATTGCCCCCAAACAGTCCTGGGTAGATTAGAAGCCTATTTGGAACCATTTATTTTTAGCCAAATTTGACCAAAAACCATGAGCTAACCCATCAGTCCTTTTTCCAATTTTTGGTTGAAATTGAAGGAAAATGTATTTCCTAATTTTATGCGTTTGCTAGGCTATTATAGCCTAATATTGCTCTTTAAACAGTCCTCCATGAATTAAAACCCTATTTGGAACCATTTATTCTGGGCCAGTTTTGACCAAACACCATGGACTCCACATTATCCATCAGTATTTTTCCAGTTTTTGCTGATTTTGAAAGTATTTTTTTGTGATTTCATGCGTTTTCTAATATTCTATTTTACATATTTATAATATTATACATTTCTTATATGGCTCCCTAGACAGTCCTGACTGGATTAATAGCCTATTTGGATGAATTCATATATGGCAAGTTTTGAACAAAACAATGGGCAAACTATCTGGCTCTTTTCCACTTTTGAGCAGATTTTGAAGGAATAGCTTTTTGGTGATCTTATACATTCTCTAAGGCTATATAATAGCCTGATATTGCTTCCCAAACAGTCCTGAGTTGATTAAAAACCTAATTGAAACTATTTTAACGGGCTAATTTTGATCAAAAACCATGGGCTAGCCACCAGGTTTTTTTCTAATTTTTGGCTGATTTTGAAGAAAAATATCTTTGGTGAACTTATGCGTTTTCTTAGGCTATTATAGCCGAATATCGCTAGACAGTACTGACTGGATTAATAGCCTATTTAAAAAAAATTGATTTTTAGAAAAACTTTGAGCTAAAACCATGCGCTAACCATAAGGCTTTTTATCCAATTTTTGGTTGATTTCGAACGAATAGTTTTTGGTGATCTTATGCGTTTTCTAAGGCTATTACAGCCGGATATTGCTACTAAGACAGTCCTGAGTTGGTCATAGTCTATTCGGAACCATTTGCACAGGGCAAACTTTGACCAAAAACCATCGGCTAACCATCAGTTTTATCCCAATTTTTTGTTGATTTTGGGGGAAAAGTGTGTAGTAATTTTATGCTTTTTCTAAGGCTATCATAGCCTGATATTGCTCCTTAAACAGTCCAGAGTGGAAACTTATCTAACAACACTTAATTTAGGCCTTCTTTGACCAATAACAATTGGCTAACCATCCAGCTTTTTCACATTTTTGGCTCTGGCTGATTTTGAAGGAAAATGTTCTGGTGATTTTGTGCGTTTTCCGAGGCCCAAAGATTTATTAGTGATAGACTAGAGCACTGATATTTTGAGATCGTAGTTCCGAATCATACTCGGGTGAGATTTCCTTGATCTATATTCATAAGTCTTCGAAAACTTTACCTAAAAATACTTGAGTAAAAGGTTATGGAATATATCATAAGCAGGGTTAACTATTAAATATCTGACAAGAGATAAATTGTGTTCCTCCTATCAATGTTGTAAAAATCTATAGTTGTTAATCCACTCACTGTCGGGGCAAGGCGTAGTATATGATCTGTGTTGCTTAAAATTCCCAGTGACTCTGCATCAAATATCTTTGGAATCCTTTTCGTTTCGTGTTTGAAATCAAATGAAATTGATGTTTTAAAACTTGTTTTTAAAACTATTTTTCTATTAAGATCCTTTTACCTCAATAACACTACCTCAAAGTCAGTTTAGAACATTTAAAAGCCTTCATTGCAAAGAAGCTACAGTAAAAACCCGCAAATAAAAACCTACATTTTCAGGAGTTAATCTAAACAGGTGAAATGAATTGTTGTTAACAGCAGTAATAATGATTGTTAATAGTTGTATTTGGTTAATCTTTGCGCACTTGTTAAATAAAATTATTATTGTTGGTAAAAATTAATAGCCTTTAAACCTGAAAATTTGTAATTTTACTTTTAAAATACTGTCGAAATTTCAAATCTTAGGCTAAGAGGTTCTTAATTTACAGGTTCTTATTTGCGGGTGTTTACTGTATTTCACCTTATTAACTATACAGAATAATGTCACCTAAAACAATACGTGTTATTTCAGGTCCGAAGCCAGGGGTTCAGGACCGGGATGGCAAAATTTCGAAGTCAGAAAAAAAATCTCCTGGGAAGGGGTAAGACTTATATAAAAACGGAGATGGGCACTATAGACCCCTTTCAATATTTCTATTTTTGGACAGGCAAATGAGATTCTTTTTAAATGCGAAATAGCACTACAATAAAAAGTTACACCTTTTGGCAATTAATTCAATGCCAACTGTTCAGTAAACAAAGAAACCGAATGGCATAAAATGTAAACAAAGGGGTCCATAGGAACGACAACATTCAGAATTTAGGCCTATTTACATTTCAATCATGAAATATAATGTTTTTTACACTTATTCTATTCTCGTCAATATCTTTTTTATTTCACTCTGCAAAACTGGGCAATTAGAAAACAATTGAAGTTACTTGAAACATCTTCTAGGGGTGGAAAAATACTCACTGGAAATAAACTAGAGCTGACGCCATCCTGTACCAACCCATAGCTACATGCCTGTGTCATTTATATGTTAAAATCTTATAATATAATCTTTACGTTTAAAATTCTCTGACCTTTTTAAATATCAGTCCCCCACATCAGCATCTCTGTCTCCGATGAGCCATAAAACATGGAACGTGATGGCCAGCAGAACTGTCCCTAATAAATCGCCAATTGCAGTAAGGTAGGGAATCGAAAAGTTGTCAGGGTCGTTCTTGCGTTTCCACATCCAGTGAACCATCCAGTTTGCGGTAAATAGAAGGATCGTCACCTACGATGTAATATCTTATCATAAATAGGGATCAAAAGCCTCAAGTTGGCGGTGGTGTCGCCTAGTGGGCATGCACTAGATGTTATACGCACAAAGGGGAAATTCATTCAAAAGGTTTGAAAACAAGAAATGGGGCAGATGAGGCGATCGCCCATTGGACCCCCTCTGAATATCCAGGCCCGTAGCCCGAAGAAGCAAGGTCAGTGAAACACTTTTGTCAACACCATTGTTAACATTATTAGCAATTTCATCTGACTGAACCAACACAAATAAAATACAGTACAGTATTGGATACAGTATACAGTATTGGAAAGTATTCTTACCTGTAATACCCCTGCCAAGAGGTAAGCAGCAGTAAAGACGATGGTAAGAGAGGTATGACCGGCCTTCATCCATGCAATGATTGCCAAAAAAATCAGATGACCAGGTATGGACATTGCGATGAGAATCCGAGCTGTTTTGGCGTGCCCACCTTAGAATATAGAAAAGTACGCTTAAACTCGATTATCACAAAAATCGTATTTATATTTGATAAGCCAATACAGAAGAGTAATGTCTGAAACACAGTAGAAATTTTTGAAGTTCATGCTAAATAGACCAATGCAGTTGCAAGGCTTTTCATTTTCATATTCTATCATATGCTCCCTAGATGCTTAGGCAAGTATATACAATCTTCACCAGAAATAGTTGGAACGCCGTTGTTTTTCTTATCAAATAACTTCTCTTGGCTTCCCTAGCATTTATCCCCAATGAAACGCCCCCCCCCTTTTTAAAAAAATATTGTGTCTAAAAGTAACTTTATCAGGCCACACCAGAAACTAGCAGAATGTCATCGAGCTTATTTTTGGTATCTCAAACGGCTTTACATGATACCCCCAGTCATTTTTCAAATAACAAGGTACAGCTACAAATAGCGCTGATAACTCCTGACTAGGTGCTCATTTATACCCCTAGGTGCAGAGAGGCACAATGGTGTTCACATCTAGCCAAAAGACGTTATCCTCCTTTTGCAAGGGCCTGGTTTTGAACCCACTGCAATGCAATTGTGAGTCCAATGCCTTACAACTACACTATTGAAGACCACCATTATATAACGTATGTCTACTTTTTCTGGGGCTTATACGATATATAACTTGTTTACACCTTCTTGGCAAGGGACTTTCGGTTATTCTGTTAAATCAAATCTATAAATTATACGTAACACCTCACTTAGATTACGGAGATATCATTCATCACAAACAAGACCTAGAAATGCGATTCTTTACAAAAATATTTGATCAAACACAATATTTGGCAGTTTCTGGTGCTTGGAGGGGTACAAATAGGTAAAGACTTTACGACGAACTGGGTTCGGAAAGTGTTTACAACAGACAGTGGTAAAGAAGAGTATGTCGAAGAAATGTATGTCCTTTCCAGCTATGGCAGCTTCAGCATATTGAGATCTATTTGGTCACTTTTATTTGTGATAAAAAACAAAAAAACACAAAGACTAAACACATAAGCGTCTTACCTGCAGTGCAAAATGAGCTGATGCATCCATATCTGACCCCTGCAGGTAATATTCCTAATACCGACACTCGATGCAATGACGTCGAGATTCGACTTGCTTGAACGGCAACCAGGTTACCACCGACACCTACAAGAAAACAACGAACACCGTAATTTCTCGTTCAAAGGAATTATTTGAATTTAAGAGGTTCACGAAGAGGTAGGTTGGGAACTGGGATTTGCCCTTTTTTGACTGGGAAATTGGTATTTGCGAATGAAGTTTTCTGGTTGTCTAGTTTCACACTAGAGTACCAATCTAGAGGTCGTTGGTTTGAGTCCTAATCGGGTCATTTTCATTTTCATCAATTATCTCGATTAAAAATGGACATCTTTGGATTAAGATTTTGCAGTGAAAAGGTAAATTGGGGTTGAGATTGTGAAACACGTTAATATTGGGAATTTCTCTATTTTCCTCATTAGGATTGGAATTTTAACCATTTCAGTGCTGGGAATTTGGGTCAGTACCCTTCAGACTTTTTTTAGAAGATTTAATCCGAGTTATCTCCGATTCTGTGAGTAGCCTTCAAGTCCTTGTTTCGTTTTTAATTGCTTTTGATTCCAGCTAGTGTTTTCCCAACTAGGTGATTTGATTATTTTCCAAAAATTTGTCTAGTATTTCAAAAATCATCCTTTTCTCTGTGACTGTTATTCTTAAATTTGCAAGAATGCGGTAGAAATGATAGAGACTTTTTGAAAATTTCAACAAACTTGAAATTTTGGAGGTTCAAGCCGAATAGACCACTCTGATTATTCTTCATCTTTTTTTGAATTAGTCTTTAGGGATGATTTTCTAGACATATCTATATCACTATCTTTAAATCATTTCAACCTTCATCTTTCTTTTTGATCATTGTTATTGTATTTTGTTTTCATCTCTTGTAAAAATTATCTGATTATACAAATAGTGAATTATCCTAAAACGAATGTTGTTTTTATGTAATGTTATATGCCATAGCTAATCTAACTATTTATTTCTTAATCGGCTTCATTTTATAATGCATAACTGGAGATGAACATCGATTGTTCGAAACATGTTTTGCCGTTTAAAAATTGTCATTTTTCTCTTGAAATTTCCATCTCTTTACTCACAAATATTTTTCAATTGACGAATACAATCAATTTTACTATCCACTCACTCCGAATCTTCCTTCTATTTCAACTATTTTTGCTGCAAGCTTTCCCACATTCAATTTCAAGGCCCACAATCGGCCTCCAAATGGATGTAAAGCGTGTGAGTTGGGTTGAGTTTAAGCCAAGAGAGCTCTGGCCTGGTAATGTGGTCCCTGTTTCGTTTACACCACTAATTCAAATAATTCTATTCTTTAAAAAGAAACTTTCTACTCTTTCAATTCTACTTTCCGAAATGTCTGCTGATGAAAATTATGTCGAAACATTAAAAACATGGTTTATCTCTATAGCGATTGCGTTGTCAACGTCACATCATAGTGCTCGATGTACGAAAGTACAGAGCGATATAGAAGAGAAACAAGAAAAGAGACTGGCTCTGACAGAGAACCAATCTCCTTTCTTGTTTCTCTTCTAAAACATGGTTTATTTATTTGTGAATTTTCTATTCTTTAGTGTAGGTAGGGCTAGTGCATATATACCACTCCCCAAGTATTAAGAAAACTCTCTCAGTATGATTCGTTAAAACATTACTTGTCTTTTCCAACAGGCAGTTGTTGACTTAACGACTGAAAAGTGTGGTTCTACTGCACATAAAACACATGGTACCAGCAGGTTTATAGTTCAGCTACTCAAACAATTTTCACATTTCGTGGTAGACTGATCAAATAGAAGTGAAAGTTTGATTCATAGAATTTAGAGTGTTCCAATACATTTACCTTCATTTCGAGTAGATCACTGAAAGTGGCTTGGGCTGTATTTATTTAAAGGAAATAGCCCTGGCTGTTATTACATGTTCGTCCAGTTATTTTCAGCTGACGTTTATGTGAGAGAAAAACAGTCTCACCTAACCGGGGCTATTTCAATTTGGCGAAAGATTGTCAAATCACAACCATCGAAATTTTGGTCAATACGAGTAACAAACATTTCTAAACATCTCTAATCTATTTTCCATCGATAGTTTAACGTTTGA
Organism: Pelagia noctiluca; assembly: GCA_963924455.1. Lineage (NCBI taxonomy): Eukaryota > Metazoa > Cnidaria > Scyphozoa > Semaeostomeae > Pelagiidae > Pelagia > Pelagia noctiluca. Next base: position 9,176,396 of record OZ004334.1, read on the forward strand.
TAAGGCCGACTGTACATTAATATTGTTAGAAGATACAGTCAAATCTCCTGCACTTGCGTATAATTTTCAATTGAGTATCAGGTGAAGGCAAATTTAAATTTGCCTTTATATGACGTAAAAATAACCTCACTAAGGCAATATATCGGCTTGTGTAGGTTGGATATCGGGGGGGGGGGGGGCAAATAACCTCACTTAGGTTAAGCAATTTGAAATTCTCATACAAACGCACTCTAATTCATTTAGGATGTCGATTTATCAGGTTTAGAAAATAACCTCGGCTAGCCGGGCTGTTTCTAACATGTAAAGACATCATAATTTCAAATAATAGAAACGGAAAAAGCAATCAAAGACTTTAAGCAATTCTATTACCATTTATAACTGGGTTAAAAACTGCAATTCCATGGTATCTTTCCACTATGTAACTGAGAACCAAACCACCACCACTGTCAAAAAAATATGAAAACAAATATAATCATTTCAGCTAAGTACGGAAGAGCCTATGAAATACAAATAACACCAAGATGTAAGCCCATTGAGAGGGTGAAACTTTGATCAATATCAAAGGCGTAAACTTAAATATAGCTATGATACCTAGAATGGGATGAGAACCAGCTGGATATGGTTAGAATTTATTGTTACCAAACAAAAAACATTGACGATCACAAAATACATTGAATTATGTTGGACAATCAGGAACTTTTTCAAATATTGGACTGTATGTGATAAAAGTCCAACCAATGAATCACAATAGAGTATTTTGATCTGTGGTGTCAGCCGTTACTAGCAAATTTTGACAACTATGGAATATCAGCTTATCTAAGCTGATTCATTCCCTGATAACAAGGTCAACATGTTGACTTCCGAAGCAAAATGAGCGAACTCTTGATTAATAATACTCTTGAGTCTCCCGTCATTTGATAATATTTGAAGGTTTCTTACCTACTGATGCACATAGCCATGATTACGGGCATCCATCCAGTATAAAGGGTGTCATGCGTATATTTATTGTGGTGTGAGATGTACAACCAGAGGGGTAGCAGTATTACACACGAGAAACAGATCAGAGGAGCAATCCAGTAGTGAGTTCCTAGCAAAAGAAATAAAAAATTATTTCAATTAGCAAAATAGTATTCAGGCAACAAGTTTAAACTATGAACAGACACTTCACTTTGTTATCATCTTCTACTATATTTCAACCTCTCAAGGTTCATTCTGAAGAGATCTTTCGAATTACTTCCAGAATATGCATGTCAGGTTTGGTACTGTGATATATGTCCACTTTAGACTGGGTAACCATATCAGCCCAAACAAGTGGTTGTTGTCGTTATTTTTCCGATTAGGCTTGAAATTACAATAATAATCATATCAAAATGAATGGTTTGATGATTGAATCTATTCTTTAAATACAGAGAGTTTTGCTGGGTAAGAACTTCTTTTTATGCATTGATTCTAAGTGGCAATGAATTGTCTGAATAGGCTTTTTTCTATGTGTACCCAGTTTATAATACCAGCTTCTTGGTACAAAACCAACTACGATACCTCTAGGAACGAATCCTACCTTGCAGTAGTGACGGACTGGCAGAAATGCTTGTCTGTGATTGCAACATTAGCCAACTTATTTCAAAAATTGGTGGGCTCCCATTCAAATTTTCTGGGCTCTGTTGTTGCAAAAATGAATATTTGAATTTCAAGTTGAATCTGAGAGTCAATTGCATATAGCCAAAATTTACGGTACTATTCCCTATCCAATAAATGATTTTTATCAATATTTGAAAAGTATGATTGGCTCTCTATATAGCTCCCTTTTTCTGCGATGATAACCCTGATTTTTTGCTGCCAGTTTGGTCCTGCATCGCATCACGGTCATTACAAAAATAAAACAAAATGAAAATTTAAAGGTTTATCATACCGATTCTATTGTACAAAAAAGCACTGATTGTTGAAAGCAAAGCGAGCGTCGTTAGATCACCAAGACTAGCAGCAATGGGTGTGGCTACATTATCTGGATTCACTCCACATTTCTTTGATAATATGATAACACCAACCATGATGCTACCGAGAATGAGGCTGGCTAATGATGCAGTAACCAGGCTGCTAGCACCTAGCAACCAAGCATGGTGGACGTCAAAATGTCCGTCAAGCACCCATCCAAACACAACAGCTGCCATAGATGCCAGGGATGCCACAATCAATGCTTGGGCCTAGAAACATAATAATTTGGAAAATAAATTGAACACTTGAATATTTCAGTAGTATTAAACTTTAAGTATTTGAAATAGATTGACTAGAAGCTACAATGTTGGAAAGATGTGATGTTATTATGTTCCTTAAAGGCTAAAATACACAATCAGTTTTTTTCTTCAGTTTTTCCCGTCCGTCTTGCTGCGGCATTATTATTGTTGTTATTTCGAAACGATAACGAAAAAAGAGTCAACCTGGGTAAACCCACGTCTGCAAAAACACTTACAGCTTGGGGTGTACTCCTGAGGGAATTTCACTAAGAATCATAGGATGAATATAAGAAATTGTGAAGAATGAGCCCAGCAACTTTTGATAACCTTCTGTCTTTGATAATCCCTGATACAATATAAAAAAACTTATGAGAAACTCTACTTGCTCAGCGCGCTCTGCCTTTTCTGTTTTTGAAGACATGTTGAAGAAGACGACGATGCTCCTCAAAGACTTGCTCAAATATTGGAAGATTCTCTCTGTATCCAAGATCTTCAGAACAGCGAGGAAAACCACTTATTCTAATGGTTCAGGAGTGACATCATCCCCATAAAACTTCTTTGCATCTTAAAATAGGCACCAAAATAAGGAGAGAATGAAATTAAATTACCTGAGTTAAAACAATATTTCCAACAATCAATGACGCTTGTTCTCTTGCATTATCCATTGCACCAGTATTTGCCTAGGTCAAAGAAAATATTTTGAAGTGATTGGTATACAAGTTTGAAACTCTCTTTGATACTACCAAAACCAGCACAATAAGTATACAATTTTGAAACGCTTGGTATACCAGGTAAATATACATGTAATTTTCAATAAGTTTAAAACTCTAGCTTAAAGAAAATTATAATGATTGTTTATACAATTTTGGTAAGATTAGTTCACGTATTTAGAAATGTACGAGTTTGAAATCATTAGTGAATAATAAGCATAGTGCATGCCATCGTGTTCCTACTAAAAAATAGACCCAGCGTTTATAAAGCTGGAAATCTATCATAAATTTAACTCTTTTTAGCGCATCCTAAACAAATCATAAATGTCAAGCTTACAGCAGTTGAAAGCCTTGATGCCAAGGTCATTTCCAAGTTTCCTTTCAGTCCAAGTAAGGCAGGAACAAGAATGAAAACTTCTGACACTTCTTTGAATACCTCCCAGTGCTGATATCAAAGAAACAAGAACACTTTATGAAAAAACAAAAAATTCAATAACAACTTTGCTCACAATATTTAAAGATTTTTCATTACTCCTTCTGCCTCTAACTGGCTAAAATTATATTTCATGATTCTAATTAAAATTTCTGTTATGTATCTAAATCTACTAAATAGGTTGGTTTAAAGGCATGTAGCTGCAGGGCCATTTGACAAAATTTCCACTCTTTGCCAACATAAACAGCTTTTCTAGTCCACTTTCTAGAAGGATTAGCGCCCTTTTGAAAACCCAAATTCTTTATATTTTTGTTCAAAAGTAGCGTTTATTCAATTGCAACATTATTATCGAGAAATTACTTCTAGAAATTGGTTTAAATAGGCTTGGTAGAAGCTGTGCATAGTTGGTCCAGTTTGAGGTGAACCAGTGGGTCTTGGACTTACCCCAGAAAAATTTCAAAATTTAGATTTTCTAAGATTCAATTTGGTGCATTTTCAAAACAAAATTTACCATAAAAATCTAATGCTTTTAGAGCAATAAATACTATTTAAAAAAAAAGAATGACCTTGGCCCAAAACCTGATCTAGCCAAAGCTAGACCAAGTAGACAGGCTGTGTTGGGTCTTGTAAAAAATCTTTAAAACACCCCTCATTTTTGTGCCAAATATCACAGTGTGCCGTAGTAGGGAAGACTTGCACTATACCTGAACAACATCAAGAAGGAGACCAGCAGCAACTGTCCCTAAACCGGCAACCATGAATGGAAAAAACACTTGCAGTGCAATAATAAATCCCCTTTGCTCTACGATCTTTGTTTCCACATTTTTACCCCCTTTCATGGCATGCCTAACTTCTGCATTGGGAAGCAGCATATCCTCTTCACTAACATCATCATCATCACCACCAAAGTTTGTCTCTTGATATAAATTCTTAGAATTAAAACTATTTAACGTTTGACGGTCATCATAACTAGTTCCATCTGAAGATAATGAAATGTTGTCCATTGGACTTATGAGGTCCACTGATAAGCTATCCCCATCATCAAAATTCTGAGAGAGCGGGTCTTTGAAGTTCACCGGAGGATTATTTGCAGCGAGATCAATACTCCCGTTACTCGTATGTTTCGACCCATCTGGATATCTATTCTGAAAGCTATTTTCTCGTTTATTGCTAGTCTGAAATTCCGATGAAATCGCTATCTTTGGCACCATTTTGCTAGTACGCTTCCTTAGGCCAACGGCAGTAGGCCTATCATCACCAGTAAAAATAACTTGTTTTTCCAGACTTGATTTCTCGCCAATATTTTCGCCAAGATCTCCAGTTCCAGAGACAGAATCGCTCATATTCAGCCACTTTAATGTTTATTCTTTTAGATTCTCATTTCTTACGGTACAATATTCTTAATTTTCAAATAATAACAAGAATTCGAGGATGAAATTATCACATCTTATCCGCCATTTTTCTCACGATGTGGCACTTGCTAAGATTTGCCATTCAATTCAATAATGGTGATTAATTGATTCCTTGATTCCTACTGGGAATTCCTATTCTCCTTCGCAGAGGCTTGGTCAACTTAAAAAGGAATTATATTTTGTTGATACCGTTTCATCTTTTGCTAATTTTGTATTTTATGCCTATATTCTTTATTTTTCATTTCATTTGTTCTGTTATAAAGCTGCCATACCTACCAATATAGGTAATGCATTTAATTTGTAAATAAGATGATGATGTAACCTCAAAGATTCTGCCTCTGCGAAGGAGATTGGGTGATTCCTGTGTTTTTCTTTTTTGGCTAAGGGGGGACCATAGGCGACGTTTGTCTATGTTTATCATGAAATCATACACTCTTTTGTCTTTATAGGTAAGAATACATCTTATAAGAATTTTCTCAAAATCGCCAAAGAACAATGGAAATTCAAGAATAAACAATGGAAAAGTTGAGGCTCAGGAAAATTTCAAGTATTCTTATAAAAAAAGTGTGTAGTTCTATGGGGGTAAATAACTTACTGCAATGGGGATGGGGGTATGGCCCAGGAGTACTTGCATTAAGGCCTGACAGGGTGGTCTAGTCGGTTTGACTGAGGGTCTGTTGAAGAGCTACCAAATGGCCCTAATAACTGACACAACTATTGGGGGTTTTTCCTGAATTCAATTTTTCCTAAGGGTTGTTTAATTCAGTTGATTGCTGAGATAATTAATGCATCAGTTTCAGTTTCAGTTTCATTTTTCATTTTAAAATTCCACAACATACAAAATTTTTCTAAATTACATACATACAAGATGGAAAAAAAAAGTTACAAAACACTACAATAAATACTGACAAATGAAAGATTTTTAATTTAACATAAGGAGATAAAATTTTGTACGATGGGGAACTTCTTAAAGGAGGAGACCTCTCAATAGGTAAACTAATCGAGGAGAGATCACCCCCTAGGTTAAAAGCTTAATATTGATTTTCTGAAGTTTGAGTGGGGTCGTTATCTTCCTAAATTTAAAATAATATTCACGACTGGTAATTGACTGAGAATATAAAACTTTTTAGATCACGGCGGAAAATCATCACTGAATTGGATTGTTTTATATTAGATGGGATGTTGTTCCAGGATTGAGCACCTGCATATCTAATAGACCGCAAACCATATTGCAACGTATTCTTATGTGTCATAAAAATGTCGCCTTTGCGAGCCTGTCTTGTATCATACTGATGAACAGTTGGCAGTGTTTCAAAAAAATGGTGAAATGGAGTAGGAGAAATCAAATTGATAGATTCATACACAAAAGTTAGTAGTTTGAGTTGAAGTAGATCATTTAATTTGAGGATTTTTAACTCAGAATAATCTAGAACATTTCATTTTCATAAAATCAACTAAAATAGTAATTTGATTTTGGTTCAAATACTACCATTTGAAGGTTATTGAACAAGACATCACTACCATTTCAGGGTGATTTCTAAAATCTTAGCGTTGTCACTCTGGCCTTTTTCGTTAACTGGACCCCCCCTGTCAATTCACGATTGGAGTACCCCCTGGAGGTGTTTAGATTCCCTTACTGCTTATCAATGAGTCATGTCTCAATTCAATTCAATGAATAGTAAGTTGATTTTGCAAAACAAAATGGCCGCCGTTGCAGATGATCGCGAATCTTTGAATTGCGAAACAAAAGACCTTGCCTGCGAGGATGAGAATGAGGATGCCGTCATAGAAACAGAAAACGCTGGAGAAACCTCAAATGCTAAGAAAAAGAAGAAGAAGAAGAAGAAAAAGAAAGGTAAGATGGCTTTTTAAGTTAAGTTGTTGAAAACAGGACTAAAGTCCTGAAAGGCTTGTAGGCCATTCTTTTCCACCACGTGAGAAGAAAGTCATTTTTATATCTTTGAAATTCGTTTTTGTGCCCTTAGGTGGAGTGACTGAAGGAAATGATGGAGAAATAAAGGAAGATGATGCTGAAAAAGAAAATATAAACGGAAACAATGAGGATGATGATGGGACTGAAAATGTTGTTGAAGGTTTGTTGGCAAAAGAGCATATTTTTACTTTATTTTTGAATTCTGCCTATGAAAACGGGGGTCTTGTTAAAAATCCATGGTTCTGCGCTAATAATTGTGCTAAATGCTTTTGCTTACAATGCATTTTTGCATGATTTTTGGTGAAATTCTATAATACCCCATCACAAAATTATAAAAAGTACATCTACCCAGGATGGATCCTAGTTGCCTCTAATTTATTACTTCGCCAAAATTTGACTTGAAATTTCATCAATCTTCTGCGCTAGAGACTTCCGCTAAATTCAATTTTTAACTTGTTCTACTTCAAAGATCTTATTAATTAAGACCCTAGATTCACTTAAAGAGCCACTCCAGTGAACTTTTTTTATTTGATGAGTAGACCAATTCTGGCCTGAAACGAACGAATCCGCAATTATTTTTTGTATATCTCTTACCGTTTTCTCGCAATAAGCATTTGTATAACTCTTATTGAATTGAATTGTTTTTGAAAACGTTTTCGGTGCTTTTCGGATTGACGTCACACGGATTTTCGACACTCGAGAAATTTCTCGTTGTCAACTCTCGCCCCTGTCGCTTTTCATGCGCAAAAGTGAACAGCTCTGACTGGTACTAAACTTCATCACCTCAAAAAATGCGAAATGAGAGTTGCAGCGAGAACAGATCATCCAATTCGGGAAGGTTGTCTTCAATCTTCAAACAATGTTCACATTGGAATGTCTGCATACTATGCTGACTCAACTCTCAACATCTGGTACAAACAAATCGCAAACGGCTTATTGTGGACTTGAGATCAAGAAGGGAGGATAGAGTAGAATGGTTTAGGCCAATGCCAGGGGCCAAGCGTGACAGGCCATGGAGCAGCAAGCAGCAGAACATCAGAAGGAAAGAGAAACTGAGGATTTTTTTACAGACGCAAGACAATGACAATCAGAGATGTGCAATGGTTAGTTCACTGAAAGATGTAGTCTACAATTAAGATTTTGCATAGACTTTAAACAAGCAATATCATTTTCCACATGAACTGGCAGGACATACAGCAAGCAGAGAGCTAGGGGGTTCAGCTTCCATCTATTTCCATAATAAAAGTTTTATTTTGAATTGATAGTTTAGTAGCATACACGTTGTTTTTTTTATAAGAAACCTAGTTTGGGTCCTAGTACTAAAAGTTTCTTAATTTTTCACCAGTTTCTAGTACTAAAAGTTTCTTAAAAGTTTCTTATTTTTAGAAACGCACTTAACATCAAATTCTGCACTCTTCCTCGCATATTTCTTGTATTTATGTGAAACCCACCTACTAATACAAGTAGATTCAACATCCTGTGTTCCTCTAAATAAAAACGCGTAGCAAACTTTTAAATCAAGCAAAAATGTATTGTTGACATATTACTTTCCGGCTCAGAAAGTCCCCTTATTTTTTCTCGGAGTTTCTTGAAGATATTGATGTAGTTCTAAAAGTTTCTTAAATTTTTGGGGCTCTAGAACTAGGTTTCTAATAAACCGGTTTCTTATAAAAAAAAAACGTGTATACAAGGACGTAGGGACCACCCCAAGATTTTGCGAAAAAAGATATGATGTTGTTACTTTAGTTACAGAGATGGGCCCTGGTGCTTTATGAATAAAGTACCTTTGAAGTGTTGTACCCCCCCCCCAAAAAAAATTTGAGATGCTTTCTAATTTCTCTGAGCTTACTAATTTAATTCAATTGAAAGTCTATGCCTTGCCTATTTTAGACTTGGATGGACGCATCTCGCAGAAAAACATCTGTCTGTAGAAGATATATGTGATGATATTTTTACCACCCTGCTTGAGGGGTTGTCAGGGGAGTGACCAGATTCCAGCCCTTTTATTAGGATGGGCAAGAGAGATAACATGTTTTTATATTCTCATCACTTCTATCTTTATTTTGAAATATATAACTCTTAAAATTCTCCTTTTTAGGTTTTCATACACTTAATACAAGATAATGATGCCAGAGAAAGTAGTTTTGATTTCATGATGTACTTCAAACAAATATGAACTAGAGTTGGTAGAATTCTGGATGATTTTAGCCACTGGATTCATGTTTTTCCTTTTGTTGACTTTATCCCCTAAAAGAAATTGAAATATTTTATCTATTGAGCACCATTACAATAAATATTGCATCTGTTAATTGTTATCTGGTGTTTTTAAATAGTTTAGAAAACCACAAACAAGTAATTGAGCAGGGGCGTTGTGGCCGGGGGGCAAAGGGGGCTATGGTCCCTCCTATCAGAGCAAATTGTTGAGCATTTGATCCCCTTTTGGGAAATTTTTCGTGTTTGGCCCACCCTAAAATTGAGGTCCCACGTCGCCCCTGTAATTGAGGTGTATTGACTTCATTGTGCAAGATTTTCTATGCAAACAAAGCAAAGGAAAATAAGCAAGGGAAAATATGGCAAGAGGGAAACAGCTTAACACCAGATTAGATTTACCTTCCCCCAGAAGTACAAAATGGAGGGGGCAATTAAACAGGTTGGGGTTTCAGTTGGCACCCTTTGGTATTACAATGCTGAATTCATGAAAATATAGAAAGGTCTCCCTCACTGCAGTGGCATAAGCACCAAGCCCCCAACTTTCAAGGCAGAAATTATGCCCCTGTCACATGTTTTAGAAATTTTGCTACTTTTCTTTTTGGATATCTGATTTCTCGCTAAATTCTTGTTGAATAGAGGCCATGAGAGCCAAGGTAGCTGCTTTTAAGTCTAAACCCTCAATTTTGACCCCTGTATGTAAAAGCTTCCTTTAAAAGGTGTCATTTTTTCTTATGCTCCTCCATTTTCAACACACCCCTGGCCCTCACTTTCGGGTAATTTCTAAGTGGGGAATTACATTAAAGTCAACAGAATGAAACTAGACAAACTTAGGCCTACTCACCCATCTCTAAATGCCCAATGTGTCTCTGCTGTGAATGGCTCGATCAAACAACGCGACTGTAAGCCAAATCTTGTAGCTTTTTAATCATTCGCAACCAAAGTATTGCAGGAATTGTGAACACCAGCATAGCTCGACTTCAAACTACTAAATTCTGCAACTTTTACAGCGATACTGACGGACACGAAGGAATGAGTTGATCTGTTTATCGCTTCCACTGCTTCTTCGACTCGCAAATCAAAACCTGGTGCAAGTTCTGCCAAACACCGAATCACAAAGCGAAAAAAGTCGTTCTCCTCGAAACAGCCGAATCTCTCGACGGCAGTTTTACAATAGATCGGAAAGGCGAAGGGGGTGCCTTTGTGACGTCACAAGGGCACCCCTCACCGAAAAAATTTGCTCGTTTTTTTTCGGTGAAACTCAACTTTGGACGCCTATTAAAGCAAGAAAGTATAATATTTTTCAAAAAAAAACTTTACGATGGCTTCAAACTCACGACTAACTACCATATTACGTAAAAATCTCAGAAATTTTTTTTGGCTGGAGTGGCCCTTTAAGATATCTACCTTGGTAATATGCTTTGCAACCGCCATCCTGGGGTAATTTTTCATGCTCAAAAATTACCTCAATTGTTAATCAATATTCAAAAACATGACATCTTTTGTTTCATTGTTTGGTGAAGGAAACCATATACTTGTGGGATTTTTTGATCCTTTTTACAATACTGTTTCCATATACCGATGTCTGTTCCCTTTAACAATAAATCTTTTTTGTTTTATGATATAGGGGATGATGATGCAAAAGCCGCAGGTGATGCAGCTGGCAAGAAGAAAAAGAAAAAGAAGAAAAAAGCTAACAAAACGGGAGACTCAAGTAGGTCAAAATTGACTGATCATAAAAAAAGCCAATGGCAAACTTAATCAGCCATTTTTATACGAATCACAAAGTTGTGTCGCAAACAATAATGAAGGGTTTCTGAATCCTATTCAAGCTAAAAATAATCTTGAGTAACCAAAGTCTAGGTCAAAGACATGCAACATTTCATACAACATACTGAAAAGATATTGTAAGGAATGATGCAATCACTCGGCTTCCATTGTCCAAAGTTTGATAACTGATGTCAGCTGTTGTATGAGTTTTGATGGCAAGCAAAAACAAATCTTAATTTTCCATGTTGCAATGAATGTTGCATGTGTTTCAACCACTGATCTCAAAATTAAGACTGGTTTGATCATTCTTTTCTTTCTGGAGCCAAATATTTTAAGGCAATTGCTTTGTCTTCCACTTGGCTTCTTTTGTTTCTGGAACCAAACTTTTGAAGCCAGTTGTTCAAATTGTGTCTGGCATCCTAATATGGCTGTCAAAGAAATCATATTGACTTGATTCTTTGTTAAAAAAAGCTGCACAATTGTTCAGTCTGTTGCTGGTTATTCCTAACATTCCAAAAATCATCAAAGAAAAAAGCACTCCCCAGTGTAATCTCAATGTATTGAATTGGACCTCCCAATATGGCTGCCAATTGACTTCATTTCCAAATGACAGATGCTTGATCCAGTCTTTATTTTGAGATCAGTGGTTTGACCCGGTTATACAACTATTCACACAACATTTCCTTGTTGGGTACGAGCTCTGATGAGGTTTTGTAAATTTTTGCTTCTACGTAGCATCGTTCAAAATTCGATGTTGCATGGAGTTTGAAAGCCAACAAAAACAAATCTTATATTTCAGTTTAACTGCTCCTTACTTCAAGCAAGTCTTACTTTTGCAATATACTTTCACAACTTTTTTTTACATAACCTTGATTTTTGAAGTCTGTATTCCGGTTTACAGAAACAGTATTTGATACATTAAAGTCAAGCAGTATGATACACTAACTTGACTCAAAAGGCTCTTCATCTGGACAAGCCTATTTGTGGTTTCACTCAACAGGAGAAGTCTTGTCTTCTTAGTGCATTATAACCATTATTTTTAATGGATAGAAACTGTTTAACTGCTCTTGAAATAAGACTTTTTCTTAAATCTTTTAGATGCAGCACCTTCTGGAAAACAGCAATCCGACCCTCCTAGAGTTGCAATCTCAGAACTGTTTCCTAATGGCCAATATCCTGAAGGAGAAGTTCAGAATTACAAGGACAAGTAAGAATATCTATGGTTTTTGAATCATCTATCAAGACCTAGCTGTGGTCTAGTGGTAGAGTGCTCACCACTGTAGTAGAAGGTTATGGATTCAAGCACTGGCGGGGGATCATTGGTCATAAAACCATGGTGCATACGATGTAGAGTGGTGGTAAAGAGTGTTTCCAAAAATATTTGAGATGTCACCGCCATGGCCCAGCTGTGTTTCAGCACTGGCACAGCCACTTTTGGCTTTATATGAAACAAGGATTTAAATATCCACGCTACATGATTCTTATCAACCACAGAAGTGCAAAATCTCTACAGCTTGAAAATCCAACACAGCGATATTATAGGTCTGCTAGCATGTGCCAATGGTGAAACATTTTCTTGCATAGAAACAACATAAATATTACTTTGCGGGTTTTATTTTCTTTCTTAATGAATCTTAATGATTTCAGTAATCTGTGGAGAGTAACAAATGAGGAAAAGAAAGCTCTGGACAGAGTTCAAATTGACCTTTATAATGAAGTGAGGCAAGCAGCGGAAGCTCATAGACAGGTCAGGAAACATGTGATGAGCTACATTACGCCTGGTTTGACAATGATCGACATCTGGTAAGGGAGCATTTATCAAATATTTTTTGGCCTTCAAACCAATTTTTTATACTTGTTAATTAGTATGGACATTTCTGTAACCTGAAATAGCATAAATATGTATTTGGGTGGCGAGAAAAATCAGAAACATATAGCAAAGTATGATAAATACTAAAACTTTTTGTCTGACACTCATTGAAGTAATACATAAGAAAAAAAAGAATTTGCATGCCCATTGGCACAGGTAAAGGCTATTAGCTTATGTAATTTGGAGGCAGATTCATTAGATTTGTTGGGAATATATTCTCATTTGCTACTACTTTTCGATTGTTTGGGCTAGCACAATCTTAATATGCCTCATGCCAACCCCGCCTCACTTGACACAGCCCCACTTTAAAAACAATATTTACATGTAATTCATGTTTGTTCTATTGTAGTGAAAGATTGGAAACTGCCTCAAGAGCGTTGATAAATGAAAATAAGTTAAAAGCTGGTAAGATTCATATTCGTCTAAGTGCAAAATTGATATTTTTAAAGTTTAAAGAAACGACTCAGTTGACCTTATGCCCCAAGAAAAATTGTTGATAAATCAAATACTATAATAGAATCTTTCACAGGCTATTACAATACTGTGTCACTCAAGAAGAAGCAGGATTTGGAAAATCAATCAAATTAATTTTTGAGAATGGAAACAAGGAGGATTTGAAGCCATAATCACTGATTTGCCTCATCAGTTTTCTGCCAATTGAGCTATTGGGTCAGTTGATCCCCAATCTAACTAGATTTTGATATCCCTTGGATCAATGTTTTCCCCATTTTAAGAGCCTAAAATTGATATTGACCGAAAGAATCCATTTCTCAAAGCCAACTTTTTCAGATTTTTTGCTATTCTCAAGTTTTTATACAACAAAAACGTATTCCATATTTAAGGCCTGGCATTTCCCACTGGTTGTTCATTGAACCATGTTGCTGCTCACTACACCCCGAACGCAGGAGACCCAACTGTTCTCCAATATGACGATGTCTGCAAGATTGATTTCGGAACGCACATAAACGGCAAGTTTAAACAATCTACGTTTATCCACCTTCGTCCTTCTTACATATAATTGAGCTGCATGTAAGAAGGAGGAAGCTAAAGATATTTGAGTAGATTTAGAAGACTTCTAAAGTCTCTATTTCGAAAAAGGCTCGCTCCTCTGAAGCAAATAATGAATTATTACTGTGTATAGAAAATATGAAATCTAACTCCCTATGTTTGTGAAAACTATAGGGAATAAGGCAAAATTCATACCTGCTTAAATGTTTCAACTTTCTTGTTTAGTTAAAGGGCCACTCCAGCCAAAAAAAAATTTCTGAGATTTTTACGTAATATGGTAGTTAGTCGTGAGTTTGAAGCCATCGTAAAGTCTTTTTTTGAAAAATATTATATTTTCTTGCTTTAATAGGCGTCTAAAGTTGAGTTTCACCGAAAAAAAACGAGCAAATTTTTTCGGTGAGGGGTGCCCTTGTGACGTCACAAAGGCACCCCCTTCGCCTTTCCGATCTATTGTAAAATTGCCGTCGAGAGATTCGCAGAAATTTTGTGATTCGATGTTTGGCATGGCAGAACTTGCACCAGGTTTTGATTTTTTTTTTTTTTTTTCATTTCATATATTGAATTCAAACTTTTAATTACAAACTACAGTGATAAAATTTTAAAAGATAGGATAAGTTTAGTACACTTGAAAAGAACTCAGAGGAGCTATCGAGCCAAGTGCCCTTCACTCAGATTAATGACAATTTGCAATATATTTGAAACGAATTACACATTTTCCATATAAAAGAAACCTTACCCAGGCTCAACTAGTAATCAGCAGGTAAGTCAATCTAAAAAATCGTAAGAAATATCATAGAAATTGAAAAAATAATTTCACAGATTAATAGAGCCCAGTGGTTTCTTTTAAAAGAAAACGTGTATAACAAGAACAGAACAAGAATAACTAAAAAATTCAAAGTAAAATGATTGAAGAATTGTTATAAGTTAAGCAATATTCATTACTCAAATTATTCAATATTTGAAGTTCAATAGTAAGATCGAAATAAAAACTTAAGATAAAGAAATTAAAAAAATTAAATAAGAGCATAGTCAATAGCAAAACAGTGTTTATTTATTGACTATGATAAAGAGACCAAAATACGAATGTTCAATAAGGTAATATTGGAAATAGACCAGCTTTTACGACTAAGAATATCAACTAATCAAGCACTGTTTTTTAGAAGCCATGCTTTATAATGTTTTGAAAAAGTGTGTTTATTTGCGAGTCGAAGAAGCAGTGGAAGCGACGAACAGATGAACTCTTTTCTTCGTGTCCGTCAGTATCGCTGAAGACGTTGCAGAATTTAGTAGTTTGAAGTCGAGCTATGCTGGTGTTCGCAATAACTGCAATACTTTGGTTGCGAATGATTTAAAAGCTACAAGATTTGGCTTACAGTCGACTGCATTGAAGTTGTTTTCACATTGATTTTCAAATTCATTTTCATTTTCAGATTGGGCCCTAGTGGGCTGATTTTGTTTTCACATTCGTTTTCAGATTGGAGCGATACATAAACTGTACAAATGGCCCTGAAATAAGGTTATAAGGATAATAAATTTACTATCTTCTTATTCTACGTGAAATATTCTTTAATTTGAGCTAACTCTCATTGTTGTGCGCGAAAAATTCAGACATTTTGAGCGCGTTAGATTTCAACGTCTGGCGGGCCTAAATTTGAGAACACGTTGCCGTCTCTTTGATAAAAATCCTTACAAAACCGCTCTTATGAATGATCAATGATGTTCCTCAACAAAATTTATCGCTTCCTAATTAAATAATCTTTCTATTCATACCTCTTTCTTCTTTAGAATAATTGATTTCTTGCTACGCATACGACTTTCGCTAGCCTGCTCAAGTGTTACGGCTTTCCATGGTCGGTAATGATCGAATGTGAAAATGAAAATCGCTTTATTGCGACCAAAGGGGAGGGGCTCTCGTAATCGACGAAATAGCGATAAAAGCTAGAGTTTTTGGAATATTTCACCCGTTTTTGTCTGAAAAGGTAGCATTTGGGCCAAACCTTTGACTAATTTTAGTCTCCAAGCGAGATTACCCCTAGAACGAAAGTTACGCCAGGGGGTAGGAACCCCATACACTGCCAATAAGGGAATGAAGTCGATCGACGAAATAGCGATAAAAGCTAGAGTTTTTGGAATATTTCACCCGTTTTTGTCTGAAAAGGTAGCATTTGGGCCAAACCTTTGACTAATTTTAGTCTCCAAGCGAGATTACCCCTAGAACGAAAGTTACGCCAGGTGGTAGGAACCCCATACACTGCCAATAGGGGAATGAAGTAAATCGACGAAATAGCGATAAAAGCTAGAGTTTTTGGAATATTTCACCCGTTTTTGTCTGAAAAGGTAGCATTTTCGCCAAACCTTTGACTAATTTTAGTCTCCAAGCGAGATTACCCCTAGAACGAAAGTTACGCCAGGGGGTAGGAACCCCATACACTGCCAATAAGGGAATTAAGTCGATCGACGAAATAGCGATAAAAGCTAGAGTTTTTGGAATATTTCACCCGTTTTTGTCTGAAAAGGTAGCATTTGGGCCAAACCTTTGACTTATTTTAGTCTCCAAGCGAGATTACCCCTAGAACGAAAGTTACGCCAGGGGGTAGGAACCCCATACACTGCCAATAAGGGAATGAAGTCGATCGACGAAATAGCGATAAAAGCTAGAGTTTTTGGAATATTTCACCCGTTTTTGTCTGAAAAGGTAGCATTTGGGCCAAACCTTTGACTAATTTTAGTCTCCAAGCGAGATTACCCCTAGAACGAAAGTTACGCCAGGGGGTAGGAACCCCATACACTGCCAATAGGGGAATGAAGTAAATCGACGAAATAGCGATAAAAGCTAGAGTTTTTGGAATATTTCACCCGTTTTTGTCTGAAAAGGTAGCATTTGGGCCAAACCTTTGACTAATTTTAGTCTCCAAGCGAGATTACCCCTAGAACGAAAGTTACGCCAGGGGGTAGGAACCCCATACACTGCCAATAAGGGAATGAAGTCGATCGACGAAATAGCAATAAAAGCTAGAGTTTTTGGAATATTTCACCCGTTTTTGTCTGAAAAGGTAGCATTTGGGCCAAACCTTTGACTTATTTTAGTCTCCAAGCGAGATTACCCCTAGAACGAAAGTTACGCCAGGGGGTAGGAACCCCATACACTGCCAATAAGGGAATGAAGTCGATCGACGAAATAGCGATAAAAGCTAGAGTTTTTGGAATATTTCACCCGTTTTTGTCTGAAAAGGTAGCATTTGGGCCAAACCTTTGACTAATTTTAGTCTCCAAGCGAGATTACCCCTAGAACGAAAGTTACGCCAGGGGGTAGGAACCCCATACACTGCCAATAGGGGAATGAAGTAAATCGACGAAATAGCGATAAAAGCTAGAGTTTTTGGAATATTTCACCCGTTTTTGTCTGAAAAGGTAGCATTTGGGCCAAACCTTTGACTAATTTTAGTCTCCAAGCGAGATTACCCCTAGAACGAAAGTTACGCCAGGGGGTAGGAACCCCATACACTGCCAATAAGGGAATGAAGTCGATCGACGAAATAGCAATAAAAGCTAGAGTTTTTGGAATATTTCACCCGTTTTTGTCTGAAAAGGTAGCATTTGGGCCAAACCTTTGACTAATTTTAGTCTCCAAACGAGATTACCCCTAGAACGAAAGTTACGCCAGGGGGTAGGAACCCCATACACTGCCAATAAGGGAATGAAGTCGATCGACGAAATAGCGATAAAAGCTAGAGTTTTTGGAATATTTCACCCGTTTTTGTCTGAAAAGGTAGCATTTGGGCCAAACCTTTGACTAATTTTAGTCTCCAAGCGAGATTACCCCTAGAACGAATGTTACGCCAGGGGGTAGGAACCCCATACACTGCCAATAGGGGAATGAAGTCGATCGACGAAATAGCGATAAAAGCTAGAGTTTTTGGAATATTTCACCCGTTTTTGTCTGAAAAGGTAGCATTTTGGCCAAACCTTTGACTAATTTTAGTCTCCATGCGAGATTACCCCTAGAACGAAAGTTACGCCAGGGGGTAGGAACCCCATACACTGCCAATAAGGGAATGAAGTCGATCGACGAAATAGCGATAAAAGCTAGAGTTTTTGGAATATTTCACCCGTTTTTGTCTGAAAAGGTAGCATTTTGGCCAAACCTTTGACTAATTTTAGTCTCCAAGCGAGATTACCCCTAGAACGAAAGTTACGCCAGGGGGTAGGAACCCCATACACTGCCAATAAGGGAATGAAGTCGATCGACGAAATAGCGATAAAAGCTAGAGTTTTTGGAATATTTCACCCGTTTTTGTCTGAAAAGGTAGCATTTGGGCCAAACCTTTGACTAATTTTAGTCTCCAAGCGAGATTACCCCTAGAACGAAAGTTACGCCAGGGGGTAGGAACCCCATACACTGCCAATAGGGGAATGAAGTAAATCGACGAAATAGCGATAAAAGCTAGAGTTTTTGGAATATTTCACCCGTTTTTGTCTGAAAAGGTAGCATTTGGGCCAAACCTTTGACTAATTTTAGTCTCCAAGCGAGATTACCCCTAGAACGAAAGTTACGCCAGGGGGTAGGAACCCCATACACTGCCAATAGGGGAATGAAGTCGATCGACGAAATAGCGATAAAAGCTAGAGTTTTTGGAATATTTCACCCGTTTTTGTCTGAAAAGGTAGCATTTGGGCCAAACCTTTGACTAATTTTAGTCTCCAAGCGAGATTACCCCTAGAACGAAAGTTACGCCAGGGGGTAGGAACCCCATACACTGCCAATAAGGGAATGAAGTCGATCGACGAAATAGCGATAAAAGCTAGAGTTTTTGGAATATTTCACCCGTTTTTGTCTGAAAAGGTAGCATTTGGGCCAAACCTTTGACTAATTTTAGTCTCCAAGCGAGATTACCCCTAGAACGAAAGTTACGCCAGGGGGTAGGAACCCCATACACTGCCAATAGGGGAATGAAGTCGATCGACGAAATAGCGATAAAAGCTAGAGTTTTTGGAATATTTCACCCGTTTTTGTCTGAAAAGGTAGCATTTGGGCCAAACCTTTGACTAATTTTAGTCTCCAAGCGAGATTACCCCTAGAACGAAAGTTACGCCAGGGGGTAGGAACCCCATACACTGCCAATAGGGGAATGAAGTCGATCGACGAAATAGCGATAAAAGCTAGAGTTTTTGGAATATTTCACCCGTTTTTGTCTGAAAAGGTAGCATTTGGGCCAAACCTTTGACTAATTTTAGTCTCCAAGCGAGATTACCCCTAGAACGAAAGTTACGCCAGGGGGTAGGAACCCCATACACTGCCAATAGGGAAATGAAGTCGATCGACGAAATAGCGATAAAAGCTAGAGTTTTTGGAATATTTCACCCGTTTTTGTCTGAAAAGGTAGCATTTTGGCCAAACCTTTGACTAATTTTAGTCTCCAAGCGAGATTACCCCTAGAACGAAAGTTACGCCAGGGGGTAGGAACCCCATACACTGCCAATAGGGGAATGAAGTAAATCGACGAAATAGCGATAAAAGCTAGAGTTTTTGGAATATTTCACCCGTTTTTGTCTGAAAAGGTAGCATTTGGGCCAAACCTTTGACTAATTTTAGTCTCCAAGCGAGATTACCCCTAGAACGAAAGTTACGCCAGGGGGTAGGAACCCCATACACTGCCAATAAGGGAATGAAGTCGATCGACGAAATAGCGATAAAAGCTAGAGTTTTTGGAATATTTCACCCGTTTTTGTCTGAAAAGGTAGCATTTGGGCCAAACCTTTGACTAATTTTAGTCTCCAAACGAGATTACCCCTAGAACGAAAGTTACGCCAGGGGGTAGGAACCCC
Source organism: Pelagia noctiluca (assembly GCA_963924455.1). Lineage (NCBI taxonomy): Eukaryota > Metazoa > Cnidaria > Scyphozoa > Semaeostomeae > Pelagiidae > Pelagia > Pelagia noctiluca. The sequence continues at coordinate 9,195,797 of OZ004334.1, forward strand.
ATACACTGCCAATAGGGGAATGAAGTCGATCGACGAAATAGCGATAAAAGCTAGAGTTTTTGGAATATTTCACCCGTTTTTGTCTGAAAAGGTAGCATTTGGGCCAAACCTTTGACTAATTTTAGTCTCCAAGCGAGATTACCCCTAGAAAGAAAGTTACGCCAGGGGGTAGGAACCCCATACACTGCCAATAGAGGAATGAAGTCGATCGACGAAATAGCGATAAAAGCTAGAGTTTTTGGAATATTTCACCCGTTTTTGTCTGAAAAGTTAGCATTTGGGCAAAACCCTTGAGTGATTTTAGTCTCCAAGCGAGATTATCCCTAGATAGATTTTTGGGGCTTGGGTATACGGTAACAAACAGTTTTTTTCAACTTATTTGAAATGCGAAGGAATCTGCGCAGGAGCAAGCGGAGGCTCTTAGTATCACTCCTTTTCCAACCTTCAGTTTGGAATTGGTTCCGATAGTTATCCGGTATTGTGGAAATTCAGCCTCGTTGACTGAATCAAGATAGCCTATTCAACAAACTTCAATAGAATTCATCAACAACAAAAGCCAGAAACACTTAATAGAACTACAATAGCACACAGATATCCGGTTCTTTATAACAATCAATACTTAAAGAAACAACAACATTTCCGCTTTGAATATCAAATTAAGCCTTAGGGGGCTCTCGTCATAGTATCGTTATAGCAACAGGGATGACGGCGTCCCTTTTTCCATTGATACGCAACCAGTGCTCATACAAACTACCAATGTGGAACCAATAACAAACGTTCATGACTTATCTCATTTGAGCGGAGTTCTTTGCTGTGTATATAACAACCCTCAAATTCGTATTGTTATTTAAAATTTATTTATAAGTAATAAAGTTGTGTTCCTATTTTTTTCAAAGGTGCCAAAATCGTAGGAAAAAACAAAATTTTCTTCTCTGAAGAAGCCAAGAAAAAAACACACGAGGACTCGTTGAGTTCAGTAGGACTCAATTTCATGCGTCCCGCATCGAATGGTATATTTAATTTTCCTTATTGATGAATAATTGTTTTGACATTTAATTCTTTATATTTGAGTTATTCTTAGGTTATTGCATTATACCTTTTTGTACACGTGTTTAAAAAAACTCAGTAATTGATTGATTGTAGTTGTTGCTTTATTGTTGCAAAGATTCATCACTGAACAATTCTTTTATACACTTTTAAGGCATGAATAATGAACGAATGTTTTCTTTCCAAGTTACAAACAATAAAGCCAAGAAAATATTTGTCGACACGAATGAGCAGACTTCACCCGTCATTTTTCTTTGGGAGGTTTCAGATGGTAAATCTAATTTTCATTATTTATTTCTTCATCATTTATTTTCCACTGTTGTTCGTCTTGTTTAATTTTTATTGAACGTGAAGAAAAAAGATTGTTCAGGCTAGTCATGCCAGTTATCCAAAGACTGTGATTCCAGCATATCTTGGGTGGGGCTCTTAACTCAAAAGTATGTTATTGAGTTGTTTACTCAACATCTTTTGAGTCACTATCCAGATTCTTACATCAGAAAACCCAGCGTAACTTTATCTGCACCTATTTAACCGCTTAAGTAGTTTAGGCACTCGCCGTGTCACTGAATAATGAAAAAAATGAAATATTTATTTGATTCCTTCCTCCCCAAGATGCGCAAGTTCCAGCCCAAACCGCCGATGGTCTTGGTCAGCAACACGGCAACAAAACCGCTGATTCAAAAAGTAAATACAACCTTCAACTTTGATGTTTCATCTAACTCTACTTTCAATCTTTTTGTTGATAGTTTATTTGATAGCAGAAAATGGAAAACGAATTCCTCCTTTCCCTCCTAGGTTCAAAGAAAACGCCTTTGGTGAAACGACAACAACAACGCCATAACAGCCGCAGAGATTTAAGAGGTAAGTCCGTTTTCAGATTTATATCAAGTTGATGAATTTCTTGATGATTTCGATTTCTTTGATCAATTTTATACACTGTCGCTAGTGTGACTCTCAACATTGAACTGTGACCGCAATTAGCTAAACTAAAACGTTTCCGTTTCTTCTGGCTATAACAAGATTTATTTTTTTCAGTAAAAAAGAATAAAAAGACGTGCGAAGGGCGAGTCGGTGAAAGAGGTAAGCCGTTAGACCATACCATTCGATCAGCAAAGTCTAACATTCAGAATCACAAAGATAGCCAATTGCTTAACTGTGTGAATTCCAGTAAAGCAATTGGTTACCTTAGTGACGACACATCCCTGGGTAGCAACCATCTGAATAAGTATGTTCAAAATCTGAATAGTTCTCACACGATGTTCCACCAAGTTCTTGGGGGTGCACGTCCAAAGGGAGGGAAAGAGTTTCACACGCCTGATAATATCGAAAGACTTGTTAAAATACTTTGTGACAACCCAAACTTTTTCTCGAATGGCGAGCTAATTTCCACAAAGTCAGTTCTGCAGCAAGTCTCTTGCAAGTTCTTTGATTCGACGTGGAAACCCACGAATAAAAATCGAAAGAAAATTGCCAGTCTATACAACCTCAACAAAGAGTTTATAGACAACGAAGTAAAAAGATCTGTACATAGTTCAAGTTTGGAATCAATGGATTCCACATTCAATGAATTTGAAAAATCTACAGTCAAAGATTTTACCTCCACACCTGCCCTTGAACGTGAAAAAGAAAACCTCCGAGGTGCGACTTCTGTATCCGACGAAATTTCACCAGAGGATACTGAATCAATTCGCTTGGAAGAGGCTCAGCAACATGGGCTCCAAGAGTATTTTAATTGGTCAAATGAGCTAGAACAGCAACAACCAAACGAAGACCCCATTGATTCTAATTCTCATTCCCCGTTTTCCAAAGAAGCTTATGAATCGTGCGAGAACTATCCGGATTATGAACAAACACTAACGGTGAATAGTGAAAACCCCCATGTAAAATTAAATGAACAAGTACAATCACGAAAACTAACCCGCACTACCAAAGCAATTAATAAGAAAGTTAATGAGGAATATTCTAACAATTCACAAGGGCTTGCTTGTAGCAGTCTTGGAACAAACTCTAGTTTGCAAGATAGTGATGCAGTATCATTATCAGCTGCTGAAGCAAAGTATATTGGGCTTATTGGAAAAGAACTTTTACTCGGCGCACTGAATCGTAGATTTCCTATTCCAAACAATTGTGACAAAGTGAATGCAAATCAACCTGTCCCGATGTTACACCAAAAGAGTAACAGCACATCTAATGATTTTGATGATGTTGAATTATCACAGCAACAAAGAAGCAATTCACCCATTCATGTTAGTGCAAATATCCACAACATTTCTAATTATGCTAACAAAGTCGATGAACCTATGAATAACTTCTCTTCATTAACAAATATGCCGAACTCAGGCATTGATATTGCAACTAACGACTTTGATCATTTCGAGAGAGCAAGTGAGATTCCTTGCAGGTTCAGTGATAATTTGGTCACTTCACTATCGAGGTCTAAAGAAAAACCTGGAATTCATATGTCCATATTACCAAATGAAATAAGCCATATTCTTCCGGCAAGGTGGAAGCAAATTCCTGTCATAGAAAAACCTTACGGGTATCAAACTAACAGGTCGTTTGGTCCCGAATATTGCAATTTCTTTGCAGAAATATTGTCTCAATACAACAAACATTGCGTTTTTGCCTTCACCAGAAACTATATCAAAGCTATTAATTCGCGAAAAGCATCTTGCCCCTTTTTCATTGGAGCGGCAAAATGCACCATACCAGAATGCAATCTTAAAGCTAAATTGAAAATTGAGGATGAAAGCAGTAGCAATGTCTTGATATCCTTCAGTGGAACGGTAAACCATCCAAGGCATAGAGTAAAAGCAAGGCATGTGAAAGGCGACGCAAGAGATAGGTTATCATCAATCTTCAAAGATAACCCTCATCTACCCCCTTCCGTGCAATATAGAAACGATTTAAATAAACTTGATGGAACATCTTTTGCATCGGGTAATCTAACAGGTGCATCCGTTTCTAAAATGGCATACCAAAAAATAGCATCTGATGCTAGGTCCAATGCTAATAGTGTTGAATCTTTACGTAAAGACGTTGACAATTTGACAGAGGAATTTAAAGAATTAGACGAAAAAGAGTGTCTCGAGAAAGCACAAACGCACCGAACCGATTTCGGATATATTCACAAGGCTTTGATTGATAAAGATCGTCTGGAAATCATTCTTATAGACCAGGTCATGGCTGCACTTTATCATGAAAATGTCAAAAACGACATAATTTATATTGATGCAACTGGCTCGGTAACAGATAAGATCAAACGCCTTAACAGAATTTTATATTATGCTGTTGTTATACGCCATCCATATGGAAAAACACCTCCTTTACCCATCTGTGAATTCATATCAAGTAGTCACGACCAATATGCAATTGGAACCTTCTTAAGGGCCATCCATGAAAAGGAATTTGAAAAGTACAAACACACAACTAATCCCCGTTTGATATTGATGGATTTCAGCTGGGCTATAATTCTAGCTTGTGTGCGTGAGTTTTGTGGTGAAAATATCATCGATTATGTAAATAGGACTAAACGGATAATAGAAGGAAATGGTTCTGAAGTTGATATTTCCAAATCACTTTTACATATTTGCGCTGCACACATTATGAAAGCTGCTAAAAGTAACATTCTAACGAAATACTGTACTACCTTAAATAAAAATAGCCAAGTACATTTTGCAATGCGGTCAATGGGTCGACTAATCAACTGTAAAATTTTATCAGAAGCAGTAAAAATAGTGAAGTGGCTTCAGATTATAATGACAACGGAATATGTAAATCATGCAGTCATTACCAGTCTACAATATCTTGAAAATAGTATTAACACTTTCCAAGATGAGGTAGAGGATGGTGTTGAATTGAAAAAAATTACAGAAAGCAGTTGCATGAAAACAGATGTAGATGAAGCACTCACTGAGGGACTAAACAATAAGGAACCTTCCTTTGTTAATAACAAGAATGATAGTAGATCACTAATGCATGATTTCTGGCAAGCAGAAATCCGTCAAAGGAAAGACGAATTAAGTATTATTCCCAAAACTTCAAATGAAAAAAATCGATATTTCATGCCAAACTTTTTCACATGGCTTGAGGCAAAACTGTCATTTATAACTCTTTGGAGCAATCTGTGCTTAGGCGATCTTAGGAGATTTAATAGCAGCTACAATTTCAAAATTCCATCAATAAGCGGCAACACATTTCTAACAGGAAATAGAACAAATGCTTCAGCAGAACAATTTTTTAATATGAAGAAGGCAAACAAGAGTGACCTTGGGCTCCCCTTGAATAAATTTATTAAAAAATGCTGGGAAGATAACAGGGGACTGCGTCGCCAATTTTATAATGAATGGCGTAAATGCGCAGACAGAGATAGTGAAAGTGTGAGGCGTGAATATGAGCCAAAATTGAAGAAATTCAAAAAAGATATCGATAGTGCTGTTAAATGTCCTCTCGATAAGAATGATTTCCAAGACGATAAGCCTAGCCCAAAACCCATTGAAGAGTCTTGGAATAAAAAACAAGGTTCTAGGAAAAAAAGTAAGTTATCTGGTGTGTATCAAAGACCACCCTCAAAGAGATTGCATTTTTCTGCAACAGACAACATCAAACAGGCTCGGAAAGAGGGAAATCACACAATACATGAATTAGACTCTGATGTTGAAGGGCAAGAGGTCAACGAAATTTCAAAAAAAACATCCGAAAAAACGCCTTGCTTTCACATTGATGATAAAGATGACTCACTTCGTATTGAAAGGGACTCTCCTGACGATAACTTACTTGACAATTCATTAGGATATAGTATGTTCAAACGAGCCGTGTATGATGACGTTAAACGTAGAGCTCCTTCGGTTAATGAGGCAAGGCAAATAATCAGACGATCCTGGGATGAGTTGAATGATGCGGAAAAATCTATTTATTCTTACCAAGCCGAGAACGGGGTATGTAATATGTGCGGTAGAGTTGACGCCCAAAGCGGTAAAGGGGACACAATTTATTGGATACTTTGCACTGTCTGTGGATTGTGGTACCATATCTCTTGCGTAATGCTCGACAACGCATATGCTTGCGCCACTTTAACATACACATGCCCTATTTGCTGTAAATCCGCTTTGGATGGCTTACCAAATTATGTTTACCATTACCGTAACTACCAACTGACAGAAATAGATGTGCGAGATATCATTGACCAATGGGATGATTTGCAATCACGAAGTAAACTTATCATTAAGAATCACATCTATCCCTTCATCGACATTTTTAACAGGGTGGCTATAGGTCCCATTGCAATTTGTAGCGGAAGGGGGATAACAAACCCATACAATAACTGTTGGGCAAGTGCGATATTTCACATTCTCTGTGGCACTGTGATTTTCAGACTCTTGCCTCTTTACTCCCAGAATAAAAGTGAACTTTGTCGTGATATGAATGCAATAACCAGAGAGCTGCATGCAAGGTCCGGTACCTTGACATTTTCTTCTGCTATGAAACGTTTGACAAGTAGAGTGATGGGTTGTGACCAAACTCGTGAGAGGAGGCAAAATGACGCTTGTGAATTTTATCAAAAGATAATACGTGGCTTTCTTGATGTCGATAAAAGTAATTCTTTCTCAGACCACTTTTCAATAAGAACGGCAAATCTCAGTAAATGCCTTTCCTGCAATTGTTCAAAAATGACAATTTACTCAAAATCTTTGATCACATTACCTCTGTCTGACAAAGACTCTGCCAACTTTAGCGTGTATTCCCTGTTGTGGGACTGGTGCAGTATGAACGACAGGGAAAACACACTACATTGCAAATGCTCCAATGATGTACGTAATATCATCCATCGATCTTTCTTCCTGTCAGCTCCACCAGTTCTGGGAATCGTTATTGACAGGGTTCAGAATGGTGGGTCTTTAAATCATGTCCCTGTTCAGATCACTAGAGAACTGAACGTAAAACACCTCTTTGCTGGCAATATTGATGCAAAACGGGTTGATTACCAGCTAATTGGTTTAGTGAAACATCATGGTCTCAGGTCCAGTGAAGGGCATTATAATTCTCTTTTGTTTGATAATAAGGACATGGCGGTGAATTTTGATGACACTAATTTGAAACAATATTCTGCTAGTAATTGCCTCAAGTCGCTTGAGGTTCAGAAATATTCTAGAATTCTATTCTACATACGCAAATCGGTAGTAGCGGAGGGTTCATTGAGTGGCAGAGATATAGCAAGCTTGTTAGATCTGTCACTGATTGATTTGATAGGAGTAGAGGAGCGTTGGTTTGGTTTATTTAGTGGATATCTAGACTCTGTGGAGAGACAGGAGGACCGAAGGCTGGCAGTAGACTCTGAATTAACAGGCGATTTGATATACTCGTGTCTAAAACATCTGGCTGTCGTTGTGCCAGGGAGCTCGAGAGATGCCAACGACAAAACATCCAATATTTCTCATGGGGATCACTCTCTTGAATTCGCAAACGTCTGGTCTAATAATATTTTCACTGATATACGTGAAGGCAGAGACTCTAGACTTTTGAACATTGCTGTGCAGGAGAGTAGACTGTTTTTAGAAAATTCTGATGTTATCTTGATGCCTGTACACCAAAAAGATAGAAATCATTGGAGTGTTGTTGGAATTTATCCAAAAGTAAAGGTGATAGTTCACTGTGACTCTATGAGGAGTGATGATGCTGATAAAATTGTATTCGAAATAGTGGCGAAACTTCTTTCCAAATGTTTTAGTTTCCTGGGTAGAAAGCTTTCTAAAAAATCATGGAAAGTCATCCCTCTTCATAATTACGGACTACAGCAGCAATCAGACGGTTACAATTGTGGTGTGTTTGCCTGTTTATTTGCATATTCTTTGTTGACATTCAAAGATATCCCGGTAACCAAAATGCAGATGAAAATAGTGAGGTATTGGATCTCAAAGCATGCAGATCTCGGTAAAGAGATAGGAACCAAAGTCAGATGTCATAATAGTACCCTGTGGCAAAACATTCCAGGGGATACCCCTGTCTTTCCAATTCACCCAACATTTCCTACATGCAACGTGAACGCTGTCTTTAGAACGTTGCAAAAATCACTTTTCCAAAATGGAAGCGGATAATTTGATTTAACACATCAATGGCGTAGCATGCGCTGGGAACGATGTACCACTTTCGGTTATATAAAATATTGATAAATAAAAATTTCACGCAAACTAAACATTGCAGGGATTTAACCATAAATGTGACCCTGTTCCTAACAGAGATGCTTACTGTATTCCTCAGACTTATCGTTAAATTGTTCTTGGTAGTGAAAAGCCGAACCCAGGGCCGAATGAATAGACTTTGCTGTCGAATGAAGTCTAACGGGATTTATTTTATTATTCATTTAATATATTTTTGAAATATTTTGGAATGGAGCGATGAAAATGATCTTTCTTTAAAAACTGGAAGAGTTTTTCGTATTTGAAGAAAGTAGAATAAATTAGAAATATTCAAACAGAAAAAGATAAAAGATTACTTGTTTCGTCGTTTAACATGGATAAAAGGTTTTTGTTCATTGCTCTATTTCGAAAGGTTTAGTTAATATAATATGATTTTGTAGTATATTGTAGTATATATTAATATCAAAATTGATAGTATTTGATTAAAGATATAGATTGATAACTTTACATTTACTAGTGTTTTCATGTACATAATTGATGATCAAATCATTGTTCAGCAACATCGATGTTCCATTGTTTAACTTTGAATATGGATGTAAATCATTAATTTGGAAATTGTTAATCGTTAAAAATAGATGTAGATTAATAAGGTTCAAATCGCTCGTTTAGGAATATATATGTCTATCATTAATGCTCAAATTGTTAGTATTTAAAATTAGATGTAGATTCATAATGTTCAAATTTATTGTCTATGAATAAAATTGTAGAACAATAATGTTGATTTAGAATAATAATATTTTGAATTAAACTAACAGTTTTGTAGTGCAAGAAGACGCTAAGTTTTAGTAAGATATCTATGATAAATAACATCAGTGAATATTTCAATCATATATCATATCGAATGTCATTACCTTAATTAGATAACGAGTTTGAAAAGATCATATTCATTGCTAGCAGATTCTGAACTGATTGAGCCAAGCCTTGTAAATATATGAACAATATATAGAAAATGGAATAATAGTGAAATATATAGTATATATAGGATGAAGTATTATGAACGGTTGAGTTGCATTCTCCTTCTACTGTTTTATTCTCTTTTTATGGAATATTTATTGATTCGCAATAGATTAAATTCATCCTCCAATTGCCGATTACATAGCAAATATTCCAAAAACTCTAGCTTTTATCGCTATTTCGTCGATCGACTTCATTCCCCTATTGGCAGTGTATGGGGTTCCTACCCCCTGGCGTAACTTTCGTTCTAGGGGTAATCTCGCTTGGAGACTAAAATTAGTCAAAGGTTTGGCCCAAATGCTACCTTTTCAGACAAAAACGGGTGAAATATTCCAAAAACTCTAGCTTTTATCGCTATTTCGTCGATCGACTTCATTCCCCTATTGGCAGTGTATGGGGTTCCTACCCCCTGGCGTAACTTTCGTTCTAGGGGTAATCTCGCTTGGAGACTAAAATTAGTCAAAGGTTTGGCCAAAATGCTACCTTTTCAGACAAAAACGGGTGAAATATTCCAAAAACTCTAGCTTTTATCGCTATTTCGTCGATCGACTTCATTCCCCTATTGGCAGTGTATGGGGTTCCTACCCCCTGGCGTAACTTTCGTTCTAGGGGTAATCTCGCTTGGAGACTAAAATTAGTCAAAGGTTTGGCCCAAATGCTACCTTTTCAGACAAAAACGGGTGAAATATTCCAAAAACTCTAGCTTTTATCGCTATTTCGTCGATCGACTTCATTCCCTTATTGGCAGTGTATGGGGTTCCTACCCCCTGGCGTAACTTTCGTTCTAGGGGCAATCTCGCTTGGAGACTAAAATTAGTCAAAGGTTTGGCCAAAATGCTACCTTTTCAGACAAAAACGGGTGAAATATTCCAAAAACTCTAGCTTTTATCGCTATTTCGTCGATCGACTTCATTCCCCTATTGGCAGTGTATGGGGTTCCTACCCCCTGGCGTAACTTTCGTTCTAGGGGTAATCTCGCTTGGAGACTAAAATTAGTCAAAGGTTTGGCCCAAATGCTACCTTTTCAGACAAAAACGGGTGAAATATTCCAAAAACTCTAGCTTTTATCGCTATTTCGTCGATCGACTTCATTCCCTTATTGGCAGTGTATGGGGTTCCTACCCCCTGGCGTAACTTTCGTTCTAGGGGTAATCTCGCTTGGAGACTAAAATTAGTCAAAGGTTTGGCCAAAATGCTACCTTTTCAGACAAAAACGGGTGAAATATTCCAAAAACTCTAGCTTTTATCGCTATTTCGTCGATCGACTTCATTCCCCTATTGGCAGTGTATGGGGTTCCTACCCCCTGGCGTAACTTTCGTTCTAGGGGTAATCTCGCTTGGAGACTAAAATTAGTCAAAGGTTTGGCCAAAATGCTACCTTTTCAGACAAAAACGGGTGAAATATTCCAAAAACTCTAGCTTTTATCGCTATTTCGTCGATCGACTTCATTCCCCTATTGGCAGTGTATGGGGTTCCTACCCCCTGGCGTAACTTTCGTTCTAGGGGTAATCTCGCTTGGAGACTAAAATTAGTCAAAGGTTTGGCCCAAATGCTACCTTTTCAGACAAAAACGGGTGAAATATTCCAAAAACTCTAGCTTTTATCGCTATTTCGTCGATCGACTTCATTCCCTTATTGGCAGTGCATGGGGTTCCTACCCCCTGGCGTAACTTTCGTTCTAGGGGTAGTCTCGCTTGGAGACTAAAATTAGTCAAAGGTTTGGCCAAAATGCTACCTTTTCAGACCAAAACGGGTGAAATATTCCAAAAACTCTAGCTTTTATCGCTATTTCGTCGATCGACTTCATTCCCCTATTGGCAGTGTATGGGGTTCCTACCCCCTGGCGTAACTTTCGTTCTAGGGGTAATCTCGCTTGGAGACTAAAATTAGTCAAAGGTTTGGCCCAAATGCTACCTTTTCAGACAAAAACGGGTGAAATATTCCAAAAACTCTAGCTTTTATCGCTATTTCGTCGATCGACTTCATTCCCTTATTGGCAGTGTATGGGGTTCCTACCCCCTGGCGTAACTTTCGTTCTAGGGGTAATCTCGCTTGGAGACTAAAATTAGTCAGAGGTTTGGCCAAAATGCTACCTTTTCAGACAAAAACGGGTGAAATATTCCAAAAAATCTAGCTTTTATCGCTATTTCGTCGATCGACTTCATTCCCCTATTGGCAGTGTATGGGGTTCCTACCCCCTGGCGTAACTTTCGTTCTAGGGGTAATCTCGCTTGGAGACTAAAATTAGTCAAAGGTTTGGCCAAAATGCTACCTTTTCAGACAAAAACGGGTGAAATATTCCAAAAACTCTAGCTTTTATCGCTATTTCGTCGATCGACTTCATTCCCTTATTGGCAGTGTATGGGGTTCCTACCCCCTGGCGTAACTTTCGTTCTAGGGGTAATCTCGCTTGGAGACTAAAATTAGTCAAAGGTTTGGCCAAAATGCTACCTTTTCAGACAAAAACGGGTGAAATATTCCAAAAACTCTAGCTTTTATCGCTATTTCGTCGATCGACTTCATTCCCCTATTGGCAGTGTATGGGGTTCCTACCCCCTGGCGTAACTTTCGTTCTAGGGGTAATCTCGCTTGGAGACTAAAATTAGTCAAAGGTTTGGCCAAAATGCTACCTTTTCAGACAAAAACGGGTGAAATATTCCAAAAACTCTAGCTTTTATCGCTATTTCGTCGATCGACTTCATTCCCCTATTGGCAGTGTATTGGGTTCCTACCCCCTGGCGTAACTTTCGTTCTAGGGGTAATCTCGCTTGGAGACTAAAATTAGTCAAAGGTTTGGCCCAAATGCTACCTTTTCAGACAAAAACGGGTGAAATATTCCAAAAACTCTAGCTTTTATCGCTATTTCGTCGATCGACTTCATTCCCCTATTGGCAGTGTATGGGGTTCCTACCCCCTGGCGTAACTTTCGTTCTAGGGGTAATCTCGCTTGGAGACTAAAATTAGTCAAAGGTTTGGCCAAAATGCTACCTTTTCAGACAAAAACGGGTGAAATATTCCAAAAACTCTAGCTTTTATCGCTATTTCGTCGATCGACTTCATTCCCCTATTGGCAGTGTATGGGGTTCCTACCCCCTGGCGTAACTTTCGTTCTAGGGGTAATCTCGCTTGGAGACTAAAATTAGTCAGAGGTTTGGCGAAAATGCTACCTTTTCAGACAAAAACTGGTGAAATATTCCAAAAACTCTAGCTTTTATCGCTATTTCGTCGATCGACTTCATTCCCTTATTGGCAGTGTATGGGGTTCCTACCCCCCTGGCGTAACTTTCGTTCTAGGGGTAATCTCGCTTGGAGACTAAAATTAGTCAAAGGTTTGGCCAAAATGCTACCTTTTCAGACAAAAACGGGTGAAATATTCCAAAAACTCTAGCTTTTATCGCTATTTCGTCGATCGACTTCATTCCCCTATTGGCAGTGTATGGGGTTCCTACCCCCTGGCGTAACTTTCGTTCTAGGGGTAATCTCGCTTGGAGACTAAAATTAGTCAAAGGTTTGGCCCAAATGCTACCTTTTCAGACAAAAACGGGTGAAATATTCCAAAAACTCTAGCTTTTATCGCTATTTCGTCGATCGACTTCATTCCCCTATTGGCAGTGTATGGGGTTCCTACCCCCTGGCGTAACTTTCGTTCTAGGGGTAATCTCGCTTGGAGACTAAAATTAGTCAAAGGTTTGGCCCAAATGCTACCTTTTCAGACAAAAACGGGTGAAATATTCCAAAAACTCTAGCTTTTATCGCTATTTCGTCGATCGACTTCATTCCCCTATTGGCAGTGTATGGGGTTCCTACCCCCTGGCGTAACTTTCGTTCTAGGGGTAATCTCGCTTGCAGACTAAAATTAGTCAAAGGTTTGGCCAAAATGCTACCTTTTCAGACAAAAACGGGTGAAATATTCCAAAAACTCTAGCTTTTATCGCTATTTCGTCGATCGACTTCATTCCCCTATTGGCAGTGTATGGGGTTCCTACCCCCTGGCGTAACATTCGTTCTAGGGGTAATCTCGCTTGGAGACTAAAATTAGTCAAAGGTTTGGCCCAAATGCTACCTTTTCAGACAAAAACGGGTGAAATATTCCAAAAACTCTAGCTTTTATCGCTATTTCGTCGATTGACTTCATCCCCCTATTGGCAGTGTATGGGGTTCCTACCCCCTGGCGTAACATTCGTTCTAGGGGTAATCTCGCTTGGAGACTAAAATTAGTCAAAGGTTTGGCCCAAATGCTACCTTTTCAGACAAAAACGGGTGAAATATTCCAAAAACTCTAGCTTTTATCGCTATTTCGTCGATTACGAGAGCCCCTCCCCTTTGGTCGCAATAAAGCGATTTTCATTTTCACATTCGATCATTACCGACCATGGAAAGCCGTAACACTTGAGCAGGCTAGCGAAAGTCGTATGTGTAGCAAGAAATCAATTATTCTAAAGAAGAAAGAGGTATGAATAGAAAGATTATTTAATTAGGAAGCGATAAATTTTGTTGAGGAACATCATTGATCATTCATAAGAGCGGTTTTGTAAGGATTTTTATCAAAGAGACGGCAACGTGTTCTCAAATTTAGGCCCGCCAGACGTTGAAATCTAACGCGCTCAAAATGTCTGAATTTTTCGCGCACAACAATGAGAGTTAGCTCAAATTAAAGAATATTTCACGTAGAATAAGAAGATAGTAAATTTATTATCCTTATAACCTTATTTCAGGGCCATTTGTACAGTTTATGTATCGCTCCAATCTGAAAACCAATGTGAAAACAAAATCAGCCCACTAGGGCCCAATCTGAAAATGAAAATGAATTTGAAAATTAATGTGAAAACAACTTCAATGCAGTTTACAGTCGCGTTGTTTGATCGAGCCATTCACAGCGGAGACACATTCGGCATTTAGAGATGGGTGAGTAGGCCTAAGTTTGTCTAGTTTCATTCTGTTGGCTTTAATGTAATTCCCCACTTAGAAATTACCCGAAAGTGAGGGCCAGGGGTGTGTTGAAAATGGAGGAGCATAAGAAAAAGGGACACCTTATAAAGGAAGCTTTTATATACAGGGGTCAAAATTTATAATTTTAAGGAGGGTTTTAGACTTTAAAGCAGCTACCTTGGCTCTCATGACATCTATTCAACAAGAATTCAGCGAGAAATCAGACATCCAAAAAGAAAAGTAACAAAATTTCTAAGACATGTGCATAATTTCTGGCTTGAAAGTTGGGCGCTTGGTGCTTATGCCACTGCAGTGAGGGAGACCTTTCTATATTTTCATGAATTCAGCATTGTAATACCAAAGGGTGCCAACTGAAACCCCAACCTGGTTAATTGCCCCCTCCATTTTGTACTTCTGAGGGAAGGTAAATCTAATCTGGTGTTAAGCTGTTTCCCTCTTGCCATATTTTCCCTTGCTTATTTTCCTTTGCCTTGTTTGCATAGAAAATCTTGCTCAATGAACAGAGCCTTTTCTAAGAAATTGTAAATGGGGGGGGGGCAAATTGAAAAAATGGATAATGGGAATTTGGGTCTTGTCATGATTTGCTGAAGATACGTAAGCAATAGAGCTCGAAAAGCTGGGGGACTAGGGGTGGTGTAAGCCCCCCAGCCTGTCCAGGGCAGGGCCCTAGTAGGGGTCCAGGGGCCGACGCCCCTGGAAGCTCTTGACATTTTGTCATTTTGAGGTCCCAAAATGGCTTAGGATCCTGAAGTTTCTCTTGCTGCATTTGTTAGTAGCCCCCAGAAACGCCACTGTATATAAGTAGCTGATATAAGTGGCTGAATACCAAAAACTTATTGACCACACCTTCGTGATTGGAAAGAAATAAGGTCAAAGTAGAATTTTTCAAACTTATCAGTACGAAAAGGGATAATATAATGGGGTCAAAAACGCCATGACTGGAGGGGCAAAGTTAAAGAATGGGAGAGCATTTGCCCCCACCCCCAGTATTAGTGTTAAAAAAGGCCCTGACAATGAAGTCAATACACCTCAATTACTTGTTTATGGTTTTCTAAACTATTTAGAAACACCAGGGAAAATTAACAGATGCAATATTCATTGTAATGGTGCTCAATAGATGAAATATTTCAATTTCTTTTAGGGGATGAAGTCAACAAAAGGAAAAACATGAATCCAGTGGCTAAAATCATCCGGAATTCTACCAACTCTAGTTAATATTTTTTGAAGTACATCATGAAATCAAAACTACTTTCTCTGGAATCATTATCTTGTATTAACTGTATGAAAACCTAAAAAGGAGAATTGTGAGAGTTATATATTTCAAAATAAAAATAGAAGTGATGAGAATATAAAAGCATGTTGTCTCTCTTGCCCATCCTAACAAAAGGGCTGGAATCTGGTCAATCCCCTGACAACCCCTCAAGCAGGGTGGCAAAAATACTATCACATAAATCTTCTACGGACAGATGTTTTCCTGCAAGATGCGTCCATCCAAGTCTAAAATAGGCAAGGCATAGACTTTCAATTGAATTAAATTAGTAAGCTCAGAGAAATTAGAAAGCATCTCAATTCTTTTTGGGGGGGGGGGTACAACACTTCAAAGGTACTTTATTCATAAAGCACCAGGGGCCATTTCACTAAGTAAATTAACAACATCAAATCTTTTTTCGCAAAATCCTGGGGTGGCCCCTACGTCGTTGAATATGCTACTAAACTATCAATTCAAAATAAAACTTTTATAATGGAAATAGATGGAGGCTGAACCCCCTAGCTCTCTGCCTGCTGTATGCCCTGCCAGTTCATGTGGAAAATGGTATTGCTTGTTGGTAAAGTCTATGCAAAATCTTTATTGTAGACTACATTTTTCAGTGAAATACACTTTACAAGAACTAACCATTGCACATCTCTGATTGTCATTGTCTTGCGTCTGTAAAAAAAATCCCCAGTTTCTCTTTCCTTTTGATGGTTTGCTGCTTGCTGCTCCATGGCCTGTCACGCTTGGCCCCTGGCATTGTCTAAACCATTCTACTCTATCCTCCTTCTTGATCTCAAGTCCACAATAAGCCGTTTGCGATTTGTTTGTACCAGAAGTTGAGAGTTGACTCAGCATAGTATGCAAACGTTCCAATGTGAACATTGTTTGAAGATTGAAGCTAACCTTCCCGAATTGGATGATCTGTTCTCGCTGCAACTCTCATTTTGCATTTTTTGAGGTGATGAAGTTTAGTAGCAGTCAGAGCGGTTCACTTTTGCACATGAAAAACGACAGGGGCGAGAGTTGACAACGAGAAATTTCTCGAGTGTCGAAAATCCGTGTGACGTCAATCCGAAAAGCACCGAAAACTTTTTCAAAAACAATTCAATTCAATAAGAGTTATACAAATGCTTATTGCGAGAAAACGGTAAGAGATATACAAAAAATAATTGCGGATTCGTTCGTTTCAGGCCAGAATTGGTCTATTCATCAAATAAAAAAAGTTCACTGGAGTGGCTCTTTAAACTTTTTTGCGTATGTACTTTATGTTTGTTCTGGCCACATAAGAACTGAAAAGCTATTAATCCTGAAAATGTGTAATGAACAGCCTATTTTCGTCTTTGTAGGAAGAATCATTGATTGTGCTTTTACTGTGGCGTTCAATCCAAAATACGACAACTTATTGAAAGCTGTCAAGGATGCTACGAATACAGGAATCAAGGTGAAGACATTTTTGAGTATCATTTCATATTCACTTTCACTCATACAAATTATCTCGGCACTCGTCAGACAGTCTGTATCGTGCATATCAAGCACTTTAGCCAGGATAGGCACGCTCTACTCGAGTTGAATTGATTTACTTACAATAAACTCTTTATATAGTTTACATTTTACGTTGTACTTTTGCAGGAAGCTGGAATAGATGTGCGGGTATGTGATATTGGTGAGGCCATACAAGAAGTAATGGAGTCTTATGAAGTAGAGCTTGACGGCAAGACTTACCAAGGTATAGACTTTTATTATAAAACGGCTAATAACGAATAACAGATTAAAGTGACTAACAAGTAAGTCCCCAAAGCGTACATTGCTTTTATCAACAAATATTGAAGCTCTGTAAGTTGGAGAGCAACACACGCTTTGGGATTTAGATACGCATCATGTCGAGGCTAAGGCTGTATCAAAAGTTTGTTGCATCGAATCTTTTGGGGGTTAATCTGAATTTTTTTATGTTTTTTTACAGTGAAATCAATTCGTAATTTGAACGGCCATTCAATTGGGCCATATCAAATCCATGCTGGCAAGACTGTCCCAATTGTGAAAGGTGGAGAGGCCACGAAAATGGAGGAAAATGAGTTTTACGCAATCGAAACATTTGGAAGTACAGGAAAAGGAGTTGTCCATGATGATATGGAATGTTCTCATTACATGAAGAACTTCAATGTTGGGCACGTTCCGTTAAGGTACAGTAAGAATTGGATATTCTCAAATGAGAATTCCACTGTATTGATAATCTGTTTTCCTTTAACTAACGATGACTACTCCTGCAGAAAAAGGCATTGTTAATGATGATATGGAATGTTTTCACATGAACGTTATCAGAAGCTCTGAAAGGTTGAGCGATTGACCACTACTTCAAGCAGTTACTGTCAGATAATAACCTATGAAAAGTTTTATCTACTTACAACATGTATAGACGTTTTTTCAAAAGGGTAGAAGCCGCGGCTCCCCCTCCTGGTTACGTCTCTGTGTTTTCATAATGAGTTAAGTGTGATTTAATTACAATGCTTCATCCATGATAGGTGCCCCATTCTATGTTCAGTAGAAACACCCATACCAATCTTGCTTCTCACACCAATCAGCACATAAATACACACTCTTATCTCCTAACATTCATCTTCAATTCAATCAGAAATCATTTATTCCACGTAATCTCGCTCCTACCTGCTTTCCAAATGAATAAAATCTTTCATCATTTCAATCTCTATGAGGCAGCTCTGAGCTATCTTTTTTGTCTAGCCCTTAATCTTAAGCCTTCCTTCCAGTACCTAAGATACTGCCACTCATTCACTCCACGTACAATATGTCTTTGGAACTCTCTCCATTCTACCTGCATTACAATTTAATACAATCATTCATCATTTCGCTCTCTAGTCAACAATCATATCTCAACTGTCAATCTCTTGTAACCCATAACCTTCAGTGGGCTCTAGCCTTGCAATGTCTTGTTATATGGTATTGCCTTTGCAGTAGATAAACAGAATGAGAAATCACGTATGTTTTCCTTAAACTTTTATTGAGCACAAGAAAAAGGCTTTGCTCATGATAATATGGAGTGTTCTGACTATATGACGAGTTTCAATGTTGGACATTTTTCGTTGAGGTTTAGCAGAACTACAATAATTAAATTAGGTGTAATTCTGTTTTAACGAGAAATTAATCATCTCTTTCTTAAATGTGTATTGAGCACACTCATAGGAAAACACCTGACCCAAGGTAATATGGAGTGTTCCCATTACATGATAAATTCCAATATTTGATATGTACCACTGAAGAATAGTCAACCTAATGTGTTTTGAATCCAGGGAGTCAAAATCTTATTATTTGTCAGCTGCTGGCATGTTGCAAAGCCCCTACTACCATACATAACTCAAATTCATTTATTTTGTAAATAGGCTTCCCAGAGCAAAGCAGCTTCTTCACGTCATCAATGAGAATTTCAGCACCTTGGCATTTTGCAGAAGATGGTTGGATCGACTTGGGCAGGTAAACATAGTTTCCTTCATCTTTTACCATTGCATTTTTTTATTTTATTTGCCTATCGTGTCTAATACTAGTGTTAGAAACTACATTGATAAGTCTGAGTGTATTTTAATTCCCCTGCTAGATATGTATGACCAGGGGTGGCTACACTGCCTGATAACAAAGGTTCTCACACTGTATTGATAAGTTCCAATGTATTACATTGCTCTACCAGTAAATTTTAAAGCTCTGCAGTGATAAAGTGTGCCTATAACGCCTAATAATACAATGTCAGATACAGCATTCGGTGACATATTATTACTATCTTTGGAACCTGACTCCTTTTCTATTTTTATCTTCCATTCTTTGCAGGAAATTTAAGCATGATTTTCGTCCGGTCGCAGGAAGGAAATTTTTTTTTCATGCCCTGCATTAAGTCTTGATGTAGTTGCACTGCCCTACTAGAAAATAAAAGGCCTAGACGGCTTTGTGGTGCCTATCATGCCCAGCAATAATATTGTCAGAAACTGCACCAAATACGAATGTATTATCATTGCCCCAATAAATATGAAAGGCTTGAGGGGTTATTTGGTGCCCTTCATGCCTAATAATTGCAGTGTTAGACAAGTGTAAATGTATTCCCAAATGTTTTTCCTTGATAAGTGCAAATGTATTTGCAAATGTATTCCCAAATGTTTTTCCTTGATAAGTGCAAATGTATTCCCAAATGTTTTTCCTTGATACGTGCAAATGTATTTACAGTGTCTAACTAAATATCAAAGACCTGATTTGATATCTTTCCATCATACTTATTGATAGTGTCAGAAAATACTATTAGTCCGAATGTATATGTAAGTATAATGTGTTGTCTTTCCAGACGAAGTACGCAATGGCGCTGAAGAGTTTGGGTGATGCTGGCATCGTCGACCCCTACCCACCACTGTGTGACATAAAAGGCTGCTACACTGCCCAGTTTGAACACACCATCTTACTAAGACCTACTTGTAAAGAAGTTGTAAGCAGAGGTGATGATTACTGATCAACATTTTTATATTATGTCTTTATCTTACTCACTTGCTTTCTTATTGGTGACAATGTCACAAGAGGTGAGGATAGCTACTTTGAGTTATGACAGTATGAACAGTATGTTGATAGTCGATAGTTAAATACGCTCAAAAGGTAAAATGCTTTATGTGCAAGGTACAAAAGAATAGGTAGACCAATCGAAGGGATGGATAGTTTATAGGCGAATACGCTTACTATCTTCTTAAGATATTGGTTATGTGCAAAGCACAAAGGACCCACTGAATAGGTAAAATGATGGAAGCAGTGCATTGATAGTTGATACAAATATGCTTACTATCGTCATAAGGTATTGGTTTATGTGCAAAGCACAAAGGGCCAACTGAATAGGTAGGCTAATCGAGCAGTGCATTGATAGTTGATAGGCAAATACGCTTACTATCTTCATAAGGTACTGGTTTATGCGCAAAGCGCCCATTGAATAGGTAAACTAATCGAGCAGTGCAACCTTGGTCCTCCCTCTCGATGTGACAACACCTCGTGAATCCTTTTCCCTTTTTGACCTGAATTACTAAGAGCTGACTGCTTCTCTCCTCACACTTCATATTCACTATGTGACAGGTCTGTGGGTGGTTTCGAACCCACGACCTTTTAAAAAAGCAAAGGATGAGTGATCTAACCACTCGGCCATCCCTACCAGTATGAACAAAGATTTAGGCCAAAGTACTTTCAGCAACCAGAAATCCTTCTTCAGAGCCATGTATATAATTTCATAAACTCACCAGAGATGGTGTTTT
This sequence comes from Pelagia noctiluca, assembly GCA_963924455.1. Classification (NCBI taxonomy): domain Eukaryota; kingdom Metazoa; phylum Cnidaria; class Scyphozoa; order Semaeostomeae; family Pelagiidae; genus Pelagia; species Pelagia noctiluca. The sequence continues at coordinate 9,216,479 of OZ004334.1, forward strand.
AAGGTACATTAGAAAAGCGGTAGCCAACTTCAGGATTAAAATAAAACCATTCTGCCCCAATATTCTGAAGACAATATTTTGCTCCAATAAATGATCAAACTTGTATACTTAATTTGGTTTCCTAAAGCCATGTCCTTTCGACCTCATGAAATTTCTGAATCTTGGAAACAGAATCTATGGTGACTATTTGCTTCCTGCAGATCAAGGATATAATTAAGTAAAACATCCAACAAACTTAAATCAAATTCTCATCAATTTACTAAATCATTTTTTGTACAACAACATTTCTAAGAAATTCTAACATATTAAGAATCAAATAAAACATTTCAAACTGTAAAGTGTTCATAACAACAAGCACTTCTTGCTGTTACTTATCTGTTCAAATGTGAACTCCTTGAAATTCATTAAATTTACTATCTTATTTTACTCTCTGATGCATTTTGCTCCTAGTTTTAGCCTACAATCACCGCCAAAAGTCTTAGAACACTTGCATGATTTTTACAGTTTCATACATTCTACACCCCTCCCCCTGAACAATGTTGTTTCTGATAACAAACATTAGCCTAACAACATTCAGTTATTGTTTGGTGTAGTCTCATAAAGTTCTTTTTGTAAACAACATTATTTTGAGGGGGAGGGGGGTTTCATTGGAAATAAAATGCTAGGAAAGCTAAAAAAGTAGTTATTTGTTGAAAAAAGCAAGGGTGTTCCAACTACTTTTGGCGGGAATTGTAGATACTACATGTTGCACAATCTGATTCCTAAACACTAATTCAAAATGAGTGCTTTTTTACTTATATTAATCTGCCCATAAAGGACTTTGTAAGCTTCACAATAAAAGTCAAGGAATTATATAGATATTACACGATATTGCTTTGACGCACTGTAAATAAATCAGTTAACAAAAGATCAAAACTGATTTATATACAATACGTCAAAGGGATAACGTGTGATATCTATATGATTGTTAAAGTCTTTTATTACGAAGTTTGCAAAGTTTTAGATTCATATTTAGACATGCGGGGCATGCTCTTACATTTAAAGGTTCAGAATATTGCTTAGGCTACAGTAACTGCACAACCAAGAGAGTTTCTAGACAGTGATCCAACGAGTCTACGAAATCCAACTTCTATTTCTGACACATGATATCTAGCTGTTCTGGTTTTTACGCCAAATGTTTAACCATTACTTTTTGTGATTCAAAAACAAAGCAACACAACTTATTCATGTTAAAAATTAAATTGTTTCAAGCATAAATGAAAATATCAAAATTATGTTGCTTTGTTCTTAAATCACTTGGACTTGAATCATTGCAAAAAGTAAGGGTTACACATTAAGCATAAAGGTGAATTTCCATTAGGCGAGAAAAGTCGCATGATTCTACAAAAAGTAGGAATGGTTTCTATTCTGAAGCGTTCAACTTTTTACGCCATGTTTTGATCAGACATCAACTGCGCATGATAGTTAAAGTGGTACAAGTAGTATCGCTCAACTTTCTAACGACTAGTGGAGATTCACTTTTAGGAACCAGAACAAAAATGAGAGGGTTGGTTTTAATATTCATCGGTACCAATACCAACCTAATGAAATGAATTTACCCGAGGTTCCCATGAGATATGTTGTACCACCAATCTGGGTAGCTACTCTATATGGAGGATAATTCAAGTCTAGTTGGACTTACTCACAGCATTGTCCCTATCACTCCCCAGTGACAGATTCTTCTAAAGAATCCACCTCCACGGCACGGACTGAAACAGAGGAGTTATCATTAGCCCCTTTATCACCAGGCTCATTAGCAGTCATTTGGTCTAAATTGACTTCCGTGGAGTTTGTGCTGGCACCAGTAGACACGACCAGGTTATTCTGGGGCGCAAGAGATATCTGGGCAGCATTGGACGAGATCAGCTGTAATGCAGTAGCCGTTGATATAGGTATGATGTTCCCTCCCTGGATCTGCATCATGGCGGCAGCTGTGGGTATCGGGATGCTAACAACCCCAGATCCCGTATCGCTCAATAACAACTGCCCATCTTGTAACGTAGCCTCAGGGAGTTCATTATTTTGTAATGACGATGGGTCTATGTTGATGGAAGTGCCCTGTGAGGCATGAAGTATCATTTCTCCTTGGGATGCAGCAGCAACTTCTGCTAGAGTAGCTACTGCCTGTGTGGCTTCTGAGTGGCTGGTGGCTTCCGAGAGGGTTGTAACTGTCCCACTTGCATCTACTTGGATGATAGAGACAGTGCCATCTGCGTTGTTGATTGTGTGCACCATATGTGGATATTGAACCTGGGTAACTGGTCCCTCGTATTCCCCATTCTCTTTAAACTCTATCAAAAGATCTTCCCTCCCGTGGTACTTGTAGCAATTTCTCACAATCTTCCTCAGTGCGTTTGTCCAAGACACTTTTGATTTCTCTTCTTCTGTGCGGGCGTCACTCCTCACATTTGCCCAAGGTACATCTTCAGGCCACCATGGGGGCCTTGTGCTCTCCTTCCCCCATCCTGGCTTGCCTCTTCCGGTTGAGTATTTTAGCATCACTGGAATAAATGCTCGCAGCTGGGCTTGGGTCATTTTATCTACGGGTGTCGGGATACCATCCACGACCAGAGGGGGCAGCTCATGGAGTCCAGTGGTATCAGCTTGTGGCTGAGGGGCTTGCTGTTGCAAGGCATTTTCAAGATCATTCATAATCAGCTGTTTGCAATTACGTACAACATTTTCAAGTGGGGCAGCCCCAAAAACTTTGAAAGAGGAGTTGACCTTGCCAGGACAGCAGACCAGAACGCAAGCTTGTTGTCCAACTCTAGTAGTAAATTCATCCATGACCTGTTTCAGTTTGCGAAGAAGACGAGTGGCTTGACGCTTGCGCACTGATGGGGTGAGCTCAAAAGAATGTGGGCGTTTGCGTTTCTTGCCGGTTACTATTGCAGCAGCAGCCGCAACTCCAATGGGTCCCGCATTTGCGAGGTGAGATGTGACATCGTCTGAAACACCACCTAGGAGTAAATAAGAAGGAAAAGTCAAAAACTGTAGTGACTCCAACGAATATAGTCTGATCATCAATGCTCTTTAAAAACAAAATATGGGACAACTTTATTGTGAACAGGTTGTTTTTGTTTGATAGCTTGGTATTCATACTAAAATGGATTTGATACCTAAAAGACAGGCATGATTTCTTCCAATTCTGGTGTAAGTTCTCTTTTAAGCTTTGATGGAGCTGTTTTAAAAATGGAAGAGTGTGCCCAGGAAATTTTATCGAAGTCAAAAAAATTTTCCATACCCAAACTTACCTATCTTACCAGCATTAAGTAGGTCACTGTCATCGAAGGAGGTTGATTCGGGTGAAGATGGATCATCTGAGACATCATCTGACATTGGCTCAACTTGTCCCAAATGGCTCGGGTGAACTGGAACTTGCGTCAAGTTCTCCAGCTTCACATCGGAGCTCTGGTCCATCATCATCTGGAGTCAAAAATATGTTGATTAATTTACTTATTTTTAGTTAGACCTACAAAGCAGCCAGGGTCGTCTGGAGAGTAGCCAGGCCCTAAGTAATAGAGGATACGGCTGCCTGATATCCAACTTGAGAAATCTTATAGTTAGAACAAAATACATTCCTTCTTACAGGCTCTTGAATACCCTGGGCCTCCTGATCCTAGTTACCCCCTCCACCCTCTCCACAGTCCTAAAAGCAGCATTCAGGTGCCTGCTGAGTTGAGAGGTCAGTAATGTTAAGGATATTTCAATTTTCTAAAGACATTTTCCTGCTGGCTGAGATATTTCTCCAGTATTTTAACTCATACACTCTTTTTTTTTCATAAGAATAAATTTTATAAGAATAATGAGCCTCAAAATCGGTGAAATTTAAGAATATTTTAAGAATATTGCGAGGCTCAGATCTTATGGAAACAATTTTTGCAAGTGTTTCTTTACTTCTGAATCGGTTTGCTTTTTACCGGGAATGGTTTAAATACACTGACCTAAATTTTGATGCAAATATCGATGAGCTCTATTTTACAGGAAATAAAGATATTGTTCTGTTATCCACCATATTTGTAATACTGTAGGTGTGCGTTTTTGGCATTTATGACATGATAACAATTTATTGCTATATACGTGTTTTCTGCCGTAAGAATAATTTAAGAATATTCCAAGGCTCAAAATAGCAAAAAATTAAGAATATTGAGGCTCAGAAAAAAATTAGATATTCTTATAAAAAAAAAAGAGTGAAATGATCAATTGTACCACTTTTTCATATTTCAGCTGTTTGAATCATGTCAGCAATACCTTGCTTTGTTTAAGCAGTTTCCATAATCATAGTCATAGAGAAAGATAGTCAAGAAAGTAAGAGTGTTGTTTGTTCTATATTTTTGTGATAAAAACAAGATTATTGTAAAAAGATTTTATTGGATGATTAATAAGAAAGAGTTCTTTAACTGTACATGATCTTCAATAAACTTATTTTACACTTTCCTGAACCTTTTCAGCTACATCTATCGTGGGAATAAACCGCAATCCTTTAGGTATTGATAGGGACGTGCTGGGAACAAAAGAAGGGCTTGGGAAAAATCAAGTTTAGGGCCCAATTAGTAGTGGTGCCAGAAGGATTGAAGGGCCCACAAACAAGCAGTCTCTAGTGGTCCAACCAGGAAATTTCCTGGTATTCTGGTGGGCAAGCACGCCCCTGGGAATTGACCCATTTGTGCCATTTGAGTCATGAAAATAACCAAATCCAATAATCTGTACGAGTATGCTGTAAAAGCTCTGTTAGGCCCCCCTCTCTGTTAAGCCCCCCTCTTTAAACAAGGAATCCCTCTTCCTTTTCTCTTGTCTCACACATAGTAAAATGTGGACTCAGGGATAGCTAGATGAATGATTCCCCCATGATATTACGAATTTCTAACTTTACATGCTCGAGAGTGAAGAATTCCTTCTCAAACCCCTCTTAAAGTAGCACCCGCTTTAGAGACCCCCTGGAGACTCGAAAATTAAATAAGCCCCCCCGGGGGCTTAATAGAGCTCTTACGGTAATGGCCTACATTTAGTTAGCAAAGGTCTAGGCCCATAAAGGGGACGATACAGTGCAATTTACGCAACACCGAATGTGACTGGCTGAATGGGTAATGGAGGACATCTGCGCTTGATCAAAGGAGCCGGTTGCCTAACGTACTTGGAGAGTCTTCGGGCATCCTGCGCAATGTAAAGCGCGACACTGTGTTTTAGCCCCTCATAAGACTCGAAAACAACGGTTGAATTTTAGATGTGTTTTTTGAGAAGAGACAACATTTTCTTGTTGTCTTTAAACGGAAAATAACTCCGCCGCCATGACAGTTTTTGAATGAAACAAAGTACATCCCAGATTGTGTAAAATGCCTGAGATACCACATCAAAACACGAGTTTACTAGGAGCAATGTAAGAATGTCCGTGCACACTTACGATAAATGTAATTTTGAACAAAGTTGCGCAGAAAACTTCAAATCGATTCCTTTCTTGATCGCCTTCGAGTTTGCTCACTGCGTTCAAGTTGTGCTGAGCACGCGCCGTAGAACGTCGTCATCAAAATCTAATTTGCATATGATCTAGAGGGATTCCGCTTCAAATTGGGGCAAATTCTTATCAGTTCCTTCGGGAAATTGGTACCTACCAATATTTAGGATTTTTAGGATATTAAGGATCAATCAGAAGATTATATAAATTCCTAGTTATTAAGTTGTAGCTCCTTTATATGAACTATCTTTGTTTCAACAGTGTTGATAGAAACCGTAATTAATAAAGCTACTTCTGGGTAGTTCCAGTTTTAACTGCGATCATGTGATTACACTTGTTTTTAGATTATTGTTTTTAGTTATTTGTCAAGGTAGATTTCAAATTTTGCATTTCATTACCTAAAACTTTAATACTGCACACTGAATGTATGAATTACATCATTTATTAGTTGCAAATATATCCGAAACAAGGATAAGGTGAAGTTACGAGGTAAAGTTATCCATTTTTAATCGAATCCATTACTCTATAATAAATCAATCACTTCTTAGAAGGAAAATCTGAATTATGATTAGGCATTTGAGTTTGCCCAGAATGGTTTGTGTTTTCTGGGTTTTCGGGTTATAGAGCCCCTCTCCATAGTCCCCATTGCATATAGATAGTAGATCCCTCCTTTACTGGTTATCGTCGGAAACTGCGCCATCTTGCACTCGCCTCGCTTTACATCTCACTTTCCTGTAATTTATTTTTGTTGCCACTAGAGATCTCAAAATGGCGTTTTGTGTACGATGTTTTTTTAGAAACTAAGAACACTAAGGCGCTCCTAAAGCTGATTCTCTTACAATCATTGAAAGGGCGAAATATTGCATTGGTATTGAAGTGACTTAGAAATAAAAGCAAAGCCAAGCAATGTCACACGGGTGAGTTCTTGTTAGTTGAAACCTGGAGCTGCTGCCTGGACAAGCAAGGCGCAAGCACGATTATTTAGGGCCTAAAAGGGAACCACACACCAGCCCCAGTCTGCAGAGTTGGGCAATTGCACACCCGAGATAACAATAGAACAATAGGATAAAACAATGGGAAGTTGTTAAAGCACACTCGAGATCTCGTTGAAAAAGGCCATACTCTGCAGACTGGCACCAGCCTCAACTGAGGCAGGCCTTATGTGTGTTTGTATGCATATATGTATATAATTCTTTACAGTGAATAACAGGTCTAAGCTTAGGGCTTATTTACAGCCTGGTTCACAAATTAGAAATAAAAGTAAAATAGAATTACAGAAAGATCAATAATAATATAAGAAAAATAATAAGTCCACCCTAAACTATAAAACCGTATTTTACATTATGATAAAGGTTATTACCTTATTACCTTAGGTTAAGGCTATATTTGTTAATATGCTAACAGACAAAGCACAAAGGTTCAATTTTATTGGTAGACCTACAACCCTAGCCTAGTCCTTCCTTTGTCATCCTGACCACCTCCTTGTCCTCTTGTTTTAATTTACCCTCTTCCCTTCGTTCCCAATGTTGCGGAGGGAGCAGGCAAATTCTCTCCTACCACATCATTCACATAACATACCAGTGTGGTATCAGTATGTGTTTTACTCTTATGGAAAAATATGTTGTGTTTTCTCTGCAGCAGCGAGCAGAATCATCAAAAAAATAGGCTCCTTTTTATAAAACAATGAAATGGTGCGATAAAACGACTCTAAACAATATATAGAAAAGGCACTAGCATAGTTGCAAATGAGAGCAAGTTTTCCACACTGGTGTTTTACTGGGTCTACACTATTAAGGTAGGAAGTATAGATGGTATGTGTTAAAGACCACTTTCAATATTTACATTTTTGAAGAGGCAAATAAGATTCTTTCCAAATGCAAAATAGGACCACAATAAAAGGTTACAGTTTTAGACAATTAAGTCAATTACGATTATTCAGTTAACAAAGAAACCAAGAGGCGTAAAATATAAACATGAAAAGTGGTCTTTATCAACTAATGATGATATGGGCTATGAGCCAGTATGGAACGTACAACATTCCTTGCTAAGACCTTAATGGCCCAGGGTGCATTCTAAGTAAATTGCACGCCAGAAAAATTATGCCAAGAACAATAGAAAAAGCATATGACCAATTGCCTTAAAGTCCACCTTAGAGATCTCTGGTGTAGACGATATGGAATGCACCCTGGAGTATGGCATCGGTGTGTGAATACCATGATTTCCATACTGGGATTTCACACTTAAAAACTCTGCATCGCTAACGATTGTCAGCAACTCATTATTTGTTATTTCAGAGCTTATAACAAGCAATGGGGTGAAGTGAGCTCAACTGTTGAGGATCTTCTCGAAATAGAGTTACCAAAAGAACCCCCCAAACCAGAAAGGGTAAGATTAGACATTTCAGAATAAATCCTTCAGAAAGGAAATCATTCTTCTCTGCCTGAAAAGTACTGCGGGATACTTCATGCACTTTATAGTTTAGCATTCTTCATAGAAAAGTTATTAATCAGTTGAAAGTTGTATTTGTTGAAAGCTGGAATGAAATTTAGAAAACGACCCAAACAAGGAAGATCAATTGCTACTATTATCAAAGACCTCTAGCAAGTGAAGGTCAAAATATTGTTATTAGATGATGTACGATCAAAAAGACGAAGCTTCTTATAATTTTTTAAATTCTGACTCTATTACAGTTTCATTCAATGGGACTGTCTGCACCAAAGAGCTTTGAAGGAAGATTTAAGAAAATTCTCACCAAAACTTTTTCAATATAATTTGTAACACCTGAAGAATGGCATCAGTTCCTTGGGGATTTCTGGGGGTATCCAGTGGTAATTTATGTTCTCTTATGACAAAACTATTTTGCTTGAATTTGGAAGCTCTGTACTGTTCAGAAACTTTTAAGGTATGCAATATCTTATTTTAGGATAGAATCGCAGCTTTCCAGTTCTTAGCAGTGATGTATGTCAAATATCTGCAAATATTCCGCAAGCTGGAGGAATGTTATGACCAAGTAGGTGCCTTCTTTAAGAGTGGAGTTAAACCCAGTATAGTTGCTAACTCAATTTCATCAAAATAAAGTATTTGTTACCAATAACTGTTGTTGCTTTCCTTCAGTAGTAGCTCAAGCATTCAAAAAGTGGGGAGGAAAATAAATTTTTATCAATTCTTTAAGCTACATGACCATGTCCTTACCCCCTCAAACAAAGAGAAGTTTGTCATATTCAATTGCTTTTTGATTTATAATCAAGGACCATCTTTGGCAAAAGGGGGGACAAGCCCGTCAATTCTCCCCAGTGCTGCCACTGCTTCCTTGTCTTGTATCAGCAATCCCTATTTTTTTCAAATGAAATTCTCTCCGTCAGTGGCAATTAGAATTTACCAAAACAAATGCCTTATCATTTTCAAACCCTTACTGCTTTCACCTTCTCAAGCCATTAATTCTCTGCCCACTAGTTAAAAGTAAAAATGTTTGACCTATGAATGTTTCTACTTCTTTTATACTTTTTGCTTGTTTGTTGTTCTTTGCACATATCTTTATTTATCTTTTATTTCTCAATTTATTCTAAACATTTCTAAGTTTGGATGCATATGATATATAATATGTGATTTTAAACTTCATCAATCTTCAATATATGATGTAGAGTTGCTGATTGCAAGAAAGTGTTCCCTACACTAAGGATAGAACTCTTGCTGACCTATATCTCTGGACAACTTGAAGGAAACTAAGAATTCATTAAATCCTATTGGCCTTCTACGACTAAAATTGACCAACTTATAGATACCTATAGATTTTGAAACAGTTGAATCATGAAATTATCTTTCAACTTAGGTTGTGCATCCTCAAAAACGAAGAGTCTTGCGTCATGTTCTGGATGGAATAATGGGGAGGTTAGTGAATGATATGAAGTTTCCATTAATGATGTTATCAGTCAGCCACAAATAGCATACCATATTGTTTTCCTTATCAACAGTGCACAGTTATTTTAGTTTTTTTAGAAGCCTCTCCCTATCAAAATTTGATTGGTAATAACTGTTTTTCTTTTTGCATCTATTTCTCGCGAGATTTGCATAATTTCTTTATTCTTGCTGTTTGTTGATTGTAGAGTATTGGAGTTGAAAAATGAAATGGTGCTTCTGGAATTCTCTGAATATCATTATTTTGATGATGTTCTCTCTGACCTGAAACTGACACCTGTAAGTAATTTGATTTGATACATGGTAATAAAAATTTGCCTATGTCTTACACATAACTTATGATAAATATTTGTTGCTTTTCTCAAAGTTCCATAACGAATCTCCTCTTCTTCTCCTAACATCTACAGTCATCATATTTCTTCCTCACACTGCCTTAAGGTTTCCCTGATGACAGGAAGCCTTTAAACCGCTACTTCTTGACTTTCAAATACCTTTTCTCTCATATTGGTAGTTATGTACTAGGGAGAATCAAAAATTATTTATAAAAATATGGATGTATAGACACATAACTACTCAAACCCATTTATAGAATTCATAGACATTTACGTGCATATGCAAAGAAGAGGAGAATCAAAAGAGTAGACTCTTCTTCTTAACAAGTCTGTTCCTTGGTTTCCCACTCATCAGGAGATGTGAGCAGGAAACCATGGAATAGGCTTGTTGAGTTGGAGAGTTTAGTCATTTGAGTCTTGTCTTCTTTGAATAAATGTATCCCTTTACATTAATGTATCAAGCACTTTCGTCTTGGTAAACTGAAATACAGCTTTCGTAAGCACATATCTAGCACACTTTTGTTTTATTTTTAGAATGATATCGAAATTCCAATCCCGAAGTATTTCATCCACGAGAACAACCAAGCAATAAAAGAGAGAGAGAAAATGATGGGAAACGTTTTATCTGGAATGAAACCTCAAGATTCTTCAACACAGGTTAGGGTGCGGCCTTCTTGTTAAATCCCGATATTATTTGAGAATTTGGATTTAGACTTGTTTCCCGTTTTAGTTTCATACCCTAGGGCATAAATCTTGAACCTTCCATTTACTAACATTAAATATAGTGTTATTTTTTATGGAAATAATTACATCATCTTTTGTAGGCTGCAGAAGAAATCCAGATGTCTCCAGAAGATGCCATTCGTCTGGTCCAGGTTAGTATAGTCCATTTCAGAACTTCTTGTGGTCCAATTGGAAACAAATCAATTTAGTCATCACTTGTTATCAAGTGTATAGCTAAAAACATTTCATATTTCTATATCATTCAGATTCAGAACACAGTTTTTATTCATGCAATTTATAGCATGGTGGTGATAACTACTAACCAGGTAACCCATTATGCTTCTGAGTTGAGAGAGGCCCATTTGTGTTCACATGAAAAGGATAATCTTCGTCTGGATCCCATGACCTTTTGACTGTGAGTCTTACGGTTTGTCACTACACTACAATCCCTACTTCCACTACAGTCTATCATGGATATAGTGCTGTGCTGCAATGGTATATTAACCAATCATTTTCTTATTTTCTTAACTTTTTTAATCTTAAAGGTCCACGAGAGAGCAAGGCAAGGCAGACTACGAGCAAAACTCATGCGTGAAATCAGGTATCATTCATTTTCAAGCGTAATGTTATAGATATGAATATTTAGAAATTGTACTAACATTTTATAGTCTACATCATTTTCATTTGATAATTTTACGTTATTCTACATCATTATCTAGAAACAGTGTACCTACCGTATACATTCTATGTTTTTATCATGTAATGTTTAAGTATATTTTATAATATTAATTTTATGATAATATTGTGAATAAAAGGCTGACCCCCTTTTTGACCAATAAGGAAATGGCAGCAAGACAGCACCATAGCTCGGAAAACATAATTGCAGGCAACAATTGTTCGAGAACAATAGAAACACTAACCGCGCTGCTAAGAACAATTTGAATTCAGAATCCTACTGGCCTCTATGAAGATAACAATGGAATTAACCAGCCTTCTACTGCTTGACTACAAATCCTTGAAAAGAGGCATAGCTTGTTGATATCTTTTAAAATCGTTTCATAATCGTGACAGATTGTTCCTCTATCGTTGTGATGCGTTTAGAATCATTTTTAAAAGTTCAAAAATATTTTCTTGACAGTTTTGAATTGTCCAACCAATTCTGAAATCGTTGCAAGATCCTTTCAAAATTGTTGTAGAATTGTTTGGAATCGTTTCCATCCGCACGCAACGTAACATCAAACCTAGCTTATTTCATTATTTGAGGATTGTTGTTCATAATCAGATCCACAAATCAATTATACTCTATAATTTCACATTTTTTCTTAGAATGCAAGAAGAACGAGAGAGAATCGCTGCAACAAAAGGAGCTCCAACAATTGACAGAGACTTGGCTGCCACTCAAATACAAAAGGTACTAATCATTAGCTACATGAGTGATTTATTTTATGTTCAACTTGCTAATCCTCGTAATAGGCAGGGCCATGGCTGTGAAAATCTGATTTCAAGCCTAACCTAGATAATTTCAATGGTTTCCTAGACTTTCGAGCATGGAGATTCAGAATCCAAGATGGGACTAAAAATATTTTGCCTAGTTCACGTGATTGATGACGTAATCAAAAAAGGCAAAAATTGTAATAAATCCATTATTACTTCAAGTATAGCCGTGTGATTTTGCTGTTCTTACGCTTATTTGAAAGTGCATTTCTTAAGCTTTCGAATGATGTATTCAATTATAATTTTTGCTGACGTCTTCATTTTTGCTGACATCAGCATTGTTTTTTTTGTGACGTCACAAGATTTTTTCAATTTCGTCGTCATTTTCGTTTTAGATATGCACAAAATATCTTTTAAGATATACCAGAGCACTAAAAGCAGTAACACGGATGGTTTTTCACATTAATTCTTGTTTTTACAACGTAGCCCTTCTTAGGCAGGCTATATTTTGTCGTGCTTTATATGACTCGAATAGTATTAACCATATATTAAACAAACAAATAAGAAAAAACCATCACCGAACACAAGTTAAGGGATCCAGTCAAGCCTGTCATCGTCTTCATCACTGTCCTAGCTGCTAGTATCAGCGAAATAGATTGATATCTAGCTCCTGGTTGGTATCAAAGTAATGCATTTAGCTCAAGTATCTACTTCGTCACTTTCACTAATTTCGCTGTCCTCATCTCCTTCTCTCCTTGGCTTCTTACTTTCAGTTGGGGTAGTGCTTGTTTTTCTACTTCTACGCTTGGAATGAAACGACGGTGGCAATTGTTCACCTTGAAAATTAAAGTTATGAATTGCCATGGAAATCAAAATAAAGTGCTCTGAAAGAGAATTTTGAAACATGACATGCATCCATTTACAGTTACTATGCTTCAAGCAAAAAAGAATTGACAAGAAATTTGTTTTAAAATAATGATATTTTCCTGTCTTTCGAAAGACCTAAGAAGCATAGTGTCTGGGTTGAGAAGTACTCACGCTTTTTCTGACATTATGGATATTATCTGTTTTTCAGAGGATCCATCTAATTGGTAAAGAAATATTTAGAATTTGAAGCTCTTTGGTTGCCATCTATAGTTAGGTATATCAGGCCTGGATCCAAGGGGGCGTAAGGGGCGTAACAATTAGCTCGATAATACCCTATTTCCCTTACATTATCCTTTGATATATGAGTTACGCCTCCCCTTTCGGTGGGTGCTGGATCCAGCCCTGTATATAGATATAAAATTATCTTATACCTGTTAACCATACTGGCAGCACTCTGTCCTCAGCATCGACGTACCATCCGTTATTCTCCGTATTGATGTTTGTAATTTTTAATTGTTGAAATTCTAGCCAGTAGTATGACTTCAAACGCACACAAATGATAGCTGGTGATAGTGAGTTTGGGTATAAAGGCAAAGCTTCCGAGATTTTCGTTTTTGAAATCCTCTATATAACCGAATCCGTGTTTCAACTAAAGATTCTTCAAAATTGCAGGTATACAGATCGTTTGAACGTATCGTTTAGCATACTCGATTCGTAAAAACGATCAGTTATACTGGCAAGTTTGAAGAATGTTTAGTTGAATGAAGGATACGGTTTTACAATTTTTAACGAAAGTATTGAAAGCGAAAGGCTCAGGAGCTTTGCCTCTAGACCCAGGTTTTGCAGACTTTGCAGTCATCCTACTGGCAACAATTTCAAGAAATTACAAACATCAATTTGGAAAAAAACGGATGGTACGTCGATGCTGAGGACAGAGTGCTGCGAGTATGGTTTACAGATATAAGATAATTTTATATTTATATACCTCACTATAGATGGCAACCAAAGAGCTTTAAATTCTAAATATTTCTTTACCAATTAGACGATCCTCTAAAAACAGATGATCTCCATAATGTCAGAAATAGCGTGAGTACTTCTCAACTCAGACACTATGCTTCTTAGGTCGTTCGAAAGACAGGAAAATATCATTATTTTGAAGCAACTTTCCTGTCAATTCTGTTTTGCTTGAAGCATAGTAACTGTAAATGGATGCATGTCATGTTTCAAATTCTCTTTCAGAGCCCTTTATTTTGATTCCCATGGCAAATTATAACTTTAATTCTCAAGGTAAACCATTGCCACCATCGTTTCATTCTAAGCGTAGAAGTAGAAAAACAAGCACTACCCCAACTGAAAGTAAGAAGCCAAGGAGAGAAGGAGATGAGGACAGCGAAATTAGTGAAAGTGACGAAGTAGATACTTGAGCTAAATGCATTGCTTTGATACCAACCAGGAGCTAGATATCAATCTATTTCGCTGATACTAGCAGCTAGGACAGTGATGAAGACGATGACAGGCTTGACTGGATCCCTTAACTTGTGTTCGGTGATGGTTTTTCTTTTTTGTTTGTTTAATATATGGTTAATACTATTCGAGTCATAATAAAGCACGACAAAATATAGCCTGCCTAAGAAGGGCTACGTTGTAAAAACAAGAATTAATGTGAAAAACCATCCGTGTTACTGCTTTTAGTGCTCTGGTATATCTTAAAAGATATTTTGTGCATATCTAAAACGAAAATGACAACGAAATTGAAAAAATCTTGTGACGTCACAAAAAAAACAAAACAATGCTGATGTCAGCAAAAATGAAGACGTCAGCAAAAATTATAATTGAATACATCATTCGAAAGCTTAAGAAATGCACTTTCAAATAAGCGTAAGAACAGCAAAATCACACGGCTATACTTGAAGTTATAATGGATTTATTACAATTTTTGCCTTTTTTGAATACGCCATCAATCACGTGACAACTAGGCAAAATATTGTTGGTCCCATCTTGGATTCTGAATCTCCATGCTCGAAAGTCTAGGAAACCATTGAAATTATCTGGGTTAGGCTTGAAATCAGATTTTCACAGCCATGGCCCTGCCTATAAGGCCTTGTTTCCAGATAGGAAATACAATCATGGTTACAGTTAGGGGAGATCCCCTGTGCTTGGGGGCTAGAATTCACCCACCGTATCCCTGCGTGTCGTAAGAGGCGACTAAAAGGGTTGGCGTCAGAAAGGGCATCCGGCCTTAAAACTTTGCTCCATCACCAAAACCATAGATTTCTCTGGAAACAAATCCATGGACCAGTCAACCCCTGCTAGCAGGAAAAACGGCTGAAATATAAATTCTTTGTTTGTGTGTGTATTTGTGTGTATGTGTTATGGTCCGAGGGTACTTACGGGGTATTAATGTTATCACTGATTACTTATTAATTATGTCTTAGAACTAGATCTACACATCACTGATAAATACAAAGTTTTCTTTCAATCCATCTATCTTTCTTTAGTTTTATAAAAGGCGTTCTAGACCATTCATTAACAGTAACAATAGCAACCATTGATATTGGCTCGAGGTTTTTGTCCTCTAAATCACATTAGTAATACATTTTCAAAAAAATTATCTCTTAAAATCAAAAACATGAAAACCTTATCAAATTCATATTTGTTATATATCTGAATTCACTGCTTGTGTTTTAGGTATGGAAAGGATTTTCCACCAGGAAAAAGACGTTGAAGATGAGAGAAGAAGAGCTTGTTTTTGTTGGAATGGTATGATTCCTTACATTTCATCAATCATTACATAGAGTCATCCTTCCTCTCAACTCTTCATAAACAATTAGTAAAATTCACCAGCCCCTCAGAGAATCTCAACACCATGCTTCGAACTGTTAAGAGCTCCTACCTGAGAAAGCGTTACCCTTTTGGTATCTCAAGACATTCAAAATTGGTTTCATAGCATTATTCTTGTTGTAGAAACCTGCCAAGGAAGTGACATACAAAGAAACACCGATGTTCAAAGCTGACCAAGTTCAGGTGACAACGACAATATAGATCTATGGTGTACTATATGATTTGATCGTATCTTGTAATTTTTATGATTATCTCTACACAGGGGTAGACTGCTGAAAAAACACATATCTTTGTTGTAACTCTGAGTTTCACGCATTCATGCCATCATCAGACAAATCAACTTTTTCTGAAGTTTACCTCTGCGTATTACGGCATAGAGCATTGCATTCATCCAGAATAGACAAGCGATATGATAGATCATTATCTCTATACAATTAAATCTTCTCAAGTGTAGTGTATGATTCTGTTGCATAGATTTTTGTGGTTTATTAGAGGCTATACTATCTCCAAAATCCTGATAAACAGCGGTGTAGGCCGAACCGAATAATGTTGTGTTTTGTTTTGTTTTGTCACGTCACTAAATTTATCAATATTCATATTAATACACTCTGCATGCTGATTGCACTGTAGCCAATTTACTCCGCTAATTTTGCTAATTTCTCTTGCTTTTTCCTATTTCTTTGCCGATCAAAGATTAATCATATTGTGTTTATGTTTTTAGGATCATCGAAGAGTCGTTCAAAAAGAAAACGAGAGGGACTATCAAAAGGTCAGCATTAGGAAATTAGATGAGTAGTTTATAATGATATTTTGCAGCTGTGTTATAGTTTTGAATCGAACTGTGTCATACTTTCTGTATCTTAACTATCTCTATCCATTGAAATTCTGTATCTTGTATCATAGTACACAAACGATACTTTGTTTCAGGCCTTGTTGACAGTGAAGGAAAAACTGGGAGAAATCGAAGGACCAGAGATGAAAGAGAAAATGCAAGATCAAATTCGACAGTGGTTTATTGAATGCAGGTTATTGGAAATATATTTCATGTCTCAGTAGTGCGGTGGCAAACAACTGTAACTGTAGCCTCAAAAGCTCATAAGTACTCCTTAGAGAAAAGTAGCATTCCCCTGAATTTGGCAGCTTTCCTCTAAACTAAACATTGTTCCCCAGAGCGAAAACTGTTATGAATAAAATTCATGGCAACTGCCAATCCACCCACATCAATCACCCACGGCAAATAAAAATTTGCTAAAGGCTACTACAAATTATCCACAAAAATTGCAAATTCAATCACGGCAGCTTCGAACTACGCACTGCAACTATGAATTAACTGACAGAAACTACAAATTCACAAAGAGCGAATATACAATTATCCATGGCAACTGCCAATTCACCCACATCAACTGCAAATTATCCATTGCAACTGCAAATTATCCACTGCGACTGAACTTTCACCAACTCCAACAACAAATTATTACACATCGTTCAAGTTAGTAACGACCAATACAAAATTCACAATAATTTCTTAGAAAATTGGTAAATTACATTTCAAAACTGGGAACATGAATGATGTTAGCGTTATTTGCTTTTCAGAGATGCAACTGGCAAATTTCCTGAATATCCAACAGAAGAAGAAGGTGGCTCTGCTGCTATTTTCACCCAAAAAGATCCAGCACAGGTTAATCATATTTGCAATTTGATTTGATTTGATTTGATCTTTATACTTTATATAATAAAATGATAAGTCATAAACTGTTGGAAATTATTCTGGTTGCTAAAGCCTAGGCTAACCAGAGATTGCTGGCGTGAAAGCCGTATCAAGTACTACAGTTTTTCAAGAGGAGACTGAAGAGACCCTGCTTCTTTAAGGAGAGTACATTCAACCTGTTAGTTTGACTTGGGCCATTCATTGTTTCCAATAGGTACATGGCACTGCATTTAATCCCTAAGTATGTATCATTGCACTAATTTTAGCTACAGCCTTTTTTAATTTACTGATATTCAGTCTGATGGTGTGGTCATGATCTAGTATTTTTTACTTTTTTCACATTCGATTACATTTCTATTTCAGGCGGAGGAAGAGGCCAAGAAAAAGGTAATTGAGAACTCTTTTTTCATGTATTAACAGAGACATGAAAAGCCACGGTAATTCTACACTTAAATTCTTCTCAGCATATCACTTATCGTTCTCGTTATTCTCGAAGTAGTGATGCACATAAATCCTTCAATTTTTGCCACAATTTCTCCTACCACAATTTCATCTAAAGCGTTTTTTGTAGTCGAGAACTCGAAATTCTGTGTATCATGGGGCTTCTCAAACATTGCCGTTTCAGTCAGTGATTGAATTTCATAGAAAGAACTGTATCAATAGTTACTGCACGTAGCATTTCAAGATTGACTTTTCACTTCCATGGTAGTTTAATTGTTCATCTTCTTTCGTTGCAGGAAGAAGAAAAGGGAAAGAAAAAAGGAAAGAAGGACAAGAAAGCAAAAAAAGATAACAAAAAAGGCAAAAAGGGCAAGAAAGGAAAGGGCGACGACGTGAGTTTTAGATTCATTCAGTGAGATTTAAAGATAGTTTTGTCACCATTTACCTTGCTTCTGCTGCCCCTATAATCAAAAATTTTAGCTAGAAACCATCAGCAATTTTATAAGAAAAACTTTATTTCTAATTTTTGTTTTCATGTTTTAATTCTTTTGATTCTTTTGCACCAAGACCAACTTATTTCTTCCAAGTTCACATCTTTACACTGGCCTTACCCAGAGGGTAACAGTTAGAAGAAAAATTAATAGTAGAACCTTAGCAGAAACAAAGTTATAAAACTGCTATTAATTTAATAATACTCTACCCTTATTTGTATTTGCGAAAAAATATTTTGCTTTCAGGGCCTTAAGTTGTTTTTCTAATATCTGCGAGCATATTGAAGAAATTGAGCAAAAATACAATATATGTGATTCTAACAGTAATTATCAGTGTAGTAAGGAGTAAGATTCAGTATTTGCCTGTGATTAACTATATGCGAGCATATTGAAGAATTTTAACAAAAATGCAACAAATGGTGGTTAATGTGATTCTAACAGTTAACAACATTTTCTTGGTCCATTGTTTTAGGTTTTAGTGGTCCACTATTTTTTCAATCCCAACCCATTTTATTTAGTTAATTCTTTATTTTTTATTGTTGATTATTTCTTTGCAAGGATGAGGACGAAGGGATTAAGTTCCAGCCATCAAATTTTGTGCCAACCATCAAGGAAGGAAGTGACACACACACAGGTCAGCTAATCATCTCTTAAATCTTTTTATCCCTCATTATTCATTGATCATCTTTATCAAAATCGAGATTTCTGACAGGGAGTGTGGAGTGGTTAGATCTCTTAACCCTTCTTGAAAGAGAGGTGAGTTCGAAAGCCCCTTCAGACCTGTCACGAACAGTGTGAGGAAAGAAAGCTCTCTGTAACTCCAGAAAAAAGGGCAAAAGAGATATGTTCACATCGAGCGGCGAGACCAGGGCCGTACTGCTCGATTAGTCTACTTATTCTGTTGGTCCTATGTGCTTAGCGCATAAACCAATAGGTTATGAAGATAGATAAGAGTATTTGCCTATCAACTATCAATGCGTTGCTTTAATTGATCTACCTATTCAGTTGGTCCCTTGCGCTTAGACCATAAACCAATACCTTACAAAGATAGTAAGCGCATTTCTTATCAATAAAAGTACACTAATTTGATCATTTTGCCAATTAAGTGGGCCCTTTGCACTTAGTGCATAAACCAATACCTTGTGAAGATAGTAGGTGTATCTGCCTATCAACTGTAGTCTGCCTATTCCATGGGACCTTTGCACTTTGTGTAAAACCCAATACCTTAAGAAGATAGTAAGTTTGCCTATCAACAATCAGCAACAACAACACTCCATGTATCAAATTAGCTTTTCTGCAAATGTTTTGAAATGACTTATCTTAATGCCATGATATTATTTTCTCAGAGGTTTGGCAAACCAGAGATGAATCAAATAACTTTGCTCAGAAACACGATGTTGAGCTTATCAAAGAGGCGAAAAGGTAGTGTTCAATATTTCTTTGCACTAAAGGGAAATTTGTAAATTCAAAACTTATCAAATATATTTACAAACGGGTTTGTGTCAAAAGCAATGTTAGCTTGTTTTGTCAGTCAAAAATATTTTTTGATAATTCAGCTGTTGCCAATGCCGCAAAATCCACGGAAAGGAAAAGAAAGAAATAGGAAAGTGTTTGCCAAGCTATTTTTGATCGTTATGCCTTTATTAATGCGCTGATTTCACTATCTCTCTAAATTCCTCAATATTTCTCGATCTTTTTAGCTACAGTGAAGATTAAGTTTAAGACTATATGCTTCAGTTGCTAGTTATTAAAGCTACTATATGTAAAGACTGCTGGGGGTATATTCTATCATGTATTGTTTGAATGAGATCCACCATATTCTGTCATATCATGTATTGAACTAGACTTGTTCCACGAGTCCTTGTCTCCTTGTGCTGTTTTCTTACCGCTGAAGTGATGTGAGCATATCAGAGAACACAGGGAAGCAAGGACTCATGTAGCAAGTCTAGTATTGCACATGGTATCAATGAGCAGACTTTACTTAGTGATCATTGATAATGATGTCTGAAAATATTTGTTTGATCTTTCCACAGAGTTGAGGTTGAAAATGAAATCAGACTCCAAGTAGACGAACTTATGCGTCAAGAACTGAAAAATCTGAAATTGGTAAATATGCTAAATCTTCAATATTTCACTCAAGAATTTTGGAGTCTGTCTACATAAAAACAATAATGGATCCCATAGTGTGTAGAAAGAAAGAGTTTGTTTTCCTCTAGAGCTTTTGCCACTAGAGCTTTTCCAATAGCAGTTTCGTGTTGGTCTTACCTGACTCTCGCAGATTATTGGTTGTTTCTCACTGTACCAATCTTTCACCTCTCTCTGATTGGCTGACTTAGATCCACATTTGAGTATAATCATTCATTAGGTTCCATTTTATTTCACTTTCTGAAATACTATTCTGATGAGTGTCAGACACAAATCTTATATTATGTTTTACTATGTTTCTGATTTCCTCGCCATCCTGAAGTTCTGTGAGATCAAATACTATTCTGATGTACTAATCTGATGAGTGTCGGACACAGAGCTTTAGTAGGTATCATGTTTGGCTATGTTTCCGATTTTCATGCCATGATAACTCTCTCAAATCACATGTTATTTTGTTTTTATTAACCATTGAAAATCTCAAAGGCTTGCAGTTTGCAAATATCCTCCAATATTTTGCTTTTTCTTCTTTGTTGTTTGCTTCCAAATTGTAACTGATGCTCGAATTATTCATTTAATGATATCTTTAATGAAAAAGGTCAAATAGAAAATTTATCATCGATATCGCCTATCTTTGCAAAGAAGTAATTGTTTTTTTGCATTTCCAGGCTGTGGATCGAGACAATAAAGGCAAGAAAGGCAAACGTGGAAAAAGCGGCAAGGGCAAAAAGGGAGGCAAGAAGGTAGATACGTCATCTATTCTATCATCGAGTTCTGATTTAAAATTAACCATTCTTCAAAAGTTTCAATCTAATCTTCTTCAGTAAACTTAAAAAACTTGAAAGTTAACTGATCAAGATTATATCTAAACGTTTGAAGAAAGATTTTTTTAAATTAGTCTATCACTACTTTATAAACTTAGGCTCTCCCTCATCATATTGAAATAAGGGCACTTGCTGGCACTTTTTATGAACGAATTGTGTTTAGGTGGAGATACTACCAGACCCATATAACAGTAGATAGAGTTAATCTGAAGCATCGCATGGTCAACCACAAGAAAGCTTCCTTTACACAGCTCCATAGTTTTCAACCTTGTTTTTAGATGGAAAAGGTTCATTTGAAGAAATACGTCATGTATACGATAAGTTAGGTTTCTGTAATAATCTGTTAGGTTTTTGTTTCGTTCTCTTTCTGACGTATTACTCTGTTGAGTATCAGACGAAAAGCTTAAGTAATCTATGTTTTCGTTTCGCTATGCTCCCGATTTTCCTGGCTATTTTGAAGTTTTGTACCATCCAAAGACTGTTCTAATACGATAAGTGTTTGTACATCATATTCCAAAGTGTGCAAATTCCTGTATTGTCATTGTGATAATAACTTGAAAGGCACATTGGGTGTGTTCATCAGTTGCATGTATTACACTCCTTGTTCTTATAACTTCTTAACAGCTCATTGTGTATTACCTGAGCCATTAAACTCAGTTTGGTGAATAAATTGGACAAGGTGTTATTAGAATTGGATATTTTTATCATCAAATAGAAAAAGAAAAGCGGAAAGAAAAGTGGAAAGAAAGGCAAAAAAGGGAAAAAGAAAGAAAAAGATTTAACTGCTGATCGGTATGTCTTTATACTTGATATGATTAAGTGATTGGCAGTTGTTTCATTCGAATATGGTTCTATAGAATCTTTTTAGGATCTTTGGACTTATGGTTGTTGTGGCTTATCATTATTATGGGGAAGGATTCGCATTATCTTGAGAATTGAAAATTAAAAGGACTGAGTAGGCTGTTCATTTGAAGGGGAGGGGTCTAGAAATTTGTTCGTGGTATGCTTGCGTAAAAATCATGATTTCGAAAGTATATATGTAGGATACTTGCTACCTCAAAAGATGTCTTTGATAACATCTCTATAGATAATGAAACTGGCCAGCAACACTCTTTCGTACTACTCTGAAATAGTTCCACGCATTACTCTAATGAGTATCTGACTTTTAGTACTTATTTGATTCCCATTTAACGATATAGCTAGGAACTAAAACATTTTCCCTTTGTGCTTCCAAAACCAACAAAAGAAAAAGGTTTCAAAACCCACCCATTCATAGTTTTTCCTTTAAACACCCTCATCACGTCCTATGTTTTTTTACATTTCATTTTGGCCTCTAAATCCACCTTAATATGCTAACTTGAATTGTTATCAAAGGTAATTCACAAATTCACAATTACCAATCTAGGAACTTACCCAGTCAAATATCTCTGAGAAGACACCCTATAAAGCGGACACCTCGCTGGGATGGACACATATGTTCATCATATATACATGCTATATATTTACAAAACCCTCAAAGGTGTCCGCTTTAGAGAGAGTTGACTGTATAATGTATTTTCCCTCTTGACTTAAACCTCTTCAAACTTTTGTTTTCTGATTTCAGGACGATTGAGTCTCTATACGAAGAACTGGTTCAAGAAGGCATTCTCGTCTCTCCGAACAAAGTGAAGATTTCAGATTACATTGGTGAATACAGCTACCTCGGAACAACGTTGAGACAAGCGAATATCGAACCGATGCCGTCATTGTCTGACGTGAGGAGAGTGATAACAGAGTTCTGTATTCTTCCTTTGGGTATGTTCATGATTGGTGATCGTTAAATCAAGAAACATTGCGAAACATGATAGCTACTGATACTTTGTGTCTGAAACTCATCAGAGTAGTACGTCAGAATAGTTTTTGATTCTGCTAGGGATATGGGGTCTCATTTCACGCAATGCATCATAGAAGTACGTCCCTTAGCAACGCTAGCTACCAACACGGGAACGGCCTAAGTCTTTCGTAGCTGCAGTAAAGCTGCAGTGGTTAGTTGTGGTAGCTATGCGTTGAAAAGTGTTCATACTCCTATCACACAGTTGGTTTTGATTAGTTTATTACAAATAAACCAACTGTAAATAAGTTTTTATGATTATGAATTTATGATTTTAAGATTACCTTGCATCAGGGGCGGCGGAGAGGGGTATTCAAGGTATTCACTGAATACCTAAATATTTTCAGCAAAGAAATAGAAAAAACCATTTTTCTTCGTTTGAAAATCTCGAGGAAGAAAATAGACTGCGGAGGAGAAAACATCCCATGAAGTAATGTCATAATAGCAAAGCCTGCGATCATGCAGGTCCACCATGAACAAAACAATTAACAATATTTGCTTTTGCCTTTGCTTCAAACAGAACGAACAAAAGGTCGGGAATGAGCTGTTAATCCATCACGAATTCTTTCTTTCTCAATTCGATAGGTGTTGAATTTCTGAGGTCGTTCTCTGAGGTATTCAATTTTGATTCTGAATACTAAAATTTCCTTTTCTCGAGAAAGTGACGTCAGTACCTATTGTTTTCCACCCTCTGAAACGCACTACAAAGCAGAGAGAAGGTATTCATTTCTCATTCTGAATACCCCACTGAATACTCACGCGAATAAGTTTGTCATTTCGAGTCTATCACATATTTCCCTCTGGATAATCGAACGTATGCTTGGGGGCAGTATTGCTGAGGGGTTGCAGATAATTTTTTACGTTGAGGGCATGACAACATTAAGAGTTTGAAAAATGACAGGGCAACCTTGCCTTTCAGTAAGATATAATAACAAAACTTAACAACTTCACAATTTTTAATTCATGGAAATCAATATTGTTGTGAAATTTTTAAAAATACAATAATATTAGTGCGAGTATAAGAATTCAAGGCAAATTCATTCATTTTTTGGTTTTTTGAACTAAGTTGATCGACGGGAATATTTGCCTCTCAGAGCCCCTGTCCGTGTTCATGTATTCAAAACAAATTTTCAATACCACACATTTCTTACGGCTTCAAAGGGCAAATAGCCGCCAAGACAAGATTCACTATAGGCCCTGACCCTAATTGATTGACTCAGCCTGCAGACGACAAAACATTATTTTGTGATGCACATTTATAAGAAAGCTTTAGTTATAAGGAAATTGTGTTCTTTTATTAAAAGTGAGGTGAAAGTTAAAAGGCTTATTCTCTGTGATGCAAAATAGACTATACTGCCTGAGGAAAGGGGCGTGGTCAACAAGGGTGTGGCATCAATTTTTCTTTTGAATACCTGTTTTCTCAACCTCCCAGCCGCCCCTGCCTTGCATGAAACCTCCAATCTTCTGCAGGGTCGTTATTATAACTCAGCAGCTTTAAAGGCCTGGTTTTTACTTTTTTCCAAGCTAAAGTTTTTCTCGATTCATACGAGGCTGTTTGTGTACACAACATAAGATTTTTTAAGCATTTTGTGCTTAGACTTCATTTTTGTTTTCTTCTTGACGAACTACTCCGATAGAAGCCAGGGAAAAAGCCTTAGTTGTAAGTAAGTTTACGTATATCGTGATAACCTAAGGTCTGAGACCTTATTTCCTAGTTTAACATTTTTTCTGAAAGACAGTGGAGTTAGTTGTTCTAGTCAATACCTCGAAGGTCACCCAACCAGATTCTAACCTCAAATGACCAAGCTTGCTTTCAGCTGCATCATAGCTTATCGAAAATAATGGTTTAGAAACCTATTGTTGAACGTCTTTGTTTCACAGTTGATGTTGAGCAGTACTTGAGCGTGCACAACGAATGTATTATCCTCTCTCTTTACTGTTGAAATGTTACCTGTAAATATTGCCTACATAAATATGATGCTGAATATCATAAAATCTTTTCTAAATAACGAATATTTCTGGCTGGAGAACGAAAAGAAGCGTTTTGGTCAATTCGCTCAGCCATGACCTTGTTGGCTAAAACAATAACAAAACAAAAGACTGTGCACTCTCAATTTTGAAAAAGTTGCACAAAAAGATACAACAATAGGTTTCTAAACCATCTTTTTCAATACACTTTGGCTGCATTTAGTAAACTATGATGTTCGGCCATTCAGCCCATAGTTATAATTATCATGGCTTGCTAGTTTCTGATTTCCCTTGCTTTACAAACGTTTTAAGACGTAATATTCTGAAAATATTTCGTATTTCTAGGCTCACAAATTGTGCACGAGAAGTCACCTCATATCAAATCAGTAATGATTGCTGGACCACGTGGTTGTGGTAAGAAAATGCTGGTTGATGCTATTTGTACGGAAACTGGGTCCAACTTATTCAACCTTACTGCGGCTAATATTGCTGGTAAATACCCAGGTAAAGCTGGCTTGCAAATGATGTTGCATATGGTATTCAAGGTTAGTATCATTCAGAATAATAGTACTTAGCTATCTACTTAGCATCATGTCTCACAATTTGTATTTCTATTGCAAAAAAAGACAGTCGAGATTTCCCTGGATAAGTTCCGATGTAAAAATGTGTGTTTGTCTGTTGAAAATTTCGATTTACAAAAATGAGATTTCAAACGACTTCCTACACAAGCAAAAATGAAAATTTGTGAGCAAGGGTTGAGTGGCCGATAAGCTCAAGTGGTTGACTTAAACAAGGGTCAATTGATCTAACCACTCAGCCATCCACGCCTTTGAGGAGGAGGGGGATTGGATTAGCACAATAAAATGCTATGAGAGCTAAGAAAGTAGTTATTTGTTAAGAAGAATAAGGGTGTTCCAACTACTTTTTGCGGGGATTGTAGGTACCTATCTGTTTAATTCATCTGCCTATAGTCATGAATTTAAAAAACTTTTTTATCTTATAGGTTGCAAGACAACTGCCACCTTCTGTTGTTTATATTGGCGATTGTCAGAAAACATTTATGAAAAAAGTCCCAAAAACGGACAAGGTGAGTATACTTTGAAAAATCGAAAACACAATCGTCACATTTGCGAGCTCTTTACCGCTAGACCACTGCTATGGTATACAATCAGATGCTTATTTCTTATACAGTCGAATAATAACGGTCAATTCTCAATAGTGACCACCAGTTTATTTTGCTCATACGGATTAATCATGTTGGAATATTTTCAGACTGAACCGAAGAGATTAAAGAAAGATTTACCCAAAGTCCTGAAAGGTCTAAAGCCTGAAGATCGTGTGTTACTAGTTGGGACGTCAAGAACGCCATTCGGTATCCTTTCATGTCATATTATTTCCCTGGATAGCAATATTGATCAATATTTGTAACCCGTGGAACATCTGTGCTGTACTGTGGAGGATATCATCAGTACTGTGGTGTATATCATCAGTACATTGGAGGGCGTTCATTTTTGTGGAAGGATACCAACTGTAAGGGGATACTAACAGTACATAATAGGGTGATCACTTCTGTTGAGGGCTACTATAAGTATATGGGTATTACCCCCACAGTACGGATGATATTCCCCAGCACCGAACACTCTCCAAACTACTGATGGTATTTCCCACAGTATTTCTAAGACATTTCAAAGATTGTACAGAAGACCTTTAAAGTGACACTGGTCATTCATCATGAACTCGATACCATCAAAAATGTCATGCTTTATTTGAGTGAAGGAGGTATATATCACTGATCTCAAAACCAAGACTGGATTGAGCATTCTGTTGCTTTTGGATTCAGATGTTGAAGCCAATTACTTCGGCTTGCTTTTGGCCTCCTAATATGGCTGCCTAAGAAATTATATTGCCTGATTTCTTTGCTAACAATAGCTGCACGATTATTCAGTCTCGTCCTGGGCATTCATAACATTCCAACAATCATCAAAGAAAAAAGCAGCCCCTAGTGGAATCTCAATGTATTGAATTTGACCTACCAATATGGTTGCCAATGACTTCATTTCAGAACGGCAGTTGCTCGATCCAGTCGTTGTTTTGAGATCAGTGGTATAAATCTTGTACTTATTCTGAATTAGATCTCTTAACTTGAGTTAGATGCTGAAGTGAAGCCATTTTGTGCTGCGTATCAAAAGATAATTCTGATTCCTAGACCTGATTATGCATCTCGGTTTGGTACGTATTACCTCTTATTTTGTTACTTACTTGAATACCTAATTACTAGCATAAATTTTGATTACTATTTTAATCTTTTCATTGATCTTGCCAGCATTTGATTACCACCCATATCCATTTTGGGCATATCCGTCTTTAAGCTGGTAATTATTTAGGTGGTATTCTAGTTTCTCTAAAGAATGAACAGGCCCTCTAATTCCGGTGACTGTCCCCTTTTACGTCCAATTTCCTTTTGACTAATGTTCTTCCAATGGTCATGACACATTCGTGCTGAATCTTGCGTACAATGGAAGCGCTTTCATCAGTATAATGCCCGTTTGGGCTTTACTGATTATGCACATAGATCGATAGGAGTTATAAGCTGCAGGTTTCCTCCCTAACTGTATATCCTCTAATACAAAGACATCACTCACAATTTGATTCAATACGCGTAAAGAGGTTTGATTCCCTTTTGGGTAAGAAATCTACATCACATCATTATGCAAGTAAGAAATAACTGTATGCGTTGCTGAGATACTACTTATACTACTGGGACATCGAAAGAGCAGCAACCTTAGGCCCCGTTTACACGATACCGTTTTCGTTTCATATCGGATTGGTTTCATATCGGATTGGCCTTCTGTTTACACGATACCGTTTTCATTCCATATCGGATTGGCCTCCTGTTTACACGAGAACGCACCAATCCGATGTGCTTCATACCGTTTTCGCGTTTTCGAATGAAAACGCTCTGGAAGTGGCATGAAACCAATCCGCTATGAAATGAAAACGGCATCGTGTAAACAGGAGAAATTTTCATATCGGATTGCCTTACCCAATCCGATATGAAATGAAAACGGTATCGTGTAAACGGGGCCTTAATTGTTGACAGCCATGTGGCATTCCCTTTTATTCCCTTGGGTGATAACACACATTTGATCATTCAACGAGTCCTTTTGTATCATAAAAATGAAAGCGTGATTCTATGATTTGAGTTTCTTGTGTGCGGGGACTTTAGTTCAACCCTTATTTTGTTAATCGCAGTTTTATGGCCTACACTGATAAAGAAATTCGGCGGCAGAATATCGGACAGCCTGGACATAAGTTCGTTGTCAAAAATATCGGACGGGTACACTCCTGGTCACATGTTAACAACAATCAAGGCTGTTCTTTCAGATCGAAGAATTCAACAGGTATAGAAAAAGATTTATTTGAAATTTCATTTACTTTTGTCTAGTGGTCTTCTGAACATTTAGAACTGCACATTTTTCCTGTCTAGAAAGTTTTGCAGAAGAAAACTAAAATGAACCGTGTTTTCCTTGGAAAACCACGACCAATTAGGAATTTCAAGCTTCATCTTTGAATTTCCTTTTAAAGTTCAAAAATATATAATGGTTTGATTACAATCTAGTGCTAACTTTCTCAATATTAACCCAACAGTTCGTAGCTACCAGCATTGCCCTGCCTATCTAACAGTTATCATGGCTAATGGCCCCTTGAGGCAGCACCATGTTTGCTGCCGTAGATTAAAACAATTTTGATGCTTCTTGATTGCTGCAAAATTTATTTCATTATCATAATACTCCAATTTTAATTTTGATTTGATTTTAATCGTTTCGACCTCCAAAGTATTTAGAACGGCACGATAGTTTCTTTAGATCTGCACAATAAGGGTGTAGAACTGTAGACATTGTGTAGAACTGCACGTTAAAAACCCTGCTGTTGGGCTCATTGATACCATGGGATATTAGAAATCTCAAAATGTCAACTATTTCATCCTCCTCCTTCTCAAGGAAAAATAACCTAACCAGCATGATTAATCATCAGGCTAGTAATCTTGGAAATCATTTTATTTTCAGTTATCAAAGAAGCCTTTAACAGCGACAGAATTCATTCCTGCGATCGCCAAAATCGATCCAATTTACAAGGAGGAAGAAGAAGCCTTCAAGGTAAGCATTTCTTGTATAGGCCTACGCCTTTTTTTCTCATAAGAACCATGAAAAATATTTTAATGCTTTTCATTCTGAAGGTACGGTCACACGATGATTTTTGCACCATATGTTTGGTCAAAAATAAATTTTACCATTTTTTATGATCGTGTAAACATCATGGAGAACTTCACAAGGGCATAGAAAATGATCAAATTTATTTTTGACAAAAATATGATGCAAATATCATTGTGTTACCGTAACTATAGATATTCTCGATTTTCAGGCTGAATTATTCTCAAAATTGTACTTTTTTGGGACACCTTTGCAATACTCCGGTATTTCTACTAGGTAACGAGCACACCAACCTTCAAAAAAATGAGATATCATCGAGCGCACAAACTTAAGAATAAGTGCAAATTGCAAATGATATCTCTTTTTATGTACAAAAGATACTTCTTAGGCATGCAGAACATGGGCTGTTTTATGAAGCAAAGTGAATGTAACTTACACTGAATATACAAACACCTAAAAGTACGTGACACGACGGGGTAACACATTATACAGATAAGGAACTGCATAATCACCTATTTTTATCATTAATTAGGTTTGGTATATAAAGACTCCCCTGGGAAAGAAAAGAGCGAAAGCGGCCAAGGAGGAAGAAGAGGGAGGAAATGCCAAAAATAACAAGAAAGGAAAGGGGAAAGGAAAGAAGAAAAAGTAACCAAGGTTTCTTAAAGTTCAATTTCACGCACAAAACCATTGGCAGGTGACATGTCACTATTATTATCTTGTAAGTATGTTGAAATATTACTGTATATTGATTATCATTTTATCGTTTTGTTATTCGGTATTTTTACTTGCAAACTGTTCTTATTAATTTTCCTACAAACCACCACATATTCAGATGAAGGCCAAAATGGAGCAAGATATTACTTGCTAGCAAGTCCATATCAGGTAACGCTACCAAAGTTTAACCTGCTTAAACAAATAATATATAATGATACGAGAGCCCAATTTCTTAAGTTTGAGAAATATTAATACACAAATTCAAAAATAAACTATTCTTCTTAAACGTTTCGATTTCATCTTCATCAATGTGTATGTATGTACTTGTTATAAAGCCAAAGCAATAAATGCACTGCATAACTAACCAAAACTGCAAAAAAAGAAAACAAAACAAGACAAGAACCATGCCTAATGAATGATGCTTTGCTCTGAAGAAGGATTTCGTGATTCGTGGTTCATCTGAATCACGAATCAACGCCTCATTTATGGACGAGGAATAGAGCTTAGTTCACCACTACATCCTGTTGTACTGTATAGGGCATTCAGTTAGCTTACCATTTCATTGTCTACACCACATCCTCTAACAAAGTACGTACGTTTACAAAGCAAGGTCATCTTGCTCTATTAGTAACACCATGCATGCAGTCAAGTCTTTACTGGCTATAATGTTTCTCAAAATCTAGTGTAATAGTCATTATTTCAAATTAAACAGAAAAGTATTGAGGCACAGAAGACAAGCTTTATTCCAATCATTTGTAATTTCCCATTATTTGCAAGGTGGCTAAATTTTGAATCAAAATATGTTCACATGATAATTATTATTGGTAAAAAAGATTAAATCAAATTAGTGCATTAATTGTTAAAGATGTGCGTGAGATGATCATGATTTAATGTTTTGTTGCGCATAAAATGATCAGTGCTTTGGTTCCCATTTGTATGTTCCCGAATAAACATAACCATGTTTCTGGACCAGTTGGTCGGCCTCGTCAGGTCCACGACTGTGAAAATAACAGAAATAAAGTCATGAATATTGATGATTAAATGTTGTTGGATTTGTTAGAATCTATAAGTTCTTCAGTTTTTACGAACATGTCTGATGATTGCATCAGCGTGAGACTCGGAGTCACGTACTTTTATCCATGTTTTTAATGCTGTTAATAAATCTTATACGTTCTTCAGTCAAAATACGGGCATTTTACGACAGATGGCACAAAAGTTCGATCAAGCGACTCAATAGTATATACTCTAGAAGTAGATAAACAGAAAACTTCGGACTATCTATATTCTTGCTTAGCTACAATCCCCGCAAAAAGTAGTTGGGACACCCATTGTTTTTCTTAACAAATAACTACTTTTTTAAGCTTTCCTGGCATTTTATTTCAAATCAAATCCCACTCCCCGCTCAAAACAATGTTGTTTACGAAAGGAACTTTATGAGACTACACTAAACACTAGCTGAATAATATTGGGCTAGTTTTTGTTATCACAAACAACATTGTAAAGGGGGAGGGGAGAGGGCAAAATATATTTCTAATTATAAATGTATCTCTGTGAAAAAAAAGTTGAGAGGAAGCACGAGTTGAAAAATCAATCAATTATAAGTTGTGTAAATGAAAATGACGTAGGTAGGGTTCGAACCCACGGACCTTCGCAATTGGAGGTCCTCGCGAGGATTTCTCCCAACAAAAATAAATGGTAGGGAATTAGGAGAGTGTTTCGTGGGAGTGAAATTTTGGAAAAGGTAGAAGAATCGAAGGAATCTTGTGTTCAGAAGGAAGAAACACTTGACAGGGTGATAATGCTAAAATGAAATAATTTTGAGAAGAAGCAGGATTTTGAAAATCAATCGTATCAATTTGTGAGAATGGAAGATTACCCTAGTAGGACTCGAACCAACGACCTATACAGTGATACTCTGTTTATTGCGGTAATCCACTGCGCTATCGGGGTCACCAATTATCTCGATTGAAAGATTGACTTTGGAAAACAGGGTTACAATTTGAAAATGTGAATGAAGAATTGAAATGACTTACGTTCCGAATCGGTATGGCAGAGGCTTGATTTTCTCTCCTTCAATCTTGTGCAGCACTGGTGTGAAAATTCTCCATGCCTCGCGCAACTCATCGCTAAAACGAAGATAAGACAAATTAGAATAAGAAGAATTCGTCTTTCCCAAGATGGGAGTTATTTAAACAGAATTCCTGTTTTTACATGCCATGACCTTTTCCAAATTACCTAAACCTATACCTTACCTTTACTTGAATTTTTTAATCATCAATATATTTTGTCAATTTGCCGTGACCTTTCTAATTTGCCGCAACATTCCTCATATGCAGTGACCATTTCAAAAAGCAAGGTTCAATTTTTTACTTTTTTCTTTTTGTATTGTTTGCGATACTTGAGTCCAACGTAGAAGTTACTACTTGACTGCTGCTTATTATTTCTTCTACTGCTTCCCTAGAGGGTCAAAAAATCAATTACCACTTGAATGAAATTATGTGGTCTGTTACCTATCACAGTAAAATTAAAAAAATTATAATTGCTCCTCTAATAAATTGTTTTTGGTTATAGTAATAATGTGCTAGACCGTGCCCTATGAATAAATGTTAATATGATATGGCTCTGAAGAAGGATTTAATCCGAAACACAAATTAATGCCTCACCGTTGATAAGCCGGGAGATGTGAACACATCAAGGTAACTTCGCAAACTTATTGTCCTGGTTTAGGACAGTGATTAGCGTGCTCGCCTGTGTCCGCAAAAACCCGGGTTCGAGACCCGGTGGAGGCATATGTCAATTGCAGTAGCCTGCTCTGGAAAAATCTAATTACCCGTGTTGGACCATGCCTTGTGAATTAATGTTAATATTACATGGATCTGAAGAAGAACCTAATCCAAAACACGAATCAATGCCTCACCGTGGATAAGCCTGGAGTTGTGAACACAAGGTTAGACCCGGCGGAGGCATATGTCCATTGCAGTAGCCTACTCTGGTTAAATCCCGTGTTAGACCATGTCTTATGAATTATCGTTGCTGGTTAGTTACCTTCTGACAAAATTCAGCTGAATTCCTGAAAAGACGTCCATAATCAGCCGATCATACGCATCAGGCAAATGAATATTCTGCAACAAAAATATTCAGATATTTATCATGACAGAGAAAGAAGGCAAAGTAGTTGAATAATCAATTTTCACAGCCAAGTGCATACAAACGTGCCCCTGTAGTAAAAAGACCAAGCCTTATTCAGGCTAGAGCTGAAGCAGGGTAATGAAAATATTTTTCTCTTTCTGCAGCCAAAACTAATCATTTGCGAGACCCCCCATCTCTTCTGGCGGGGATGGCCGATTGGTTAGATCACTTGACCCTTGTTCAAAAGGTCCTGGGTTCGAAACCACCTTCAGACCTATCAAAATGTGTGAGGAGAGAATTAGCCAGCTCTCTTTAATTCCAGGCAAAAAGGAAAAAGGAATCACGAGGTGTGGTCACATCGAAAGGAAGGACCAGGTTCGCACTGCTCGATTAGTCTACCTATTCAGCGTGCCTTTTGTGCTTTGCATATAAACCCATACCTTACGAAGATTGTAAGTGTATTTGCCTATCAACTGTGGAATCGTGTATTTGATAAAAGGAGAGAGTAAATTGAGGAATGGAATAAAAACGATTTTTACTTTGAAACGGTCAAGATATGTCAGATCCAACTCCGTCTCAACAGGGTCAATGTGCATTCCGGGCTTTTTCGTCATCATCTTGCAGTAAACAGCCTAAAATACATAAACTATACATTCAATCTGGACATCTTCAATGAAATAATGCGATAGTACCTATTCTCGTCTATCTATGTACTTCATCGAGTGAAAGAATAATTTGGCACTCTTTTTATCTGTTTGTGAACGGTTGATGCACTTTTACAAGCCTCTTTGTTTTAAGTCATAATTAGCTCCTTCGAATAGTTGTGCACCTAGGAATAGACAGTTTGTTTTCATCTCTCTCGATCTTCAGCTATTCTAGTCAAAATAGAAATTCCTTCTTTGCTCCATCCATCGAGGTTTCTAATGCCATTTAATTTCCCAGTGGTCTTCCCCATTCTCATCTTCCTTCCATTCTACCCTCCGTTACTGTTCAGCTTATTAAGGTAAAAGGGCAATGAGTATCCGCTCTTTTGCGTATTTGCCCTTGTACCAGTGCAGCATTGTTTATATCTAATCTAATATTTCAGCCATGATTAAGATGGTCATCGTCAGATAGAAGAAAACCCTCAAGAACTACTGAATCGAACGCATAGGTAGAAAGAGTAGCTTTAGATAAAACCAATCATATACAGAACACATGCCTGTCATTCAAATCTGACCAGAAGACAAGGCTCAGAACATATTGATTGGTAGGTTGAAAATAGCAATTCAAGAAATTGACATCTATGTCAATCCATTTAACCTACCCCAGGCAATGCTAGCCAAGCCATGCACGCGATCTTCTCGAGGCAAGAAGCCTAATTAGGCACAAGGCAGGCCAACCCTCAAGGTTTTCAAACTATTCCCAATCCACCCTGATTTAGATATACATTAAAGGCAGGCCATAATGTAACAAATGGATCAGCTGATGATGGTCTTTCGCGGAGAGAAGAAAAATGACTCATTACCTCATTTGGCTGCACTCTGATGACCAACTCGTTTCTTTGGCATTCTCCGTTGAAAATGTCACCAGGAACCTCCTTGAACTGGATTCTGATTTCTCCTTTCCTCTCGTTCAGTGCTAAACGAAAATATCATGAAGTTATCTTGCGTGCGAAGGCAAAGTTTTCATGAAAGAATGAATTGGCTTGGAAAACCAAATAAACGGAAAAGACTGGGAGGACTAGTTTTGCATGTAAGAGAACAATGATTTGGAATTCTATCCCAGACAAAATTAAGGAGGCAGAAACGATACAAAATTTCAAAAAAGATTAAAAGGTGTGCGACAAACAATAAATAAGTTAAGTTTTCAAAAAGGATTTACTGAATTTTAAACAGAGAAATATCTTATAAATTATTCAAAGACTATTAGGTAATTTTTTTCGTTTTTATCCCTTACAATTCTTTTTAGATTTATATCCCTTTAAGCGTTTGATCAATACCAGGCTCACATCAGCTTCTTTGAGTTGCCAGAATTTTTATCTGCTTTTTGAATTAAATAATGTATGCATGTATGACAAGTTTTTCGTGTTGTTTTTACTGCATGATTCCCCCTTTCCTAACAGACCTCTGCTCTATTGAATTTTGAGGGGGTGTAATGAGAGCTATCAAATAAGGATTTCCGGTGGATGAAGAAAACTAGAAAAGTAATTGATGGAACTGTATTGCGCATACTTAAAAAGGACGTATTTCTTACCTTTTCCGCACTTGAGAATAAATGGTACACCTGAAATAAAAGAAGAAGTTGAATAACGTTCCACAGTTAATCTATCTTTTACACTATTCATTCATTTTCAATTCTAAGATAAACGAGTGTATGGTATGTCTTATAAAGGTTTTGACTAAAAAATTTTTAACATTTCAAATAGCTGTTAAGATAATTTCTTTAGGGCAAAAATAAACATAGGCTACATAAAATGCACTGTCAACAAATTATTGTAATAAAAATACTTGAATCAGCGACGTAGCAAGCATCTCAAACTTGAGGGCATGACGCTTCAAGGGAACGATTTTCATTAAGGAAGAGAGACAATCTCTGAAAGTAAAAAAGGTACGCCATTGTTTACTGCAAAATCTTGGTGGGCATGTGCCTCCAGTACCCCCAGTTCCTATGAATAACCAGAAGAAAACGTACCGTCCCATCTCTCATTACTCACATACGCGACTGCGCATGCAAATGTTGGGGTAATGCTACCCTTGGGTACTGTTGGGTCGTCTGCATAGCCATGTACCGAATCTCCTTTTCCATCTGGGTTTCCAGTGTACTGGCCAAGTACCATGTTTTCCAGTTCAAATGGCTTCATGCATTTCAGTACTTTTAGCTGTAAAGAATATCAAAGCTTTACTTCTGAATTCTGGCGAGGAAAATCGGAAGCATATAGTGAAACATAATAACTGCTAAAGCAGAAGAGGAAAATGAATGCATTATCATACTTAGAGGTGTTTCAGAAATTTGCCAATCAATCAGTAAGGAGGTAAATGATTGAAATAGTGAACAACCAATCATCACCATCATCAAATATTTGAGAACACCATACCAAGTGGTCGAAGTTTTTGGAAGAGCTAGAAAAAATTATTTTATCACCTTTTCATCACGGATATCATCTGCATTTGTTGTTGGTGGTTTCTCCATAGCAACCAGTGTCATTATTTGCATTATGTGATTCTGCAAAACGTCCCGTATGACGCCAAACTCGTCATAATAGCCTCCTCTTCCGTATGTGCCAATATCCTCTTTGAATTGCACCATCACACATTTTACATTGTCTCGGTTCCACAGGGGTCCAAAGATCCGGTTCCCAAACCTAGAAACATGGTAATACAAATCTCAATAATACACACTTCCTTATCACCATAAAGGCCAAAATGCACTTTTCTTTTTACGATGAAAAATGCTTGGAAATGTAGATCTTCCTAACATAAACTTTTGACATTGGACTGAGCACTAACCTTAAAACCATCAAGTTTTGCACCATTTCTTTGCCGAGGTAATGGTCGATTCGGTAGATTTGCTCTTCGGAGAATAAAGATGCCAAATGCTGAGAGAGTTTTGCGGATGAAGCAGAGTCGTGACCAAAAGGCTTTTCAACAACCACACGGTTATATCCACTACAATCGTAAGAAAAAATTGGTAATTGAACATGGTCATTAATTACGAAACTTTATCACAAGGAGTACAAGAAACAGAATTTTTGTTTTCAACAATATGATCTAATGAGTTCAAAAAGGACATAGATAACATTTCCTTCGGTAGCTCTGCAGTTCAAGAAATGCAATGCATGTTAGTTCATACAACATAAATGGTAGGAGGTGTTGAATATTTGGCGTGCAGTTTATACAAAGACGGGATGAAATTATCTATATACTAATTGTATCTCTATGTTTCCTGTCCTAAACTGTTTGTACCAAATCAAATTATGTGCCAAACATAGAAATGAGGTTCTGAGCTATTGCAAATTATCCACTTTGCTGAAAAAATTTTAGTGGTTAATGGATCATGTTCAAAAATAGAAGGCTGTTTTGTGACATTTCCAATGTCAGTCACATTTTTGTATGTGAAATGAGTAATATATGTGGCTGACAGACAAAACTTCTCTGCAGATAAATTGAAGAATTGCTTTTTAATTTCATTTTAAAGCAGAATTATTGGCTTACGAAGTTCAAAGATAAGCTTGATTACATTTTGAGTAATTTACGTGGCTGACGGTGTTAGTGGCTTACAAAACTAGTAATTTTTGAGGAGCCATAAAATCAAAACTGATTGAGATTTTTGAATAATATTTTTTTAACTTCAATCTTAGAGGATTGAACTTTGATAAATGGGCATTTATAAGTGGCTGACGTTATAATAAATGAGCAAAAGTGTGGCTTACATCATTTGAATCAGTATCAGATCAATAATATTTCCCATCTCATCACTAAAGTTTGTGAATAGTATTACCAAAGTTGAAAACTTAGAAGATTGATGTGACTTAGAAGAAAAATTGTAAAAGGAGCACTTTTTGTGGCTGACAAAAGGAAGCGCCAAAATACTCACTAGTTTTCCTGGTTACTTAACAAAGTCTTATCAGGCACTTTTTTACAATATCAAAGCAATCTTAGATATAATAAGTTGGACAGCTTAATCCAACATCTAAGAGTTACAAACTGAGTACTTCTTGTGGGTGACAACATTTTATTGAATGGTATGAAAAATGGCTTATATCACGAGGAGTAAATCTTTGTTAATGAATTTCAAAGGTCATTTCATGGAAAAATCTATTGCACCCAATCGTCATACCCATTTTTATGGTGATAGTGTCATTTATCCTTTAGTCGATTTAGAAGCTAGGAAGAAACACTTTAAGCTAGAAATGACCAAATACAGTGATCTATTATATTTTGTTGAAAGCAACAACTATGCTCATACTTGAATCCAAATTATTGCATCTTTTATGCGCATTCAAATTTAATTATCTTCTTGAATATCGTTTTCGGGTTCATTTTTGTAAGCCACAATGGGCTCAATTTATCACATTTTATTGTTTCTTACATTTGTTGCTTTCTGGTTGATTTCTGAGCAATCAATAAAAAATCAATCTAAGTGTAGGTTAGTGTCTTTTAACAACGGATGTTTCGTTTCAGTGTCAGCCACTTGATTTACTCATTCTATAATCAATGCATTGTGTTTTCAAATATGCTCTCTACGTTTATTAGGCTGTTTCATTGATTGCGAAAAAGCTTTTGAGTGCCAAATTACAGTGCAACTCTGATTTGTTAAGCTCCAAATGTAAGCCACTTGTTTACTCCTTTATCAACGATAGATGTTACTCTTTTATCTATTTTGAGATCTTACAATGAATGCCGGTAGAAGGGAAAGCAAATGTTTTTTATAAACTAGCACTTTTAATGGAAGAGGTGGCTTACAAAACACACGTTAATTGACCTGATGCCACATATTTTGCTCTTTTAACTATTTTTTTTGAAAATTATTTTAGTTTTGTTTATTCCTATCAACATATTCATTTTGAAGGTTGTATTTCAAAAATTCTAAGAGTTATTCAAGAAAAACCTATTTTTTGAATTTTTCCCATCTCAAAAAGTGTCACGCTATTTTTGAACATGATCAATATCATGTCTTATAGATGTTTGGCAGGAAAGACTGCGTGCGTAAAATTGTTTATTTCTTCCTCACCTATATTTCCCCCTAAAAGTTCTCTTGCGAAAAAATGACCAAGAACTAGAAGTGCAGACATTTAAAATTTATTGTAGCCTACAACTTACGATGCATTCATACAGTGCTTGCTTAAATTCTCAGTAACTGGCATGAAAACAGACGGTGGCAGAGCGAGGTAGAAAATCCTGTTTCCTTTCAACCCATTTTCAAGCTTCTTTAGCTCTGCGTCAAGATTTTCAAATGAACTTGCTTCACTGTAAGAGCCTTGTACGTAGTGGTTTATTTTGAAAAAACTATCCAGTTTGTCTTTCTCATCGTCTTTTACCTACAAATCAAATTTGTTAAATATTGTAAGGAACTCTTCCTTCCTGTTAAAATTAAAGTTGAATTGCTTGTATAAAGCTAATGCTAACTCTCTATCCTATGAAAAAAATAGTTGATTAGTCTTTGGATGGTACAAAACTTCAAGATAGGCAGGAATACCGGAAACATAGCAAAACAAACACATAGATCACTTATTAAGCTTTTCGTCTGACACTCAACAGAGTAATACGTCAGAAAGAGAACAAAACAGAAACCTAACTGACTTATATACCCAGATGTGGATCGAAATAGGCTAATCAGAAAGGAGGTGAATTATTGGTATGGTGTGGGAAAACCATCAACACCAACGATACAGTGAGTTGACCAATAAGATTACTTTAAGAGTCCTAAGGCGAAAATAAACTCTTTCTGTCTACACAACAGGGGATCCCTGGTTTTTAAGTAGACTGATTCCAAAATACCTAAGTGAAATGTAGATCTTGCTCTGCAAATTATTTGAAAACAATGCTCACTGTGGGCTTAGCACATCCTCGGTTGTCAAGCAAATGTTGACCTATAGCAGAGTCATGTTTAAGATACCTTTTGGTTTTAGAGGTGCGAGGCGGTTGTTCTCGTGCGGCACAGTCTTTTGGCGTATGCTAGACAGCATGTGTCGTTTTATCAGGGCCCAAGCCACCGGGGGGCCACAGGGGCCATGGCCCCCCCCCACCAATTTGGCCAATAAATGTATTAATTTTCCAAATTT
The DNA here is from genome assembly GCA_963924455.1 of Pelagia noctiluca. Classification (NCBI taxonomy): domain Eukaryota; kingdom Metazoa; phylum Cnidaria; class Scyphozoa; order Semaeostomeae; family Pelagiidae; genus Pelagia; species Pelagia noctiluca. Next base: position 9,256,346 of record OZ004334.1, read on the forward strand.
GAGTAAATAAACAAGACTAGAGCTTTATTCTTGTGAGTGCGAAGAATTTCAAAGCGTTTTTGTAGGGGTACAGTGGCTGGGGGTAGGGGATGGCCTCCTGCCGAAAACTTTGTCGGAATTATTGGAAAATTCGTAAGTTTGTCGGAAATTTGCATTGCTTATAATGATGAAACTTTCAAGATTATGTCGGAGAAACTGCTTAGAAGTGATTCGTTCAACCATTCTTCTACCATTCTGCACAAGGAGGCATATATAGGAGCATTTTTGAAGACTGTCATGCCTTGACTAACGGTGAATGAGAGTAAATTCGCCCTCCCTCATCTGTCCTGTCAACTCTCTTAGATTAACATCTCTGACATCCAGGGAACGTAAATTAGAAACTTTTCTCGAGACGCTCCCCTTCTGTTTTTCTATCTTATCTCATTTAAAGACACTTAAAATTGATTTAAACTTTTCTATTCGTAAAACATGACTATAATTTCTAAAATGTACTGCTGGCTGCTGATCATTTAAGACACTTCTGTGTCTCAGACATTCAATGGATTTCCTACACTTTTGCAAAAAAAACCTAAAAGTTTTCGCTCCCTACGCTCGCAAGCATTCCTTCCAAAACATCACCCACTCAGATTCGTAAGGCTAATTCGAAGAGCCCTAGATACCTCTTGTACGAACAATCAGTAAAAATCTTGGTCGGAGATTTCGTTTTTGTCCAAATATTTTGATCTTTGCGTCATTCTTGTTAGTTGAGTTCTGTTATAAAAATGATATTTGTTACACCTACGTTCAGATTTGAGAGTGAATATGAGGATCCAGTGTCCATTATTAAAGGAGAATAGGTAATTTTCCCATACGTACATGGTTTGCAGTGCAGGAGGAGAATTTAAAGGATTCTAAGCCATTTGAGGCCTAAAAAGTGGAATGCCGTAAAATGTTTCATTTTCAGTTTTGGCCCACCCCACAACAAAATTCATTGCGTGGGCCCTGTTTATCCTATCATATCACCACTGAGATGTGCGACCTACGTACCTGGCATCACACCGGCAAGAGTATTTAATAAACTACGAGGCTGTATAGTGTAGTAGTCACACTATCTTTGCGGATGGATGGAATGATGTACTTGATGAGGACGAGATAGGGGCTGACAGTAGTGTAGCACTTTGTTATGGCGGTCTTAAGACCACGCACTTAAGTAAGACAGCCAACAACAAATTGTTACGCTACCGTCAGCCCCCATCTCGTCTTCTCCAAGAAAGTCATTAATGAAATTACCTTGAGGTATGGCTCAGCTTTTTTGCGCAGATCTGCAACTGTCATTTTTGATCTTGCATAACCAACGATGATTGTTTGCTGCGGGATCAACTTGCCTTTATAAAGCATCCTTAGGAAAACAATCAATAAAAAACAATTCATTACCAATTTGAATAATAATTTTTTTATCACTAAAATCAAAATCAGATATTGAACTGATTTTTACTGGGGTAAATAGTACTGTTTATTTGAGGGAACTTTTTTTATTTCTTATGGGTGTTTTCCTTTCATTGAGGTATATTTCTAATCGTTGAAAAATCAACAAATATTATTTTTTGGATGTTTAACCTTGTAGTCTTTTGGTTTTATTGATAGTTTTGGTGTTTCCTTATTGCTTTTAAGTGTTTCACTTGGTTTCAAATGCAGTTTTTGACTTTTTTTGGTATTCCTTTATGAATTTTCTCATTAGGTATTTGTCAGTGCAAAAAATCCAGGGTAACTCCAAATTCACACCTAAATCATATTACCTTGTCCTGGATGCTTTTCTAAAGACTTCCCAATACTAAGAAGTTCTATCTATAAATGTTGATAAGATCTCATATTCTTACTACAAAAATACAAATACAAATATGTTCAGGAAGGATCCATAGAAAGTAATCGTTTACCACAATGTAGGATAGATTTTCTTTTTTGCAAGGTCTCCCTGAAAAAGAATTTATGAAAATCATTTTCGAAGCAACGTAAAAAGTATCTGAGTAAAAAATAATGATTCAGAAGCACATGGGTTCTAGGCAGAGCTCAAAGAGTAATATGAGTCCTAGTCCTTAGGAGGCGGTCAAATCAAGTTTAGAGATCTTTTTGCTTGTTTTTGGGTGAGTGGGGGAACAACTCTAAAAATTCTAAATTTCTCAAACAAACAAAATCAGGGAATGGGACAAATTGGCTCTATACTACATATTTTCTTACAATTTGAACTCATCTGAAATTGCAATTAGGAGGTAGGGTGACTTGCAACCACTTTGTATCACCACTTATATCACCATACTTGCATAGCTTGTAAAATGCAAACTTGTTGATACCCTTAAAAGAAACCAGTTTATTAGGAGCCTATTACTAGAGGCCTGAGAAATTAATTGAACCTTAAAGTCATTAAGAAATTTTTAGAATTAAGAAGCGTTTTCAAGCTGAAAATTAATACACAAAAAACTAACTTTAGTTTGATTTCCACTCTTCAATAAATTTCATCATCAGCTCTTAACTCGCAAAGTTTGTGAATGTTAATTTTGGTTTGATGGATTATCGCCACACCATTTACAACAATTAATTAAAAGTTAGGAAAATCTAAGAAACTTTCAGTTGGTAAAAATCATAGATATGGACGAAATCCTAACTCAATGAATCTATTTTCTTTGATAGAATACTAACATTGGGTGGACTGTAGACTTTGACTCGATCAATATACACAATGACACAAGATCGGGATTCAATAATTCGGGATCTCGATTCGGGATGGTGGTTTTTAGGGCCTAAACTTTAAAGACTTAGAGAAATTTGTCACTGTCTAGTAACAACCAATGAGGATTTTTCCTTTTTTGAGACTTACAGATGCTCCAAACACGACGAAAATCTTGCTTTCTGCATCTTTCGGGACATATTCTTGCAAGAGCGAGCTTGCCTCCACTTCTCCCTGCTTTTCGCCGGCCATCTTTTAGGAGCTCGCGCAACAACAACAACATAAAGCAATTCTTCGATTATTATGTGGTGTGTATTCGCCACACCCCGTTCTGCGTCCCTATGTTACTTTTCTTTGCAAAAACTAAAGAAAAGACAAAAGAGATTAGAACAAGAAAGCAAAGAATTTCAGAGGAAAGGGGATAGCCATGGGAATGGCACAATTGCAGATTAGAGATAACGAGTCTTTATTTTTGTATCATTCGATCCAGACTTTGGCAAGGGGTGTGATGCCCTAACATCAAAAGAGGGACTCAAATCTACAAACATTTTTACCCCTATACCCCATTTCTTTTATAGAATAGCCTATTTATAGAAAAGTCACACTAGATAAATATGCACATGGCAAGATGTGCAAAAGTCTTTTTATATAAGAAAGAGCAATCTTATAAGAACACGAGCCTAAAATGTTGCCAAAACTTAAGAAGAAGCTAAAAACAAACCGAAACTGACTGAATTTTTCTCAATATAGGAATTTCAAGAAATAACCTTAAGACTGAGAAATAACCACAAAAGAAGAAGATTGGCAGCACGCTGATGTGTCAGATGGTCAAGAAAGTCTAAATTTGCAACAATGGCCAGGACTGATAGCAAAAACAGGCTTCCAACCAAAGCATTATAAAAGAAAGAACAATTTAAGAACATTTCAGGCTGAAAAAAGAAACATATTTAAGAACAGCCAGCTTCAAACCAATTTTACTGGTCCTTATAGAAAAAAAGAGTGAATATCATGGAATCAATGACCACTTTTTATTCAGGTTTTCCAAAAATTAACACCTGTTAAGTTGACACAGCTCCAATCACTTACAATATCTAGTGGTGGTGGCAGCCCCGGTTGGGTTTACTTAGTTAGATCCGTGCTCCATATTTCAGATCCGTAGTCCATTATCCATTTTGTTCCAGATCCAGGTCCATCGTTCTGTTGAGGTCCATGTTTCATTGTAGTCTATTTACAAAAAAAATATTTGACTAAAGCTGGCTTCGCATTCATATTCGTATTCACGAACTTTGATCAAAGTAATCGCAAAGGGTGATCATATCTCTTGTTTTCTTTTTGCATATCATTACCAGATAAATCTATTTGATTGATTGCATGGTAAAATTAAACATGGAAATTATGCGATTGTGTCTTTTAATTTTCTTCGGAATACTCGGAGGTGAGTAATTACGTAGGGAAAATATTTCTCAAATTAGGCCTTTCCTGTTTTTTTTGTTTAGGTAATCTAGCCGGAAGTACACTAAAAAAACTCAACCGGCCTATATGATAGATAATAGGAATGGCAATTTTAAAAGCCTTATTCGCGACTTTACTGTCGACTTAGGATGTTGGGTTTCCATTTCAGAAACTTGAAAAGTTCAAGTATTCGTATTCGTATACGCGTAGGAATTTAATGTCAATGAAATATAAACAAGAGGCTCTCAAAGATTTTCAAAGGTTATGGGCCATTGTGGGATTGAGGTATCCCAAGCCACAGATCTCTGGCGTACAGACTCTGCAATCTTTTTACCTTGGTGTATCTATCCTTCTTCGGATCAAGATTGCTGTAATATAATCTATTCTTGGTACTAATCTTGTCAGGAAAAGTGAGCCCTTTGTGTTGAGTAGCTAAGCTTTTTGCGTAAGTCTATGGTGTAAAGATTTTCTCGATTCCATGATGGGTTCTTGGTGATGAATCCAGAGCATAGAATAGATGCACTGTTGATGAACATGGTCTACAGAGTAATGCAGTTTTCAAGGAAAGTTCTCAGGTATGCACAGACCTGTTGATTTCCCTGATATTAACTGGGACACCCTTGGTTTGCCCCTTTAAGGATCATAAGTATCGTGGTAACTATGAAAAACAAAAGAAGAGCGGAAAAGATCATATAATCCCCAAGTTTTGAAACTGAGAAAGTTGGTTGCTCTGTGTGCAGGAGCTATTTCTTATCGTTCTATCCTATTGTTCTATCGTTTAATAAGGGTGAGCAATAGCCACTCTCTGTATTAGGGTAGGGGGAAGAATGAGGGGCAGCCAAATATTTATTATTTTTGATCAGATCCTTTTAGAACAGGGCTTTAGGGTTTCACATGTGGCACATCTTTACCACTTAAGCCGTCTGGTGTCTGTGTTTCAGTGAAAAACATGGTTAGGCACCCCTTTGTTTTGCATTTTTTAGCTCTGTTTTAAGGTATTCAAAAGTGCAGGTTCTTGGGTTTTCATGACTTATTGCTGCCCATTGGTATGCTTTTTTAGGTATGGACCCGGCAGATACTATTCAAAGATTATGAATTTTTAGCTCAAAGCAAAAAGAAAGAAAAAAAGAAAGAAAAAAAGAAGCTTAATCTATTGTCAAATTTCTGCTTATTCTGGTCTTATCCCTTTTTGTTTTTGAAAGCTATTAGCCTCCCAGTCCTACAAGATTATGTTTGGTCTCAAGCTTCTGTCAATATATCTCCTTTTTAAAAGAAGTGAAAAGGTGTTTTAGCTTTCGGGAGTCACACAATTTACCATTACCAAATTTATTGGAGGAAGGAAACATCTCAAACTTTGGAGGCACAACACTTTATGGACACTTTTCTCATTAGACTCAAGGGGTATTTTTTTAATTAAAAAGGACACTTGATTTTCTTATTCAAAATACTGGGGGTATGCAACTGTGCAGCGCCCCCGATCATACTTCTTTACAGTATTCTCTTTAGTTTAGGAAATATGGCCCTTAAGAATTTTAAGAAATTTTGCATTATCATTAAATTTCAGGCAACAGTCAGCAACTAAAATTTGAAAAATGTATCTCATATGTGGAAATAGATCCAGCTAATTACAGCAGAGATGCATCAGCATCCAACCCTTTGGGGTATTATTCTAATGTCCTGCCTTATATGGATGGCAAGAAAACGTACCCTTGTGTAACCCTAACCGGAATTCCTAATGGTGCATACATAGAGGTGAAGGTATGTCAAATTTGATGTGTTTGCTTTTGATAATGTGCACAAGCTTTTTGGGTTCTGAAATGAAGTCTCCTAAGAAACTCTGATTTACAATCCCGAAGATTAATCGACCAAACATGGCCAATCCACGCCTAAATAAAAAGGTTGCTGCATTCCCTGTTAGCGGTTTCCTTCTCAGAAGGGTATATCATCTCATTTTCTTTACTTTGCTTTTTTGTCATTTGTTATATGCAATAACTTTCAGCCTGTTGAAGTTTGCATTAATTGGTACAGAGATAGAGAGAGAAACAAGGTCTTCAAAAATGCTCATTGTTCTGGTTTACTGCAACTTGCTAAAATACTGGGTCCCGTTCTGGTAGTGTTACAGTAGCATGCCCTACATTGCTATATAGAGTAGTATGAGGTTGTAGTCTGTATTATGTTGATTGCACCCATTTATATAAATGAGCTTTCAATTTTGAAGCTTTCAAGCTTTCAAAACTGTCCACTTTAGCATCCCTCAATTCTAAGCTTGATGCCGGGTCGTTCATAATCGATGCTATTCAAAATCTCCTGTAGCAAGCAGCTGGTTAACAGGTTGCTATTTTGGAAACATCAACTAGATAGTTATGCCTTTATATTTATCCACAGGCTGAGGCATTGACTGCCGGTGCAAGACTATGGTGAGTTGATGAACTAAATATTGTTCATTGTTTCCATCTGAATCCCTTGAAGCTTTTTGTGACAAAACATGGAAAAAGTATGACGACAGAGAGATAAAGCTCCCAGCCTTTATTTTGCAAAAATTTTGCTCCGTCTTGCCATTCTGGTAGATTCAAGTGAAGTCTATAGATGTCTAAGCTGGTTAAATTTTGATTTCAGACCCCAATGTCAATTTGTGAATTAATGAAATTAGAATATGGTTTCTTGAGGAAACAATGTTATGCTCTTGAATTATGAAATGCCATCCATCCTACTAATGTTAGTCTAATATCTATTTCTTCTTGTTTTTAAAAAAACCTTCTTGTTTTAAGATATATATATTTGTTCACAGTTTTTTTGGAATATCATTTATCCTTATCTCCTCCTATATTATAGTACCATCCATATCCCTAAACGTGCAAATAAATGTTGGAATTAGACTTATAATTTTTTTTACTTTAATTTAGTGTTGGGGATGATCACACCAAAAGAGTCTGTGGAAATGTGAGTGAAAATGTTTTTTGAATTCATCAAAAATTTCCTAAAACATGGTATTAATTTAACCTGTGATACTTTGCCACTTCCAGGATGAAATTGGCATTCTACAACTGAATTCCTCCATCTTAAGAACTTTTGTTATCTTCAAACTCTTTATAAGCAATAGTACTGGGAAGGCATCAAAAAATCCCATCTGAGTATTATAATTGGTCCGATTTCATTTTCATACTCTTTCTGATGTGCTACTCTGACGAGTGTCTGACGCAAATCTTTAGTAGTTATCACGTCTTGCTATGTGTCTGATTTTCATTGCTATCCTCAAGTTCAGTACAGTACCCATCAGAGACTTTTCTACAAAATATTAGTAACGTTTCGGTAAGTAGGCTCTTTATACGGACGTATGCTTGTAGATCTACGGCCTTATCTTATATCAAGCCATCCATCCGTAATCTTTTTAGGGACAAACTGAAGCATGTTATACTGCTCCATCCACAACAGTGAAACTGGCATTTTATTGCGATTCCGCTTGCGAGCAGTCAGACGTTACATTTTGGTACAGATTCGTTATGAGTGAAGCTAATCGTAAGTTTATTTCGCGATTACTTTATTTTTTTCACTATTATATTCTCTCGTTAAAATAAATTTTCTTTTCTGCACCAACATCTATCATTCTGTACTGTCGGAGGACATCATTAGTACTGTGTCGATAGTATCCAAAACCCACAGCACTGAACATCCTCCGCAGTACTGATGACATCTCTCCACAATACTAAGGGGATCTTTCCACAATAATGATGGTATCCTCTCACAGTAGTGATGGTATGCCCCACAGAACTGAATATCCTCCCAGTACTGCTGGTATCCCTCACAGTTCTGATGGTATCCCCAACAGTGCTACTGGTATCCCAGAGTACAGCACAGACGTTTCGTTTTCAGCATCCTAAATTTTTAAGTTGTGGAACTTATTGCATCGCAAAAAGAAAGAGAAAGTAGGCTTTAATCATTTAGCTATATTCATGAGTCAATGCCTTTTTTATCGTATTAATCAACTCATAAAGAAGTTTATCATAGCCTATTATAACCTTCCTGAAGTTACTAAAGTAATAGCGTTTAATGTAATTTCATGTCGTTCAAAAGTATACGCTTTCGCTGTTTACAGTAGCACGTTCGAGATATTTACCTAGTGTTCCAAAGTTGGTAATTCACTTGTCTGATTTCTCTCTTTCCTTTTTCAGCTTCTGACCAATGGTGTGAAGGCAGACCTAGTGACAACTTTCCGTCTTCGCTTGCTGTTGTCCCAACAAATATCGCCACATCTCCAGCTGCCAAGAAACCAGTAGCTGCAGGTCACAAGTTTGCGCCGTCAGCTATCTTAGTATGTCTCTTAACTTTCTTTGTGCTTTTATCAACGAAACATTTTGCGATCTAGATGATGAGTTTGAACAGAATATGGCAACTTCAGCATACTGATTTTGATTGCACTAATAATTGGTAATACGAGTGGCATGGTGGCACTCCACACTTTGCAGGTCAAAGCGTTCTTTAAAACTTGCTGATTTATTTCTAAATCTTGAAGTTGTCAGAAATACCAAAAGAATCAAGAAAAAGAACACGAAGCTAATAAAGTGGTCATTGTTTCAAACTTGAATTTTCGTTGTGCTATCAGGAAATACCGGATTTCGTCATTGTTGATATAAGTGACCTCACCTCCATTTTCTAGCGTGATTTTGTAATTTCAGTTATAACAGCAAGAAATTAAGGTTCTTGTAAATTTTTTAAATGCAATTTTCGTTCATTAATGTTTGATATATTAGACATTTTGATTGACATTTTAATCATATAAAGTAGCTGTATACGCTAAAAGACATTTATAACAATTTTGATAACTAGCCTTATAATTCCATAACGATTGTATATAATTTTTTAATTTATTTTTGATTCTGCATAATGAAGTATTACTAGATATATATTGATTAAAGAAGATGTTGAATAATGTTGTCTGAAATACGAGCACTTACATAAATGTTGCTATTGTTACCCATTGAGAATGACTGTTTTGACCATGAATAGAAGTACACAAATGCCAAGGTATACGTAAATGAGTTGATGGGGCTATTTGGCTTGGTCATTTTGCTTTGCTTGGCAGATTGATAGTCATTGGTAGTCAGATTGGAAAATCAAATTATGTTTGCTAGATAGTTCATTTTCAGCTTGTGTTTTCTTAACTGATTTGAATAACGAAATATTTATTAATATATATGAGCCTAAGTGGAAAGGAAGGCATACAATGTGAGTAGGAAAATCATCGATACAAGGTAAGGAAATTTAAACTTCTCTTGACGAGATTTATGCTTCGGCAATGATAGTAGCAGATTTTTAGTGGGGGTAACAATTTATTCTTTCCTACCGATGAAACCGGGTGGAACCTACTTTGTTTTCTACTTTTTTCATTTCTGTTATCTTCTTTATTTGAAATCACCCTAAGTTTGCATGTATTCTTCCACAATCCAAAGGAAGGCGTACAATGTGAGCAAGACATCATTAAGAATCATATGATAGCATGTCAACTCAGGATGGCCTCTATCTATCAGGGATATATCCAAAACGGCTATATTTGCTTCAGGGGTTGATCCAGACTACAGCTACTACTAATCGAGCTGTAATCAGAGTTACAGGCCCAGTATTGTTCTTTCTTCTATTTTAGATAGAAAAGATCAAAGCTCTAATCTCTTAGATAAAAAATCAATATTTCTGTCAATTGAACCAATTTGGGCAGTAGTCAGACTTTTCCTGGATCCGCCCCCTGTGCCTCGTTCAACTCATTGCACGATAGGAGTATGCCCCTTGCAGAGCCGGATCCAAGGGGGCGTGCGCCCCCTATTTTGGTAGAAAAACAATACAATTAGCTTGATAATACCCTATTTCCCTTACATTATCATTTAATATGTGTGTTACACCCCCCTTTCTATGGTTGCTGGATCTGGCCCTGCCTTAGCAGCGCATAGCTTCAAACCGAACGACTGCAACTTGACCAAGGGGCATATTCCTAACCATTATGATGCATTTCGTGAAATAAGATCTGCCATGTTTTGCAGAATTCTAGATCGTTGATTGTCGAGGCAGTTGTGTCAGTTGTAAAGTGAACCACCATGCTCGATAAGCTCATATCAATCTGATTTCTAGAAAACAAGGGAAATAATTCTGAGGTTCAAAACCCGGGGGAAGCTCCTCAACTTTTATGACGGGGGTGATCATGTCAGACCACTTCTTCAGACCCTCGAATACGTTGACCAATACCCCAATAATGTTATCCAATATAAAATGTAAAGTTATTATTGACCATCAAAATCTCAGATCCCAAATGTGTTGACTGACCTTCAATTTTAGACCCCAAATGTTTTTCAGTCATCCAAACTGCACACCCCAAATATATTTTCTGCTCTAAATTTCAGACCCAAAATATGTACATGATTATCGCAGTCGCAAAAGTTGATGAGTACCCCTGATGTTGATGTTGATGTTGATAGGCAAATAAGCTTACTATCTTCGTAAGGTGTTGGTTTATGTGCTAAGGACAAAGGGCTCACTGAATAGGTATACTAATCGGAGCAGTGTATTAAAAGTTGATAGGCAAATAAGCTTACTATCTTCGTAAGGTATTGGTTTGTGTGTTACACACAAAGGGTCACTGAATAGCTAGACTAATCGAGCAGTGTGACCCTGGTCCTTCCTCTCCATGTGACTACACCTCGCTATTTCTGTTGCCTTTTTACCTGGAATTATAGAGAGCAGGCTAATACTCTCCTCACATTTGGTGGTTTCGAACCTAGGATTCTTTGAACAAGGGTCAAGTGATCTAGGCACTCGGCCATACCTTCTTGGATTCAAAATTACCCCTTTTCACTGAAATGAGAATTACACCACCCTAGGGTATGGTTTACTACCCTATGATTACCTTACTCATTAGGAAGTCAGTACAAATATCCAAATTTGAATTTCAAATTTAAAATAAGTAACCGTTGCAAACAGAATACTTTTGAGGCTTCAAAATACAAAGTCTATTTTTATGGAAGCTTTTCGGACAATGATCAGTACGAAAATCAGCAAACAAGACCCTTGACTTCAACAAATAAAAGATAAAGGAAGAATAATTCAATTATTCTTGAAAAAATATCGTCTAGTATTACAAATCTGTTTTTAAATACAAACGCTTCTGAAATTTGTAACTGTGGGTCTTCGAAAATCTGGGGACTGGTGAAGGGCTGTTGAAACGAGACGGAACCAGGAAAAGAGACATTGCTTGTGCATGATAATAGTTCTCATGTACAAGGTCAAATTAGGAAATTTAGATTGAAATTAGGTTTCTCGTCTTGCCTGATATATTTGTTTGCTTGGGCATTTTGCATTTGGGAAGATCAAGCTCGCTTGGAATTTTGGATTGTCAATGCTTAGATTTTTGCTGTTAACTGAACGAAGATATTTGTGTCTCGCAGAGGCTTACTGCTGATGATCAGAGTGTGAATAAGAAAAGCATTGAGATACGAGGTAAGAAATTCTAAATCATTCTTCTAGAATGTTCTTTGTAGCCTTAGCGTGACATAGGCAGATTTTGATTGGGAGTTTACAAAGGGTTTTTTCCTTCTGGTGTATGATTTGAAAACGCCCCAACCCTTAGCATATGGTCACAGTTTGAAAACCTCGCATAACATATGAAGTATGTTACCATATGATTATAATTGCCAGATGATGGGAGACAGGTCTCTCTCGAGACGTTACCCTATTAAATATTGAAGCCTTGTCATGATAAGTGGCGACTATCATGTCAAACATGTCAGAGACTGCCTTGATATGACCGAATGTAATTTCTATGTAAGCATCCATTCTTTTCGAATCCATCTCTAAGGAACATTGGTTAGCAAAGGAGTTACCCTCTACAAGTATTTTCATATGTTAGAGTATCTTGAGCCTTAAGAGAGTTTTCTAAGTTTCTATGCACCAAATAACCCGAGTAGTTTCCTAAAGATTCTTAGAAGTGTAGAGCAGGGACATTTTATAGTTTACTCTACATATCTGTTGTGGCTCTGCTTACTTACCTGCCTACTACCAAAACCCCAACCCAGATCGGTTGAGAGAATCCCCTTAGCAGCAGGAGAGTTTCTGGAAATTTTAAGGAATAAAACTGCATGGTTTAAAGCATTGCCTATTTAGAATAGTAACTAAATCGTTGTTCTAGTGTTCCATTAGCATATCTTGAAAAAATACCATCGGCTTTAGAGGAATTTGTTAGAAAGCGATTCTACCGTATTTGGTAGGTATAGTTATCAACGTTTTTCTGCGTTTTAGAATTTCCTGATTTAAAATGGATTCTGGATACAGATCTTTCGCAAGTGATTCTAATGGCGAAAGAATGTCTCCTTCACTGCATCATGCCAAAAGTTTCTCTTTCACCGACCATCCTGAAAGGTGAGAACTTTATTGTTTTCCTTTTAGAGTGGCTAATATAACACACAATGATAATAGACATTTCACATAGGGGATCTAGAATCTAGTGATTATCGAGGGACAGGCCCCTTAGCTTCATTCCCCTGCAGACATGCCTCTGTAACTTGTGAAATCATAATGAATATCTCTTGAATATTTCTACATAATGGCTGTTTTGTAACATTGCACTTTTTTAAATGAAAAAAGCAAATAAGCAGTAAGCCCAGGATTGAGGGAATTCTTCTATAAAAACTATTCAAACAAGGCAATGACTCTCTTATGTTGCTTTACTAGCCTCTCCCTGTAAGGAGCATGTGAAAAAGCGGATTTTTGGGTAGAGATAGGTAGCAGCCCCCCATCACAGTGTTAAAAAGACAGGAAAGTTTTGTTACGGCAGTATTTATGATATCTTAAGCATTTTTGTCTTTTCGGTCTAGTCAATTCCTTTTAAATTTTTCAATCAATGAAAATTGTACGTGTCCAGATCGGAGTGTTTTTTCCAGCTTGAATTCAACGGAGACCGCAGAGGAAGTTAGCAGTAAATGACTGTAAAGTTCTCAACTTACTTTTTTCCACCAATTTGATCTGAAAGAAAGGTAACTTTCGTGGATGAAAAATACAATGATTTCAGCCACTTTTAATACTCCAATTTCCAAAAATTTCTAAATCTTGTTAACAGTAATAGCTAAGTATCATCATTTCTTCATCAATTAAAAAGTGCCATTCTTACAAACGGGGCGTTTTTCTGTGATCTAAAGGGCGTGGTCTCAAAAAATTTTCCCGAGGGCTAGCTCCCGGATCCCCATTTTTGCTCGCCTCGCTCGCAGCCCCCCCAATATCAATTTCGTTCCGACGGGCCTGGGTAGCCAGTCTGTTGTTTTAGCGAAATCTGAAGCAATAGCGAGGGTTTAGACCCAAAGTGCATTTGCATTTTCAAGAATTGTACCTTATGGCATCGCTTCTACCTGATATAGCGTTGAAGACGGTCTTAGTTTCACCACGAACGATTTGAAACCGTTACTTACATTTTCGTGACCGTGCACATTAGAAAAGCATCAAGCCTAAAGATTATACATTACACGAGCAATGAATTTAATGAAAATATTTTGCAGAATTAGTAAACTTTTATTCAAAACATTGTTATCTGGGCATAAATTATTGATATTTGTGTTATCAAGGCTAAGTACAACATGCCTCATTGCGGTAAAAATATGCGAGTTTGATGTATATGCTTTACTCAACAAAAACAACATTTGGTTAAGAAGATAAATTTGGTCGAGGATGTATCATACAATTCACGACATGGTTCTTTTTATAAGGAACTTTAGTTTAGACCTTCTTCCTCATTTTGTTTTTTCAACCACTTTGCAGCACTAAAAGCTCCCTAATCATTTTTCAATTTAGAATTAAGATTATATCTTCAAAAATGACTCGGATCAAAGGTGGGCCCAAACCCATAACTTTTAGAACAAGCGTTGAGTGATGTAAACACCCGGCCACCTCTGTCACAAGTATGTTCCTAATGAACGGCTCTGTATAAAAAAGCCTGTATACACTTGAGATACACTTGCAGATTATTATTACCATCATTATTCAGTTGTTATTCAGTCGTGAAGACGTAATGCTTGCAGCTGCAACTTTGACTGCAACGACTTCATTCCTTGCAAGAATAAGATGCATTTGCTACTATTGTGTACTCTGCTTTAAGAATCTATAAGTATAATGATATAAAAGTATAATATATTGAGAAGGAATTATTGAGCTTGATATTCTGCACGTCTTGAGGAGTTTCTCCTGTCAAGAATTTCAGACCTGTTGAAACACATAAAGAGATAGGACAGCTGTGTTTATTCTGTGATGTTGTAATATGGATCACATGGATGGTGAAATTTCGAGGTGCTCTTTGATTCATTTTATCTCAGTAATTTCACCCATTTATGGAGTTTTCACGGCAGATTTTGTTATTTTGCTGTGCCAGTTTAATTTATGTTTGATTTTTAGTCACATCATGATAAAGGTATTTTCAGAAGATTTCATTTCCATATTGGTGACATTTCACTGCACTGCTGGTGCAGGATTGAAAAATATTTGTATACAAATGAATTAAGTACTCTTTTTACTTTTAGAAAGTGCCCTTGAGGTGTTGTGTTCCCCCAAGTCAGACATGTATACGCTGACGTCTCTCTTGTGATCAGGCTTTATTATGGCATGAACCTGCTGCTAATCAAATGTCTATGTCTTCTGGATTGATTTTGATGAAATTCGTCATTTGATTTGAATTTATTTTCAATTTGATGACTTATAATGACTATGTCCTTAATTCAATTAAAGTACAAGTCTTTCAATTCTTATACACTAACAACGTTTCATTTAATTATGGTGACCTCAGATTCCCATTTTTATGATTTTTTAATTTCAAATAATACGTTTTCTATTCTGATCACATTTGATTTGAATTTATTTTCAATTTGATGACTAACAATGACCATGTCCTTCAATTCAATTAACGTTCAAGTCCTTCAATCCCTACACTAACAACGTTTCATTCAATTATTGTGATCTTCGATTCCTATCTTCATGATTTTTTTAATTTCAAATAACACGTTTTCTATTCTGAAGATATTTAATTTAATTTTCTGACCTTCCATTCTCATTCTGAAGACAGACAATTTATTTATCTTTTGATGACAACTGTCTGATTATCATCCTCGTGATATTTGATTCAATTCTTTATTTGAATTTATGAGTTAAATTCTTATTATGCTCTTTTGTCTTGTCAAGATGCATGTCTGCACTGTGATTTTCAATCGAAATAGTTTGTGAGGTAGAAAAAATGACCCAAGGATAATTGAAACCCACGATAACTGACTTGGTGCCTGGCAAGCAAGTACATTAATTCATTTAGGCAGGTTTGTGCCCCCAGAATTAATATTCTAGAACCAATATCCCGGGTACTGATTTACCGACCTCAGAAAGATGGACAATTGAGTTGGCTGACGGCTTGTTGTTCATAATTCCGACCGCTGGTGGATTCTAACTCATGAAGGTTACACATCAAGAATTAGTAATCAAGCGCCTTTACCACTATGTATTATCACTACCTATGTATTACCGACTGAGCGTCATGAGTGGTTGGTTCTTTCACCTGAGGCGTCGGGGCAGTTGATTTGATAGACCAGCTCAAGCCAAATCGATCTCATAACAGAATTTACTGCTTTCCATTTTCTGGCTGTAAAATACCGAATTGGCATAAGACCTTAATTTTGAATACAGTTTTCGTGATAAAGTGTCGACCGAGGTTGTAGTGTGTTGTGTTAGGTTAACTCTTGTTTACCCAGCTACAGAAATTCCGTGAAAAAATGTGCCCACTACACCATTATGTCCCACTACACTTGAGCTTATTCAATCTTGCTCTAGGTGCGATTTAAGAGGTGGTTTTTTTAAGTTTGAAGAGTCTGTATCGCTTAAAGTTTCTAGCACAAATACAAATCTGCTGGCTGCGGGTGCTTGTTTCGCTACAGTACAGAATTACAGAACTAATGCTGAAATGCACCTACCAAACTTCTGCACCCACTTGATACTGGTCCCGGTTCAAAACCAACCTGCATCAGGGTGTTGGACACAGAAACGGGGGTTGCACTGTGGTGGGAATTTGTGTGCGTAGGTGATTTTGTAGGTTCAATTCCACGTACGGTCGAAACAATAGTCTACCAGCCATCAGCCAACTAAGCTGTCCATCCTTGTTGAAACATAGTAGCTAAGTGTTTACTAATTTAGACTAACATAAGCAACTTCAAAGATTGCATTAGAGACATAATCTGCTACAATGTGATCAAGCACATTTGTTCTCAAGGAACCACGTTTTGACCAAATTTCAAATTCAGTAGCTCAACTCAAATGGAAATAGGAGTGGTAAGGACACTGTGCGTTGATTGAATGTTATTGCAACCCCTGCTGGATGTAAGACCGATCTTTCATCCTTTCATCAGACAAGCACGACACTATCGTGTTCACTCGCTGATTTGAACGAAATGATTGTTTCAGAATAACAATTTGGAATTCGTGTAAATTCTGCTGTTCTCTCAGCATACCTTTTACAGGCTGAAGAATTGGTTGATTTCCTTTAAATAGATTTTCAATAGGTACCTGAAAAGATGTTGTTATAAGGCCAAACCTGACAATTATGACTCGATTAATTTCAAAAGCCTCCGTGTTAAGGCAACAGTCATTAAAATTGATGACTGATTTATGACTGATAAAAACTTTTATTCGACGAATCACAATCGCTGACTGTGTCACGTGATTAGATAATACAACTGATCAAATGCTTGTGCTTCAAAAATTTAAAAACATTGTCTGAGCGTGGGCCTAATTCGCAATGGAACGACAGGACCAGTGCGTTTCATTGAAATACCAGTTTTTATCAATTTCATGAGTCAACAAATGCGCAACATCTAGATCCAGCAAATTTATGACAGGTACATTTTTATCAATTTATGCATTTGCTTTTCCGTGTTGTGAAATCTCTATTTTGATTTTCGAATGGGCCTAAATTTCGTGGATTGGTTCCGCTTATTATTTCCTTGAATTTGATCCAAGAAATACTGCATCAGAGAGATGACGATATAGCTTCATATATCTGTAATCCGATAAGAGTTTTATTTATTTTCTAGAATCAAATATATTTATTTCATCTTTCAGCTAGAAATTATGAAATATAATTACCAGTAGACTTTAAGAGTCGTGCCTGCCCCCCACAGCTATTATTTCCTTCATCTATCACCACAGATCTCCTCGTAACGTTAGAAGAAACACAGTTCACTCCAGAAACTTTGGATTAAAGATGATGGATGAAGAAGATTTTGGAAATGGTAAGCAAACACACACAAATCTTATAGATTTTAAATGATTCTTTAAGTTACATTGTACCCTTTTTGTTGGAGACATGTAATATATTTAAGAAAATCCTTTAAAAATAAACCAGTTACTTTCTAGTCACTCCCTTGTACCTGAATTCCACCCCAAATTACCCTATCACCCACCTTCCCTAGTCATATTCCACCCCTTAGTACTGAACAAAGAGTGTTCTGCCCTACATAATGATATATCAAGATATTTTTCCTAAAATGTTTTCTTTTATGGGGGTTATTGACCCCGAATCCTCTTTACTAATGAATTTATTTGGCTACTTAAAAAACAATGTTTGATAAGAAGCATCATTTCGCTATGAGATTGAAGCTAAATGCAGGCAGAACGAATAATTGGGAGTGTGGAATGAAATCTGTGAGGCAAAGGGTGTATGTTGGGCAGCACACAGATGGGGCTGAAGGTTTGAGTTAAGCATGACTATCATAAAAGACATAATATATAATGATTATGTCTGAAAATTCTACGTTTTGTGAAATTTTGACTTTCAAAGATATGACCCAGTTCAACCCCATTTGACTCTGCCAACAGCTATTCTCCTTCCACGTAAAATAAATTTCTGCATCTGGCTTAGGGGTCGTCATTCCATGTGAATTCAACCACTCAAATGCAAAAATGTAACCATCAATCTCAGAATTGGTTGAAAACTTACCATATGTTAAAGACTATTGAGACCAATGCAGTTTGAAAATTTCAGCTCAAAATTCCGAAATACTTTTTAAGTAATCGCGATTTCAAATTTCTGCATTTTCAGCTAAAATTTCCCCTTGCCGCCATTTTGAATTTGCTCCCAAACAGTCTTGAATTATAAAATTAAATTATTTATACTAATTGGGGTAACTCTGTAACATGATTTGGTGTCTAGGTATTTTCAGGCATCAGGAATCCAAATTTGACCATAAAAATCACATCTAGTGTACAGAATTCCCCCTCAATGCGCCCCCAAAACTGCCCCCCAAAATTTGAGTTTATCCCAAACGCCAAAACTGGCCATTATTAAAATCTAAATATCTCCAGTTTGAAAAGTCTGAGGATCTTGATTTTTGAATGGATATTGCCAACATGAAGAAGTGAATGCAGGTCAAAAATTGAGATGGTACTCTTCCATCTTTTGTATTTAGAGAAGGATTTGAAATACCTACATTTTTACATGTTTATCCCCCTTTGGGCTAAGTTTTGTAGCTATGAATGTTAATTTATCTCCTATAATTTCCTCCTAAAAAAGAGAGTAGAACAGCAGAATTTTTAAGAAGGTCAGTTTCCCACATAAAAAGTGTGTTTGTATCATATTTCAAAACCAAGAAACTGATCCTTCATTTTAATGCCCATTAGAAAAAGTTATTTTCATTCAATGGAAGGAAAGACGATATTAGGTTTGATAGTTGAAGGAACAGTTGCCAAATATTTAGGAAATCTGTGTAATGGAGTGACTCACAGTGTAAGGGGTAGATAGTTTTTGCTCTAGGCTCTTGATCCATAAGAAAAGAGATTTTCAGACTTTGACCAGAATGAACATGTTGCATGAATATGATGAATTTGAAGAATGTTTTGAACACCACTTTGATGAATAGAATGGACTCCTAGAGTTATATATGTCAGAGGTGACTGCATATTTTCCATGCTAAAAACCTTGCATAATTGTAGCAAAAAATGCAATGCCCAATTGAAAGAAAGTCTTATTTTGGTAATGGGGGCATACACCCCTGTAATGGTGCTCCTGGCTATTCTAATCAATATCATGAAAAAATAAACAAAGTACTATCAAAAAAGCATGGTTTGAAGATTTATGAATTATTGAGCTGACTCATTACCGGCACTCTTTTTCACCACCTTTAACATTTTATTCAAATCCCTCAAATTCTATTTACCCTCCCTGCTCTACCCCTCACTCCCGTTAGTCAATAAGTCTCGCTATAAGTTGCTTCAAACTCATCGGGTAGCTTCTCCCTATTTGCTAAAGCAAGTTTTTGATGCTGCATTTAAACAAAGTAAGTTCACGTTTAACATGCAAGCCTTGTTTACATTAGGGATACAGGGGACCCCTGGTTAAACGTCCCTTCAAAAGAATGGTGGAGTTTCTTGTTCAGACAACACCTTGAAATCGAAGGTCACCCTTCACGATGCTGGCCTCAGACAACCAAGCTCTATTTGGCTGCTCACAGTGAACCACTTAAAGCTCTGCCACTAACACCGCCATAGAAGTCTCTTTGAAATCAAAGGACAACCTTTATCTATCTCTAAAAATCTAGTTCTTTTGATGCTGCATACGAACAAATACCACCAATCTACGTAGATCATACTTAGCTTCTCGACTTTTTGCTTATTGATAAGGAAAAATATTCTAAAACGTTTAAACAACAAAGGCTATCGACAAGTAGATGTCTGTTCAAGCCCAAGATATTCTGAAAAACTGATAACCACATTTAATGATCATGATGTTTTGAATACATCTCCCTTACAGAAAGGTAAATTGAAAAGCAAATGACCTCATTCAAATTTTTACCAGCCTGTTCTGTATCTATGGATATTAGCATTAACCATCCTGAAAACCTGTGATTGAACACCTGTCTGTCTATATACAACTTTGACAAAAGCCTTCTCACTCTAGCAGGTCTTCTATTTAATCCTCGCTGCGTCAGAGTTGCTCATAATTTGCTCATTTTGACAAGATGCAGGGACGGGCTGCACATCATGAAAATTATTAGAATTTATTCGAGGATATCAAGTACTAAATAATGCAGAGGCAAAGCAGAAAGAAATGTGAGTTTTATTTTAACAGGAATATGTTTTTACCAAGCGGGTTTTGAATTATTTGTTTACACTGGAGTTTGTGTGCAGCTTGAAACTCTCTAGCTTAGCTGGTAAATAATTCAGAATTATGTTTTGATAATCTGAGCTCGGTTTTGAGAAGAAATCTTATAGATTGCAGAGTTAAGAAACCATAGGTTTTCGTTGGCTTTCCGATGATTTGTACAACTTTATTATTTTCCCTTTATCTAAATAGCAAAACTTCGACACTACTTTAATATGTAGATGAGTTTCAGCTGTTTAAGATAGGAAATTAATGACATCACTTACGAGGGTTGTTTGACAGTGATGAAACTCGAGATCTTTAGATCTAGGATGTTAAGTAAAGTAACTTCTGAAAAACCAATCAATAACTATTCTTAAGTTACTGCAACAATATATTGATGACATGAAGCATAGTTTTTGGAACTGGAGTAGTACCAAGGAAGCAGATGTAAGCACATACGCAGATAAACCAGTAATGCGCAATTCAATAAAGAACAAAGCAAAAGGCAATTTTATAGCTTTAAGATCCTGTTTTGTAATATTATAGTGCTACTGACATTAATGAAAGGTAGTAGCAACTATTAACTATGAACTATAAGCGGCACGAAGAAAGTAGATGCAAGCATATATGCAGGTAAACCACTACGGCACAATTAAATAAACAACAACAACAAGTCGAATTTTGTGCTTGTAAAGTGTTGTTGATATAAAAATTTGTAGCAGCTATAAAGTACACACTAAAGAAGATGCAAGCCTATATGCAGATAAACAACTCAAGACACAATTGAATGAGCAACAAGTCGGTATCTGCGGAGCTAAGTAGGCAAAGTAAGCAAGCAAGCAGTTGAGCAATAATTAGCCACAAACCCATCTGCTACTAGACAACGATAGATCCCAGAAATAAAGCTGTTTTTGACTGTTTTTAACTATTGCAAATAAATAGTGCTAGAAGTTCCGAACTATACGGCTCGACGGTTCCAGTCTCGAAGGCTTGAGAAATTGAATATTTTTTGCTTAGGTTTCTTATTTGGATAATGCAGCCAGGAGATTGATTTTAGGAAAAACGATATTAATATTTTACGATATAGGCTACAGTGCAATTGTTAGTACTACTATAGACTAATCCAGGAGAGATACTTGCTTATATATATTCGGTGTACGAACCAACCAGCCTCAGATTGAAGTTGATATACAATAATACGCATATAGAATTTAATACAAACTCGTTTATAAAATGCTATACAAAATTTTACATAAAATGTAATATAAATTTGCAGTTCCTTGGATCGATAAGATTAAATATAGCAAAAGAGTATCAGTTTCAATTTAATATCGATTTTCCAGTCACAAAGGATAGTTCATCATTTAGCCAGGGATTGAGCAATTAACCTAGAGAATAGTATTCTTTAGTTTTAGAGATATGTTGGAACATTTTTGCATCCATAGCAATAGCAGTGCTAAGAATGGTTTGGGCTCAAAAGCAAAAGCAGCTATATCATAATTTACTTAAAACTTTGGACCCTTTGCCTTTGTGGTTGCAGTGTAGTCTCCTAGTCTCCATGTTCTTAAGTTACATCCCTCCCATATAGATGTCTTTGAATCAATAGCATAAACGTTGCATTAATTTCCTCTACCTCTTAGTTGTGAAGTATCAAAGAAGTATAAAAAATCTTTATCCAAAATTTGGACATGTAGCTAAGTAAGTAAGTGTATGTTTAACGTGCTAGCATGCGATCCAGCCTTGGAATTGGTAAGTAGAAATAAACTTCAATGAAATAGATCTTTAACGATTCAATCCTGTCATTTTCGTGCCTGATCATGGTGTTATCTGATATCTTATACACAGAAGCTTTGTTAAATGAGCTAGTGGCTTTCTAGACCCTCCGCCCTACCTACGTTCCTACCCTCCGCCCTACCCCACATTGCTTTTTGCCCCACCCTCTCTAGTCTATCTTTTCTAGTAGGGGCACGGGATGTCTAGTTTAACGTCGATTTCGAAGGACAGTAAACTAAATCGAAATAAAAATTGTTTATCTAACCTTTTCTTTATTGGAAATTTATTTTACCCAACTAATTTCTCTTTGATTACCCCTAGCTTAGTAATGAATATTCCCTTAAGAGTTGAGTAAAAATGAATCCAAAAATAAAAACTCAATGATAGGAAATTGATTATATTCCAAGAATTAAAACATTGCTCTGTTTTGGTTTTTATTTCGAAAGGAATATTTCTACTTCAGTGTCAGCATATGTATGACTTAGATCACAGTTTGTTTAACAATAACTTTCCAACAGTACAATTGATAGGCTATTTTTAAATATGTGGTCATGAAAAGTTTCAAAAGTTTGGATTTGACTCAGTTTTTAGCAATGCACGGTTGTGGTTTGGCTATGTTGTATTTAGAAATATTTAGTGTATAAACTCAAAGTGGTCGTCTCATAGCCTTCTTGTCATGAAGACTTGATGTGATATCATGAAGTGTAATACATGTTATAGTTTAGGTGTTAGTTGGGAGCAAGTTTTAGTTCTAGTTCAAATATCATCCATCCTACAAACTACAGTGCGTCGAACAGTGGGAGGGAATATTGTGGAAAGTTGGTGTACACTCTTTTTTTTTTATAAGAATATCTAATTTTTTTCTGAGCCTCAATATTCTTAATTTTTTGTTATTTTGAGCCTCGGAATATTCTTAAATTATTCTTACGGCAAAAAAACAGTGATATAGCAATAAATTGTTATTAATGTCATATATGCTAAAAAGCACACCTAATATGGTGGATAACAGTACAATATCCTTATTTCCTGTAAAACAGAGCTCATTGACACTTGCATCATAATTTAGGTGAGTGTATTTAAACCATTCCCAGTAAAAAGCACACCAATACAGAAGTAAAGAAACACTCGCTAAAATTTTTTCCACAAGATCTGAGCCTCACAATATTCTTAGAATATTCTTAAATTTCACCAATTTTGAGGCTCATTATTCTTATAAAATTTATTCTTATAAAAAAAAGAGTGTAGGGGGTAAAACTTCAGAAGGACTCTTGAGGCACAATACTTGACATGATATATTGGAAAAAAATCGTTCAAGAAAATCTAAAATGCTCTCAATGATTAAGCTATTCTACAGTTACCTATCCTGAAGTGGAGATTAATTGAAATCATTGCATTCGACTTGATGTAAGATGTCTTATAGGTAGAGAAAGCTTTAGCAGATGCAGTATCCTTGTTTTCTATCTGAGCCGGTTGAAGCAAGTATGATCTATCATACATGATGACGTAAGTTGATTGTGTATCAAGCTATTAAATTAAAACTGAATCAAAACTTGTACGTCCAGGACTTTAGGCTTTAATTCAAGAAAGAAATGTAATAACATCACTGTTTCTGCATGGTTAGCTGTGGTCGCTTTGATTCTTTTGCTTTTTCTATTTTTGTTTTTGTGGCCTGATAATAAGATTGCTGTATATTAAAAGCAGAACAAACAAAATGGAATGGACGGAGAAAACTTTAGGCCTGTTTGTGATAGGACTAACTGAGCTGTTAGATCACTTCTCTTTATCAAGGG
Source organism: Pelagia noctiluca (assembly GCA_963924455.1). Classification (NCBI taxonomy): domain Eukaryota; kingdom Metazoa; phylum Cnidaria; class Scyphozoa; order Semaeostomeae; family Pelagiidae; genus Pelagia; species Pelagia noctiluca. The sequence continues at coordinate 9,280,197 of OZ004334.1, forward strand.
TATTGAAAGGATGAGGACGTGATTTTTGCCAGCTCTCTTGAAAAAGGGTCAAGGGAACGTCCCCTATTATGGTCGAATCGAGAGGGAGAAACCCTATTTTCAGCATTGCTCTCTTCATGTCTCTCCGTGCCACACTTATCTTTATCGCACCTTAAGATACAGCTTTGAAGACGAAAGTCAACTTACCGAAGGATAAATGTAAAAGGGGGATTAGATATAGAACTTTAATTTTTGGCTATCTATCTCTCTAGATCTACCAGACTTCTCAGAATGCAGCTCGAGGTTTTTGACTTAGAAAATAATGTTAGTTCCTCCATTCAAAGTTATATCCTTTGCGTTTTCATCCATTCTACTATTCCGAACTCCGTATTTTATGACTGAACTTATCCTCCATACAAAGCACTTCCACAATGCCTAACCATGCTTACATTATCCTTTGTATAAATCTCTTTATTCTACCCAGCAGTCCGTCTTTGAATATTAACTTTACATAGAAATATAAATGCAGTGATTTTGAATCAAGGGATATTGCATTGCAAAGAATATATAGCGATAAGGAATTTCTACGAGGGAGTTCTAAGTTTCTACGATCAAGGATAAGGAATTCCTTCCAAATATTTGTCTAAAAACCAAAGCTTCTAGCAGTTTGATCTTTTAAAAAGCAACTGTATCATTGTAAACATTACTGGGTGCTGTCGTGGCCTATTCGAGATTTGATGAATTTGGATAAAGCCAGCATTATAAACGTGCTAAGAAATGGAAAGCTAACTTGTTATTATTGATTTTAAAAATCATGAAAAAGAGCTTATCAAGGCAAGGTTCCAATACAAGCAATAGTAAGTCTCTTTGGTTTTCTGTTATTGTTGATGGTGCTGGTATCATTACATGTTGCTGTTTTGTTTACAAATATAAAGTAGCAGGAGTTTTGAATTCATTTGTCATGAAAGCGTTAATCAAGACTTGAAGATAATAGTAACATTATTGTGTTGACTCATAAACCATAATTGATGATACTAGTAATATTTCAATAGCCTATTTTCATAAGACCTATATTCATAAACTTTGGTCTGGTGAGAATAGCCGTTAAAAGTTATTGAGATATAACTAATGTCATTAATCATGGTTCATAGCTCACCACACTGATGTTTATATATAATTAATTATATATTTTGATTGCCAAAAAGATGTCTTTACAATGTAACTGGAAGATAGAAAAAGACATACAACTGATACCTACAAACAACTGATAAACAACAAACGAAAACAAAGTATTGCAAAACTACAGCAAAACACAAATACTAAAACAACAAATGCAGAAAAAGGATTGGAAATGCATTTCGACACGTTAATGCGAGGATCAGCAGCTAATGACCATGTACTTTATTTTTGGTTTTAAAACAAGATTCAATTAATTGTGTTGGCTTCGACTAATAGCAACTGAGCTTTAAGTGTACCAGGTCACAGATTTTTGCGTTAGCGAGCTTATGTTAAACAATCTAGGCTTAGCCTGCTTAGGCCTTACTTGTATTAAGGGTATGATAACAGCTAGGCTTGGTAAGGCCTTATCTCCATCAGTTGCATGTTAGAATTCATACATTAATACATATATAGTAGTTTGTAATTGTACCCATTTTTACTACAGAAGTCACTTGTGCCCACTTGGAAAGTACTATTTAAGGCTCTATGTTAGTTTTTAAGCCTTCTTGTATTAGGGGTTTAGTAACATGCATCAGGCTAGGCTGAACAATGCCTTAGTTCCATCAGTTGCATGTTAGAATTCATGCATTACGACATAGTAGTTTGAAGTTCCACTCATTGGTGCTACAGAAGTCTTTAGCTTAAAAGCCACTGTGCACTTGGCAACTGCTATTTAGTGCCCCTTGCTAGTTTTGAACCCCTGTCCAGAACATCTAGGGTCTTTAGCATTTAGTAGCTGCTGATGTGCAGTTGCACGATACTGAGTTGTTTCTTTTGCTTTCGAGCCGTCCTATAACATGCACCAGTGAAAACGATGTTATCATCGGCTATTGAGCATCCACTGTTGTATAGAGGTTGCTTTTACAAATACTTTGAATGGCCATAGAGATTGAATTATAGCATCTCTTGCAATTCATACCAAATGTATGCTTTATCAACATAATAAGTGTATAACCTAGTCAAATGTTATGTTATCAGAAACCTTATTGTTTCTTATCAGTGATTCGTCTTTTTATTATGTTAGTTGGTAAAATCTTCTTTCATCTTAAGTATTTACTACTACTGTTACTGTGGCTAGAAACGTGGGAAAGGATTGAGCCTAAGATATTTAGTAGGGGGCACACTTTTGAAAACAATGGAGGGGTGCTATTTTCCTGGGGATCGAATCTTTCATAAATTTTGTCCTTGCCTTAGTCGTTATTTTTCCTCTTTCATGTTGTTTTAAAGTTCGTTTATTTTCGTGAAATCTAGCAGTTGTACATTCAAATTCCAATAACGGCTTTGTTTTTATATTGTAGACTCCGTCCACAGTCACGGTCCCACCATGAAAGACCAAGAACACGTAAGAATTGCTGCATTATTTATTAAATGATTATGATATTTTATTTGCTTTTACGATAAGAGTTTAGGTTTAGAGTTTTTCGACGGTTAGAGCCAAACATTTGTACTGCATTTGCCAAAAAATGAATAAAGTATGACCGGCTAAAAATTAGAGTTGATATTTAATTATAAACAGCTATAAATAATTGAACTTCTTCCTTTTAAAGCCGCCATCTTGTATTCATGATTTCACCCATTGGCTATCCCAGATTCCTTTGCGAATTCTAAGAACACAACGAATCAACCTAATTTCTTTCGAATTTAGCTATATTACACGTGTGTATCAATTAGGTTCCCCACCTGGCTAATTTGTTTGTAACCCTTGTGCTATTGGTTATCCATCAGTTAGGGAGGTGATGGTGTAAAGGTTTCTTATATGTTTCTCATTTGATATTTTCTCCCAAATTGCGAGATGGCTATGATATAGTGCATTGTCTAAATTCTAGATAGTTGTTGATAGGCAAATACACTTACTATCGTTTTAAGGTATTGGTTTATGTGCAAAGCACAAAGGGTCCACTGAGTAGGTAGACTAATCGAGTAGTGTGACCCTGGTCCTTCCTTTCGATGTGACCACACCTCATGATTCCTTCTGCCTTTTCACCTGGAATTACAGAGAGCTGGCTAATTCTCTCCTCACACTTTATGTGACAGGTGTGAAGGTGGTTTTGAACCCGGGACTTTTTGATCAAGGGTCGAGTGATCTATCCACTCGGCATCCTCGCCTCTAGTATCGCAGATGATCATCTCGCATGGACACTGTCCACATTCTAAAATCTATAACATAGATATTGTCCATTTAGAACGTGTTAACCCGATGGCTATTGTTAATTACGTATTTAAGTAGTTCCCCCAAAATCTTTGTGAGAAAAGTTACTGAAGAAGATATGATTATCGAAACGTCTTAAAGCATAGTTTATTCTTGCCTTATCTTACTAATACATTAAGAGATATACAAGAGCAGATTTGCATAAATCAAAGATGGTAGCTGTAACAGGGAAAATCGTATTGAAATCTGTCTTTCAGAGTTTTGCAAATACAATTAGCCAAAAATACTGGGAACATAGCGAAACGAACACATTGATTACTTGAGCTTTTCGTCTGACACTCAACAGAGTAATACGTCAGAAAGATACCAATCATTCACCTCTTTCCCGATTGGCCTATTTCGATCCACATCTGCGGGTATATAAATCAGTTGGGTTTCTGCTTCGTTCTCTTTATGACGTATTACTCTGTTGAGTGTCAGACGAAAAGCTTTAGAAATCTATGTGTTCGTTTCGCTATGTTTCCGGCATTTCTGGCTATTTCGACGTTTTGTACCATCCAAAGACTTTTCAAATACAATAAGCTTCAAAGTAAACGATTTTGTGAGTACTTTATATCGAGCAAAGCCTCAAAGCAGAGAAATTAACGTTCAAGTATGACATCACAGCTGCTAGCAGAGACTCGATTGTGACTTAGTCCCTTGGAAGTGATGTTTTCATGTTTTTTGCTTTCTGTTTCCAGCTATCTTATTTTGAATCGCTAAATCCTAGAAGTGTCTGATGGAAATTAGTCTTACATCACCCGTTGAGCAGTATTTACAAAATAGTTCATTATGGAGCTAATTGCGTCGGAAAAGTACAAAATATGCTTTAAATTGTTGAGTTATTTTGCAATAAATATCAGCTCTTATCTTTTCACTCGAGTAAATACTAGATTTTTGTAGGCTGTCAAAGATTAAGCGTTCGTTTGGCTTATACTGCACTTTATATATATAAAGCCAATCTGTTTGAATGAAAATGACCTGGGCTAGATTCGAACCCTCTGAGTTTGCACCTCACTGATGGTGGGTTCGAATCCAGCCAGGGTCGTTCTTCATGCACACAAATTATCTCAAAATCCTACTTCTTCTCAACTATGAAACCCTTTGGCTTTGGTTGCCTGGTGGTTACTGTGTCTACCTCTGCTTCTGACCACTTCAAGTAAGACATTTATCGAGCTCGAGCCTCTGCGGAGGAATGAACATGAAATTTCGAATTTCTGAATTAAACAGCTTTGCTCGAGACCTTGGATGATAATCTCTGCAAAGCTATTCCCATACAAACATTGCCCAAGTGAGAATCATGCACATTTGTCCAGTGCTTGCTGTTTATTCTTAAGCCTCGGCCAAACGATCAAACAATGTTGAACAGACATTTAAATGTTGCTTTTTAAGCAGAATGTTTGGCAGATTGGGCACATATAACGCAACTGTTTTGCTTGTGATAAGCAAGAAATGTTTTCGAGAAGTTTTAAAAACGTCATCAACCAAATTCTTCTTTTCAAGCAATGTTTGGTAATATTTGCTTGTTTGGCCGAACCACCAAACATGCAAAGGAAAGCAAAAACAAAGTGGTTTTTTTTTATTGATTGGCCGGAGCTTTACCTCACCTTCCCTAATTTTTATTGTTTAATATTGATTTTCCAGATGGTGCAAGATTTGAAAAAAGAAAATTTCGATCTGAAATTGAGATTGTATATGGAACAAAAGAAAAATGAGGTGAGGATTACTTCTTAATCCCGAGGGCGGAGATTGAAATCATTTCTGACTTTTTGCTAGACGTATGTAGGCCTTATACAACTCTCGAAAAAATTCTGAAATGAGAAAATGATATGCAAAGACTTTCTTCTACCAATCAACAGATTAATACGTAAGAAAGAGAACAAATTTTCCTGAAGTAGCTACATTAGCCAGAATTGGAACTGTTTCTGATTGCTTGCTAGACGTGTCTAGGCCTTATTTGAATTGTGACAAAATTTGGTAATGCAAAAATGCTAAAAAAATTCTTATAAATATCGACAGAGTAATACGTCAGAAACAGAACAAACATATCAAAAGTTCGATGGCCTCTATTGGAATTGTTTCTGATTGCTTGCTAGACGTATTTAGACCTTGAGAAAATCCGGATATTGAAAAATATTATACTAAAACTTTCCTTATAAAGATCAACAGAGTAATACGTCAGAAAGTAGACAAACTTTTCTGAATTACGATAGCTTATATTGGAATGGTTTCTGACTTTTTGCCAGATGTATTTACGCCTTGAGGAAATTCGGAAACAGGGAAAAAGCTTTTCAACAGAGTTATACGTCAGAAATAAGAAGACCAACAGAGTTATACGTCAGAAATAAGAAGAGGAACAGAGTTATACTTCAGAAATAAGAGGACCAACAGAGTTAAACGTCAACAAGAGAACAAACATCGCCTTCACTCCTTGTTTTCCTCCTTCAGCAGATGGATTACAACATGATAATCTCATGATCCACCTGATTAGTATTCTCCTTGTCATTGCCGCCAACGTCTTTTCGACTTTATTTTCTTTCGAAATGTTATAAACTTCTTATGCCCTTGTAATATAACGGACAATGTTATTCTGTCAGAGCTCTGAGATCTATGCATGATGGATAAACTCGCAGGTCATTTATATTTTCGATTAGAAATCCGCTTTGAAAATATTATTATGACTTGAAACTCATCATGTCAAAAATCAGAGCAGAATTAAGCCGAGTTCTGGAATAAAAGCAGTATTTGACGATTAGCAGATACTCTTTATCGATAAAAACGGCAGGGCATAAAACATTTGTCTCTCTCTTTGACCGAAAAATGAAACTAGAAATATACCAACCCTACGAAACTCAAAATGAAATGTTCTCGTCTTTAGCAGAGAAATAAGGAGATGTAAATCCACATACACAATATGCCTAAAGTTTTCAGCAGTGTCCTCTCGGCAGTGTTGACTTTTTGTCACAATATTGACATTTTTTGCTTGGTTAGTTCGCTCTTTTTACTGCACCTTATAATTCAAGAATGCGAATGACAAGTACTTCAAACAGGGGACGTAATTGTAGATTCAAAATGCGTAAATAGTGTATCAGAATACTAGCCTGTCCAGAGTTTTCTTGGTATCCTGGAATTCAATTTTCTCGGTACCCTGATTTGTATTCTTCATTTATTGCTTGATATTCATTCAGGCCATAGCGAGTTTCTTATGATTATGTTTGTCATGATGTGATACTGGGAAGGATCTTGCAATGATTTCTGGACGATTCGGAATAGTTAAGGCACGACTACTAACGATTTGAAACTGATTTGTGAACTATTCCTTACCCAACTCGCTCATTTAATGCCTTATTACGATATTTCTATTTTTGATAACTGTTTTTCGTTGTCTATTTTCTATCTTCTCTTATTCTATATTCTTTATTTTCTGTTTTCCGTTTTCCTTATTTTACTTTTTATTTTTTATCTTTCATTTTCTTTATTATATTTCCTATTTCTATTTTCCTATTTCTATTTTCATTTTCTATTTTTGTTTTTTATTTGCTTATTTCCATTTTTGGTTTTCTATTTTCTATCTCTTACTTTCTGTTTTTATTTTCTATTTCTTATTTTCTACTTCTATTTTTTAATTTCTATTTCTATTTTTTGTTTTCTGTTTCTCTTTTTTATTTTTACTTTCTATTTTCTATTTTTGTTTTCTATTTTCTATTTCATTGTTTTTCTTTTCAGTCCTCGGACAGCCGAATAGAAGAATACGAACGCCAAATAGCACAACTGCTGGACCGATTTGAAGAGGCGACCGGTGAAGCGAATTTACTTAAAAGTGACTTGAAAGAAACACGGCTACGCGAAAAAATGCTTATTGCCAAAAAGAAACGCCTGGAATCACAATGTGCCGAGCAAGACGAGAAGATTCACCACCTCTCAATGGACTTGACGCGTATCCAATCGTCCAGTATGCAAGATTTGTCAAGTATGAGACACAGCACTCCTATGCGACATGCGAAATCCGAGTTCCAGCTGGCACCACACCACGAAGACGATGACGGCGATGATGATGATGATGATGAAACGTTCGACGATGATGACGACGATTACTCAACCCATGACGACAGCAAGCCATTATCTCCAATCCATCCAATCAAACGAGAACAATCCAACGAATCAAACACCCCGGATGTGGATACTCAGGATGTGACGTCAGGCGATCCACAGGTTGACAAAATGGGTAGAATTCTCAGTGTTCAGAACATTACAATTCATCAACGAAATGATTCAACCCGGAGTTATAATAATCAATACACCCCTGTGAAGAATTTCTATAATTTTGAACTCCCTGATGGACGACCTGTGGCAGCTACTAAGCCTCGCACTGTAGGCGAGGCTGATAATATCGGCATTGTTAGGCCTAATAATTCGAGGATCGGAATAGACGCTAATGTAAATGCGTGTATCATGGATAAGGAGGAAGGAAAGAAAAAAAAGAAAAAGGGATTTATGCGGATTTTCAAAATGTGTGCTGGTGGAAAGTCGTCCAAAGTCCAGAGGAACCCAAGTATGTATCGTAGAAATGAATTCAAACCGAGGCCGATTCCTGAAGAGAGGCCTGGTGAAGTTCAATTATAATATATAGAATTTGAGTAGATTTATCTGGGGGAATTACGCTACGCATGATGTGCCGCTGTGGGAAATCTGTAATTTTTGTCCTATCTGTGCCCCCAAACTATTCCTTACTAGAAGGAAAATAGCAAAAAGGCACGCTAGAAAAATTCAAGTTGCAAAAACGGGGAAAAGAAAAATCAGCGCTGACCATTAAATATCTTTGGTTGGTCCAAACCTTTTGGTAGCCATTTTATTCAGACACGCGAATCGATTTTGCAACAAATAATATGAGGTAGCATAACACCTTCCATCAAGGAATTCTTTCAAGGAAAACTATTTGGAAAAATAGTAGAACCTAAAGATGAGAAAAGAGACCCCAGTCAGTGATACATCAAAGAATTATCGGAGATGACTCCCCCAGGTAAATCTATTAATGTGATTATTTTATTTGATGAGAGTAAAAATTGATTATGATTTACAGGGTAAAATAATCTTCGTTCCATATGAATTTCTTAGGATTTGATTGAGACACGTTTTCTAATGATTCTAATACTGTTCTGTTCATACAGAACTACTGGAATGGAAATGAAACGAAAAACTCGAATCTGATTTCAGCTTAATTTCATGCATTTTATGAAACATGCTTTTAAGTATACGAAAGGAGTTCGGAATCACTCGCAACAATTGTGTCTGCTCTATGTGACAACAAGACACACGCTAACTCTATATTTCCCATAGAATCCTGCCAATATGGTATGAACATGCTCGTGTAGTTTTCCCTAACCCGGTCATAAGGATTTCAGCATTTTGGTAATAAATCGCCTCTCGGTAATGTCAATTGGACTTTCCTTTAGTGAAAGAACAAATGAAGGCAGATGATTTCCTAAGAATTTGATTAATGAGGGGGGCCATTCATCACCCTTCTCCGTTGAATGAGGGCATTAAGGGGGAGTTAGACTTGCTTTAAGAATTCAGGTCTGACTTATAGGCATTGAATTAGACTAATTCATCATGTACTTATTAGGAGATGACTTGTATGGACTTCATCATGGACCTCATAGACTTATTCATAATCATGGAACAAGACTAACTTTAAATAGTCAGGACTGACTTATAGGAATTGAAGTCAGATTTATTCATCATCAGATTTTCTGTAAACATTCACCACTTCAGGTCTTACGCTAAAAAATGACGCTTCCAATTAAACTCCACTATAGAGATTCCCTTTCATTTCCACTCTAGACTACAGGAAAATGTCTTAATAGGCCATTCGTAGTCATTTTCAATGTTTGAAACATTTCAACTCATAGTTGCTTTGAAAATAGAAACTTTACAACATTTGTGTAAGATTTCTATCCAGACTATAAATTTGTGATCAGATAACGGTATGATTTTAGAGTTAATTTGTTAATTTAATTGTCTTAGTGTTTTAGGATGATTTTAGTTTGATTTTGTAAGGTTTTATTTAGTAAATTATTAGGTTTTTACGAATTCAGGAACTGGGCTACGTACCATATTTCTTCGATTGTTTAACGAGTACATTGATTAAGTTTTAGCAAATTTGGCTGCGGCCTATAATGAAGGGTAATTATACCTGAAAGGGTCTAAATCATTAAAATCCAATAGGTGGCTCTTTAACGTGGCTATTGACGTGGCTATTGACCTGGCTCTTCGACGTGGATCTTGGTCGAGAGCGACAGGTATTTTTCTCAACAACATATAAGGCAGCATGTATTTAAGGCGAGCTTGCTTTAAAGATAGGGCCGGTTCCACGATGGGGGTGCTAACCTCCACAAGAAATGATTTCAGCTACTTACTTCGATATCTGTTCAGTAAAATAATTTCACGAAAATTTGTATGAAATCCTCAAAATTCAATTTTCAAAAATTTACACGGTCCATGAAACAACATATAAATCGATACTGATCCTTCCTGATCCAGGGAAATTAGCTTATATACGGAGAAATATGGTATGCACTGCTTGGCTGGTTTTGTCATATGCTTGAAATGAGTGGTGATTAAATTTTCATTGAAATCCAAAATGAAAAAAGGGCCTAAATCGATCGAAAGAAGGCCATATCCATGGGAAAAGTGTTCTTAGCCTTGGAAAGTGTCTCGTACCCTTTTCTTTACTTGATTCGCCCTTCTGTCGAGACTAGTTTGTGTGAAGGTATAGGTTTTCCCAAATTGAATAAACAAAAAGTAAAACATGACATTGTTGCCTTCGTTTCCAGTATAGCTTTGTAATCTTAATATTTAATTGCAGGTTTTGATCAAAAGTTTTTAGAAGTTTGAGAAAGAAATATCGAGATTGGTGTCGTAAATAAATTGTAAATATTTCAGAGTTTTGTGGGAATTCTGCACATGTCGAATTTGTAGTTATATGTAATGAGATGTTTTGAGAAATTGGCAAGTCCATGCGAGTTCATATATTTGGTTTTTTTCGCTTTGTCATTCTTCAGTAAAGTTTAATAGGAAATAAATCGATATCATTTTTGTGGTATTATATTAATCGTGCAAGACTGATACTCGGACCTCTGTCTTTGTGTGCAGTGCTTTCTCGGGTATCATGAACAACCATAAGCCATTTAAATGAGATGGTATGGTATCTGACAGTGGCAACTATTTTAACTTTTTGTACAGAGAATCTTGCACTGTCTTATAACGAAAACTCTACAACACTCTTTTCTTTTATAAGAACAATTTTATAAGAACACGAGCCTCAGATTTTGCGAACTAACCGAGAACTAAGAACTAAGAACTAACCGAGGCTGACCATTTCAAGGTCCATATAAGAATTTTACGAAATAACCACGAGACTGACAAATGATTACAAAACAAGCAAATTGGCAGCACACAGATGTATCAGATGGTCAAGAGAGTCAACATTTGACCAATTAACACAACTGATAGCGAAAACAGGCTCTCAAATCATTATAGAGTAAGAACAATTTAAGAACATTTCAGCCTGAAAATAAAGGAATATTTAAGAACAGCCAGCTGCACATCAAATTTACTGGTTCTTATAAAAAAGAGTGTATTTAGGAAAAGCAGTTTTCGTGTGATTTGAACCATGTTTTCTTATTTCAAACATCTCGAAAAGCTATCTCGATCGATAAAGACAAAAACTGTACATAGTAAAACTGTATTTTTGAACACCCAAACTTTTATGACGTCAGCCCAAAAAGTGAATCTCAGTTCCCTGTGTCCTTTATCCAAACTCCCATAGTAACGGCAGCAAAATGGCCTCAAAACAAAATATTTGCCTCTTCAAGTTTGCAGGAAGCCTTTTATAAACTGCGATATATTCGATAGAATCTACCAATTTAAAGAATTGTTTCAATTCTATGACAACCAGGTACTTAATCTGGATAGAAAATGTGGTTAGTTATTAATTCATGATGCTGTAAATAGAATTTGAAATCGAGAAGAGCTCAGCTCAAGCTCAACAAAATGGGAAGGAGACGGCCTAAAGAAGAAGGGGAGCACGAAGTCATCGTAACTGTCACGATTGCAAAAGCTTCTTTTGTTGGTAATTAGCAATTATGACTTTACTAGCTCTCACTTAATTTGAAGTTCATGGTCATTGGGTTGTAAACTTGAATTCTCTGTCACAGACGGACCCTTCTTCGCACTCTTCAAACACGAAATGACGTAAAAAGGGTCTTGCGTGGGCATGAGGCTAATACCGGTCTAAAATATTTTACAGGCTGACTTGCTTTTTGTGCAGGGAGGAGAAATAAAAAATCGAGTTAGTAAAGTGATAGGTTGCAGGCAAACTTTCTTTTGTGAGGGGGTCTAGCGGGGAAAAACCGTATGACAGTTAAGGTTTAACTGACTTCTGAACATTTCTTCAAACAAACTTGGAATTATTTCCATAATGATCAATGCACTCTTTTTTTTATAAGAACAATTTTATAAGAACAACAGCTTCAAATTTGGCCAAAAGCTTTGAACAAGTTAAGAACAAACCGAAGCTGACCATTTTTGGCTCAATATGAAAGTTTTATGCAATAACCATAAGAGTGAGAAATAATTACAAAACAAGCAGATTGGTAGCACACAGATAATGTCAGATGGTCAAGAGAGTCAAACTTTGCAAAACAATTAACACTACTAATAGCAAAAAAGGCTTCCCAACCATTGTAAAATTAAGAACAATATAAGAACATTTCAGGCTGGAAATAGAGGAATATTTAAGAGCAGCCAGCTTCAAATCAATTTTACTAGTTCTTATAAAAAAAAGAGTGTACATCATACTTTTTTTGGATCTGTAGTGTGAATTTTCCACTCTGTTTTGATTAGCAGCAAACTGACTTCAAGTCTCTGGCAGTTGATGCGGGAGTTTCCGTACACTTTTGCATTGGAAAAATAATTCACGTAAATCTACTCAAAAATCTTCATTTTCATTTCCCGGCAAAATATATTTCTATTCTACAATCCCTGTCAAAAGTCTTGGAACACTTGCATTATTTTTACAGTTTTCTACATTTTGCCCCCTCCCCTCCCCCTTTACAACATTGTTTCTGATAAGAAAAGCTAGCCCAATAACATTCAGCTAGTGTTTGGTGTGGCCTCATAAAGTTCCTTTTGTAAACATCATTTTTTTGAGGGGGAAGGGGGGTTGGATTGGAAATAAAAGGCTAGGAAAGCTAAAAATTTAGTTATTTGGTAAAAAAATCAAGGGTGTTCCAACTAATTTTGGCAGGGATTGTATCATTTTTGACTAAAATCTGCATTGAAAACCTATCTGTTTTATCATGAAAAAATTTTTATTGATTGCATAGAAATTATTTGACACACAAACGGCTCACACTCATTTTTTGTCAATTATGGATAGACATTTGTTTTGTGTTTATTACTTTATGAGAAAAGTCTTTACATCCCAGATAATCTGAGATCGTAGAAAGTATGAAGTCTTATATCAATAGTTAGCAAATTATTTCATTCAAGTTGCTGGTTGAACTTAAAATCATCTGCAAAGTTCAACTGTACGGAAACTCCCGCGGTACGGTTTCTCCCACCTAGACCCTATTGGTTTAATTGCATAAAGGCACCGCAGTATCCTGGATTATGTGGTAGACGATCAGAAAATTACTGCAAGACTGACACTTAACAAAACTAGAGTTGATCATCCGTATTACTGTATTATGAAACAAGTTGAAATTGATAGGATACAAGTAACAAACAGGAAGTGGTTGAAAACTTGCGCTTGAAGGACTTGATTTGCTCACTCTCTTATCATCCCTGGATCTATAACCATGCCTACCTACAGTAGGGTATCATTACCTATAGAAGGGGACCATTACCTATAGTAGGGAGTCCTTGTCAATTTAATGTTGTCATTTGTGGCAGATATGGGAGCGAAATTAGTTTCTTCTGAACTTTGATTGTCTTTTAGAATATGACCCACTATTAGACAAGCAACAAAAAAAGACTCAAGGTAAAGTGTTTGAAGCACCGAAGGCACAGAACTATTTTCACAGTTCATACAAACTACTGCCGGATGACAAGGAAAGTGTCAAGACTGACATTGTCACATTTGGGGTTGCTGCAAAACTCTATACAGACAACGATTCAAGGGTTGTTAGAACTTGGGCACAAGGAGATAAGACTTGGGTGGCATGGACTAACAGGTTTGCTATTTTCTATAAATCATTTACTCATTAATCAAAAGTAGACTACCACCATTCTGATAAACCACAACCAGGTTTTGAATCAGGGCTTTACCCACCAAAGCCTGGTGCCAGATACACCTAAAGGATATAATGCACTAACTTTTCCTGGTCTAGGACAGTAGTAAGCACATTCGGCTTTGTTGTGTAAAGCTTTGGTTTGAGACCTGACGGTAGCATATTAGAATTGTTGTAGCCCTCTTTGGTGAAATACAATTTCCTTTGTTTGATCATTTGCTCATTTATTCATTTATTTTTGTTGATAGATTTTATTTCCTCTTTCATCTAGATGAATATATTTCTTATATATATTCAAAGATTTACTAAGTATGAGACAAGCCTTGTCGAGATAGAGAGTTTTGTCTTTTGAGTGTCTTTTTGTTCTTAGTGTATATAGCTGTAATTTGTGTCTTGAGCACTCTAATGGAAACTGATAGGATACACAGACTTTGTATTGAAGGATTGACATTTTTGAGTTTTTTTTCGCAAATCAATCAATTGTTAATCATCAAATCAATTATTTTTTTCATAAAAGATCCTTAATAGGAATTAACAATAACCAGAAAAATCAGACACATTGTGGAAAATGATTCTGTTATTTCTAACTTAAACACACACAACTCATAAACTTTTTGTCCCCCTAGCCACAAAATCAAAGCAACAAAGGATGTCTTACTGAAGATGTTCAACCATACTTTGGAATTAAAAATATGGGACTCAAAGGACAAAGTGTCCCCAAAAGCAAGATTTGACCGACCAAAAGCTTTCAAGCTACCCCAGTCAAGAGGAAATGAAGAAAATGATATTGAAAATGTAAAGAAATTGATTGTAGAGCAGGGAGAAATTTCAAGAGATGTTGACTGTACTCCCAGGGGAACAATCATCCCCGGCTCTGGTAAGATTTTGTGTTTTATTTTGGTCATCCATCTCGGAGCCAAAGATGAAAATTGTTCAAATTAATTTGTGAGAGTGAAAATATGCCCCAAGTAGGTTTCAAACTCACGAAAACTGATTTAGCACATAGCAAGTCACTTGATAATGGGTATAATCCTTAGACGTCATAGAATTGTATCTTTATCTTTATGGTACTAAACTGTTATATTGTATATCTACATAGTACCACACGCATCAACTCTTTTTATTGAACTGCATTTATTTGACCTGTGTTTGATTTTTGTTCATTTTTTATCTATGATCACATCTCCTTAAAAGTTCTGCCACCAATTTTGTTTGCTATTCCTCATTCATCTTTTATCTCCATTCTTTTACCAACATGTAGATGCAGTACTGAATTCATGGTTATTTCCATGACTCTCCCTACCTGTGAATATCAGCAAACATCAACAATTTTTACTGGTCCAACCTGTAGAGAGAGTTGGAGAAAATATTACTAAAGGATTTGGTAATCAAGAGTAATGAAAATCAATATTTGAAGGTGGAATATCTTTGAGGAGTCTTATCTTTTTCTAGTTAATCGGAAAGAATACTCAAGAGTATCGGTTTGGTTTGTTTGTTTTATTAAAATGGTCACTGCTTATTTCTAATTCTTAGCTTTTCCAAATTTAGATAGTCAAACCGGGAAAAATATTCCTGATGCTTTCAAATGCAAACGTGTGAAGATTTCGAATCAGAGAGAACCTTCTGATGTAAGTACTTGTTTTCTTTCTTGTTCCTTTGCATTTCTGTACGTCTCGTTGTCTCCTTTTTCATCTCTGTGATTATTTATCAGGCAAGGCAGAGAATATGGCATTTTAATGCAATCTTGGTTGAATAAATGAACTGAAATTAACAAACTAACACAAATAAAGCAATTTTTTTTACAATTTTGTATACAAGTGAATAGAATTGTGATAAAGTCCTGTCCTTCATAAGTAAGTACTTACTGTAACCTGTCCATTTTTTTCTGCAATAGCATCTCACTTGGCCTGACTGGAGCCCCCCAGGCCCCGAATGAATTGTTCAAAATCTACAAAAACTTTCTAACCAGCTGCAAATTATGTTCAGTCCCATTGTCTACACGCTATTGAATGAAATTCGCTTTGTTTTAGCTTGGACCATCAACTGGAAAGAAAACGATTTTCCCAACCTCAAACCAAACGACCCCTGGGCCACAAACACCTCTGAAACCAATCAACGAGAATGAGCCACCAATGCGAGACAAGACTACCGCAGATGCAAATGCAAGCTCTGTTAAAGTCAAAGTATTTCTGAAGGAAAATAAAGAGGCTGAGATGGAGAAGCTTATGACACTTGCATCACGTGGCATAAAAGATGCTGATGATGATGATGATGATTTTGGTGCAGAGGAGCTGGCTGCGAGGCAGGAAGCCGGTAGATTGTCAGCGAATAATAGAAAATTAAGTTCATCTTGTAAGTTTGTATAAAAACCACTTCTTCTAGTAAGAACCTCTACCCTAAAACTTGAAATATTAGACGTTTTGTGGAAGCAAAGAATGCTTAGAATACATAGCCATTTCACTTCAGACCATCCAAAGCTTTCATACAAGCAGGTAAAGTCAGTGGACTAATCGAGGATCTATGCTTTAAAGAATTGCTTATTCAAAAGAATGGCTTATACGAGAACCGCCTTGATTTTAGATAGAATTTTTAAGCAAAAGACTCCCAAGCTACCTCCGTGTTGGTCGCTATATATTTGCATGTCTACAATGGTTTTTCAATGAAGACTTGAATTCAAAAAGTTAGTAAATTGCTTACTGTGAATTAAATAATGAGATTTTTAGGTATTTAGACTTTCAAATGATTAGATCTTTTTGCATAAAAATACGTTAACATTTGATTATTACCGAAAGGGCCTTTATATTGAATAGGTGGTAGGGTATACAGCAGGTCTCTAAAAGACAAGTTACATGGAAATTTAGTTCAATTGAGTTTTTGTTTATTTCAGCAAAAAGCTCAAAGAAATCTCACTCTGCTTCTCAGAAGAGAGCTGAAGCACTGGCGTCTTACATCAAGCTGCACGGCCTAGCATGCGTTCCAGTAAAGCTGTCAGCCTTATTCACAGGAACAAAATTCATCAGTGCCAGACTGGAGAATTCAGCTGGAACTATAGAAGACCTTGTAATTACGATATCGCTGGATACCCCATTGCTCTCAGAACCACAGCGGAGGGTGCTCAACCCCTTGATAATCAAAGTGTGTTCGACAACGAATATGCCGTCCAGGCCATTGTCTTATGCGGACCTTCAAAATAGGTAATTTGAAATTTTCTTATCATTAAATAGGTTTCTTTTGACCCGTATTTTTGTGTACTTAATTGTAGGGGTTTGGATGGGTCCAATGGGATTTCGATATTCTTCACCCTCTAAAGAATTTTCTAGTACCCCAACCCTCATTTTTGATACCTTGAAATAAAACCTTACCCTTGTTTAATCATTAAGCTCTTCATGAACCTACCAAGACACAATTAGCAAGGGGTTACAAATGAATGAATTTACTTTTACTCGCATTAATTTGCCTCTAATCTCGCTGTTTAATAAAGTCTTATTCCGAGGTTAAGAACTATTTCAGGTAAAGGTTTATAAATTCATGAAAAATCTTCAGGTACCTTATCAAAAACCAGTGCAAAACTAGAAATAAAATGATTGAAAATCTACCTTGGAGTAATGCGCAAACCAAGTTTAGATAAAAATCAATAAAATTTCCCTTCTATAAAACATCTGTGAAATTCCCAAGGTACATATACAATTACTAACTCTAAATGAAAATTTGTCGTTTCAATTTTTTATCTTGGAAACTCAACGTGTAAATTTCGTCATAGAATATAATGGGATTTCCTCACGTTTTCCATTTGGAGAATAATAGAGAAATGCTAGCATGTTTGCTGTGTTGTGTTCAAATAATGACATATTTTTCTTTTACTTCAAACTAATACTTCGTTTATTTGCATTATCAAACCCCTCTATTCTTTTTCTATTCCGCAGGAGCTTATTTATAATCCCCCCTGTACCTGACCATGAAGAAAATAGAGGAAACCCCCTTGAACACCCTGAACCTTACGTTATTCGTTTCTCTTGCAGATGCTTACCCCCTTACATCTCATACAAATTCTACAACCAACCACTGCACAAAAGCGCGGGCAAGAAGCATGCGCGGAAAATCACATTCGACGACTCGCACGTGGTTCTCCTTGGAATACAAGACAAGGAAACTCTGTTTGAGTACCTGCAAGGTCCAGCACTTGCGATCGAGGTTCACGATCGAGATAGGAATTTGATGCTGAAGAAAGAGGCTGCCTGCGTGTTTGGCCAAAACGAGGATGATGTATTCATTGGCAATGCAAGTATGATAGCAAGTGAGTTGATTGCAGTAAATTCTATTTCCATTTTTTGTCTAGCCATTCTGCTAATCTATACCGCATTCACACTGCATGGTATATCCACCCATGGTAAACCCAGCTTTATTTACTCCAGGTTCCTTTACAGCTAATCAAAAGCGCTCAAATTATCGCATCGACCAATTCAAGTCTTCCATTTAAAAACCTGGTTGGGTTTAATTACCAGTGTGAAAGTGGCATTAGGACCACTTTGCTTGCAAATTCTATATTCTAGGTATTAGAGTTGCCGGGTTTTCTTGTGTTAAACAGAATCGTATAATCCGTTGAATAAGCAAAATTCTCAGTTGAGGAATGAACTATGATAAAATCATTTATCATACCAGCTAGATAAACTCAACTCCGTCCTAGCCTTAGTTTTTGAGCTTTATAGCATATTTAATACAATAATTAAGGTACTACAAAAGTGAGTTCTATTCCTACCACCTGCATCACTTCACTGCTTATTTTCTGCCGGTACCAGGTGCTCTTGTGTTCAATAGAACCACACTTATCCGTTGTGTAAGTCAAAACTCATAGTTGAGTATGGCTAAGGCAATTAATTTGTAACCAAGAGGTTGTTGTGAGTTCGATTTCCACTACTTACATACATCTACCATTTTTCTATTTAGGTCGAAGAACAGAACACAACCCATTCACAGGAAGAGATCAGCCATGGGACCCATACGGCATTGCAAAGATCGACATGTCTGAGTTATTGCTTGGTGAAAAGATTATAGAACTCACTGCTCCAATCCAGTGCTGCAAAATCCCTGACGTCATCGATGGAAGGGGAGGGGGTAATAACCCCGAGAAAATAGTTGGGAAGCCAGGGAGTGTTGATGGGCCAGGTAAATAGACTGTATTTTTTTAAGAATAACTTTGGAATACGATAAGATCACGTATTTCGAATTACATATCTTCTCTAAAACCAATAGATAAACAAACTTTCAGCAATAAATCAAAAGACATCTCTAAGTATAGAAATGAAAAATGCTCTAACAAGATCTAGGCTGGATGATTATTTTCTTGTTATGGTTGAAGGCTAGCTGAGTGAACAAAGTGTCGATGTATAATTTCTCTTCGATGAGAGCCTGAAATATAAGTATTGAATTGTCCCTAATTTGATTCATAAAGTTCAATTATTTAAACGTGTAAGTCGGCTAACGAAAAAGGGGCTATATGAATCAAAAAGCAAGCTTTTTTGCTGTAACTATCAGTTTCATGCTTTATGAAATCTTTAGACAGCAGTGAATAAGCAAATAATCGTATACCTATATAAACTGCATAAAGATTATATACTGTTAGAAGTATTGAATCGTAAAATTAGATTTTCATAACTCAACATGTCTTATATTTGCTCAACAGAAGATGCCCCAATGCCGTCTGCTAATTACTTAGAGTCAGGAAGTGAATTGAAAATCAAGCTTGAGCTTGCGTTCCCTCTCAGAACCATCAGTGAAATCGAGGCTAACAGCATCACAGAGAATCCAAAAGAGGTAAGGTATAGTCTACGGTATTGGTTGATAGTTCGTAATAGAAAAGTTGTTCAGTTACTTTAATGGAAGAAACTTTTGTGGAAAAAGTAAAGAAGTTCTATCCAGTCAATGGAACAATCCAAAAACACCTATGAAATCAATATCAAAAAAGAAAATATTCAGCAGCAAAGTGAAAGAAAACTTCATTACAGCCTATTTCATATACTGTAAGTTGATATCAGAAATAGCTGAACTATTTCAGCTTATCATGTTAATCGAATTGAATTGAATTGAATAGAACATTCATCTTTAGAAGGTCAGTCGCTGCCGGCATCTCAGTTCCAAGTGCCCCACACACCTCTGCCACGCCACTGACTAAAAGCTTTGCAAACCGTTAGCCTTATGACATCATAACTCTGTTATTTCCAGTGCCCGTTCACAAGACTCGTCTACGTGTTCGACTACAGCAACATCGAGTTTCTGCAAAAGCTTCAGACCGAGGTTACTGACATCAATGCTGAGTCCCTTAAACTAAAAGACTTACCAAAGCATGTGATCGAGGCTGCCCTGTCCACATACAAATTGAACGAGTAAGTTAAAAATTAGAGTACTTCACGTGATCTTTTGATAGCATCTGAAATTATGTATTTTGGCTTCCAGAGGGCGAAAATTGTCATTGGTAATGGAAACTATATTGGAATATTAAGTAGCAAACTTTCAACAAATTTCAAAGGATCTTGTATCGGTTTAAGAATTTTTGGGCAATTCTCAACGATCAAGAAACGATACGACTTTGAAACAATTTCAAACGATATTCAGCAAATATGGAACCATTCGCAACATGCAATATTTTTTGAAAACCATTTTCCTTCCAAACTATAAAGAAAATGAAATGTGATTTTTGCTTGATTGGAAAAAAGGCAGGGATTTATATCAATGTTTCTGTAAATGCAGAGAAGCATTTTGGTTGAAAGTATGAGTGATTCTTTTTAATTTAACTCAATTTGTGAAAAAATAGCTACATGTTGAAAAGCTAATTTTCAAACTCTTCCAATATTCCAATGAAAAACTATCTCTGGCTGGCTTTAAAGTGGACATGCTGTTTATCAGAATTCGAAAGCCTGAATTAATGATTTCTAATTATTTTGATTTTTAGGGTACAGGGGAAAAGTAAAACATTGGATATCATCACTGGTTTCCAGGTGAATGAATATTTAAGATTCTTCTTGCAGAAGATAGTCTATGCAATGTATTCATAATAATTTGATTGCATTCTATATCATCATTTAGATATTGCCTTATATTTTTAATCACATAGCATTTTAATATTTAACAGCATTGCCACCTTGGGAACGTCTGTGTAGTTATGTAGAGGGTGTACAGAACTGTGGAGGATTTTCAGGACGGTCGGGGATGTTTAGTACTGTGGGGGATACCATCAGTACTGTGGAGGGAGACCATCCAGTACTGTGGAGGATGTTCAGTACTATGGAGGGGTACTATAAATACTAGGAGGGTACCATTAGTACTGTGGGGGATACAATCACTGGATACCATCGCTACTGTGGAGGGATATCAGTAATGTGGATAAAGTTCAGTACTGTGCGAAGGGAAACCATCAGTACTATGGATGGATATTATCCCTGCCATGGAGGGATACCAACAGTACTGTAGAGAGATACCACAACTATTAGATGCAATTATAATTCATTACATAATAATGGCATATCATCTTACATGAGGTATCCACTACCTTTAAGGTTATATGACTCCCCTTTGTAAGGGTATCAACCCCTTCGAACGGGTGTCCACCCCTTAGAAAATACAATTTGGCCCCCTAATAAGTGCAACCAGCTTGTTAAGTTATAGGTCTAGTGTTTATATACATATGAAATGAATTCATCCAACTCTATGCCAGGAAAATATCGTCTTAAGACCAACTGTTTTATTTCGCAGATAATTGATGGTAAATATCACATATTTGTGTTGGAAGGACTTCGTGATCGTGGAATCAAAAGATTATGGGAAACCCTACCTCACTATCAGCATCAAGGTATTTTGCTCTCATATTAGTTATTGATTCACTCTCTAATATCTTATTGAAAGATACCTGCATGTAACTCATAACAGTGTATTGAGGGTATATTCAGTATACGAAAAGAAATGATAAGATTTTTAATGACAAAAGGCCCATGTTGAAGGGTAGATCATCCAAATACAGTCTTTATATTTTTAGGGTTTTATTTTGCTGTATCGATCAAGAATTGCATTTCTTTGGGACACACAAAATATTATCTGGGAGTGGGACAAATTTTAGTACATTTTTTGATCGGTATAAAATTCAAGGAGCAAGGAAAATCCTATAACAAAACATAATAACCACCAAAGCTTTTTGTCTAACACTCATCAGAGTAGTACGTCAGAAAAGTCTTTGATCGGTAAATCGGAAACATAGTGAAACATTAATAACAATCACCACAGTAATAAAGCTTTGTCTTCCACTTATCAGAGGTGTACATCAGGTAGAGAACGAAAACGAAGCTTAACGAATTATTGTACCTAGATGTGGATCGACATTGGCCGATCATTCACCTCATTTCTGATGAGCCAATTTCGATCAGAGTACAACAATTCCTCAGCTTTCATTTCCATTATTTTTCAGACGTACTATATCTATGAGTGTGAGCCAAAAAGCTTTAATAGTTACGCTATGTTTCCTTTTTTCTCACTTCCTCGTAACTAATGGTATTAAAGTATAGTTTCAATACAATCATTTTCATTGATAGCTTATTATGATTTTTCATAACCCTAATCATTACCATCCTTCTTCCTTTTAAGACGGAAAACATTTCGTGTCACTTTACAACACAGAAGTGACATTCCAAGAAAGACTATACGCTTCATTAGACGTCGATTTGACCAGAGTTCGACTACATCAGCCGCTACACGCCATTGTCAAACAGCCTCTGTTGTATGTCAGAGACATGGTTCCGAGACATTGCTTTGACGGTTTATTGCGATTGTTTCAAGTAAGCCGAGGATATATATTTTGCCGTCGTTCTTAACTACATTTTGCGCATTAGAAATGAAGAAGTATAGAAACGCTTTGTGATTATGAGTTATATATTTGAAATAGTGTTACAATTGTGATTTTGAAGGCCAAAAACTCGAACCAAAAACAATGGCTACCACTCTTAAGTAATGCTTAAGCTCCCTTTGAATACAACTTTGAAAGATAAATAGTGTATGGGAAACTTTTTATGTATTTTACAGTGATGAGTAGATTTAGTTTAAACGAAGAAAGTCCACAATACTATGCTTTGTGCCGGATCCTTTTCGATGCTTGCAGCGAAGACTACACAAACAGAAAAAACGTAGATGGGTTAGATATTTTATATTTAGGAATATTGACAATATTTCGCCCTGGCATAAAGGGCTTCTTCAGGACTAAATTTAAGACTCAACCCCCTTTCCACTGCCCCTGCCTGCGATTATCTATAGTTTGGTTACTATTGCTTCTGATTCATTTATTTTATTTTCTGTGATAAGTAGATCTTATTCTCAGAAAAAAGGTTATCAGTTACCACATCAATACCCCCTTTCCACTGCCCTGCCCACTATTTTTTCTGATGAATTCATTTTTTGTATGTTCTAGCTGAGTAAATCAACGAGACTACGAGACGCAGTTCGAAATGAGTTGTTCCCATCTGCGGAAATGATTGCGTCAATCAGCAAGGAGTTTGGAATCCCTCTCACCACTGCTGACTTGCAAGGTTTGTACAACATATATTATGAGCCTTTCCGGGGGGGGGTTCTTAAACTACTATCCTGACCAGGGTCCCGTTTCCAGCAAAGGCATCTTAGCTTGACACCTTCATCAATACATATGATAGAAAATGAGTTCTTAGTGTGTTTAATCACCACATTAGTGAATAAGAAATTGTTTTTATGGCTCCCCTCACACTAAATCGTATTTGTATTTATGTTTAACGTGCTAGCAAAGTCTTCATTTTCACTACTATCTCAGCCAGTCTTTCATATAGAATTACTAGTTTGTTGTTGACAAAACTTTATTCGTAGGGCTGTCATTTCCAGCTATTCACTTCATTAAGGCCTACTTTGCTAATTTCCAAGGTGCTTCTGTACATGACTGGAAGTGCTAGTTCAAAGTCCCTTTCTAAAGGCAGTTGCATTCCCTCGACCAATTACCTTAGCTACATCCTACTTTGCCATCTCGTAAAATCGATTTCTCAGTAAGTAAATCGTTATGGAAAAATCACCTGCATCTTAGATTTGTGGTCAGGAAAGAAACTGTTTTTGTAGTGCTCTGGGTCAGTCTTTATCCAATATCATTCATCCCATAAATATTTCAAAGGATTATCAATGCAGAAGGGTTTATATTTAGCTACTTTCTCGCTAGACTGTTTGTTTACTTACACAGTCATTCAAAAGTAATGCACTATAACTAATTCAAGCTTGCTCAAGGCTTCCCGAGTACCACTGAGCCCTGCACATTTATTATGAATAAAGACAGGAAAAAAGGTTTAGCATTTGGATACAGTAAGTAATTTGTATAACAATAGTTATTAATGTAATGTTTTGAATAATCACACATCAGTATTTGATCGGTATAGAACTCCAAGATGGTGAGGAAAGTTGTAAACATAACGAAACATAGTCCTGGGACAATTTAAAAGATAACAGGTTTTTCTAAACTGAAATATCAAGAAAATGAGTCTTCATAGGCTATCCCTAAAACAGTGCTCGATACATAAGTGCAGTGCGTAGTGTATATTGTGAAGAAAAGATTGAAGGGACTAAACTCTATCTCTCGACAGGCCTGTTTCGTGGTTGCTCACTCATCAGGAGATGTATTCATCAGGAACTTTTTTACATCTTCTGACGAGTTGAAAACCTAAAAAATAGGCTTGTAAAGATGAACATCAACCCATATCTAATTTAGAATGAACAACATACCAAGAACTTTTTACGGTTGTTAAGTCTTATTCCAAATCTTCTTTAAACGTGGATCTTATGTATTATGCTCTATATCTTATGGCTTATGTCGTATATGTTCTTTACAGAGTTTGAATCGAGTTTGAAGGACGAAGCAAACAACAACGAATCGAGGGCCAACCAAGAAACAAAATTAGAAAATTCGGAGAATGAAAAGTTGCTGAAAACAAGTCGACCTTGGACGCCTCTTGAGCTCGTGAATCCAGCATATGAGAATTTACTAAAAACCAGAGAAAATACGATTAAACAGAGGAATTTTCTTACCGAGAATATTGTAAGTTGTTCAATGCTAATGAAACGTCAGGGTTAGGGCTAGTGCTGGGATAAGTGCGGCTCTGCTGAACACAGAAATGCCTTGTATTTAGCAGTAGAGAATAAGCACTTAGGCAGTGAGATGATTCAGGTGGTAGAATTTAATGAGAACTGATTGTGGTTTTACTATTTTCAGCAATTCTAGTGGTACAACTGAGCTTTAAGATTTTGGTACAAATTTCAAATTAAATTGAATCGAAAACCATCGATTAATGTAGTTAAGTCTATCATGTGATGCTTAACACAACTTTGATTTGTTTTCAATTAGATAATTTTGTTATTAAGGATTCTTAATATGTATTTACGCTTTTCTTGGTTTTATAATTATTTGCACGGCCCACATTAAATAAGTCTTTTAACTGTCGTGGACTCCGTGCCTAATGAATTTGAAATGAAAATAAAAAAATGAAAGTTAGGTAAATGTTGGAGACTTAGAGTAAAATGAAGTTGAATAGGGGTTTACTACAGATTGACTGTCTTACTTCTAAGACTGAAAATTGAGAAATTGATTTGATTGTTTTGTGAGTTGCTGAGATTATTTGTTTCTTACTTCCAGTCACGTGTACACCAGCTTGAGCCAATCAGAAGAGAGCGTACGATAACATGTGATCCGGCCACTCTTCATAACAACGAGGCTCACAATTACAGCACTCAGTCACTGAATACTACCGAAAAAGCGAAAGAAAAATTGAGGAAATATCTTTCCGAGGTAAAAATGATGAAAATGATGAAACTTAATGAAAATCGGAAATAAGCTTGTTTTCCTTGCAGGGCTCTTTAGGTAACAGTTTATTGTTCATCTCACTGGACTCCCCCGATGATGATTGGTCGCTTCTCACTATGCCAATCACTCATCTTTTTTCTGATTGGCCAATTTTGACCCACCTCTGAGTAATGTGTTAGTTTTCATTCTCAATCTCTTTCTGATGTACTACTTTGATTTGTGTAAAGAAAAGGCTGACATTGAAATTTACTTTATGCAGGTTTTATCGTACGTGGATCAGAAACAATTTACCAACAAGCATTGGTTTATCATAAAACTGTATCGACTGCTATGATCTTCTTGTAACCTAAACGGTTTCTGGTGACCGGAAGGTTAGGCAATCAATTGGACTCTTTCTGTTCCTAAAATACATTTCTGTCAATAAATGTGATACGTTGATATTCTTTTACAATCTCACATTAGATTTTGCCACTTTTAGGAACCGGATCGTCGTTTTACATACAGTCAAGGTTTCAGTACGGCCACAGTGCTTCCTGTTGATCCGGATGAAGTCCGAAGAACCGAACTCGGAACATCGCGAAAGGAATGGCGGACCCCACAAGGATTTGTGTTGCCAGGGCCTAAAACATCAAGAGAATCGAACAAGCATTCTAAAGAGCCGGATTTTGCAAGACTTGACGAACTTAAGAAGGTAAAGTTTACTTTTGTATTTGTGTGTAGAATTGCGGAGTGATTGCCCACTCAACTTTTGAATTAATTTCATAAATATATGAAATCAAATGAGGTCTGTCATATATTGCGTAATCGACTATTGCTATGAAGTTTTGAGCACTGACATTTTCCTTTTCGACGCAATTTTGATCCTAAGCTGAGGTGGTTATACAAAATGCGTGTATTACATGAAATGCCAGTTTCTTTCGAAGAACTCGTTTCCTGACTTTATATTCTCTTTTTTCAGCCATGGAAGGAAAACATTCTTCACTCAAATATCTTGAAACCAACTGTTGACCGGTACGTTTTATGCTTTTGTCAAATTTTGCTTTTAGATTAAAATGAGAAATTGATCACAAGGAGTAATTCTTATTTAGAAAGAATAAACCTCGCTATATCTACCACTCTTTCGTTTGGCTTGTCAAAAGAAGAAATAATCCTTCTATCGCATATCCCTCTCATTTCACTAGGATCTAACCATTTATTCCATTTTGGCAGACATTATTTTCTATGAAAACCACTTTATACTAGCTATGCTTTACAGTGATGATAATCAATAAAACACAAGAAAAATTTTTCCGCTGAGTAATTCGGAATTCTTAAAGATTTTTAGTTTTAGGTAGTTTTCATTTGTTTTATTTGGCACCTTTTAGAAGTTGCACATTGCTTATCCTACAACGATCAAATACTACTGCTTAACTACTAAAAAATGATTCATACCTACTAACTACTTAAGAAAAACTATTACTGACTGAGTACAATAGACTAGTTACTACAGACTAATTACTACGGACTAACTACTAAAGACTAACTGCTAGTCTGATTATTACAGACTGATAAATGTAGACAAACTTCTAAAGACTGTTTTTTTCAGAGTAAATACTATAACGTACATTTTGTGAATACTTTGCTAGTTGATTAAGGCATTATAAAAGCTTTCCGAGTTTAAATTAACTCAACTCATATTTCATCTTTGATGCCAGGTTGCATTTCTCCTGGAGTGACAGAAAAGCTGACTTTGACGTGTGGACGAAACCGAGGGTTTATTTCGGGTCGTCAGCTCCTGCGACTATTCACTTAGCAGGCGACAAGCTGGCAGAGGAGAAGAGATTGGCGACAGAGGAAGAAAGAAAAACATGGAAAAAAGCTCTGGTAGCTGATGATACGATATTTAGAACACACAGGTA
Organism: Pelagia noctiluca; assembly: GCA_963924455.1. Lineage (NCBI taxonomy): Eukaryota > Metazoa > Cnidaria > Scyphozoa > Semaeostomeae > Pelagiidae > Pelagia > Pelagia noctiluca. The sequence goes on from OZ004334.1 coordinate 9,307,614, forward strand.
AGGCTTTTATACTGTTAGCTTTTTATCCCTTTAAGGGAATTTAACTTGTGTGATTTATGACACCAGGTCTTTTTTTCCTTTTTCAGAGTTGGACCAGAAACTGAGTTGAGAAGTTCTGGTTTCAAATCCTCATCACAGGTAGCCAGACTCGAAGATATTCTTAAAAGTGAACCGAAAAAACACTCCTTATCGGCACCAGGCCTCCGACTGCGTCCCGTGCCAGCTCTGTCAGTTGTTCTCAACCCAACTGTCGACTCTTCCCTTAAATTCTATGAGAGGCTCCGGCTCGTGGATGACGACTACGAGGCTCGTGAAAAGAACCATGGTTACAATCCGGGACCTTTCGATGAAAGAGGCTGGCTGCTGGATAAAAACAAAGTTCCGATTCGAGATTACAATCATGAATATTTCAATGAAGTAAAAGGGGGTGATTTCAGGTAAGATTTACTTGCTGTTATGATTGGCTGTTGAGATTTTTGTTGTTGCTGATTCTTTACTTACGATGATTTTAGCATCTTAAACCGAATGCACCAGAAAGAAGTAGACAAAATTGATAAGCCACGATAAATCTTACATTGTCTGAAACTCACAGCAAATATTTTGAATCGTTGTAGAATAGACCAACTTAGGTAGGTAGGATTTTTGAAAGTTTCTACAACAATAGTCATAAGAAGTAAGAACAGTTTATTTAGATATAGCTACTGGCGGGTTGTTCCAATAAAAGAAATCTCAAACCTTTAGTGAACGGAACATAGTGAAAAATGATGAAAAGTTTTAAAATCTAAAAGTCAATAGAAGCCCACGGTACCAAGAGCAACAAATAATTGAGAGCCAATGTCATTAGTGTAAACATAAACATAATCCAAGGTTCTAAGCTTTTATACCTTTTTGGCTTTTTTCTCTGTCATACCCTAATATGTTACAGGCATCAGCCCCTTACTTTGCCATTTGTACTCTAACAGGAACGTAGGAGCTGGGGGCACTGGGGGCACGTGCCCCAAGATCTTGTAAAAGACAATAAAGTACCCCTTTTTACTTTTAGAACTTGTCCCTCTTCCTTAATGAGACAATTGCCCTTGAAGCGTCCTACCCCCAAGTTTTATATGCTTCCTACGTTCCTGTGCAGTGATAAATATTTGTTAGATTATTGCCTAGCTTACTGTGTTCTTTCTTTTGCAGCTCATTTTTCCATCTACCAACTAACTTTTTAATGCATTTTTGAATTTTGATATTTCAGATTAAATCACAAATCAAGAGATGTCTTATTTCGAAGAGAAATCCGACCACTAACAAAAGAAGAGAGAGAAACTCACTTATTTTTTAAACCAGAAGCAGTATAATATATTTTGATATTGTGGAATTTAATAGTATCGACTTTGAATTTATTTCTTATACTCAATACTTGTACATAAAGTTTATGGGATTTTATCTGTTGTTTATGCTGAAATCGTCCGTGTTTTATTCAGTCGATGCTGTTTGCGAGGATGATTTTAGGGTGCTCATTTGATTTTTAGGGAAAATAGTCCTTTCACTGAATGCTTTTATAGAATAACATGAACGATTTATATCGAGTTGTATGGTGAAACGACACAAATTGCAGTTCTTTTGTAAAACACAGATGATTAACCCGTCTAGAAAAGGCAAGTGAAATAACAGGCTGGGTTTAGGCTGTAAAGCATGTTAGTCGATAGCTCTGTGCCAAAATACTGCAGTTTCGTTTGACTTTGAAAAACTAAGACCTCAAAGTGTAAGACTTCGAAAGCTAAGACTTCAAAATAATAGGAGAAATGTCTAATTTTTCAGTCTAGTATCGGAAAAAGCATAGGTCATAAAGGAAAGAAATCTTTTTGCCATGGAAGGGGTTTGTTTGAGAACAAAGTGCCCCCAGATTCGTTTTCCATATTATTATCAAGAGTGTGAGATCAATCGTTTTCCTTTAAATCTCGTTTGAAATATTGTTGAATCAGTTTGGAATTGTTCTGCTTGGCCCCACGAAGATCCTCGTCTTAAAATAACCTTCGAGTTGTTTATCATTTTTTCATTCCAAAACTGATTTCTTATATCAACTGGTTGCCTAAAGAACATCCGCCATATTTGTTGTTGTATGTGACATCACAAGTCACGTGTGACCAAATTAGGCCAATATGCAATTTTGGCGCGAGAACGTGGTGAAGAGAAAGGACTCGCAGCTCTTGTCACATTTTGTTGGTTCAAGTTTTGCTCTTGTTAACCTTTGATCGCTTAGAAAGATGGGAAGTAAGTCAAGTGATACACTTTGTATTTTGGGTCGTTTCATAAGAATGTAAAATCAAGATTAGGAAGTTTTAGGGTATTTTAAGTGTGCATGAAAATGAAAAATAAATGTTTTAGGCCTAAATATAAACCCCACATCCATATCTCGGTATGGAAAGTATGGCACTTCTTGCTGAGATCTCGTTTGTGCAAGAGCGATTTTCCATTGTTCTATCCTATTATTCTATTGTTTTTCTTGGGTGTGCAAGTGGCATACTTTCCATACTGGAACTGACATAAGATATTTTTTTGGGAAAATAGACAGGTATTCCTCATAATCTGAAACACACTAGGGCAAAGGATGAAATCTATGTAGAAGCTACGCCAGATATTACGCCAAGGAACAATATAAAAATATGTGATCCATTATGAGGCTGCGTTCACACAGGTACAGTTCCATTTGGCGGAACCGCAGCACCATTTTGGGTAAGGTTAGGCCTTGGTGTTTACATGGGTCTGCTTAGAGAGCAAGTATAGCAGGAGCCTTTGGTTAGAGGCCCTGCTGCAGATAGACAAGACCCAGATAAGAAAGGCCATGATGAACAGAGCTAAAGTTCAAGATCTTATAGATCTACTGTGACAGCTTTTTAGATAGGCCTCATTCACAGAATAAATCTGAATCAGAACTGCTCCATTTTGCGGCTCCAAATGGGTCCAATTACGAAATGAATCCAGCCTGGAAACCGATACCATATAAACGTGTGGAACAGTTCCAAATTGACTCAAGATAGAAAATAGAGAACCGAAGTGAAATGGGCCCCATGTTAATGCAAGATCTATCCCTACCAAAATGGAACTGTTCTAATCGAACCCGTGTAAACACAGCCTTAGTCAAACTTCATGCCAGATATCTCTGGTGTAAGTTTCATGAATTCCACCCTGGACTAGCGCTTTGTCAGAAATTTTTGTGAATAATTAAAAATTTTAACTCTGTAGAGGCATTTTGGATAGCCTTCGGATTTGTTTAGTTGAAACAACCTTGTTTCTATCAATGACATCCCAGCCTTTCGAAGAACCGGTAAAAGTACTTAAATACCACCAGGGGCTTGAAAATATTGCAGTTTTAGCTTGTATGCGTGAGGGAGTGAGGCGACTTGTGAATTTCGCTGTATGACAAATTCAGTGATTTTCATATATTTGGTTTTTGGCTCACAAGCCATGACACCATTTCTTAAACGGTTACTCTCCTATTGAAACCAAATCGCATCCAACATACACCATCGAATAGCAATGCTCTCGAGCACATAGAGCTTTTTCGATAGACCTTAAATAGTTTCTAACACAAGATTTTCAAAACTTCAGGTAACAGCAAAGATGAGTTGGATGACCTTGCTGCATTTTTTGAGGAAGACGGTGACCTTGGCTCTGATATAGAATCAGACGAGGATGGCAAGAGTTCTGTTGATGCTATAAAAGGTATGCTAAATCAGAGAAGTTTAGAAAGAAAACATGATTCCGTGCATTTTGGATAAGATAGAGGAAACTCACCTAAATAAGTTTTTTAAATGTCAAAAAATAAGACAAGATCAATTAAACAAGAACTATAGCTTTAAATTTTTCAATTATTATATTCAACTTTTCCAACAATGATCTAGGGGCCTATTTACCTTGAAAACTAAGAAGGCTAGAATAACCCATTATCAAATAACAGTTGCTTTTTAAATCTGCAGATGAGAATTCGAAACTCAAAGAGCAATTGAGATTGTTGCAGAAGCAACTGGAAGAAAAATCTGCCAACAAGGAAGTTTCAAACAGCAAGACTCCTGTTGCAAAATCAAAATTTGCAGAGAAACCAATTGAACAAGATTATCAAAAGAAATCTGAATCTGTTAAAGCTGATGACGATTTTCCCTTCAAGAAAAAACAGAGATCAGCTCATGTTGGAACTAAACGAGAAGTAGCAATGGGTAAGTGATCTGTTTCAGTTTGCTTATATAGCCAGGGAAGCGGGAGCCGGGGGTACTAGAGGTACGTGCTCCCCAAGATTTTCCTAAAGACAATGAAGTACTGTTTTACCTTAAAAAATTACCTCTCTTCATTGATGAAAATAGTGCCCTTGAAGCGTTGTGCCCCACCCCCAAGTTTGAAATTCTTCTTACGTCCCTGCTTATATCTGGGCATGTGCGTGCCTTTTTTAGCTCATAGAAAATCGATTTCATATATCAAGATACAAATCACTACAAAAATTTTTACTGCTTTGTTTTGATAAAATACGTTGATTTTTGAATTTTTTTGTGGGCTATTGAAATAATTTTATGAAGTCCTTCCTCTCAAAAAGCCACCTCTTTATGAAAATATTTTTTAGAGTTTTATAAGTAATGGTTGCCCACTATTTTCGGTTTCGAATAAGCCCTCCCCTCTTAGATTTGCCCCCTTTTCAAATAAGAGGCCCCTTCTATGCATCAATATTTTGATTAGCTCTCTCAGGGACTTGATCAAGTTATTACAGTATGTTATACTTTGCTTAATCCCAATTATTCGGGGTATTTCTAACTGTCTCTATCATAATCAATAAGTCTTTATTTTCAGAGAGGAACACCATGGACCATGCTAATGCCAAGAAAGCGACAAAGCCTATTGCCAAGCCGAAAGAAATAAAAAAGGAAATGCCAAAAGTTGACACAGAACCATATACTACTGAAGCATACTCTGGCATAAAGATTATGTAAGTTTAAGAGTTTATGTTCTTCAGCCTTGGCTTTTTAGAGAATTTCAGAGGATGGCAAGGAAAATTAAAGCATTGGAAAAATGAAATCTAATGAATAGTGTACCTAGAGCTGGATCAAAATTTGTTCAGTTTTTGCTCTCTTTCTAACATTTTACTCTGATGAGATGATTGATGCAAAGCTTTAGTAGTTATTGTGTTTTCCTATGTTTCTGATTTTCCTTGTTATCCGTAACATAATTTTCATGTGTTTCATGATTCATTCACTTCTATCTAGCCTGTGTATAGACTTTATGGGAACTGGGAAGGAAAGAAAGTGACAATGAACGACAACGATAGATCCTTCTCCCTTTCTCTCCTCCCTTAAAGTCGCAGGCTACTTCTATCATGATCAAAGTATGTTACCGATTATCGCTTGATTTAATTTCTTTCAAACCACATGTTATTCCCAACTTTTTATTTATTTAGAAAACCTCTGATTTCATCTCAAACTATGGATGACCGAATGGAGGGAAGAAACTTCGTGAAGATGAACATGCTTCTCAAGCGCTTGAATAAAAATGATATCCATGGTGACTGGGTGACCGTTGGTGTACTCGTCAATAAATTGCCACCCAAACTTGCATCAAATGTAAGTTAACTATGTTTGTACTTTTAGAAATTAAAGTGTCTTAGCAGGTATTGACCCTTCAGAATTATTGTTCGCTATTTACAATCCAGATTCCCCTGTATTTGGGTGGGCCAGTGGTCAGATTACTCAACCCTTGTTCATGGTGTAATGGTTTTGACCACATCTGTAGACCTGTCACATCTAGTGGAAAGGAAGAATTTGCTAGCTCACTGTCTTTCTAGATGAGAATTGCAAAATTAATCATAAGTTGTATTTACACGAAGAGGATGGGCAAGGGTTGCCCTGCTGCTTCTAGTTTAGCTATTAAGTGGGCCCTTTGTACTAAATAACTAATACATATGAAGATAGGAAAAGTAGAAATATGACTTTTATGTATATGGCTGGTGGTTTCAATTTTCATTAACCTTGATATGCTGAGTGCAAAAGGGTCAAACCTCGGACTGTTAAAGTCAAGCCTATAAAGGGCTTGTAAAAATATTCATTGTTGTCAAACATGTTTCTGTGCTTTTTTCAACTTTTTCTCCAGGGCATCAGATTCTCAGCACACCGGAATTCATCTAACTATTTCCTTTGTTGATATTTTCTGGTTTACCCGCAGTTTTTGGTTGTTTTGCAGGGCAAGACCTTCAGCATCTGGAAACTATCTGACCTATCAGTTGGAAGTGAGAATGACACAGTAACGTTATTCTTATTTGGTGATGTCTACAAAGAGCACTGGAAAACGGGTGAAGGAACAGTTGTTGGCTTGCTGAATGCCACCATCATGCCACGTAGAGACGTAAGTCTATATGGTTGCATGCTTCATGAGGTACTTCTTCTGGCTGTCCCTTCAATTCATTGCTACCTCTTAAACTTCTTCAACTACTTTGCCCTTATATACTTCTACAGTATCTCATGGGTTTTGTTCTGCAGCTAAGTCGGTAGTCCATTGTCATCTTCAGTGAAAGAAATACACCTCATGCTTGGTCTTCCTATAGGTTTAGGTTTAGGTTCAGGATGTCCTGTTCATATGCTAGATATAACCAAAAATATGTTGGATTTCTAATTGCATACGTGACCAAACTATAATATTTTGTTATAGATCATTTCTACTATTTTATTATCAAGTATATCTCCTATCTCCATTTTTGCTTTGGCCTGTCTGTATACAGAAGGAAATATTGCATTAATCTCTTTATGAATGGACTCAAAACAGGATTTTGTAAAGCCCTTGAAATGTAATGCGTTTTTTGGAGCACTAGGTTAGAAGATTGTTGTCTCATTTCAGAATGATCAAATAGGAAATGTCGCAATATCGATTGATGATCCAAGGAAAATGATGATAATGGGAAGATCCAAAGATATGGGTCGGTGTAAAGGAGGAACAAAGTCAGGAAAACAGTGTTCATTTATTGTCAACAAGTATGTTCCTTTACTCAATAGGCCTCTTTCACAAAATACCATTTTGAATGAAATAGAAGCTTGAGTTTTAGCCTCGATTTGATAAAGCGTATGAAAATTTTACTAAGTTCCAATGCTTTTTTAATATTGAGTACAAGCAAGTTTTTTTACTTAATTTTTTATTGCTTTTCATGCTATTTTTCTCTAATCGATTCTAATACTTGTGTTCTTTTTAAATTTTGAATATAATTGTAAGTGCCTACTGTAGTTGAAACCTGTACTGTAGTTTCGGTTATAGTGGAAAATCTTATATGTAGTTCTAAAGATTTTGAGTATCTCTTCTTTGATATGAGATACGTCTTTTATGTTATTTTGTAGATCACATGGCAATTATTGTGAACATCATATTACTCGAGAATATAAAAAAGTGAAATCACAAAGAATGGAGTTTCAGTCTGGGTATGTTTCTTTTCAAACCTGAAAACTATTAAAATCATCAACATAACTAATGGATCAGTTACTAAAAAATCACAGACTAGTTTCTAATGTGGACGAACAAATATCCTGGGACTTATGAAAAAGAAATTTGTTTATAAACCATTCAGAATTTGGATGGGTTCTAGCTAAGTGTATTTGTCCTCGATCCCATCTCAAACCCTGCAATATTTCGTCGTCGAGCACGCTTGAACATATTTTGGTAAACCGATTCCACCCACGTGATCTCAAGCTAAGTTATCGACAGCATGCACCATGTTTAATCACAAATTTTCATTTCGTTACAGTGAGAATAAGCTGGGTGGGTTTTCTTGGCCTGGACTTTAAATTTGGTGTAAATACAACAACAGCTGAATTTTGCAAATATTCAATTTTCTTTGTAGAAGTGGACCAGACCCAAAAAAGGGAAACCTAATGAAGAAATTCAAGAAAGAAGTTGAATCTGGCTCGTACAATTACGGTGGTGAAACACTGACATGGACGGACCGACCTGACCCAAATAAAAAGCAAAACAACAAAAAATTGACCCTGGCAGACATAGCTGGTGCTGGTTCAAATGAATTCGTTAAAAAGGAGTTGGCAGATTTTGACCTCTTTGGTGGTAAATATTAACTTGTCATATTTTTCCAGTTTCTGTATTGTATATAGCCAAGCATAGCTATCAACTTCCTGGAATCATTTTGGATTTTCTGAAGACATAATGAGCCTACCAATTCCGTTACAATTACACTATAGGCATCAATGGCAAAATTTTGAGCCTATGTTCAACTCAAGTGTTAAGCATTCAGGTGCCTTCTCATATTAGAATGCTTGTGATCAAATTCAAAGCCAATAGTAGTGAATCATCTTGACTTGTGTTGTCAGCTGTTGTCAGCTAATTTCTACAAATTTATGGTATACTTGCAGTACATTTGTACACTGACTTATTCGGTCAAGAGGTTGGAAGAGTAAGTTTGGGCGAACCCATTAATTGCTCTTTTAGAAGTAAATTCTGAAAATGTTTATATTGATTTTGAATAAACTATACTTTAAGTCTGAAAATCGTGTTTTGCCCCGTTTTACTTTAAGATTTTCACATGTCTTTTTGTAACGTTCTGCTAAAGCTGAGGCTTTCTACATCAGTGTATTTTCTGCTTAGGAGAATCGAAAACTAAAGACACCCCTTCAGCCGATCAGATGTCTGACGATCTAAAGAATCGGTTGCAAATCCCAACTGCTGGTTCAAGAAATCTCATACGATTGATGAAGAAAGAAGAAACTGAGGGTATGACTTGTGTTATTCAGTTAATAGTTCATTATCAATATGTATTGAAAAGTATGTTGCAAGAATGGCTGATTAGGTCATTCAATCCCTTTGTCATTTATTCCAACTCAGTTTCTGTAGTTGCACTAGTGCAAGAAGAGAATTGGCTGATTCTCTGTGATTTCGGGTAAAAAGTTAAAATTGATAACGATGTTTGATTGAGTTGCCACAGTGAATCTAATACATTTCTCAATCGAACCCCCATCTTAAAATGTCCCCTTTTTAAAAGCCGTTATGGAAAACCTCCGTTTTCAAGAAAATTACTCATAACTAGTTAAAAATCAGGGATTTTCAAGATATATTTGAATTAAAATGATTTTGCAATCATTTCTTGACAATATCGAAAGGTTCTTGCAATGATTTAAAAAATGGCTTTAGTGACTCGTAATGAACCTTGCCTGTACCAATTTCGAAATTTTTGAAATGATTTGTACCGAATATGAGACGATTTTCAACAAATATAAAACGATTTGTAACGGATATTAAACGATTTGTAATAATATTGCAACTAAATTAAATGTACTTGACTTTTGTACTCAATATACTTTGCAAATTAATTTTAATTTTTGATTTGACAGAGAAAGAAAACTCGACAACGACAAAACCTGATTCCAAATCCGCCAGAGACCTCTTAAATGCTGAGAAGAAGCAAATCAAAAAATCTAAAACCAAGCCAATCGACATGAAACTGCCAATGTTCAAGACTCCACCCCCGTCAAATTCAGCTCGCAGATTCTCAGCTGATTTCAAGCCCAAGTTAGCACGGGGGTTTGATGAAGATGACGATATAGAGTTTGCAGATTTCGGTAGCGTGGTGAGCAATAGTCTGGACAGAAAATTCGAAGAAAACGAGAGCCCACTGATGAGAAATGCTGCAAGCCGGCTGACTGGGAAATCAGGAATGAAGTCTGACCCTGTTAAGAAGTCTGATATTGCTAAAGTTAGTTACTTTTGATTACAGTAGAATCCTTTACGGCCACCTCGTTAATACAGCCCATACACTGATATGGCCACATAATAATGTAATACTCCTGTATTTCTACTGGGTATCGTAAAAGACAGTATGCCTACATCGAGCACACATACAAAACTTATACAAAACTTCAACATACCAATGATTATATTCCTATTTACAAGGCAATTTCTTAGGCATGCGAAACCTAGTCTTTCAGAACCGAATTGGTCGAGATAATAACTCACATTGTGAACGTACTAACACCTATATACACATGACATGACATGACGTGACGTAACCTGATGTGACATGACGTGACGTAACATGATGTGACATGACGTCACGTGACTCGATGTGACATGACGTGTTACATCATGATGTGTTACATCATGACGTGACAGGGGTAACATATAACTAAGATTCTATCTAGATGTCTCGACCCTACAATAGCGGCCAGTTTTTCAGTATTAATGCATACATAATCTTATGAAAGACACCGTTAATGTCGCTGCCTTTCATTTGACACCTTTATAACTCTGATGATATTACAAGGGGGATGATTACATCATGGAAGTTTCAATCATGAGGATGAGTTCAGTGCTTTCTGTCTATAATGAAATAGATTATGGCTACAATTTAGACTCATCTATATTAAGAACCTAATTCTTGGATTTCATACCCATTTATATATGGGATTTGATAGAAACACCGTACCAATTTTTGATGAAGAATTCACCTACATGAGCGGCATATCTCCTTACAACATATATATTTTATTTACCCTGCCCTGGGCATAGAACACAGTTTTAGGGAGACGTTAGACATTGAAAAGATGGCATTCTCAGCCTCGATATATATCCTGCTTACTCTTCCTGGTGATCGAAACCCCCTCCTATTTATTTTGACCCCCCTATACATCATGCATGGAATATTGCGAAGAAATTATTTTTTCAGAGGAAAGCACTTTCTATAGTTCGATCAAAAGGAATAAAATTCGACAAAGAAGAAAAATCAACAAAAAAGTCACCAGAAAATATGACGAAAATTAACGAACGCGTTCTCCAAGATATATCTGCTGAAGGTAGGGAAAACATTTTTATTTAAATAATCATGGTCATAATTTTCAATTTAGATGTTGATGTACCATACAATGTAATTCACTATACTGTCTACTGTCTACTGTTTATCCCTTTGTCTACCTTGTCTACCCAAATCCTTTCCGTTTAGATATTTATCAATCAAGTTCAGTAGACAATTTGCCCAAAGATGGCTCAAACTAGGGCAAAACATAGAACACAGTAAATTTATTGTGTTTCGAGATGAAATACTATTGCGCATGGCTGCCTGAAATATTCAATAATTTCCTGAATTGATCTATTTCTATAGCTGAAAACTGCGAGCCTGCTAAGAAAAGACGGAAAGGGATTCTTGAAGATGCTTTCGGTCCTCTGGAGTTAGACTCTGAGGAGGGGCAGAGAATATTGAAGTCGAAATCGATTCACGCGAATAAAGTAGAACAGGTAAAAATAAAATGTATTTTCAATTTTCTGTTTTCATTTTTTCTCACACTAGATACTTTCATTTCTTACTTGAGAAGCTAAGTTTATTTTCTGTCCATTAAATTTTAGCCTGCAGTTGTTAAAAAGTGAAATGTTAGGCAGTACTTGATCGTGTAAGAATAAAATTCAGACATCTAGACTTGCGACAACGGAAATAACCCTTTACAGAATGTTTTTGCACCAAAAATGCTTTGCCCTCTCTAGGTTATCCTTAAGACTACCGGGACGCCTAAAGGCAACAAGAGGCTGTTAGGGAACTTTCTCCTGTGCTTCCTAGTCAGTGGTGATGAAGATAAGGTTTAGAAGCAAACATTTTGAGATTGGAAGTTATGAGAGGGAAAAAATGAGCAATAAGACGTAGGCCCAAGAGCTGAATAGAAATGTCCAACATCAGTACAATTAGCATATCCAACCTGGTTTTTGTAAATTCTTTCCTGTATCTTGTCCTGTATCAAGCCTATTCATCATATTTCTTGTTGACCTTCCGTTGTAGGCTGAACTTGAGAGAGAGGCTGCATATTTTAATGCTTTGGAGAAGAAGGAGATGTTTGAAGAAAAAATGCAAAATATTACAGAAATGAAAGTCAAAGTTGTTTGCTGCAAAATTGTAAGTTATTTTACATTTGCAAGAATCAGTGCACGCATCCATTAAACGCCATTTCAAGTACTTGACTGTATCCACTGTTCGTATCAAGCCATAAGTTGACCACCGAATTGATACGCAACTTGACGGTAATAATTAGCAACTTGGAGGGGGGTAATTCTAATGGAATCAGCTGCTGAGCTGCTAAACAACTACATCAAAATCTTATTCATACTTGTAATTTTAAAAATACACTAATCTTTGGTTGAGAAACGAAGCGTATCATGGCAATTTAATTTAGCATCATTAGGACTTATTGCCACCAACTAATCTTGTTATTTATCAGAGTGGGGCCAAATTATACCTCTCCCTCCCTATATATTTATTTGATTTGATTTTTTCCCTGGAATATTGTTAAGTTTTGTATTTCAAGTGTTTTTCAAATGTGTTTCGTTTTTGGAACCAAAAATATGGAATAACCTTCCCACTGAATCAAAATCAATGAATTCAACAAATACACTCAAACACATGTTAAAAAAGTCTTTAAAGAAAACTTTCAAAAAGAAGAAGAAAATAAATGTTTTTTACTAAAATACTATTATACTGGTACTATATTATTCTTTACCGGTATGGGCAGAGCTTATTCACGTATCATGCAAAATTCTTCATTTTATTTAGTTTGGCTATGCACCTCTGAGAGGACCATTATGGAAATGAGATCACTTCAACCTTTCAAATGCTATCCCTTCCACCTTAGTTAGGGGTGTCTCTTAATTTTCAATCCTTTTAATTTATATTCTTCAGAATGTTTTCTTTAATTTTTGTCTAGTATTTAATTTCTGTAAAATATATTGTATCGTTTAAGTTATTGCCGTTTGATTGAATGCTAGAAAATGAGAAAGAGGGCTTTATGAGTGTTAGCCGTTGACTTCTAAATAGTTTCTTAGTAGAGCAACTTATGCAAAGGCACCATACTTTTCTTGGAAGCTCCATCGATTTGACCCGTGTTCCTTGTCTTTCAGTGCAAGTACATGCATGAGTTTCAGTCGAGTCATTGCAAGAAGCAGGGTCACCCAACCGTCAGAGTGGAAGCAATGAAGAGATTCTTCGCCTGTAAGTCATGCAAGCACAGAACTATTGGTTACAAGAAACTACCCGATGAGGCCTGCAAGTAAGTTGGGTTTTTCCATGTTTTATTTCTGTTTCATAAATGAACATTTGGAATAGCGCTGAATGGCAATAAGGGTTTTAGAGCCTGAATGCTTCAATGTGGTACTAGAGGGAAGAGGTTTGGTGGCTTGGAAACACGCTTTCTTAAGGTAAAGTATTCTTCGCTTGTTAATGTAAGCAGAGAACAATTGGTTAAAAGAAACTACCTGATCATGTTTGCAAGTAAGTTGGGTCCTTTACTTTTTTTGTTACTTTTTGTGCATTAACTGTGAATGGAGGATTGACTTGAAAAGGCATCTCACTCTCTTTCAAAGCGTATCAGAATTCTTTAAAAAGTGAAGGATTTCCAGAGATTTTTAAGGGATTTTCATTGGGATACACTAGAATTATACAAGGAATTAACTTGGGATATACTAATGATATAATTAAATTATACTAGGAATATACAAGGGATGTACTAAGAATATAATAGAAATAAACTAGGGATATACTAGAATTATACTAGGAAGATACTAGGGATATACTAGGAAGATACTAAAATTATACGATGGATATACTAGGGATGCACTAGGAATATACTGGGGAAAAACTTCGAGTATTAGGAATATACTAGGAATATAATAGGGATATAGTAGGGATATGCTAGGGATATACTAGAATTATACTAGGGATATACTAGAGATATACTAGGAATATACTAGGGATATAGTAGGGATATACTACGGATATGCTAGGGATATACTAGAATTATACTAGGGATATACTAGAGATATACTAGAAATTATACAAGGAATATACTAGGGATATACTAGAGAATTATACAAGGAATATACTAGGGATGTACTAGGAATATACTACAATTATGCTAGGAATATACTAGGGATACATGAAAAAATACTAGAATATACAAGGCTTCTAGGGAATGATTTGCTTATCAACTTACAGCCTTAAATGCTTCAACGTGGTACTTGTAGAGAAAGGGGTTTGGACGAAATTGGAAACAACCTTGATAAGATCAAGGAATACGAATTTATTGAAACCAAGCATCAATAATACATGTTGTTGTACTGTGTAATGTTTGAAAAGCAAACTGATTCACACAGAGTTTCTTATTAACATTAAAACAATACACCAGTCAATCGATGAGAATCGAAACCAGAATTCTCCATGCCACTGAGAAGACTAAAACAGTAGATAATTGTTTACATCTTTTCCATCATAGCCTTGTAAACAGGTGATACTTGATTGAGTGGAACTTGAGAAATTTCATCTTTTCGTTGCATTGTACACCCATCTGAAAGGCCTTGTTGCTTTATTCATCCACTGGAGACTGGATCGAGCACCTGCTGTTGAAAATGAAGTCATTGGCGGCCATGTTGGAGGTAGCAATTCAATGCATTGAATTCAAGAAAATAGGAAATAGGATGTTTTGTTTGCTTTGATGATTGTTGGAATATAATGAATGATTAGCTCGAGACTGAATAAGCATGCGTTAATTGGGCCAACTTAGAACTTTGTCTTCAAACAAACAATTGGGCCAACTTAGCAGCCATATTGGAAGGATCAACTCCGAACCTTACGACTGGTTTCAAGCATTCGACTCTGGAAACAATAGAATGCTCGGTCCAGTCTTTTTTATATGTCAGTGTATCTAAAGCATCCTTCAGACTGCATAGCAGAATTTACAAATGCAGGCGGGGGGTTCTTAAAAAATTTGAAGATTATCTGAGAGACCAGGTTTCCTATTTTGCTCTGACAACTTAAGAGTTTGATTTGCAGCTGAAGCGTCGATATTATTCTTGTGCCTAAAAGAAAAAAACTAATAAAACTCTGAAGAAAAAATATTGAGAAAATAATTCTTGCGGAGAAAGATGGTAACGAGCGGGAAGAAAAATCTCTCTGAGCAGGCCGAAAACCTGACCGTCCATGGCGTGTCTAGAGTCGTCAATGCCAAGACGAAGATAGGGAAAGCGATCTGGCTTCTTCTCTGCATTGCTGCTTTCTGTTTCCTCGTTAAATTCGCAGTTCGATCTTTAATCAAGCATTTCCAGAGGAAAGTCTCTGTCGACGTTCAAAAGACAAATCTTGAGAAAATACCTCTCCCTGCCATCACGTTTTGCAATAAGAACATCTTCGCCGGCGTTCCCGCACCTACCATGCAAGAGCTACCCAAAAACTGCTCGATGATTCAAGACAAGTATTTCAGAAACAAAGTCAACAAGGAATATTTCAAAATGGCCTGCGAGCTATTTTTCGGGAACATTTCTCAGCCATCGAGTAGCATTGCGTATTACCCGAGAGATTATCTGCGGTTTCCGAAACATTTTTCGTTATTACCGAGTTATTCACCGTGTTTTACGCTGAACAGAAATTCCACACTCAATCAGTTTATTGCTAGAGAATCCAGCGGATTGCACATGATTTTGAACTTTGATGAAGAGAAGTACACGCGACAAAGTTTTGATGTGGTGGCTGACCCAAGACAGGGACTTTCAGTCATTGTTCACGACCCAAAAGTCCACTATCCCAACTCCGAAGGCAAGTCGGTCAGCCCTGGGTATTACACCCAGTTCAAGATAAAAAAAGTCGTCAAACAACGCAAGCCAAAACCTTTCCCGTCCGATTGTGTCCATAAAGAGGAAAAGAAATGTCCGAAGATTTTCAGTGGAAAGCAGACAAAGGATTTGTGCCTTGAGACTTGCTTTTTCCTTAAAATGTACGAAGTATGTGGTGATGTTTTAGACTATTTTAGGCCATTCTTGCCGTTAGATGAATACCCGAAACAATTGTGGCAGATGGAAGCAAAACCGTGTTTTGAAAAGTTATCAAAACTCTACAAAGCTAATGATTGCAACTGTCGACTCCCATGCTATGAAGAGCTTTATGAAGTCGACACAAGTCACTCCCCCTGGCCCCAGAAATGGCAAGCAAAGTACTACTCCCAGATGCTGGCGGAGAGTCTCGGAATCACGAACCGAAGTTTCTCGTTCGAGGAGATTAAAAAGAGGCTGATAAAAGTTTCCTTCTATTACGAAAACCTGGTAGTTGAGACGCACACTGAGAGAGAACGTTACACCTTCGAGAGTATTGTCAGTGACTTTGGCGGCCAAATGGGGTTGTTTTTGGGGGCGTCAGTGTTGTCGTTGGTTGAAGTTTTCTTGCTGGTGTGCAATGGTTTAATGGCGTTGTTTAATAAAAAGAGGAATGGTGCATCTGGCGATGTAACTGAAAGTACATGAGCGTTTTCACTCGACAATTTTTCTGTGAATGGCACAGCCTTTGAAATGTTTCACTGACTTTAACAGGCACTTTAAGTTTTTGGGGTTTCAGTGTTGGCTTTCAATGATTTAACGGCTTTGTTTGATACAATGCAGAATATCACATCTTGCAATGCAGAGAAAACGAAGGAACGCTATCGAACTATATACTCCTGCTGGAGGTTAGTCCTATCGAGTTTAGTTTTTCAAAACTAGTATGTGATGTTTTGCTGCAAGACATTCAGACCTAGGTTGAGAGGAAAATATAAGATCAAGAATAGAGATTGAGTTCTCAAGCAACCCCATGGAGTCAAATGTGAGGAGGTTTTGAGGGGTTATTTTTGACCCTATGTAACTTTCAGCAAATTCTCAGTACTGGACAGGTTTATAAGTTTCTTAAAAAGAAATACGTGCATCCTTGTCTGATTTCTCATGAGCTACAAAGATAGCTTTTATTTGATATCTTGAATCATATAATAACAACATTGAGTATGGCATGTGAGTGGCTTTCTGCAACTATCATCGATTGGGATTCCGAAACCTCAATTTTGAATTTCCTTTTTGCGTTCAAAATCAATAATGATATACTTTTGATGTAATGTTAGCTTGCTGAAGATAAACTCCGCAAAATGTAGCAGAATGTCCCTATCTATCAACCATTTACATACCTGATGGCTCCTTGATGCCTTCTTAAGACAGCAATTTATTTGCTGCCAAAGCCTAAAATTTTTGATACTTCTACAATCCTGGCCAAAAACATTGGAATTTTAAGTAAAAATAACAAACCCCCTTTCCCCCATTACAATGTTGACTCCACTAGCCAGTAGCTACACCCACAACATTGACATGAGGGGGGTAGGGTCACAAACCTTCCAATATTTAGAGTTTTTATGTAACATCTGTAATCCCAATTAGTTTTGGCCAGGATTGTAGATCGCTGCGAAATGGCCTGCTGTATATGACGTTATTTTATCATAATCTTCTTTTTATTGTTTTGACCTCTAAGGGCCTGTTCATATGGAGAAAGTTTCCCCGGCATTTCCCCGGCTAGGCGGGATTCCCGGCTAGCCGGGGAAATGATCATTGACCTTTCATATGAGAAAAGTTTCCCCAGCTAGCTGGGATAACTATAAACCACGTGACCTTTTACTCAGTTTGCAATTTTTGCGCGATTAAACAATATGGCGTCTCTACGTGACATAGCTGTGTTTGCTTCAATCAGCATAACCGGCCTTTTATCGATACTACTTCAGTTTCAAGGCGTGTTACTGATGTGGGGAGTTTCTGTGATGAAAAGAAATGCTTCTTTGATAAGTTACAATGCCAGAAAGTGAAATGTTTATTATCAGAAGTTGAAAAGAGTGAGACAAAGGTTATTGCACCGAAAAAAGTGGAGCTGCTGGAACAGACCTGGCAGAACAGATCAATGGTGGCAAAATATGATGAATACCCTATCATCGAGTCGATCAACTGCTCAACATGTGCCTCCTCCCATCTAAAGGGTTTTCGTTTTTGCGAAACTCCAGTGCACGCTGCAGCTCCATCACTGTCAGCCATCTTGAATATGAAAAAATGTGCATTTCGCATGTGCGAAGGAAGATTTATTTCCCCGGCTGGCCGGGAAAACTTTTCATATGGGAAAATATTTCCTCGGCTAGGCGGGATCCCGGTAGTGCTCAAGCGAGATCTCGGCTAGCCGGGGAAATGTTTTCCCATGTGAACGCTCGTGCCTTTTTATGTAGATAAGCTATATGAGGCGGGATCTCGGCTAGCCGGGGAAATGCCGGGGAAACTTTCTCCATATGAACAGGCCCTAAAACATCTAAAACTGCATAGCAAGGGTTTAGAAGTGCACATATTGTGTAGAACTACACGTTAGAAAAACCCTGATTTAGGTTGTATTTAGAAACTTCAAAACGTTTGGCTAACTGACCAGCGGTGGTCTAGAGGGACGAACCAGTGGTCACCGAAAGAGTCTATGTAAAGCCTATTTCAAAACTGCCAAATTTTGATCATTCGTAGGCCTTTTGTTTTCGTTTTCATCTAACGGCCTGCTCTGATGAGTGTTCGATGAAATGCCCTACACATATCAGTTTTCTTATAAAGCCTTGTTTCGATTTCAGAAGATAGTACTCAATACATGATAGTAGAGTGTAAACATACTAATTGGTAGAAAAGAAACAGGAAATTACTCATTCATTTTTACAAGCTTGTTTTGTGATTGCTCACTCGTCAGAAGATGTACTAATAGATTTTTAAGTTATCTTGTATATTAATGGTTTTCTCGCTATTCTAAAGATGTGTGCAAAAAAGGTTGTTTTAGAATATATACAACATTGCCTCTCGGGAAGCTCTGAATAGTCTTTGATCAATACAGAAATTGAGGATGACGAAGAAAATCGGAAACATAGCGAAACTATTGAAGCTTTGCGTCTGATTTTCATCAGAGTTGTAAGTTTGAGAGAGAAAGAAACATAAAGAATAATTCTTCTCAGATGCTGATCAAAATTGGCTAATCTGAAAGGAGTTGAAGGATTTGTATAGCCAGAAACAATTAATCATTTCTTGGAATCCAGTTTCTGACGTACTACTCTGATGAGTGTCAGACGCAAACATTTAGTTGTTGTTATTTCTCTCATTTTCCTCGCAATGCTCAAGTTCTGTACCGATCAATGACTATCCTGGGGTACTGCTCTGATGACTGTCCGACTCAATGTCTCAGTAGTACCTATATTTTTCCACGTTTCCATTTTTTCTCTTGATTCTCAAGCTCTTTAGCAATCCAAGACTGTTCTGCTGTACTACCCTGATGAGTGTCAGACGCAATGCTTCAGTTGTTAGTATGTTTCACCATGTTTCCGATTTTCCTTGACATCCTGAAGCCCTGAAGCCCTTATTGGGTTTTGTTCAAATAAATGCAACAAAAGTGTTGTGCATACAATTGTGTTCTGCAGTAAACTACAATTCAATATATACAAATTAGTCACTTGGCAAGCCACAAATGTTTTTCCATCGCATTTCTCTTCTTAAGTGTTTGCATCGTTCAGTAACACTGCTCAATTGTTTATTGCGTGATCGCCAGTTGTGTGATTCCTCCTCTTATTGAACAAAGCCACCAGACCATTGAACGCCAGCAGGAGAAGCTCGATCCACGACAACACAGACGCCCCTAGAAATAACCCCATTTGGCCCCCAAAGTCACTGACAATCCTCGTGAAGCTGTACACTTCTCTCTCAGTGTGCGTCTCAACTGCCATGTGTTCATAAAAGAACGAAACTTTGATCAGCCTCTTTTTGATCTCCTCGAACGAGAAACTTCGGTTCGTGATACCGAGGCTCTCAGCCAGCATCTGAGAGAAGTACTTCGCTTGCCATGCCTGGGGCCAGGGGGTGTGACTTGTGTCGATTTCATAAAGCTCTTCGTAGCATAGGAAATGACAGTTGCAATCCTTAGCCTTGTACAATTCCGATAACTTCTTTAAACACGATTCGCGGTCAAAGTTCGACACCCGTTTCGGGTATTCATCTAACGGCAAGAATGGCCTATAATAGTCTTGAACATTTCCACATACTTCGTACATTTTCAGCCAATAACAAGCTTGAAGGCATAAATCTTTTGTCTGCTTCCCACTGAAAATCTTTGGACATTTCTCTTCCTCTTTATGGACACAATCGGACGGGAAAGGTTTTGGCTTGCGTCGCTTGACGACTTTTTTTATTTTGAACTGGGTGTGATAGCCAGGGCTGACAGACTTCCCCTCAGATTTGAGATAGTGGACTTTCGGATCGTGGACAGTGACTGAAAGTCCCTGCCTTGGGTCAGCCACCATATCGAAATTTTGTCGAGTGAATTTATGCTCTTCAAAGTTCAAAATCATGTGCAATCCACTAGATTTTCCTTCAAAATATTGATTGAGTGTGGAATTTCTGTTCAGCGTAAAACACGGTGAATAATTTGGTAACAGCGAAAAATGTTTCGGAAAACGTAGATAATCTGTCGGGTAATAATCAATGCTAGCCGATGGCCGAGAAATATTCCCGAAAAATAACTCGCAGGCCATTTTGAAATATTCCTTGTTGACTTTGTTTTTAAAATACTTGTCTTGAATCATCGAGCAGTTGTCAGGTAACTTTTGCCTGACTGGTGCAGGAATGCCAGAGAAGATGTTTCTGTTGCAAAACGTGATTGCAGGGAGAGGCATCACCTCTTGATATTTTTCTTCTATGTGGATGGACACTCTTCTTTCAAAGTGTTCCAGAGCGGATCGCACGGCAAAGTTGATGAGAAAGCCCAGCACACCAATGCAAAGAAGAAACCAAATGACTTTCCCTATTTTTGTCTTGGTAGTGATGACCCTAGATACGCCATGCATTGTCAGACTTTGGCTTTGCTTGATGAGATCTTTCTTGGCTGTTGTTGACATTTTTACGTTTGCTTTTATTCCTTGAACTTTATCTAAAGAATCGTTTCCCTCGCTGTTATTCAGTTGCAATAATAAAGTTCAATGCTGACACTACAATGCACACACGTGTTTTGAGTAAAGGTTTGTTACCATTTATAAGAGTATGGTTAAAACTCTGATAAAGAGGTATCGTTACAGCGACTACGCCCTGATTATAAAGTCTGGTTAAAGTCGTAGAAAGATCTTCTTCCTTTACTATTGTTACGAAGGATGAAGGATGAGAAGAATGTTCTACCTGTCCGAAAAAAGAGGTGTTCTGGCAAAAATTTGCTTCTTCAGACATCAAAACAGAACTGGCACTTTTCGGAAAAATGTTGCTTCTTTAGACATCAAAACAAAACTGGCACTTTTCGGCAAAATGTTGCTTCTTCAGATATTTATGGATGAATTCAACGAAGATCTTCAGAATATTACATCATACTTTGTGCTGAAGACTTTCATGTTATATGAAGACTTTGATGCTATATGAAGACTTTGATGCTATATGAAGACTTTGATGCTATATGAAGACTTTCATGCTATATAAAGACTTTCATGCTATAACTCACCCAGCTTAGAGATCCATGTCTGCTTAGATTATTGAAACGTTTCGGCGAGAAGATACTTCTTCAAACATAGGAAGAAAGGTTCATGTCTATGCTGCAGGTTGTCAGGTTAGCTTCAACTCCAGAGAAGAAAACTAAAATATTTCGGCAAGAAGTTGCCATGAATCAAAACCAAACTCTGCAATGTTAATCAAAAAATACTTGGCTGTACAAGCAACGGCTAATCTTAGATCAATCCACGGGCACCACAATAAATTCCAACTTCCCAGCTTAAAGTCAGAACGTTTCGGCCAGATGATGATCCTTCTTCAGGCTAGAAGAAGACCTGACATTTCTACCGGGAATCGGATCGTTTTGGAAACCAAACTGAAGAGTCGATCAATGGTTTTTCTAAAGGTCAAAATAACACGATTTCTTGTCTCCTAGATGTTCATACACATATTTCCTTTGACAAGAGCGGGTGCTGAAAATCCTTGTGGCTAAATATGATTCTTTAACTGAAATAAAGAAAACCTCTTCAATAATGTAATTTATGGTGTAATTCTTTGATTCCACACTACTCCACCAATCCAAGCTCCATCAATGTAATCGTCGTGGCAGAACATAACAACGAGTGCTGGTCTTATACTACCTTATGCTATATTTGTATTCCAAGTTATACTCATTTTTTTATAAGAAACTGTTTTTATGTTGCCTTACAGAAAAGATGTCAAAAGCAAATAATTTTTGGCACATAGTTGTAGCCCATCTGACCTCACTTGGTAATTAATTGGCACATGATTGTAGCCCATCTTACCTCACCTGGTAATTAATTGGCACAAAATTCTTATGCATATCACCTCACCTGGTAATTCTTTAGCACATAATTGTAGCCCACCTCGGCTCAACTGGTACTTCTTTGGAACATAATTGTAGCCCATTTCGGCTAAACTGGTACTTTTTGACACATAATTGTTACCCTTCTTACCTCACCTGCTACTTTATTGGCACATAATTTTTACCCATCTCAAATCACTTGGCACTTAATTGGCACATGATTGTAACCTATCTCACCTCACCTGGTAATTTTTGGCACATATTTGTAGAACACCTCAGCTCAACTGGTACTTTTTGGCACATAATTGTTACCTATCTCATCTCATCTGGTATTTTTTTGGCACGTAATTGTAACCCGTCTCACCTCAACTGGTAATTTTTGGCAAATAATTGTAATCAATCTCAGCTCAAGTGGTACATTTTAGCGAACAATGGTTGCCCATCTCACCTCACCTGGTTCTTCATTGGCACATAATTGTAACCCGTCTCACCTCACCTGGTAATTTTTGGCAAATAATTGTAACCCATCTCAGCTCAAGTGGTACTTTTTTGGCACACAATTGTTACCCATCTCACCTCATTTGGTATTATTTGGCACATAATCGTAACCCATCTCACCTCATCTGGTATTCTTTTGGCAAATAATTGTAACCCATCTCAGCTCAAGTGGTACTTTTTGGCACAATGGCTACCCATCTCACCACACCTGGTACTTTATTGGCACATAATTTTTACCCATCTGAAATCACTTGGCACTTAATTGACACATAATTGTAACCCATCTCACCTCACCTGTTAATTTTTTGGCACACAATTGTTACCCATCTCACCTCATCTAGTACTTTATTGCCACGTAATTGTCACCCATCTCACCTAAACTGGTTTTTATTTTAACAAATAAGTTTTGCAGATTAAGGAATTTGTTAAGAAAATGTTCGTTCATTGATGGGGACAAGAGCTAAGAAACTCTGGTATCAAGCTGTGGCATAGTTTCTTAAAAAAAATTAGTGTAATAAAAATGACATAGCTTTTTGGCGCAGATGGTTCGGATTAATGTCGAGTTTTTCTTTAACTTTTGGAAAGTTAACTGCGATTGCCACTCCTACCCAGCAAAACAAACTCGGTCGAAATTGTGGCTGTTTTCTCAAATATTTCACGGAATCCTTTTCTTTTTTCACCGAATTCGTCCAAGTACAAATTTGTTTTCTAGAAAAGCCGTCTAAATAGTATTTTGTTTTAGATATGAATATTCTTAGACTGTGTTAGTTTGGCCAAATCCTTAATTTTCCTATAGTGAAGCGTCCTGAACTCTGTTTTCTCGTGAAATATTAATTACAGCTCTCCAAGGTAAAGTTCTCCATTCTTCTACGGAAACTATAAGCTTTTTAACACAGACTGACAGGAGGCTGTTGTTGTCTGATTACCCAATACCAGTGTGTTGCTTTCCTCATATCACCATATATACCCCAACCCTATATACCCCAACCCTATTTACCCTAACCCTATATACCGCATCCCTACATATCCTCACCTTAAATATCCTGACCCTATAAACTCCAATCCTATCCAACCCAACCCTACCCACCCTGACCCTATATACCATAACCCTTTAATTCTAACCCTATATATCCTCACCTTAGATACCCTGACCCTACAAACTCCAACCCTATCTACCCCAATCCTATAAACCCTGACCCTCTAAATCGAACCTTATATACCCTATACTTATATTATAAACCCTAGTGATGGTTTTACTTATAGGAATAGTTCAAAACGTTTTCAGGCTATTTTATGATTCTGTTGATTTCTTTACAGGAATTGCGGTGCAAATAACTATGAAAGAGTTTCCATGTACCAGGTACAGCATTTTATAAATTATGTATTAATACAATAATTATGATGATAGTAATCAAAATTATTGTAGCCCAATGCTTTCATCATGTGGTTCAATTAAAAGGGGGCGTTTATTGAATTTATCTCATCCTTTCAGACAATGTATTTAAAAAAGATACCGGATGTTTGAGAAGATGTGCCCTGTTTGTTTCAGAATGATAAAAAAGATGGGGATTTTAGAATCCAAAAAAATGGAAATGAATAGATTTATCTTGTGTTAACTTAGATATAAATACCTTGGTCATAAAAATGAGTTGGGAGAAACGAAAGATATAGTCCTTGAAAGTTTATTATTTGGCTAATCATAAAACCAGAAGATTTGAGAAACTGCGTCAATTCTAATACAACTTCCAACCGTTGATAACTGATAAAGTTGGCATAAAATGCTTTGTTCTTGTTCACGAATGGAAAATGCCTTTAAACACACTCCAATCTAGTGATGGTATTTCTCTACAGTACTGAGCATCCTCTACAGTACTGATGGTATCCCTCTACAGTACCGAACATCTTCCACAGTATTGAACATACTCCAATGTACTGAATAACCCTGCAATGTACTTATCTCTCTACAGTACCGAACATCCTCCACAGTACTAAACACACTCCAATGTACTGATGGTATTTCTCTACAGTACTGACCATCCTCTACAGTACTGATGGTATCCCTCTACAGTACTGAACATCTTCAACAGTACTGAACATCTTCCACAGTACTGAACATGCTCCACAGTACTGAACATACTCCAATGTACTGAACACCCTTATGTACTGAACACCAAATCTAGTGAGGGTATTCCTCTGCAGTACTGAGCATCTTCTAAAGTACTTAATATCCTCTACAGTTCTGAACACTCTCCATTGTACTGATGGTATCCCTCTACAGTACTGAACATCCTAACAGTACTGAACACCCTCCAATCTAGTTAGGGGTATTCCTCTATAGTGCTGAACATCTTTTCAAGTATTGAATACCCTCCACATTACTGAACACTCTCCAATGTACTGATGATATCCCTCTACAGTACCGAACATCCTCCACAGTACTGAAAAACCCTGCAATGTACTTATCCCTCTACAGTACCGAACATCCTCCACAGTACTTAACACCCTCCAATGTACTTATCCCTCTAAAGTGCTGAACATCCTCCACAGTTCTGAACACACTCCAATGTACTGATGGTATCCCTCTACAGTACCGAACATCCTCCACAGTACTTAACACCCTCCAATGTACTTATCCCTCTAAAGTGCTGAACATCCTCCACAGTTCTGAACACACTCCAATGTACTGATGGTATCCCTCTACAGTACTGAGCATCCTCCTCAGTACTGAAAAACCCTGCAATGTACTTATCCCTCTAAAGTACTGAATATCCTCCACAGTTCTGAACAGCCTCTAATCTAGTGAGGGTATTCCTCTACAGTACTGAACATCCCTCACAGTGCTGCACAGATAGTTTCCATGTCGATTATTCACATTGATGCCACCTCCACAGATTTATGCCACTCCCGTTATTTGCCTACCCCTCTTTAAGTCGTTTCCTTCTCTATCTACCACCTACCTATTGCTGCAGTGCGGTTATTTCCTCATGTTCCTCTTTCTGTTTTCTAGGAGAAGAAAGGACCAAAACTGGGAAGTGAAACTTTACTGGTGCGCGGGGAAGAACACTCGAGATTTCTTAATGGTCTCAAGTAACTTTCTTGAAATTTTGATAATTCTAAATATGTATAAATATAATTTTTATTTGTCTGTGAGTAAATTATTAGAAGATTTTTTAATTTTGTTTCATGAAAATTGAAGGTGACTTACAAAGTTAATACTACAAATTGGGGGTATTTCTTGAATTAACTATTTTTAGGGGGTTGTGGCTTACAAAGTTAACACTACCAATCGGGTGTATTTCTTGAATTTACTATTTTTAAGGGGTTGTTTGTACCAGTAGATTCCTGAATAGGCTTTTGAGTCCATGCCCCAAGGATTTGCAAAACATTTTTGATGGTTCCATTTGGTAGATAATTCAATCTAATTACAGATGATGTAAAACACAAAAATATTTTCTTGTTAGGAATTTGAAAAAGGGGCAGTTACTATGGTCTGGTGTGAGATTTTGGTCCAAATGTTTGCATAGTAACTAGAATAGCAACACAATTCTGTATTAGAATGCTTGTCTAGGCCTCTTAAAATAGAACAGCCTTCGGTCGGTACATAACTTCAATACAGCCAGAACAGTTTGAAGCATAGCAAAAACATACTTAAGATTTTCGTCTGACACTCAACAAAGTAATACGTCAAAATCACTGTACTATATCAATATAATATACCAATCTTTCACTATTTTTCCATTGGCCTGTTTCAATCGACATCTGGGTATGATAATTTGTTGGGTTTTTGTTTCGTTCTGTTTCTGATGTATTACTCTGTTGAGTTTCAGACGATGTTTATTGCATCAGTTTCCATGTTTTCGCTATTCCTCCGATTTTTCTGCCTCTTAAGATACTCTGAGTGAAAGAAACCTATAGGTGACTCACAGCATTATGGAACCAGATTATTAGTTTTAAGTCACTAACTGATCCTTATCATACTCAATGAAGAATCAGTATGGTAAGTAGAGTCAACCATTTAATATCTGTCGTAAGATAAATTCGCATTCTTCCTGCTCCTGTTCTATAAACAAAGGTTATATTCCACTTACTGTCGAGGCGATGACGTGGAAGATAATCCGAGTTACTTAAAAGTTCCAATGACTCATGTTCCAATCTCTTCGGAGTTATTGTTTATAAGTTTAAGGTAAATTTATAAAACTCTCCAAAAATATTTAATGAATTCAATTCCCTCCTAGTTCCAATTGCATTGTTGAGGGTTCGAGACTTGGGTAAGTCTAAAGGAAAAGCTTTTGATATATAAAGTTTGATAGAAATGATACAAAAGTGATGCATCTCCCATCTTGAATATTTGGTTGGCGAACTGGACTGGGTCTAGGGCTTTAGATGTTCAGACCGCAGTTCTATTCCTCGTGAGGTATGAAGTTTGATTTTTAATGTTTTGTAAACATGATACAAAAGTAATAACTCTCTCTTTGATGGCTGAGTGGAATAATCCAAGGCCTTTAGATTTTCAAACTGTTCTTCAATTATCGGTTAGGTAAGACTTTTGATTTCTTGGTAAAAATGATAAAAAAACTAATACCTCTGTCTGTCAATAAGAAAGCTTGGATGACCAAGTGGAGAAAGACATGGGCTGAAGATGTTCGGACCGAGGATCGGCTCTCGTAAGGTAAAACTTTTCGTTTCTAGGATATATAATGATTGGTAAAATGATACAAAAGTAATACCTTTCTTAACAAGAAAGCTTGGATGGCCGAGTGGAGTAAGCAAAGGCTTGCCAACGTTGAGACCGGTGTTCGACTCCTATTAAGGTAAGAATTTTGATTTCTAAACTCCGATTAAAGATGATATCAACTTCAAACTTCACCTGTCGGCGGCATGGATGGCAGAGTGGATAGTTCACTCAACTCATGATCGAAGGGTCGTGGGTTCGGAACCAACTTCAGTCGACTCCTCGTAAGGTAAGATTTTGATTTCTAAACTCTGAATAAAGATTATATCAACTTCAAACATCTTCTGTCGGCGGCATGGATGGCAGAGTGGATAGGTCACTCAATTCATGATCGAAGGATCGAAGGGTCGTGGGTTCGGAACCAACTTCAGTCGACTCCTCGTAAGGTAAGAATTTTGATTTCTAAACTCTGAATAAAGATGATATCAACTTCAAACATTTTGTGTCGGCGGCATGGATGGCAGAGTGGATAGGTCACTCAATTCATGATCGAAGGGTAGTGAGTTCGGAACCAACTTCAGTCGACTCCTCGTAAGGTAAGATTTTGATTTCTAAACTCTGAATAAAGATGATATCAACTTCAAACATCTTCTGTCGGCGGCATGGATGGCAGAGTGGATAGGTCACTCAATTCATGATCGAAGGGTCGTGGGTTCGGAACCAACTTCAGTCGACTCCTCGAAAGGTAAGATTTTGATTTCTAAACTCTGAATAAAGATGATATCAACTTCAAACATCTTCTGTCGGCGGCATGGATGGCAGAGTGGATAGGTCACTTAACTCTGGAGCAAAGGGTCGCGGGTTCGGAACCTCCTTCAGAGGACCGGAGTTCGAATCTTCATAAGGTAAGAATTTTGGTTTCTAAACTCTGAATAAAGATGATATCAACTTCAAACCTCTCCTGTCGGCGGCATGGATGGCAGAGTGGATAGGTCACTCAACTCTGGAGCAAAGGGTCGTGGGTTCGGAACCACCTTCGGACCAAGCTAAAAGCTTGTAATGGAGGTGGAGGAGGACCAGCAACAACTGGAGGAGGAAGTGGCGCAGCAGCTGGAGGAGGAGGCGCAGCAGCAGGAGAGGGAGGAGGCGTAGTAGGAGGGAGAGAAGCAGCAACTGGAGGAGTACAGGTAAAATTTCATAATGTAATTGAAATACTGTAAAAAAATTAAAAAATAGGAAGAAAAAAATAATGGGGTGTTGGCCTCCGAATGAAAAAAGGAAGGGGGTCTTGCACAAATTTTCGATGAATTTATAGAGCTCTATAGGTTTGTCAAAAATTTGTGCAAGACCCCCTTCCTTTTTTCATTCGGAGGCCAACACCCCATTATTTTTTTCTTCCTATTTTAATCACATGATTTTACATTATTACGGTATTTTAATTACAATATGGAATCTTACCATGTTGCTACTACTCCAGTTGTTGTACCTCCTCCTCCAACTGCGCCTCCTCCCTCTCCTGCTGCTGCGCCTCCTCCTCCAGTTGTTTCTGTTCCACCTCCTCCAGTTGTTCCTGCTGCTGCGCCTCCTCCATTACAAGCTTTTAGCTTAGTCCGAAGGTGGTTCCGAACCCACGACCCTTTGCTCCAGAGTTGAGTGACCTATCCACTCTGCCATCCATGCCGCCGACAGGAGAAGTTTGAAGTTGATATCACCTTTATTTAGAGTTTAGAAATCAAAATTCTTTCCTTTCTAAGATCCGGTCCTCTGAAGGTGATTCCGAACCCACGACCCTTTGCTCCAGAGTTGAGTGACGTATCCACTCTGCCATCCATGCCGCCGACAGGAGAGGTTTGAAGTTGATATCATCTTTATTCAGAGTTTGGAAACCAAAATTCTTACCTTACGAGAAGTCGAACTCCGGTCCTCTGAAGGTGATTCCGAACCCACGACCCTTCAGATCAAGAGTTGAGTGACCTATCCACTCTGCCATCCATGCCGCCGACAGGAGAGGTTTGAAGTTGATATCATCTTTATTCAGAGTTTAGAAATCAAAATTCTTTCCTTGCTAAGATCCGGTCCTCTGAAGGTGATTCCGAACCCACGACCCTTTGCTCCAGAGTTGATTGACGTATCCACTCTGCCATCCATGCCGCCGACAGGAGAGGTTTGAAGTTGATATCATCTTTATTCAGAGTTTAGAAATCAAAACTCTTTCCTTGCTAAGATCCGGTCCTCTGAAGGTGATTCCGAACCCACGACCCCTTGCTCCAGAGTTAAGTGACGTATCCACTCTGCCATCCATGCCGCCGACAGGAGAGGTTTGAAGTTGATATCATCTTTATTCAGAGTTTAGAAATCAAAATTCTTACCTTACGAAGGGTCGAACACCGGTCTCAATATTAGAAATCCTTTGCTTTGTCCACTCAGCCATCTAGACTTTCTTGACGAGACAGGTTTTAATTTTGTATCATTCTTACCAATCATTATAAATCTTATAAATCAAAAGTCTTACCTTGCAAGGATTTGAACCACGGTTCGAGGAACTAGAACCCTTAGCTGAATCCACTCCGACATCCAAGCATTATGAATCTAAGGAATCAAAAGTCTACCCTTATGAAGAATCGAACTACGCTCCAAACAACTAAAGCCCTTAAGTTAGTCCACTCGGCCATCAAAGCTTGCTTGATAAGAGAGGTATTACTTTTGTATCTTTTATACCAAACACTGTAAACCTGAGAAATCATAACTCTTACCTTACAGGAAATCGAACTGTGGTCCCAACGGCTAAAGCCCATGGCTTAGTCCACTCGGCCATCCAAACTTTCTTCCGACTGGGGGGGGGCTAACTTGCTCAAGGGGGGGCTAACTCCCTCCGATAGGGAGGGTCCTGCATCCCCTCCGGCGCCTCCACTGCCCTCGATTTCTCTTTACCTGTGTCAAGAAAGAAATCGTTGTTATCGTAGCCATCAAATTTCCTTTTAAATCCTTTTCATATTATTTTTTACAGCAAACCTCGGATAAAAACTTGAATTTCTTTCGTGCTTCAAAACAATTTTGAATGCAAGAGTAAAAACTGCGAAAATTGGAAAAAAAGCATGAAGGTTAGTCCATGGCTTTTGGTTCAAATTTTCTTTTTAAAGAGAAATGACAAGGCTTATGACAAACTCAGAACTGTTGAGGGATCAATATTAAACTACATTAACCCCAGAATAACGGTAACATTACCAAATACTTCTTTTAAAATCAGCCCAAAATTGGAAAAAAGCGTGATGGTTAGTCCATGGTTTTTGATGGAAATTGGCGCAAAATAAATGATTCCAAATAGGCTTTTAGTCCCATCAGGACTGTTCAAGGATGAATATTAGGCTATGATAACCCCAGAAAACGGTAAAATTATCAAAACAATTTCATTCAAAATAGGCCCAAAATTGGAAAAAAAGCATGATGGTTAGTCCATGGTTTTTGGTGAAAACTGGCCCAAAACAATTTGTCACAAGTAGGCTTGAATCCCGTCAGGACTGTTCAGGGATCAATATTAAGCTATGATAACCCAAGAGAATCGGTAACATTACCAAAAAAGCCTTCCTTCAAAATCAGCCCAACATTAGAAAGAAGCGTGATGGTTAGTCCATGGTTTTCGGTGAAAATTGGCCAAAAATAAATGGTTAAAAATAGGCTATTAATTCCGCCAGGACTGTTCAAGGATCAATATTTGGCTATGGTTGGAAAACACGTAGAAAAAGGCAAGATCAATAAAAAATCCTTCAAAATAAGTATGATAATTCTGCAAGAGTGAGGAAGGAATGAGATTTGAATAACTTACCGAGTGAGTTGCAGCTTTAGGCATGAGTGACAGCGTAGAAATGAAAAACAGCATTACCATCCATGCCCGTAGGAAGCGGGGGGAGGGGGCATTTGTATCCCCCAATAATTCTAAGATTCAATGGCTCACGGCATGGTCCCTAATCTTCCTATTGTTCTCGAACAATGGCTGCCCCCAAATAATTTTTCCCAAGCTACGGTGTTGCCATCATGTGGTGAGGAGCACACAGTGATATGAAATGCATATAAAAACCATCTCATCAAGATGGTCTCATTATGGTGGCCATCGGGGGCCTTTCCTGTCGAAACATCCTCCTCCACTCATTTCTTTCCTCAGATGTTCTAAAGAAGCTATTGATGCTTCTCCCACTGTAGGTTTTAACATTCTCTTGCCAGTTCATCTTCGGTCGTTCTCTCTTCCTTCTCCCATTCACGAAACCTTGCAAGATTACATAGGTTGTCAGGATCGCTGGCCATCTGATCGAACCATTGCAGCCTTCTCTTCCTGACCATCTCGAGCAGTGGCTCGTACGCACCAATTTAGGTTTTTATTTCTTCGCACCCTGAATTGTTCGTTCTGTGGGCAGTGTGGGGATGCATAGCAGTCTTCTTTATCATCATATCGGCCAGTTTTGATCAGAAACCATGGCCTTATTATTTTTTGCAAATTTTTGCAAATTTTGGGTGTTTTCTGGTGGGTTTCCATGTGAAATTTCAGGTAAAATTGCAATTTGGTAACCCAACGTTTCAGATTTCGCTGAAAGTTGTATGACTTTTTAGGTATCTATGGGAATAGGATACCATGAAAGTTTCAAATCGATATCTCAATACTCTCAAAAATATCCTGTCCATGATGGTAAAATAAATCAATAATGCTACATTTCCACAGTAAGGGTTAAGAAACGTACCATTACTAGGCTGGAAAATGGTACATCAAAGGCCCATATTTGCCTGATATTTACCAGTTGTACCTTACTGATACATTTTTAACATCTGCTACTGTTCTCGAGGACTTACAAATATCCATCTCGGGGTACATCATCAGGCCCAGATCCAAGGGGGGGGGCGTAAGGGGCGAACGCCCACTCTATTTTGGTAGAAAAACAATTCAATTAGCTTGATAATACCCTATTTCCCTTAAATTAACCTTTGATATGTGTTACGCCCCCTTTCTGTGGGTGCTGGATCCGGCCCTGCACCATCATCTGTCAATATTCCACTATTAATTATTTAGATATAGGAAACTTTATGAAAAATTTAAGAACAAGAAACTGGTGTAAAAATCAAGAAACTTAAAGAACTCGGACCGGAGCCAGGTTTCTACTAATAATACATGTATTACTTTATTACTTTAGAGACGAAAAGAGAGAGAAAAACTCGTTTCGAATCGTAAACCTCGTTTTCACATGATTTACCTTGAACAAGGTAGAAATACATAAACTATATAAAACAGCAAATAACAGTCACCCTACCACGTGCAGTTCAATTCAGCCATATTATCACGTGCTTTTCAATGCAATTTACAATATCCAGTATCTATAGTGTTACTGCTGAATGAGTAAAAGCGCGTAAGATCATATTTTGTTTCTTAATAATCTAAACAAGTTTTGCTTCGAGTTTAGTTCCTCGTAAGTTTAAAAAAGCTTCTAAGTCATTTCTCGAGGCTTGTTGCCGTTTGTAGTTTGAATTAGAAGCAACTTAGATATTTACAAGCTCGAATATTTGAGAATGGCGTTTTCGTTTTAAAAAAGACGGGTTAGGGGGCAGTTTGCGCCCCAATTTTCAGTTGTAGCTTCAAAAAGAAGATTGGAAATCAGAATTAAGTATGCGCAGAAGAAAAATTTATTTGTCAATCGCTTAAGATGGCTCTAATTATGATTTCTTACAGAAAGAAGTGATCGGACCACGAAAATTATCAAGGCCTCGGTGCCAAGATTCAACCAATAACGATCTCCAACGGTTGAATCTCTTTTCATCTTAACCAAATTAATATTGAAAGATATGGAATTGAGAAAGATAGCCTTATGTTAGTGCTCAATATAATGTTTGGGTAGATATTTTGTTGCAAATATATTTCGCAAATTTTCAAAAAGGCCTTCTACACCGCTTTCACGCTTGCAGTTAAACCAGTTTTAACTAGACAAAGTTAACAAATCGACTGTTGATTGGTCATTTTGATAATTCGAATGCTTTTGATTGGCTGTTTAGGGACATGAGTTAACAAAGCCGGGTTTAACATGCAAGTGCGAATGCGGTGTGATACTGACAAGGTGTGTGGAATCAATTGAAGAAATGTCGACCCACACAATAGATTAAAAACATATCCTATGGTTGTTAGCTTTTGAAAGATCATATCAGGAGAGGGAGAGGGGTGGCTACAAGCAACCTCGGGTACTGCTTCCTTCAGCTAAAACAATACGGAGATTGTGTGCCTTCTAGCTACCACTCCAGTTACCTGTTCCCAATATAGTAAAAACCCGCATATAAGAACATTATGAATCTCAGTGTTATCCAGAAGGCTCTTCAGGTTTAGTGCCATTTAAGAAGATTTGTATTTGGATAGATGGTCAAATATGACATGTTATGCATTATAAGTACTCTTTTACCTCCAAAACAGATTTCATATTCCTTAAGAGCAGCTATTAAGATAATTCCACAAGTTCCAACTAAAATACCGAATTTTTAGGGTAAAGCCTCTTAAAAGAAGTGGTTCTTATATGCGGGTTTTACAGATATCCTGTAGTCTTACAGATGGGCAAATAAACAGCTTAAAAGATAGCTACCACAATTTAATGCGTATGGGAAGTTCAACGAATGCAGCCAATTCTAGCACGCAAAATCAGCATAGTTGCAATGAGCCCTCTTCGGCCGATCATATATTGGATCCATATAATTCAAAATCCAGAACTTGACATTTCAATACCTGAAAGGAAAATAGAACAATTAGACCATTCTGTGATGCAAGCACATCTAAAGTTCCTAATACCATTAAGGTAGAGAGCTTGCCACTGTATCGATACAATCCAAGACTGAGTCATACTAAAGAGTTGAATAATGGAAATCAATGCCTATCTCCCTGGCATTCAGCATGAATTGTTGGGTTGGGGGTAAGTGGCCTACCAGCTATTTCATTTCACAGCCGTCTTCAGCCCGGCAGTATTCCAGTGCAGACTTACTTTAAATGTAATTGAGCTTGTTCTAAACATTGCCAAGCAAGGGATAGGAGGTGCATCCTTCCCGATATCCTTATCTGAACCCTTGCAAAAACCTCACAGAATCCCAATTGTTATGCCCAGTTTTAGTGCCAGTTGGTAAGACTGGAACTCAGGATATCTTGGTTAGAAACCAAGTGCCTTAACGATTGCACTATACAGCACAAAAGCTAAGGCTGGTAGGGAGAAGAATTTATCTAGTTGATTTGATCAATTATTTCATAATTTCTCCCTCCTGCCTTAGCTTTTATGCTGTATACCACAACTGCTAAGGTACTTGGTTTCTAACCAAGATTTCCTGAGTTCGATCCCTACCATCTACATTATCTATCTGCTTATTCTCTGATAGTACCAGGCGTTCCTGTGTTCAGAAGAAAAACAATTATCCTGTTACAAATCATGTTACTGCTTTGACTTGTGCAGTATTTTCACATGCTCTCAATTTTGCCAATAAAACAATGCATCGACAACGATAAATATTACTAAGTTGACCAAAATAACCAAAACATAATTACTTACCTATAGTAGTGAGGTTTAAATGGTCCAGTTTTCGAGACGCCCATATATTTAGCCTGTTCTTCACTTAGTTCTGTTAAATGTGCGTCAAAATTTGGTAGATGTAGATTTGCAACGTATTCATCTGCAAAAATCAAAAAATAGAGGTTGATGGAAAGAGAAAACGGACAAGTAGGGAGAATGTCACACATTAGGTGAGTGGCATAGTGGCTTGCTAAGTGCAGCTCAAGATAAGTTTGGTCGTGTGAGGTTAGAGTGTTTCCCGTACCCCCTGATAGACATTGGGCCTATGGCCTTTGGCAGGCTAGCAAGTGGAGCATACTTACGTATAGGGGCACCATAAAGAGTTGGCTGTAGAGAAAATATTCATATACACAAGAGCTAGCATTTGTAAAATACACATAATATGAGACTTGCAGACTTGCAGTATAAACCCCTTATCGAGTCGATTAGAAAAACCGAATCATTGCACAGTCCAGAAAAGGATTCAACCTTCCTTTGGATAAGAAGTAAAAGAACCAGATGATTCAAAGAACCAGGAGATTGCTCAAGTTTGATATTGCAAAAAAGATAAGGGACTGTTAGGTGAGGTAAAAATGATTTTGTTCCTTCCAGGGTTTGGGTTACAAATATTCGTCATTAAGTAATTTGACCAAATTTGTGCACAAATTACTAGAAATCAGAAACATGCACCGCCATGGTTGGGTTAAAAATTTTGACTTTTGTTTTGGTCGAGTGATTCCTTTCTGATTTGTGCAAAGGCTGTGTAAGAGCGAAAAATGCTTTTTTTTAACTTCGGTGCCAATCCGAGGCATAGAAAGTGAACGTTCTCATAAAAAAAATGTAGAAATCAATACAGTCTGTCAAGGATTATACGATTCGTTCATCAAAAGGAAATCATACGAAAAAGAAATCATATGAAAATGGAATAAAATACTGACCCATTTTTTTGGGAAGGAGATAGACATCGTTTTGGTACCTCCCGGGGGGAGCTCTAAATAACTCAATTAGTGCAATGGCTTGTGTTGTTGCAGTGATCGATACGACGAACGAAGGAACACTCGAACAACTTAAATTCACCAATCTTCCCTGAAACACAAGAACATCGAATTAGAACGAATCGTTTTCTCAAATACATAGTTTTTTAGACCGATATGCCGCTCAACCACAACCAACAATGTAGCTTAGACATTAAAGCTTTGTAAAATCACTCAACATGGATTCGCATGCCAATCTGATCCATTCCAAAATGATTTTTGTGGAAGCAAAAATTGATCGTTTTTGATTTTTCATTTCTCAACTGAGAATTCGGGCACAAAAGCCAAGGCTGGGAAGGAGCAGAGTTTATCTAGTTGGTGTGATAATTATTGGATTTTTTCATTTCCCAGCAGTAAGTTTTGACTTATAAAACTGATCAATGCGGTTCTGCTTAACACAGGAATGCCTGGTACCAGCAGAGAATGTGCAGTGAGTTAATACAAGTAAGTGGTAGGAATCGAACTCGCAACTCCTTGGTTCGAAACCAAGTGCCAGAGCGATTGAGCCAGCGATCGTTTAAGGTTTCTGTCTAAAATTCATTTGAGCCTACCTCCGCCAGCAGAGTGATTCTTTTTCCATCTTGCCATATCACGTGATCAACCTGTGATCGAACTTTTTCCCACGTTAGGTCTGGTGCTCTTAAACTTGCCTTTCGAAATAACAAAAACCAACATAAACAATCAACATAAACAATCAACATAAACAATCAACATAAACAATCAGCATAAACAATCAACATAAACAATCAACATAAACATTCAACATAAACAATCAACATAAACAATCAACATAAACAATCAACATAAACAATCAACATAAACAATCAACATAAACAATCAACATAAACAATCAACATAAACAATCAACATAAACAATCAACATAAACATTCAACATAAACAATCAACATAAACAATCAACATAAACAATCACGTAAACAATCAACATAAACAATCAACATAACCAATCACGTAAACAAATACATAAAAATATACCGATTTATGAAAAACAGCCAAGCAATTATAGTGAACAAATCATATATGAAACTACATTACTATGAAACTCAAGTAGAGGGTACATATCCTTGCTAAAGCGCTCGATACACGCGAGTATAGAGCAATTATAAAGCAGTATTAACCCATCAATAACAGACATGTCTTTCTGTGACTCCAGTCTCGTGCTTACGCGCTGATCACACAGACATATCAATATTGGTATCACAGAAAAACTTCCTTTTTCTTTAGCAAAGATTCTTCTGAATAATTATTCTATACTTGCGTACATCGGGTACTATAGACTGGATAGGCATGTCTACCAGACTTCGTTAAATATACTACAAACTACAGCAATAAATTTAATCACTAATGGCCTGGGTTCATTCTTTCTGTCATACGATAGGCTTGATCCATATCTAGGTACAAAATTCGCCAAGCTTGATTTTACACTTTACTTTTAATTTTTTGAGTGTTGTATGTAAATTATTGTGTTTACGATTAATCTAGTTTTTATGATTAATATGTGGAACTTACCACGTCAATTTCGGTGTTAGAGTGGCCCATATTGCACACTATACAGCCATTCTTTAGTCTGTCAAGATGTTCTCGTCGCACAACGTGCTTATTACCTAAAGATATAAGAGATATTCATGGTATATATGTTCCAAATAAAAGGATTTCAAGCGAAAGTATTCGGTAAATCCTATATTTAATGTTAAATAAAGTAAAGTAAAGTGATGTGGCTTGGACCTGTAAACCAGATAGCCTCGTTTTAAGGGTTATCGAGCACCCAAGGGAGGGTTCAATTAGCATAATTGATGATTAGGGATGTAAAACATTTGTTTCTGTCATTTAGGCAGGTAAGCAGATTTATTTGTTAACACAGGTTTGCATATCCCTTGACACTTACAAAATAATCACCTTCCCCGAAATCTAGTAAACATATCCTTGGTTCTAGCCCTGGTGGAGGTATTTCAGAATTGTGATAGCAATGTGACAAATCAAATTTCGGTATTAGACCATGCCTTATGAATCTATGTAGATAGATGTTGATAGATATTTTCATAATACATATATGGTTTTACAACCTACCTGTGCACGTGACAAGAATATCAATTTGTTTTATCACCTCTTCTATCCTATGGACACGGAATCCATCCATGCTAGAAAGAATAAAGTCAACATCAATACAAAAAAAACCTTGGTATCGAATTTGACAAGGCAAGAAAAAGGATATTTTCCTAAAGGATCTGCCACAAATCATCTTTCCAGTTTAAGCATAGACTACAGGCATTATTGACTATAAATTGTCTATCGATGTAATAAAGTTTCAAACAATATAACTATTTCAAATGATTAAAATATTTCCATGGTGGTTCGAATTATAATCAAATTACCAATAAATTATTTCCCTGAGAATACAATATATTTCTATTTTTCAACTGAAAGACTAGTTTTAGTTCGCAAACACTCAGAGTTAAAACAAAGATATGTGGTTTTTCTGAAGTCTACCTCTGTGTAATTAAACTACATATAGATGAATTTTCAGAGAACACAATTGATTTCTATTTTTCAACTGAAGGAATAGGTTTTAATTCGCAAACACATTCTGCAGCATCCCTTTAGTTTCTTTGGTGTTATCATAATGTTGCGGGCATCTAGATATTCTACTTGACAACTTAGAAATACATTAGGTACCTCCTAACAATCATGATATGTTTTCTCTAGTTATTTGTACTTTTCTCCTTTCAAATTCTGTATATTTTTATTGTCTTGAATCATAAATGTACATGGTGTTGCCAGATGACCTTATGTCTTTTCAATGCAAATGCCATCTTCCAGAGTATTTGTTGTTGTTGTGTGACAAAAAGATATAAAGTCCGTTTTATCAGTTGAACCCAGTACATTAAGTAATGTTTCACATACACAGCAAGAAGGATTCGTTTCGTCAATCATCAAGAATTGAAAAGATGGATGGGTCAAGTTTCTTACCAGGCTTGCAGAGCACAAATTGGATCAATTTCAGTGACAAAAACTATCGCCCCCAGACCCTTTAGAGCTTGGCAGCAACCCTTTCCAACCTACAAGTAAAAATTCAATTCAATATTTCAAATTCAATTTTATTCATATCAGAAAAAATACTAACAGAAGAATCAAGACTAGAAAAATTACTAGAAAAATCACGAAGAATGTAGTGAAACCCAAGATAAATGAGCTATGAAGGAACAAGAAAAAATCTAAGATAAATTGACTTAACAAATGAACAGCATACAAACCTCTCCATATCCACAAACAAGAACTTGTTTTCCACCAAACATGATGTCTGTTGTTCTTTTCAAACTGAAGGGACAATTTAATCGAAATTCATACTTCACTAAAACAGACAAATTCAATAACACTTAAACTACATTTAATGAAACTTTAAATGGATATCGCTCTTGCGTCATCGGCAGACTAAGATGTCAACTTTGAGTTTGATACTTCCTAATCCGTCTACAAAGGATTGTACCAGAGGTCTAACCTGTTTGCTTAAGAACAATAAAATATCTAGAATTTAAAATCTTAAAGTATTATAGAGAAGGTAAACACATTCGGTCTTATCTTGGCTGTTTCTCATAAAATATTTGACGTAATAATCAGCAAATATCAAGACAAGCTTTTCAGATATTTGGAGACTTCTCCCATCATCGGGCAATGAGAAGTATGGTTACTTCCATGATTGAACGATGATGGGAGAGTGACCTCTCCTAAAACATGCGGTACTAAATATCAAAGGTTTTTCATGATAAGAGGTGAATATAATCTCAAACATCGCAACATGAATAGACTACTCTGTGTTCATTTTGCCTCAGATGCCTCAGATACCTCAGTATTAGAATTGGTTCACAGAAACGAAATAGATGCCCCTTCAAAGTTAATCTTTGACAAAGCTGAAAATCCCAGGATCCGAGGAAAGTCTTGAAGGAAAGCTTCAGTAGTTATCATGTTTCCCAACGTTTTCAATTTTCCTTTCCTTCCCTTAAAGTTTTGAATGTCGATATAGTTTCAAAGTCTTACAACATAGTAATTTATGTTCTTATTCGTTGTTGAAAGAATTGCTTTCGATAGATCAAGTAGTCTTGGTCAATGTCGACCCACCTCTGGGTATAATTATTTAGGTTTCATTTTCTCTTTCTGACATACTTCTCTGACGAGTGTTAGAATACCCATCTGACAAGATACTCACCTATCTAAAATTGATTCTCTACAGCAATATAAATTATCAAATTTCGTCTGAAAAACAAAAAGTAATGCATAGGAAGAGAAAATTCGAAATTGAAACAAATACCGTATTCCTTGATTATAAACAGTGGCTCCTTTATCTTATATTGCTTTGTGGACTGTCTTATTCAAGGGTTATAAATCAACCCTTAAGGGTCAATTGGACAGCAAATTGCTACATCAAAAATACGGTTCCCAGTTCCCTGGCCTGTAGAATATCTACAAAACGATGCCAACCGATTGAATCACCAGAAAGAAGTATACCCTAGGAAGCGGCTGTACAGTACTGACGAAGATACCATCAGCACTGCAGGAATTACTGCCACAGTATAGATGGTTTCCCTCCACAGCACTGATGATATCTCCAATAATAATGATGAGACCCCCCAACAGCACTGAACATTCTCCATAATACTGAACAGTGAACACCCTCCAACAACGAATTATTGGTATCTCCCTACAATACTGATGATATCTTTAACAGTACAGAGTATCTCCCACAATAAAGTCGATTTACCCCTTTTTTCAATTGCGTAGATTTTTAACACTTAATTCAAAGGTCTTTCCAGAAATTTTGAAGGAGTGTATCGACCCTATGGAATGTCTAAAATCAACTAAACTTTGAAAAGAGAGTAAGGAAAATGAGATCTTGGCTCACCAATACTATATATAGAAACAACCACGTAACAAACAGCTCATTGAGAATAGTAATGAAAGAAGAATTAAAGATAGGAAGGAGTTAGCGACCATGTAAAAGTAGGATGGATCTTATGAGAGCAGTAGCAATACTAATTTGTACTACAGAAAAATATTCCATCGTACTTAATATAAAAACTGGTGAACTTGATGTTGTTCACGAATGTGTGGTGATGGAGTTTGATGGAAATTATGTGAACTACCGTAAAAGCTCTATTAACCCCAGGGGGGCTTATTTGATTATTGAAGCTCTAGAAGGGGGCTTATTAGAGTGGATGCTATTTAAAGATGGTCTAGAGATGAACTTCTTCACTTTTAAGTACATCGAGTAAAAATTCATAATATTACGAAGGAATGCATCTATTAGCTATCCCTAACTCATCACATTTTACTCTGTGGTCTTTCTAGAGGAAGGGCTTAATAGAGCCTTTACGGTAGGTAAGCAAGTTCAAGGCTAGCCTTAACAGAAAAGAGGGTTATAATCGAAGAAAAATAGTGCATTAAAAGATAGTCTTCTTACTTTTGTAACAGAGTCATTGACATTCATTGCCGGGACTGTCAGCTTTCCAGCTTTAGAAAGTTGGTAAAGTCTAAAAAAAAAGACCAACTATTAATTCAATCATTAGGTCCACAGATGTTTGATCCTTAACATGTATAAATCTGTTGAAAATCTATAAAAACTATCTGGTGCGCAAGCTGAACTGAAAATGAAGATTCCGCAATATACTCCTACAACAAGGATAATCACCCTAGGTAACTTCTGTATAGTCCTGTGAAGCGTTTCCAGTACAGTGGCAGATGTTCAGTGCTGTGGCAGATGTTCAGTGCTGTAAAAGGATACAATCAGCACTGAGGAGGATATTCAATACTATGGAGAGAAACAAAAGTACTTTAAGTGTTAGTTCCACAGTGCTTGTCGTTAGACTTGACTGTGCTGAATATCCCTCCACAGTACTGATGATATCCCCCACAGCACTGGTGGTGTCCCCCTCATAGTACTGATGATATCCTCCCTACCACAGAACATTCTCCACAGTACTGCACGGACGTCCCTTCGGCTGGTAATATAAGAGCCTTAATATTCTCAATTTATAAGGAGTTGGGGCAAACGTTTTGATATACAAATCCTCATCGATAACTCGCACTTTTTAGAAATCAGCCTATAATTCGAGTTATCGGGATTTTATGAAGAGAACAACAAAGACAACAACAACAACAATATTTTAATAGCGAAACAGAACGATAATGCAACATGAACTTGAAAGTTTTTTATTGAAAACGATTGTTCTACAAAATGATTTGCTAATCTACATCACAACTACTATAACTGTCGAAACACACATCACAGGACACCATGTGTATAAGGAGATTTGGACGTCAAAGCAAAATGAATATCTGAATGTCCGTTGTTAACCTGAAAACCCTTTAGATAAGTATGCTGTTTGTTTCCTGAAAGGTGCAGATATTGTGGGATACTTGAAGAAAGGAGATACTGGCCGTTTTTCTAAAACAATTGTCTGCTTTCTTCGCATTCATTCGGAAGCTAAGTGCGTTGCCAAAGTCACTGGAAAGAGGTGCAATCAGGGGGATGGAAAGGGTTTAATTGTCGTATGCAGCCTTGAAGTCACTGGACTTTAGAGCTTTGTCTCTATTTTAAA
Source organism: Pelagia noctiluca (assembly GCA_963924455.1). Lineage (NCBI taxonomy): Eukaryota > Metazoa > Cnidaria > Scyphozoa > Semaeostomeae > Pelagiidae > Pelagia > Pelagia noctiluca. The sequence continues at coordinate 9,350,094 of OZ004334.1, forward strand.
ACAACAGCTTGATCCAATTAAGAGTTTGTGATTAAAATATCGTTTTCATTGTTGTTGTTAGTACTTTAGCACAAAATTTTCGAGTTATCCAGAGAAAATAGCCGCAGTGGGTATAGAAAATTGTTCGAGTTAACGAATGTTCGAGTTATCGGGGGGTTCGAGTTATCGGGGGTATATTCATATGTAAGTAGTGTTGAAGGTACAGGGGAATGCCAAATCTGTTCGAGTTAGCGAGAGTTCCGAGTTCTCGCATTTTCGAGTTATCGGGATTCTACTGTAGCAATAATAAAATAATACGAGAGCCTAATAACTTAAGTTTATAAAATTCCAATAGATTAATCAAAAATAGCAAAATACCTATGAACACCAGTGACGCTCTCTTCGACAATGCCTTTCAAGTGATTGAAAGCTGTTGGGAACTTCTTCAGCATCAAATGTGTTGAGTCTCCACCATCATCTAGAATCTGAATACCAGATAAGCCTCAAAACATATTGCAACAATTCAAATTTCCCTATCTGTTGAATAATCACTTTGAATCAGTGTAGGAGGCATGGCCGTCAGGCACTCCTCAGGCTGAAGGGGGCCTAAACTCCTCTATAAGAGAGCTTACAACGAGAAACACAAATAAATTGTATGTAAAGGGCCACTCATAGCCCCAGGCCCTCTGATAACTTAACTACCTTTGTTTCCAACCCTCCTCTAAATGATCCTTTTTGGAGAAACTTTTAGCATAAAAACCTGAACAGTAAACCTGATTTCAATTGTTTGCTTTTGGCTTCTTCCTCAGAGTTAGAAGAGTTTTCATAATCTTCTGTTGTTTTGCCCTGACTATCTCCCCTCCAGAAAAGAATATTTGAAATAGGAATAAAATAAAGATGGATTCTTGAAGGTGGATTGAGTTAACTTACAAGGTTAGGCTGCCAGGTTGGTGCTTGCATACATTTCTCAATACACCACCAAAAGTCATCTTCAGTTTCACCTTTCCACGCAAAAACTGGAAAACCTAAAATGATACCAATAAGTACATTAAAAATAAAACAGTCTTTGGATTGTACAAGACTTCAAAATAGCAAGAAATATCGTAAACATAGCTATTGTGTAGACAGAAAGATTTCGTTTTAGGACTCTGGAAGCAATTTTATTGGTCAGCTCACTGTATCGTGGGTGTTGATTGGTTTTCCCTACACTATAACAATCATTCACCTCTTTTCTGATTGGCCTGTTTCGATCTACATCTGGGTATATAAATCAGTTAGGTTTCTGTTTCGTTCTCTATCTGACGTATTATGACGTATTACTCTGTTGAGTGTCAGTCAAAAAGCTTAAGTAATCCATGTGTTCGTATCGCTATGTTTCCGATATTTCTAGCTACATTGAAAATAATTCAACTGGATAACTAATTCAGAAATAAACTGCTACTTTAGACGCTTTGATAATAAGATATTTATTAGTATGGCTTTTCTTACCATGATTTGGAACTAGCTTATACACCTAATAATGAGACCACTTGATATTAATAAATAATAAGATTTCTAAATAGAGATACGGTAAGAAATTACACAAGAATAGAATAAGCATTTGAATCTTGTAATATCATTGAAACAATCTTTCTATTCATTGCTTAATCATCCATCAGATTTATTATGGCTTGTATTTAATCAAGTGAAATTATTTTAAAGGCCTTAAACAAGCTGCTGCGTGCTAAAGATCCTGGACAGAGATTTATCTTAACCACCATGCTTCAAACTAACGGCCCGTTCACATGAAAACCATGGTAATGAGTTGACCTGGGGTAAGCAATTGCCCTGGGCTGGAGATTTGCCCGGGCCTTTGGTCTGAAATAATGTGGTTCGATTCAAACGTCTAATTGTTATTCACATGAACTTTTTATTACCCAGGCTCAACCAGGACAGCCATGTGACCCAATCTTCAGTGCCGGGTGACCCGTCTCACTGTACATAGTGCACGAGTCATCCTGGGAAGCCCGGGGCAAGTTCACATTTAATTTTGATTAAGCTTGCAGTCGAGGCTGCCCAGGGGCTACATTTTCTTTGCCCTGGGGCCATATTTCTCGCCTGGGTTAACTTCCCCATATTGAGATGAATCATGCGATCAGATGACAAAAATTGTCCTGGGTCAGTCATATCTATGGGTCAATTTTTTGCCCCGTGTTCATGCGAACAGGCCTTTAGAAATGTGGACTTGTCTATTGGGCACTAATATTCAATCTGTAAAGGTTTTTAGAAACTGGGGAAGTGAACACTCTAGGACCTCATAAAATATTTATGTAGTAGTGAGCTGTATGGTACCATTTCTATGCTGGAAAAACGTCTTGCCTTAGTCAGGCTAGCTCATTAAACAGAAACTCACTCACTCGCTTGTTAAGCAAACCAAGACATTACATTACTATGCAGTGTTGGGAAGGATGCTTCCTACCAACCCTTGTCAAGAAACAAGGTTCAGCCTTATACTAGAGCATTAACCAGAAAATTAAATACTCATGAAGAAACTTTAATCGCTCGCTCACTAAAGGCCCTAAAAGGAGACTTTTTTTAATTTATCATTTTTTCATATTTATATCTGGCCTCTATTTCAATGAAACCATTAAAAACCATTTTCAAAAACTCTACACTACCTGCTTCTGCTAGAGCTGCAGCAACCTCGTTCTGAAAGAGAATTTTTAAGTTCTAAAATTTGGCTTTTACTGCATCCTTGTCGAATCTTTCAAAAATTTTAAAAAAAAATGAAAGATGACTAAAAATTTAAAGTGATTTGGGAAGAGCCTTTAAAATAGGCTGTCCCAAAAACGGGTTTGTAGTGGTGCAGTAATAAGAGGAGAGGGTGCTCAGTGAGAGGTTTAATCTGAGAATTAAGGGGGTTGTTCAGCAGTGCTGGGGGTATCAAGATCCTAGACCTGGCTATTTAAATTCGAAAAGTAGTTTTATTTTCTACGCCTTTGTTTGTTTTTATTGGCAGTGCCTTTGATCTCTAAAGGACAAACCATGAGTTTTGCGGTTATAGCAGGAGGGTTGGAAATTCTATGAAATTCCACAACATTTTGCCAGAATTTCCCGGTTTATCAAAATTTGAATAAGAAGCATACAAACCTGTGTGGAATAGATGTTACATGCACACCATCTGACTTGTGCACCCAAGGCCGACAGAGTTTCTAAAAGCACCTAGAAAAGAGACAGTCACTAAATGGGTATAGGGCTTATTAGGTAATGAAAAGTAGTATTTTCATTTCCAATTGATAGGCAAATACGCTTACTATCTTCGTGCGATATTGGTTTATGTGCAAAACACAGAGAGCCCACTAAGTGCTCAAGTGTCAAGTGTTCTAACCACTGGGCCGTCCCTGCCAGTCCAATTCTAGCTTAAACATTGTTTTGTAAACATTATTTACTTAGTGTAGAAATGCCATTGTAGAAATATCATAGATTACCAAGAAATTTCTAATGCAGTCCTAAACATATACACACAACAGTGTAATAATTTCAGTAGGTTTGCAGCCAATTATCCTTGTTGTTATCGGCTTACAGCACCCCCAGACCCCTAGCTGGATTATTGTTTGTAAGTCTGTCAACTTTTAGTCCTGGATCCGCCCCTGAGCCCTACCTCTCTGAGGCTAGAACACATGACTGAAAATTGTCTATCATTTCTCCTAGGCCCTATACAGGCTGAGGTCCCCAGGGATATCTGCCCCTAAACCCAATCTGGCTGGCTCTGGCATTAGGATACATCACCAATAGTTAGATCACTCAACCCTTACTTAAATTCTCCCTACACTTTATGCTGCAGGTCTAATGGTGGGCTTTAGATCACTAAACTTTGATGATGAATAAATTGATCAATATCCTTAGATTTCAGCATCTGAGTGATTGCAAGGTTTTAATTTGAATAAGAAAATGAGCTTACAGCAGCCTGAGCAGTTATGTGTGTACATCCAACAATTTTTGCTCCTTCTAGCGGCTTTTCATTCATATTTCTTTTTCTAAGAAGCATCAAGCCAGGCATTTCTAGAATCAAGACATCGATACAAATACACAACAATTCAATATGCAATAAACCACTTGCACAATCATATTCAAATGCAACTCTGGACAGGCTGATGTGCAACTAAAACCCTAAGCATGCATCAACCTTCAATCTACAAAGCTTTCCAATGCACTCCTACATGCTTTGTGATTTAGGTAACATTTTGGGCCCTTGAGCCTTATTGAAATAACAGCATTGTTAAGAGGTTGCTTTTTTGAGGAAGGGAGGTGGAACTAATCTAAAACTCGTTTCCAACAGTTTATCAATTCTTGAATTTGAGACATAAACGTTGAGTTCATTCTTTGATTTGTACCAGACTAAAACTTTATGGCAAGGAAAATCAGAAAACACAGCAAAACATAATAAGTACTAAAACTTTGCGTCAGGCACTTATTAGAGCAATTTGTCAGAAAGAGAATGAAAAGAAACCAAACAAATCATTTCACCATAGTAATGATGATTTAATTGAACATATTTGTCTGTTTTTTGCGTCAAGGTGTTTCTCTTCTAGCAAATTATTTCAACCCTCAGTTATGGATAGAAATCGGTCAATCAGAAAGGAAGTGAATGATTGGTATGGTTAGAAACAACAAATTACTGGTCACTTTATGTACAATTTTTCTTGAATTACTTGTATCAGGTTTTTTTAGTTCTTTTATCTATCATGCTACTCTGATGAGTGTTAGAGGTAAAGCCTTATTATGTTTCCCTGTGTTTCTGCTTTTCCTCACCATCCTCAATGTGTTTTTTAAATATTTTAATCACTCGTTGCCAAACATACAAGCACCTGCCGAAATGTTTTTAGTCCTCCTACTATCAATGGCGATTAATTTGAAGAAACTGCCAATAACTACAATTTGAAACTTACCCTGCTCAGCTATTTCAATTTCCCTCCTGCCGAAATCGGCCAGTTTGATATTTTTGACACAAAAATCTGACTTGCCACTTGAATTTGCCTGAAAAAGAAACTCATCTCTTTTGTGTTGCATCTTTGAGTGGATAAATAAAAATTCTAAAAATTCCCAACTTCCAAAGATATCTGATTAAAGGGATTTCCCTCTTGACAGATTTTTGATTTGAAAGATCTCAAGGGATCCTACAGATTCTAAATGCTCTCCTCTAATGTTTCTGTTAGACAAGAACCGACACAAAATTAGTAACATGCAGCATATGATAAACCTCATTATCATAAATTTTTAAAACAGCAGCTGCATGCAATTTTTACGGAAACAGATTCATTCTTTTCAAAGTGTGATGCTAATGAGGTACAAATTTAGAGCTTATTAAAATTTAATTATTTTCAGGCCAAACTTCTAAGAAAGAGGTCCAAACAATGGAGAGGAATATCAAATCTTATATTGCTACTTTGTGTATTATTTCATGGGCAAAATGAACAGCCAACACACAATATTATCAAAACTTTAATTAAATTTGTTTCCATTTTATGGTATATTGTGATCTACAATATTCAAATAGAATTTTTTGTATGATTATGTGTTGTGTTGTATTTAATGTTTGATATGCTGTCATGTTGCAACAGTAGTTACACCCAATTTTCCATACCAACCTCAATAACAGTCAAGATCTGTATAGATCAAAGACTCCACTACCAGTATATTGGATTTCTAAGTACGTAAAATGTCATGTATAAATGATATTAGTAAAGTATGGCATGATTTTGTGTTGTATAGTAAATATTGCGCTTAGTATTGAATTAAAAAAGGTGTCGTATTTTACTGTATTTCTTTCTACTTGGTTGCTACATATGATATTTTAGTTGCATTATCATGTTGAGGGTTATTCAACAATATTAAACATTGTATTCCCAGGGGGGTACAAGGCAAAAATTGGTATGGGGGGTGAGCTGCTGGTTGAGGGTTTCTTTTTCATCCAAAGAGCTCTAAATATGGGTACGATGTTTCAGTCAAATCCCATATAAATAGGCATAAAACTTAAGAAATAGCTTTTTCATAAAGATAGGTTTAAATTTCTACCATATTGAGAATCTCAACATATGATGGGTGCATCTTAGCACAGTCTTGTTCATAATTCAAAGTATAATTTTCAAGGAAATGGCATTTATAGGTAGATATGCTTGCAGAATCTCAGATTCATACCCCATCTGATGAGAGGTCATGTACCCCTGCAATTGTATTGCATAATTTTGTATTGCATAATTTTTTTATTGCATTATTTTGTGTTGTATTAAATGGTATTGTATTAAATGGTATTGTGTAATTTTGTATGAGGTCTTATGCGTAGAGCATGATTTTGTGCTCACTGTGTAGGTTATTGAATTGTCTTCTCTATCTCTTCTCTTTGATTTAGTTTAACACATATTTGGATGCATATTTTCTACTTCAAAATAAAAGCATTAGGTAGATCCAGTCCAGGCCCAGAAGAAAACAGATGCATGAGCCATACATTGCTTAAGTGTTTGATTTTGCATGTGCAGTGGCATCCATTCGGAAAGTTTAGTTTTTGCGTGGGTGATCCCAGCAACTCTGCAGTAGCAGATATGGCTATGCTACAGTTATTGGTGTCTTTTTCTTTGATATTTTCTTCTTTTCGATTTTGGGTTTGATTTGGATTGGTGTGCTCTTCATTAAGTTTTCAGAGAACTATGTATTGCTGAAGATTCTGTATTATCAGTTAAATATTAGAATATATTTTAATTAGAGCATTGAAATGTTAATAAATTCATGCTTTGAGACCTTTTGCGATATTTAATGAGCTGTATATAAACTTTGCATTGGCAATCAATTTCTGAAAACATGCAGCTATCTTTGATGCTTTCGGTATTTTTAATCTTTAGCTGTTTAGTTGAAAAAACAGAAATTTTACCTATGGCATTGCAATTTTGTGTATACCCCTGAGAACCCACCAAAATAATATAATGTGTTTGTTATCTGTGTTTAAGATAAAATCCTTCGTTTTTGTAAAATTTTTCACATTGACACACACAAAAACGACACAAAAACGGAGGTTTTCCAAAACAGAGGTTGTCCAAAATGGTCATCAGAGTGGTTATCTACAAAAACGAAGCTTTTCAAAAACGCTGAAAAACAGTGTGAAAGCCGAAAACTGAATTGTTTTGAAAACGATACAACAACTGTTCACAATTCATTCAACAAACACACATAAATGAATATTCCTTAATGCATTTTATGCTGATGTGAACAGAGAAAAACAAAGTTATTTCTCTCTAATTTTGTAGGAAACAGAATGATGTGAGCAGACAGCTTCGACACCACAATTTGAATAACAACATAAGGGGGTAGTGTGAATGGGGCCTTATTCACCTGCTGAACTTCTCTTGGATTGAGGCCCCCGTCTTCTTCGTCTGATGAGTAACTTGCATCCGAGTAACTTGCTAAAAATTAATAATTGCAAAATTGAATTCCTCAGAAAATCTTTTTTGATAGAAATCATAGGATAAATACTTATAGATACCTATATTCGCTTGCAGCTCTACCTACCAAACAGCTGAAAATTGCCCAGCCACGGTTAGCAGCTTCAGTGGCAGTTTTAGGAACTTGAGGCCTGGGGCCGAAAAATTTGCAGGGCCCCTACCCCCGGTAAAAAATTTGGTCCTGATATTATTTTTTGCGTAATATGAATAGATTATCAATGTAGTAAACATGTGAAACATGTGCTTGATATGTTATAGAAAAACCAAGTAAAAAGTAAAAAAAACAGTACAGTATAGCTTATATATTTTAATATGAAGGAGAGAATTTTTTCATTTTATGAAATGTGCGGGGCCCCTTTTTTCTAGCAAAAGTGCGGGGCCTGGGGCCACGGCCTACCCTAAAACCGCCACTGAGCAGCTTGACCATTGGTACAAATTCTTTTAGGGTGCTGTACATTCATAACATAACAATTAAAAACTTTTGTGAAAACAAATTGCTGCATCTGTACAATGAATACAGACGAAATTGATTAATCAAGCTTTGCTTTTGGACAGGAATTTAAGCTCATCAAAAGAGTAACGATTAAACTAACTTATCAATTATGAATTAAAACAATTTTGATAAAGATAAAAAGAAAGATAAGATGAACAGGGAGCAAGAATGTTTCAATACTACTGTTAACAGTAAAGAAACCAAAATTCAAAGTGACACATTAATAAGAACCCTCTCGTCTGGCCTCAAAACTACCTGAACATATATCTGTACACAATATTTGACATGATAAGTGACCACTTATCATAGCAAGCCTTTGATATTTAAGTAGGGCACTGTCTTAGGATAAATCTATCTCCCATCACCAGGCAATTTCTTGACTAAATGAACTGCCCTAATACCTTAGTTAGTAGACCACTATAGCATAAAATCAGTGGTTCGATTCCTGCACGGGTCAATTTTCATTTTTCCACAAATTATTTCAAAAACTTCATAAGTAATAATAACTTAACCTTTGTAGCAGTTGATACACTTACAAGGCAATGGTATATACTATCTTGTAGAGGGTGGTATTTTATCTACCATCATGCATCATGCAAATGCACCACACATGAAGCTAAGTTTATAATCTAGTCAGCCACATCAAGAAAGATAGTATTCTCGGCCACACCACCGAAGATGATATTCTCGGGCGCGGATCTAAAAGGACGCAACAGACGTAGTTGCATTGGGTCAGATTCTAATTCAATATCTATAATTCTATATCTGTCAATTCAATATCTAGGAAGCTCCTGATTCCAGTAGGGGGGGGGAATGATTCGGACAGATACCCTGCTAAAACTGCCCCTAGTAAGCCAGTATAAAAAGCTGTATCTTATCTGTAAAACTTTTACCAAGACACACAACCAGAATTGCTTCCATACTCATAGCGGTTTACATTTGGGATATAGCTCCTTAGCCCTAACCATTTAGTAGAAAGTATTGCAATTCTAATTTCTAAATCATTGCATCTAGAAAACATTGACCCACCCCAAACAGAGAGTAGCAGGAAAAGGCCTGGACAACACATGATAGAATTGACGATGCCCTTGTTAGTATGACAGAAGATATAAGAGATACATTTGACAACAAAAAATTTGGATGCGGTATTTTCATTGATCTACAGAAAGCTTTTGACACTGTTAATCACGAAATCCTATTAAAAGCTGGAACATTATGAAATCCGGGGCTGTGCATTAAATTGGTTTAGATCTTATCTCTCAGACAGACAGCAATATGTTTGTACTAATGAAATTAATTCTAGATTGATGGAAATAACATGTGGTGTTCCTCAAGGCTCTGCACTGGGTTCACTTCTTGTCCTCCTATATATCAATGATCCCTCTAATGTTTCAAAAAAACTGAAATTCTATCATTTTGCTGATGATACAAATATAAACTGTAAATCTGATAATCTATCAAATTTAGTAAAAAATTTAAACACAGAGCTTAAGTTAGTAAAGAAATGGCTTGATGTTAACAAATTATCACTTAATATTGAAAAAACAAACTTTATAATTTTCCACTCCTCTTGAATATCAGTTCCAGCAGAAAAAATTATAAAGATAGGAAAGATGCAAGTTAAAAGAGTAAAATTTGTCAAATTTTTGGAATTCTATTAGATGAGCACCTCAGCTAGAGGTATCATCTGAGTTAACTCTCATAAAAACTAGCTAGGAATTGTGGCATGTTTTTAGAATTAGGAATACGATGCCTCGGGAGGTCTTGATATGCCTGTATAATGCACTGTTTCTATAATTTTCACAATATGGAATCATTGTCTGGGGTCAAACTTTCAATACCTATTTAGTTCCTCTTTTTAAGATTCAGAAAAAAACCGTAAGAGCAATATCTTTTCAACCACCCTTATCTCCCTCTTCTCCTATTTTAAAGATCTTCAACTCCTTGAACTATCTTCCATCTTTAAATTGAAACTTTTGACATTCGTCTTTGATTTCATTCATGGACGTTTACCATGCTTCTACAATGATATTTTCTTGCTTGGTTCATCAGTTCATCAATATTGTACAAGACAGGTCAGCAAAGGTAACTTATACTTAGGTAATAAGAATACTGTTCAATATGGTTTGAAATCCTTGTGCTATCTCGGAGCTAAACTTTGGAATGATATTCCAGTTAAAATCAGGAGCATTTGCTTGAAACATTCGTTTAAAATGCAATTGAAAAATCATCTTCAAAATCTATGAAGCATTTATTGTCCCTATAAAATCTGCACTTGAACCTTGAAGCCCTTTCAATTTTGAAATTAATCATTTCTAATTTGTTTCCAATGTTTTAACAGACTATCCCCTTATAAAACGTCCTTGAATCGAAATTGACCAGAGGGGGGACTCTCTCCTTGATTAGTTTACCTATTGAGAGAGTTCCTACTTTAAGAAATTCAAGCAACCATACAATTTTACTATATACGTTTTGTACTTTTCTTTATTTGTTATTAAGTATTTCTTTAAGTGATTGTTGTTAGTATTTTTGCCAGTAGATTAGTAAATTGTATGTTTGTTGAATTTTAAAAATGAAAACTGAACTGAACTGAACACAACAGTCATGCAGACACTACCCTAAATTAGTCCAACAAACGTGTGCTTTGTTTTCGGAAAAAGATTTTAGGAGGGTATTTGACAACATTGGCATGGCAGCTATGGCTGCACCCCCAATATAAACCCTCTAGTTTTGCCCCTGGATATCCACCCACCAGTAAGATATGACCTAATGACCTTATATGATCCCAGCCCCCCTCACCTCCCTAGGGAAGGTTATCTGCAGCAGCAAGTACCTATGAAGGCTTGCTAGTGTGATTAAAATCAAGCAAAAATGAAACAATATCCTGAGAAGACCCTGTCAAAAATGAAATAACCGATTTCAAATTTGCTTTCAACTAACTTCAATACAAAATAAAAACATCACAGTACGCCTATTGTAACTTTTCATTGCAAATATTGGAGAACGCTATCTGTAAACAGTGTTTTACAGCTTTTATAAAGCACTAAAGAGAAGGGAAATTTGATCAGAAGGTAAAGAAAGAATTCAAAACAAAATGAAACAAACTTGAGGTCAATCAATCATCAAGCAGTGCTCCTCCTTCATCATGAGATGTGAGCTGAGCAAGCAAACATTTCCAACTACGCGATAAACAGAGTTCGCTTATTAGAACTCACGACAAATGTAAAATATGGTAAGAGTTTCACCTGAGCTATAGCTGTCAGTCGACGACACAGAAATAGAGCGACGACGAAGTCTCGGAGGCCTCCTCGACATACTTTCGTTGAAGGACAAACCCTGGTCGAGGGAGCAAGGCAAAAATTTAGGCCATTGTTGAATTGAGGTGAAAACGAAGTAAAAGGAAATTATTTCAGGAGTTTAGGAAGAAGTAACATTAGACAACAATGACGCACCTTCATGGCATTTATATGCGGCGGTTTTGTCGCTGCAGCCGGAGATTTTCGGGCTGAGTTACTCACAGACGCCATTATGAAGTCTAACTTCTCAACAGCAAAAGGATAGCAATTTTCCTAATCTAACATGGCGGATGTGAAAATTTTGACTTCGGTTTTGTGTAAGCCAATCAGAGTGAAGCTAGCCGAGGAGGATGACTTCCGTTTACGTCATATCCTGTCAACGATGGTGGTATTCTGCGTCATTAATATCAAGAAATGCATAATTTATGCATGAGGGGAGGAGCCATGCAAAGATTTCTGGAATGCATCCAAGTTCTTTCTGGTTTCAAGGATTAGCAGGTATTAGCAATTCCTTACTAGTATTTCCTAACGTGAAACTCGATGAAACAGAATTGAAACTGAAGAGAAGACCATAGCTTACAAAATCAAGCAACATGACCTTCGAAGAAATTCAAACACTGCAATACTTTCAAAAGAACTTTACACAATGGGCTGAATGAGACAGTAAGAAAATCACCAGGGCTGTATTGTTTCCCCCATATTTCCCAAAAAACAGCCAGAGCTAAGTTTTGTATTAACTATTGAACAACTCACTAAACTAGGAAGAAATAGACTCAAAAGACAACTCTCCATCCCAAGGGGGGGGGGTACTTGTAAAATTTTGATAGGGATGCTCGTGTCATTTTTTTGGGTTTGAAATTTATGGAAATGTCATTTTTTGGGTTTCTCAAAATTGGCATGATTTTCATGGGTTTGAAAAACTTGCCGTCATTTTTTTGGGTTCATTGAAAATTTGCATCATTTTTTTGGGTTACCGAATTAACTTGTCATACAAAAAGGATAGTTATGGGGGCTCGAGAATAATTCTGTAATTTTTTAGGGTTTGAAATTTTGAAGCTGTCATTTTTTTGGGTTTGAAATTTTGGGCCTGTCATTTTTTTGGGTAGACCAAAAATCTATTCAAATGAGCATCCCTATCTTAAATTCTATTGAGTGCCCCCCCTGGGTCTTCATCTCGCCAACCTGCTCGTGGTTACCCACTCATCAGAAGATGTACAGATAAATAAGGAACAAATGCTAGATTCCTGGAACATGGCAAGAGTCACACAACCCCAAACCTCTACGGAGGAGGTGGGTGGAAATAGAGTGAAGCCAAAATGCATGTGTGGAAAAAGGTACTCTAGCTTCATATTCCACCTCTCTTTCAATAATTTATAGAGACATGTTCAAGTTTTTCACGTGACTTCAAATCTCCACTATACATAGTAACCAGACAACAAATTTCAAAGCAAAGCGCAAGCATTCCAAAAATGCTTTACTGTTTTTATGTGAAAGGTAGAAGAGCTAGAGATCCAAGAAAAGGGAGGCAAAAACAAGATTTATCGATACAACATACCACACATTTCAGAATAAAGCTCTCGTTATACTTTTGAGATAAACTCGTTTTTTCATGATTGAGCCTCTTTAAGTTCGTTACGTCTAGAATCTTTGAACTGGTAAATTAATACCAAGAACAGCCAAAAAAAGGAATTTAGCAAGAATTGGAAAAGGGACAGGTCATTCTGAAACACATCAAGTAAGCCGTTAGCATATTGACATATTGATGCAGTTCGTCAGAAAGTCATATTGCTTACGTTCACCTCTACCCTACAGCTGTGAAATCCATGAAATCTAAGCTAAATTTAATTTTCGGGTATGTCTGTCCATGACGATAAAAAACTGTATTTGCCTGTCAATGGTGGACAGCAAGACTTGTTAAAGAGGAATCAGATATAATAGGGGTCCCTATATTTCATAGAAGCCATCTTGATTAACAGAGCGTTTTTTAAACTACAACTACACGTTTTTTTTTATAAGAAACCTAGCTTGGGTCCTAGTACTAAAAGTTTCTTAGTCTTTCACCAGTTTCAAGTACTAAATGTTTCTTAAAAGTTTCTTCTTTCTAGATACGCAATTAACATCAAACTTTGCACTTTCCCTCGCATATTTCTTGTATTAAAATTTTTAATTCTATCCTATGTTCCTCTAAATAAAAACGTTAAGCAAACTTAAATCAAGCAAAAATGCATTGTTGACATGTTACTTTCCTTACGTTATATAGGCCTGGCCTAAGCTTCTTTATGTTGTAAAATGTTTTATCATCAGAGTTTATTGCAAGATGTTGAATTTTAATGATGTTCTTGCGTCGAAACTAATTCCCACCCACTAAATGAGCAGTTGAAATTAGGGAACTACACTCTTTTTTTTTAAAAGAACCAGTAAATTTTATTTGAAGCAGGCTGTTCTTAAGTATTCCTCTATTTTCAGCCTGAAATGTTCTTAAATTGTTCTTACTTTATAATGATTTGGGAGCCTGTTTTCGCTATCTTTTGTGTTAATTGGTTCAAATGTGGACTCTCTGGACCATCTGATATATCTATGAGCTGTCAATTAGCTTGTTTTGTAATTATTTCTCAGTCTCGTGGCTATTTCGTATAATTCTTATATTGACCTTGAAATGTTCAGCCTCGGTTTTTTCTTAAATTGTTCTTAAGATTTGGCAAAATCTGAGGCTCGTTTTCTTATAAAATTGTTCTTATAGATAAAAAAGAGTGTATTAAACTTTTAGGACTACGAAGTGGTCAAAAGGTCTCAAAATAAGGAACTTAAAGAACTAGGTCCTAAGGTAGGTTTCTTATAAAAAAAGGCGTGTATAGTATACGTATGGTAAAGGACTATTCAAACGATATAAATGGCTTGATGGTAGATGGCGGTGTTACAAGCACTCTGGTTTTATCTCCCCAGTGCTTGAAGCTTCCCTCTACAGAACTGAATATCCTCCACACCACTGATGGCGTACCTCTAAAGTAATGATGGTATCCTTCACAGTACTGATGGTATCCCCTTCCAAGTAGGTACTGAACATCCTCCACAGAACTGGATGGTATCCCCCAAAGAACTGATGGTATCCCCCCCGCAGTAATGAACATCCTCCACAGGACTGGATATCTCTCTATAGTACTGATGGTATCCCCTCGTAGATTTAGAACTGTACCACTGCATTTCGTTATCATTTTTTTGCCTGACCATAAATTGAAGAACCGTAGTTCGGAGTTGATCGCGTGAGGGTGATGGCGTGATGGCGAAGAGGCGGAAAAAATGCAGATGGCAAAAGACTTCCATATTGAAAACCTTTGGAATGAGCATTCCGGTTTGCCTATTGTTCCCGATGAAGAGGCAAGGTCAAACCCATATGACACGCTGTGAACTGGTCAAAACCACTCGTGTGAGTCACGCCACTGATTCGTAGAAATTTGAAGAAGAAACATACTTTATAGGCTTGAAACATAACCCGTTCGAACTATAATACGGGTTGTCCAAGTTAGACCCATTGGTACTTCTGACTTTGGTCTATGATTAAATTTAGAATCGAGCCAACTATTTTGGGGTCTATCTATGTTTTTAGCATTCTGGGTCTACAAATAGAAGAAATTTGGAAATTTGAAAATAATCTGAGGTTTTAATGATTTTGATAGATCGGCTATAATCACTGCTGAGACAAGATAAGTCTGTAGAACATGCGAGAGCACGATGTCAAATATTTCTGTTAGGCCTGTCATGAAACTGCTTTTGACATGGGTCTGCGTCAAAATCTATCAATTTGGTCTGGGTCTACGAGACTTTTCGCAATGTTGATGTGTTTTTCCCTTGTTGACTCACGCTAACTGAATATGCTTTGATACTGGTTGAGGGGTCTATTCTCAAAAAGAAAAAGAGTGCATCTGAATTCCCTGAATACATTTAGTAGATATTAGATAATTAGACTACACCCTTTTTTATAAGGAACCTTTTATAGGGAACCTACATGTAGAGGGTCCAAGACCTTAAGGAACTTTTACTACCAATAGCTAAGAAACTTTATAATTATGAATATGTTCATTTGGTGTAGATATGTAACTTCTTTAATGACTCTCATTAACTTTTACGTTATATAGGCTTGGCCTAAGCTTTTTATGTTAACATGTTTTATTACAAGAGTTGCAAATATTGAATTAACGATTTCCTTGTGTCGTTACTAATTCCTATCCACTAAATGAGCATTTGCCATTAAGGAACTATTAAGGAAGTTTTAGAACTCTGAAGTGGTCAAAAAAGGTCTCAAAATAAGGAACTTAAAGAACTAGGCCCTGAGCTAGGTTCCTTATAAAAAAAGCGTGTAATGATATCTAAAATGAAAGTTTCAGAGGTGCCGACAAGTTATCCACGACAAACGAGCACATGGTGGAACATTTATAAATGCAATCTGACCACGTGGGAGGAAACAATAAACATGTTAGCCATATTCATATCACAGATTTTGCGATTTTGGCGCAATATTGTGATGCAAAACATCAAAACAACAAAAAACTTGTGGTATCTGATGCGATTAATGGTGGGAATCTTCCGAAATCTCTAAAACATTCACAAACTTTCTCTATATCAGTTCACAAACATATAATCAAAATAAAAACAAATCAGTGATATTCCATCCCATCCCAATCACACATTAATTTCATCATTCCTAATTGTTCTTAACTGTATGATTACAAACACAAGTAAACATAATTAACACTGGACACCATGGACGCTACGAGGCTTAAGGAAAACGAGAATTCCAGCTACACGTTTTTTCTTTTATAAGAAACCTAGCTTGGGTCTTAGTACTAAAAGTTTCTTAATTTTTCACCAGTTTCTAGTACTAAAAGTTTCTTAAAAGTTTCTTATCTTTAGATATGTACTTAACATCATATTTTGCATTTTCCCTCGCATATTTCTTGTATTAAAGTTTTTAATACGACAATAAGACAAGTATAGACTCAACATCCTGTGTTCCTCTAAATAAAAACGTGTAGCAAACTTAAATCAAGCAAAAATGTATTGCTGACATATT
This sequence comes from Pelagia noctiluca, assembly GCA_963924455.1. Lineage (NCBI taxonomy): Eukaryota > Metazoa > Cnidaria > Scyphozoa > Semaeostomeae > Pelagiidae > Pelagia > Pelagia noctiluca. Next base: position 9,366,402 of record OZ004334.1, read on the forward strand.
ACTTTCCGGCTTAGAAAGTCCCCTTATTTTTTCTCGGAGTTTCTTAAAGGTATTGATGTTGTTCTAAAAGTTTCTTAAATTTTTGGGGCTCTAGTACTAGGTTTCTTATAAACCGGTTTCTTATTAAAAAAAAACGTGTATTTGTATTTACAAAAATGGATCCATTATCTTTACTTTTTCATGGATCTATCATTTTTCTACGTTAAGGCTTTCGATATGTTTTAACTTATAGGCCTTCCTTGGAAATATACTAGTCTGGGCATGTTAAAGACCATTTTCGTAAGACATCATAACAGCAAACTTTCTTTTTGGTACCCTCTTAAAGAAGCTAACTTGGATACTTCACATACATGGGAACCCTTGCAACCAAGAAACTTGCCCACCTTCAAATCACTTTAAGTAGTTCGAGTTAATGCTTTACCACGGACAATTCTCTGCAAGTAAGTATGCTGAGCTACTATGTTGATCAGCTTATAACTTGGTAACTGAATTAAATAAGCAGATGGATTTTCAAATCTCTATTCAAAAATGTATGAAACAGAGATTATTTGGCCTGAGTCGATTTGAACCAACAACCTGATTCTGCACCTCAACGCTATACCAATTGATTACCAAGGCAATCAATTTAATCAACCAACCTTATCCAAAGCCCAAATGCCACAAATTGCATCACTACTCATTCTATGTAGAGAGAAACCTATTTGGGCTCCAACAATACACAGTGCTCAAGTGAAATTGAGTTTATCGTAACTTTAGTATTAGAAAGACGTATCGCAATAAATTTTGGTAAAAGAACCAAAAAGCTAAGATGTTCACCTAATCTTTTAAAAAATCACAACTTTTTATTTCAGGGAGGTGGGAGAGAGGAATTCCCTTTACATTTTTGGAAACCAGGCCCATTAGTGGTGCATAAAACATTTGAAAAGCGGGCTGGTTATGGGTAGCTCTTGTCAAAATGCTTTTTCCTATCAAGTTAAAATGTTTGATGCAGGTTGGGAAAAGCCCAATAATCATCATTTTCTGTTACAATAAGGATCAGTTGGGTGATCTGTCTAGTATTTTCAAAAGCATTTGCCTCAGGGCATCAAAAACAAAACTAGCTTTCGAAAGGCCTGTGAGATTTGGTTCCATTTCCAAGACAGTAATTGTACCTTTAGAAGGGATTATGGAGAGCCTCAAAAGAAATTCTACAATATTTTTATGCCCTCTTTACCGGGGCAGATCCAGAATGAATCTGAAGGGGGGTAAGTGCTTTTTGGAGAGCTCTAATAAATGCAATTTCTTAACAGAAATATCATGAAGCAGCTATTCAAAGGGCAGCAATTCAAAGGGGCACTAGACTTGACTGAGAGTCTTTTTTATTGCAGAGGAAGGGAAACCACCCCCTACTGCACCCCTCTAAATCTGCTATTGCCCCTAAAAGGTTTTCAAATCATTAAAAGTGACTTACAATAACTTTCACACGATCCTGTTGAGCTGGTTGACAAAGTACGAGTTCTGTACAGTGCTCTTCGTGCTGAAGCTTGGTAGCCCCCATTTTGAGTTTGACGCTGAAAGTTTAGGAAGTTGAATTCATAAATAAGTAAAGTTCAGAAAGATAAAAAGAGCACACAAGCAAAGCTTCTTAGATTTATGTCCTAACTAGTTATAAGTGATTATTTCATTTGAGGTGAGACATGAAATTTTTGACGAGTTTATTATGTCAGACAAGTTTATCCAAAACTTGTTTTACCCTTTTTAGGCATGGGTCTGGGGTAAAAGATCTCTACAAGGCCCTTGATTTGTCATAATCAGTTCCAATAGGTAGCTAGTATTTTCCTCTGTTTGATGTGTGGCATCCTATTCCTCAATATTGGGAGATAACTTTTGACCAAAGTCAGAGATTATGTCTCATTGTTTTTCTTGGGCCATTTCCTTCCTCATAGATTATCTCAATATTATTCATCTACCATTGCAGGATAAAGCAACAAGACTATAAGATAAGATTAGCCAAGCACTCTATAAGTGTCAACCCCCGTAAAATCAGTATTGATCAAACCAGATAAAGACCCTTGCCTTTGGGAAAGACACTCTTACTGTGTGTATGAGCAAGCATAGTGTGTTAAATATTAAGGGCCTTATGGCACTTTCTTTTTCTATCACATGAGTTAGTGTGGAGTTCTTTCTGCTTCCCCTTGAGCTTATGGCGATTTTTACTTTTCACTTGACATTTCTATTGTTCTTATCAACCTTGTCCTGTCCGCCAAAGATGGGAAAGGCCCTCAACATAAGACTGGTACAAGAATACTTGATATTTTTCACAGCCTAAACTCGATTGATTGCTGTCATTTAAAAATGTCCATGGCAATATGAGCCACTATTTTCTTGTAAACTTTATCCTTATAACCCTGGAAATCTTTTTGGCAACATAGCAGAGAACTAATTCAAAGTTTCAATTTCACCATGAATGGATAATTATACATTGTGGAAAAGGTCACCCATTTTCAATTGATATTATAATTTTCTCACCAAAAAACTAAATAGGCTACCCACACAAACTTTACTTAATGAATTAATCAAGAATAACTCATTATCATTTCTTTTCAAATTTATTATAATACAGAACTGAGATAGATTTAAACTCATAAACGGAAACAGAAAATAACAGTTTTTGGGGGAAATTGAATGAATTTCCTTTCTCAAGCATTTCCTGAAACGCATCACGATAATGTAAGCACCAGAAAAGAGAACTGGAAAGTTTCCAACATTTAGTAAGAAAGAAAAAGCGGAAATTGAGAGTGGTTCTTCTTCTTATGAATCCAAAGTTCATAGGGAGTTAATCGTAGAGGACTTGGGTTTATTTCTAAGGGCAATAAAGAATTAGGAACAATAGACGGCCGTAATTAAAACATTATCACGAATGACGTGAGTTTTGAATTTCACACATTCATCGGATAACTTTTTGTTGTAGGACAACCATGAAAGTAGTCACGCTTGTCGTCTTGGCAAATCAATAAAACGATCAAAATGAACAGGAATTTAACAAATCAAATCTGTCGAGAGTGTCGAACTTTTGGCAGATCAAGCAACCAAAAACAAGATGATTTCAAGCTGAAGAAAATTTTTCTCGCAGAATTTTTTGAATTTACCGGCAAGCCGGCCTAATCACGAATCAAATTTGTCTGGCAGAAATCGGATAAAAAGAAGGAATAAAAAGTTAAAAAATCACCTTATTATACTCGTTGCCGACACTCAGGATAACGTCATTTTCGTTGGGTGGCTTTTTCATGGCAGAAGTACTCCTGATTGCTGCTGTGGATAACTTTCTGCTGATAGGGGCAGCCATTTTCTTGCCTTTTTCCCACCCGCCAGAGGAAACTTTTCGAGTCCTGCAAAGAATCCCTCGCAATGCTGGCTTAGCTGGTCGTCCTTTGTTCCCGTCCAACAACGTTTTTGGGGATTCCCTGGGGGAAGACCTCGAATGTTTATAACGATATTCAAAAATTCAATCGAGTTTGGTTAAGTTCATATATTCATTCCATCAACTATTTCAGCAAAGTTACATTAACTAACCATTTGGCAAAGATGGTGGTTGTAGCCAGCAAAGAAACTTTCGTGGTACTACTGACTTAGCTGGTTGTCCTTAGTTCCCGTCCAACAACGTTTTTAGGGGATTTCCTGGGGGAAGACCTCATACACGCATTTTTATAAGTAATTTCATCTCGACCTCAGTACTAAAATTGCTTAGGATGGCAAATTTGAGTAGACTTAATTGCTTAGTAATTGCTAAGCCTTTTTTTATTCAAAAATTTGTTACTTAGAATACTATCTCACAAGTTGTAGTACAAAAAACATCCCTGTATCTTGAAAATATTGCCAGGGTACTTATATCCACTGTAACCTACTTCTCCATAGCTGCTGCACAATGTTCATTACCAATTGGATCTGAACAAAAACTTTCAAATTAGCATTCCTCTATCCACTACTAGACGGGGCCGGATCCAGCACACACAGAAAGGGGGGCGTAACACATCCAGGCATTTTTTTATAAGTAATTGCTTTATAAGCAAGTCAGTACTCGACAAGACAAAAACTTAAGCAATTCCATTACTAGAAAGAGGAATGCTAAGCAATTTGAAAATTTCAGTTTTGAACTAATTGGCAATGAAAATCGTGCAGCAGCTATAGAGAAGTAGGTTACAGTGGATATTAGTACCCTGGCACACTTTAATTAGCAATGATATTTGTTGTACACAACTTGTGATATAGTATTCTTATTAGAGACAAACTTTTAAGTAAAAATGCTAAGCAATTGCTAAGCAATTTTGAGTACTGAGATTTGCCCTTCAGCTAAGCAATTTTCAGTGCTGGGCTCGAGCTGAAATTACTTACAAAAAATGCGTGTATATCAAAGGATAATGTAAGGGAAATAGGGTATAATCAAGCTAATTGTATTGTCTTTCTACCAAAATAGGGTGGGCGTACGCCCCCCTTGGATCCGGTCTGCTAGAATTGCTTAAGTTTTTAACTGGTCGAGTACTGCCTTGCTCATAAAGAAGTTGCCTATAAAAAAATACGTGTATATGTTTATAACGATGTTCAAAGATTCGATCGAGTTGTTCATGTATTCTTTTCACAAAACTATTCAAGCAAAATAAGATTAATTACGACCACTTCGCAGAAAACGGTAGAAAATATTGAAGAAACTCATTGAGATAATAAAAAGGTTTTGCTGGATTAGTAAGTGCATACCTACCCCAGCAGCCCAAAACTTTTTTTGGTTTCTGAGTGAGGGACAAATGCTAGGCAAATTGACCATTGAGATTTTTAACCCGATGGAATTCGACAATTGCTATGCAAAAGGATAATAATCGATTTGATAAGTTACATCATTCATAATAACCTATTGTAACACCCCTATAACACATAAAAAAATTGGAAAGCTTCTGAGCTTAGCTGACAATGAGAAAGTAAAAGATTATGTAACTGACAACTTTTGAGCAGGTATTGTGATCGACAATGCATAAAAACTACAAAGAAAGTCTCAGCAGCAAGCAAAATTCTTAAGAAATACAAATAATAAACCTACCTTTTTCATAAGAAAACTGAAAATTTTGCCCTGTTCTAAATTCAGAAATTCCTAAATGTTTAGCCTTGTGAATACTGAAAACAAGATTTTCTTCAAGAAGTTCAGAAATTTGTTTATTTTATCTAAACCATGCTTATCACTCTTTGGGTTGTTTTGTCTTTATCTACAAGGATGTTCTTTTTGTAGAATCCTCATTTTACCAATTGAAACACAACTGAAAGATCTTCCACAATGTCTGTGCGGTAATATCCAAAAACAAATACATAGAGCAGCAAAAAGTTGAGTCTAATTTCATGAGAATTACCTGGAGCTAAGAAGGAGATAATGGCTGAAATTCTTCTTGAAAATCCGATCACCAAACTGGCTGTTGAATTAGCAAAAATGTTTGGTTTCTCCAACACATGCCAACATTATCAAATGTGAGTCATCAACAGGACTGACGACTTTGTTCTTTACAAACAAAAACTCGGTGAATTTTCATATTTCCTATCTTCAGCTTTGCATTCACAATGACTCTGTGACGCAGGGAAATACCATTGATTTTTGAATTAGAAACGGGCTGCTTTATTTCCGTGAAGCCTTGTAGGCAAATCTGAGCGAGTGAGAGTCAATGCGATTAACTTATTAGCGGATGCAGTGGACACCCGCATTGTGGCGTATGGTTTATTCAGGTTTGTCATAACAGTTTTTTTTAAAGAGTAAGTAAAGTTAGGTTTAATTTTCTAAACATAAGGCTATTGTTACTTTTTTTTTATATCAGACACCATGCAAGGACACTCTTATAAAAAGTCTACTTATAGTAGAGAAAGACGACTTACAAGCATCGGCTCGAGCTCTACAAGAAGAGATAAATAAGCCTTCGAATGGGAAACTTCTCTACCAGAAATGGGTACAGTACAATAAACACACTAGCATCTCAACCACTGTATGCAGTTATTGCAGTGCAGTGCTTGCCACCATTCCCTTGCTGAAAATAAGATGAAATACCTAGCATTTTTTTATTGTAGCTTTATAAATATATCTGCCCCAAAGCACTACGGGACGAAATTACTTCCTTGAAGTTGTAGCATTTTTGGGATTTTTAGCCTTATCTTGGTCATACAATTTTAGTCCTACTATTTTGCAGCGGTGACGCCATTTTGGATTTGCTTTGGCGAATTTGGTTGGTTAAGGCCACAGATCAAGCACTAAATTCTTTCAACGAAGTCAACCAATCAGCATGCGTACACGGTAGCAGGGTCAGCAAATTTCATCGGAAACAAGACTCAGTAAATCTTACACCGACATGCATCAAAGATACTAAATTACACAAGTATATTTGAAATAGCCAGAAAAATCGGAAGCATAGCGAAAACATGGATTACTTGAAGCTTTTCGTCTGACACTCAACATAGTAATACGTCAGAAAGAGAACAGAAATAGGCCTATCAGAAGAGAGGTGAATTGCGAACAGTGAGCTGACCAATAAGATTACTTTAAAAGTCCTAAGGCGAAAACGAACTCCTTCTGTCTACACAATAGGGGATCCCTGGTTTTTATGTAGACTGATTCCAAAATACCTAAGTGAAATGTAGATCTTGCTCTGCCAATTATTCGATAACAATTCTCACTGTAGGCTTCAGCACACTCTGGATTTTCGAGCAAATGTTGCCCTATAGCACTCTTGTGAATTTTTTAACAGGGAAAAAGTGAAAAATGAATTATCTGACCTTGCTCTACCAATACTTCAAAAAAATTAATATACATACATAGAATAAAAATATTATCGATGTTTTAAGCTCTATTTTTCGTCAGGAATGCAATGTTACGCAAAATAATTTTTGCTGTAGGCTTGAGCATATTCTGGGTTGTCGAGCAAAAGTTTTCCTATAGCAGAGTCGTGTTTTAGAGTTCGCTTATTCTTAGGGGCGCGAGATGGTTGTTCTCGTTGTGGCAAAGTCTTTTGGCGCATGCTAATAAGTATACCTAACTGAATAAGATTTGCTTTGTCTGGTAATAATAAGCGATTTATTGAAAATTCTGCTGTGAAAGTCAGAAAGAAAATGAAGCAGAGTCTGGTCACAATTGTACTTTTTCACAAGTTTGTATGAAAACAAAGATAACAAATGTACGAAGAAAGAAAAAAAGGACGTTTTGCCAGCTGTGGCATTCTTTCAACTTTTTGTTTATGAATTTCAACATACTCTCATGTCCTATCTCTTTGCAGATGTTTGAGTAGAGAGAAATCACGAGGCTCTCACAGGGGCACCCTGGGGAACGCCTGTATAGTACTGTGGAGGATGTTCAATACCACGGGGGGATATCATCAGTGCTATGGGGTATACCATCAGTACTTCGGTGGGTGTTCAGTACTCTGGGGGATATCACCAGTACTGTGGAGGATGTTCAGTACAATAGGAGGATACCATCATTACCATGGGGGGATACTATCCCTACTGTGGAGGATATTCAGTAACGTAGAGGGAAATCACAAGCACTTTGTGTATTTTCTCCACAGTGCAAGCGTCTTCCCTCCACGGCACTGATAGTATCCTTCTACGGTATTGAACATCCTCTACTGTAGCTATTGCACAGACGTTCCCTAGGGTCAGGGGGCTGCTTCCATCCTTGCTTCTTTTCAGTGGCGGTTTTAGGAACTGCGAGGCCTGGGGCCAAAAATATTTGCGGGGCCCCTACCCCCGGTAAAAAATTTGGTCCTAATATTATTTTTTGTGTTCTCTTTACAGAGAGCTTGTACAACTCAAAAGTCTGAGCATAACGTTATTTCAAATAGCTAATATATTTCATTATGAAGGAGAGAGTTTTTTCTTTATGAAAGGTGCGGGGCCCCTTTTTTCTAGCAAAAGCGCGGGGCCTGGGGCCATGGCCCCCCTGCCCCCCCCTTAAAACCGCGACTGCTTCTTTTTAACAAGCATCAAGCTCCAATCTCCAAGCAAAATGAACCTAATGCTTAATTCTCAAAAAAAAGCTGACAAGTAATCAGCGTGGACATCCTCCTATCTACGCAACACTGTAACAACACTCTGCATTTCCCCTCAGGTCTACTGCCCCCTGATCGTTATTTAAACAAATTTGATAAGCGTATTCTACTTTCCAAAATAAATGCGAATTTCTTTTCTTGTCAACTTACAGATGATGCAATCACCATGAATACTTATAATACTTCGTATAATAGATGAACAGCGTATATGAGTTTTCTCTCCAAAAACGATTGCTACACCGTCACTAGACGTAACTTAGTTTAGGCCAATGTAGGCCTATCAGTGTACAAATATACTTTTTCCTCGTCATAAATCATTCGGACGGCAGAAATCACAATTAATTGGACAAAAACACTAGAGATGAGGCTTTTTCCAACAAACTAGTTGAGCTCGGGGGCTGAAACAAGGTTAAGACCGTCAGGAATGATGTTGCAAATGAAATATACGTAGCAAACATGTTTTTATGTTACAGCCAGCACGAACAATTACCGAAGTTAAGGAATCAGCCATCCAGCTCTCAAAAACAACTGAGCTTGGAACAATATCGAACAAAAGCCAAAACTTTTTTCAACAGTGCGGTCTGATGGTTCTATCTTATAAATTACATTAAAATATTCGAATTAATCACTTAATGCTTGCCAGGGCATCCAAACACAAAGACAATATCAAAATTCACGTGACATTGCAGAAGTCACATGATATAGCAGTTGTTTTTCACGACCATTTCGTACTTGGAATCTAAGTAGTAGGCATGTATAGTAGCTAGCGAAAATCTTTGATTATTTTCGTAATAGTTGAAACGTAGTGTAGGTAACTAAGCGTGGGCCGTTAGGAGGATTCATATGAAGGACATAGGCGTATTGGAGATTTTTGAAAACTCCTTTTCCATGTTGTCGTGTGGACGGCGAAAACATTCTTTTCGAAAACGATGACGTCACCATCTTAGTTTTGCGCAGTCTGGCCCCGTCCACACGTATACGGATATTTTTGAAAACGCATATTTGTTTGTCCATTTTGGCCCTCCGTCCGCACGTAGCCGGAGTTTTCGGTGATGGAAACGGAGCTTATCGAGAACGGTGTCCAGGGTGGAGATTTTCGAAAACTCCGTTTTTATGTTGTCGTGTGGACGACGAAAACGTATCTTTTTGAAAACGATGACGTCACCAGCTTAGATAGATGGATAGATAAATAGATAGATGGTGGATGAATGGATAGATGGATGGATGGATGGATGGATGGATGGATGGATAGATAGATAGATAGATGGATGGATAGATAGATAGATGGATAGATACATAGATGGATCGATTTATTAATGAGATGGCCGAGTGATCTAACCACTCGGCAATCCCCCCCTTTTCCTGACTTACTACCCTGATGAGTGTCAGACACAAAGCTTTAATAGTTATAATGTTCCGCTAAGATTTTCCTTGCCATCCGCAATTCCTTAGTAATGGAGTGATATGGTAGTTCTTGGCAGCAAGGAATAATACCCAAATCAACCACCTCCCTGCCGAAGGAGAACGAAGGAAGTCGGGTGAGCATTCTGTAATCCTTATCAGTTGTCGGTCGAAGGTCATTCATCAAGATGCTGAGTTCTCAGATGAAGCTTGACTTCGTTTGTTCACGGCAGACTGTCTTTATGCCACTCCCTCACACAGAATGAAATAAATCGGATGAAGTTATTTGCAACTTCGATTTTCCTGTTTGACCTAATTAGATAGTTCTATGGTTCTTAATCATCTGTTCTTCGTAAGAATCTGATTATTTCAGCAAATATACTTCACCTGCCAGACCCAGAACTGACAAAGTGATCCAATCAACAGTTAGATATGGAACGAACCGAACTTCCACAACCGGGTGGACCAAAATAAACGCATCATCTTCATAGTCAGGAAAATATTAAGGTCACATGGTCATTGACCGGAGGAACGTTGAGAAAAATGACAAATTGGGGAAGGATACCGTCATATTCCAATTAAATGGCATGAACGTTTCGTTTAATAGCATCTGCATTGTAAATTGGTGATTTCTAGCCGTGATGAAGCCTTAAAATGCTTACTCTATAGCTTAATTGTAAAAACGATTTATCTATCTCTATATGCAAATTAAAAATTATCCTTCCTAGAATATAACCTAATAACATAAGCGAGGAAGAGCATAAGTTACCGGAAAGTTTACCAGGAAGAAGGTTGAAGACTTTGCTGGGTTTTGATCATCTTTAACAGGCAATGAAAAATCGATCGCAATGATTCAAGTTGTCATTTATTTCGAAATAGCTAAATTATTGAAAAACTGTTCCGTCAGATTTTTGACGAATCAATCGGTCGCATACAGAAAACGGTTTTGAAAGCCTGTTGTATCATACTAAGCCCCCAAAGGCAGACAAATGAGTTTTGAAATAAGGCATAAGAGGTGCTAACAGAGATTACCACTGCCTAGGTATTACACTTGATGGTATGACTATGTTTCCAGATTTTTATTTCATGTTTTCTAGTTTAAAATCACAATTTCTTATTTCATGTTTTCTAGTTTAAAATCACAATTTCTAACTGCTTGATAAATAAAGGAAATTGGGCCATAAAGTCAAATTCTATAAAACGGGGGAGAACAGGAAGTTAGCACCACGCAGACAAGGCCCATGGACCATTTTGAGAAAGTTGCCAAACGGAGTAAACTTTGAGATCATCAACGATAACACTCAGGAAACAAAAGTCGTCCATCACGATCGCTTGACGGTATTCAAGCAAGGGGAAGGCAATGTGTTGCTTCCGCCGAAACAGAAACAAGTTTCGAACCCAGTTAAAAAGAACACAGACAATTCTGATAGTACTGACACGGAGTATCTTAGCAGCGAAGAGTCTTACGAAAGCGATAGTTCTGTTTACGAAAGCGACGAAAATTCAGACCCGGACACGGGCGATGAAGCACCTGTAGAAAATCAGAGACGATATCCTCGAAGAGAACGTAGAGCGAGACAATTTGAAGATCGAGTTCCTTGGACGTCAATCCATTTATAGATAGGGGGAAATGTTAGATGATACCCCCGTGATGACTGTAAACACTATCTAATTACTACCTATATATTTAATCATGTTTTGTAAATGCAGTATTCTGCGATAGATCTTACAGAGTCAACCAAAAGAAATATTCTCTCTCTCGGAGTTTTATCTACGGTTACACTAAGATAGCAGAGTCGTGTTTTAGAGTTCGCTTATTCTTAGGGGCGCGAGATGGTTGTTCTCGTTGTCGCAAAGTCTTTTGGCGCATGCTAATAAGTATACCTAACTGAATAAGATTTGCTTTGTCTGGTAATAATAAGCGATTTAATGAAAATTCTGCTTTGAAAGTCAGAAAGAAAATGAAGCAGAGTCTGGTCACAATTGTACTTTTTCACAAGTTTGTATGAAAACAAAGATAACAAATGTACGAAGAAAGAAAAAAAGGACGTTTTGCCAGCTGTGGCATTCTTTCAACTTTTTGTTTATGAATTTCAACATACTCTCATGTCCTATCTCTTTGCAGATGTTTGAGTAGAGAGAAATTGTGAGGCTCTCACAGGGGCACCCTGGGGAACGCCTGTATAGTACTGTGGAGGATGTTCAATACCACGGGGGGATATCATCAGTGCTGTGGGGTATACCATCAGTACTTCGGTGGGTGTTCAGTACTCTGGGGGATATCACCAGTACTGTGGAGGATGTTCGGTACAATAGGAGGATACCATAATTACTGTGGGGGGATACTATCACTACTGTGGAGGATATGCAGGCCCCGTTCAAACGATGCCGGATTCATTTCGTTTTGGATTCCACAGGCAATTCAATACGAAATTTTCTCCTATTCACACGTTGCCGGATTCGCTTTCGTTTTCTGTTCATACGACTACGCTCCGCTCTGCACCCCTACAGGCGCACATCAATGCCAATTTTTAAACGTTTCACCTTAAAAGGGGAGTGATTTGATTCTTGAAAAACGATGCAAAACGTTCCGGATTGCCATGATGTCGTGTGAACGGAAAGGCTATCCTATATGAAAAGCGATCCGAAACGATATGAATCCGGCAGCTTTACGGGGCTTCAGTAACGTAGAGGGAAATCACAAGCACTTTGTGTATTTTCTCCACAGTGCTGGCGTCTTCCATCCATGGCACTGATAATATCCTCCCACGGTATCGAATATTCTCCACTGTATTGCACAGACGTTCCCTAGGGTCAGGGGGCTGCTTCCATCCTTGCTTCTTTTCAGTGGCGGTTTTAGGAACTGCGAGGCCTGGGGCCAAAAAAATTTGCGGGGCCCCTACCCCCGGTAAAAAATTTGGTCCTAATATTATTTTTTGTGTTCTCTTTACAGAGAGCTTGTACAACTCAAAAGTCTGAGCATAACGTTATTTCAAATAGCTAATATATTTCATTATGAAGGAGAGAATTTTTTCTTTATGAAAGGTGCGGGGCCCCTTTTTTCTAGCAAAAGCGCAGGGCCTGGGGCCATGGCCCCCCTGCCCCCCCCTTAAAACCGCGACTGCTTCTTTTTAACAAGCATCAAGCTCCTATCTCCAAGCAAAATGAACCTAATGCTTAATTCTCAAAAAAAAGCTGACAAGTAATCATCGTGGACATTCTCCTATCTACGCAACACTGTAACAACACTCTGCATTTCCCTTCAGGTCTACTGCCCCCTAATCGTTATTTAAACAAATTTGATAAGCGTATTCTACTTTCCAAAATAAATGCGAATTTTCTTTTCTTGGCAACTTACAGATGATGGAATCACCATGAATACAGATGAACAGCATATATGAGTTTTCTCTCCAGAACGATTTCGACACCGTCACTAAACGTAACTTAGTTTAGGCCAATCTAGGCCTATCAGTGCACACATATACTTTTTTCTCATCATAAATCATTCGGACGGCAGAAATCACAATTAATTGGACAAAAACACTAAAGATGACGCTTTTTCCAACAAACTAGTTAAGCTCGGGGGCTGAAACAAGGTTAAGACGTTCAGGAATAATGTTGCAAATGAAAAGTGTGTTGCAAACATGTTTTTATGTTACAGCCAGCACGAACAATTACCAAAGTTAAGGAATCAGCCATCCAGTTCTCAAAAACAACTGAGCTTGGAACAATATCGAACAAAAGCCAAAACTTTTTTCAACAATCGAGGATGATACTTAAACAGTGCGGTCTGATGGTTCTATCTTATAAATTACATTAAAATATTCGAATTAATCACTTAATGCTTGCCAGGGCATCCAAACACAAATACAATATCAAAATTCACGTGACATTGCAGAAGTCACATGATATAGCAGTTGTTTTTCACGACCATTTCGTACTTGGAATCTAAGTAGTAGGCATGTATAGTAGCTAGTGAAAATCTTTGATTATTTTCGTAATAGTTGAAACGTAGTGTAGGTAACTAAGCGTGGGCCGTTAGGAGGATTCATATGAAGGACATAGGCGTATTGGAGATTTTTGAAAACTCCTTTTCCATGTTGTCTTGTGGACGGCGAAAAAATTCTTTTCGAAAACGATGACGTCACCATCTTAGTTTTGCGCAGTCTGGCCCCGTCCACACGTATACGGATATTTTTGAAAACGCATATTTGTTTGTCCATTTTGGCCCTCCGTCCGCACGTAGCCGGAGTTTTCGGTGATGGAAACGGAGCTTATCGAGAACGGTGTCCAGGGTGGAGATTTTTGAAAATTCCGTTTTTATGTTGTCGTGTGGACGACGAAAACGTATCTTTTTGAAAACGATGACGTCAGCAGCTTAGATAGATGGATAGATAAATAGATAGATGGTGGATGGATGGATGGATGGATGGATGGATGGATGGATAGATAGATAGATAGATAGATAGATAGATAGATGGTGGATAGATGGATAGATAGATAGATGGATAGATAAATAGATAGATGGTGGATAGATGGATAGATGGATGGATGGATAGATAGATAGATGGATGGATAGATAGATAGATAGATAGATAGATAGATAGATAGATAGATAGATAGATAGATACATAGATGGATCGATTTATTAATGAGATGGCCGAGTGATCTAACCACTCGGCAATCCCCCCCTTTTCCTGACTTACTACCCTGATGAGTGTCAGACACAAAGCTTTAATAGTTATTATATTCCGCTAAGATTTTCCTTGCCATCCGCAATTCCTTAGTAATGGAGTGATATGGTAGTTCTTGGCAGCAAGGAATAATACTCTAATCAACCACCTCCCTGCCGAAGGAGAAGGAAGGAAGTCGGGTGAGCATTCAGTAATCCTTATCAGTTGTCGGTCGAAGGTCATTCATCAAGATGCTGAGTTCTCAGATGAAGCTTGACTTCGTTTGTTCACGGCAGACTGTCTTTATGCCACTCCCTCACACAGAATGAAATAAATCGGATGAAGTTATTTACAACTTCGATTTTCCTGTTTGGCCTAATTAGATAGTTCTATGGTTCTTAATCATCTGTTCTTCGTAAGAATCTGATTATTTCAGCAAATATACTTCACCTGTCAGACCCAGAACTGAGAAATTGATCCAATCAACAGTTAGATATGGAACGAACCGAGCTTCAACAACCGGGTGTACCAAAATAAACGCATCATCTTCATAGTCAGGAAAATATTAAGGTCACATGATCATTGACCGGAGGAAAGTTAAAAAAAATGACAAACTTGAGAAGGATACCATCATATTCCAAAATCACCATATTTGTAAATTGGTGATTTCTAGCTATGTTGAAGCCTTGAAATGCTTACTCTAGCTTAATTGTAAAAACGATTTCTCTATCTCTTTATGCAAATTAAAAGTTAGCCTTCCTAGAATATAACTTAATAACATAAGCGAGGAAGAGCATAGGTTACCGGAAAGTTTACCCGGAAGAAGGTTGAAGACTTTGCTGGGTTTTGGTCATCTTTAACAGGCAATGAAAAATCGATCACAATGATTTAAGTTGTCATTTATTTCGAAATAGCTAAATTATTGAAAAATTGTTCCGTCAGATTTTTGACGAATCAATCGGTCGCATACAGAAAACGGTTTTGAAAGCCTGCTTTATCATACTAAGCCCCAAAAGGCAGACAAATGAGTTTTGAAATAAGGCATAGGAGGTGCTAACAGAGATTACTACTGCCTAGGTATTACATTTGATGGTATTACTATGTTTCCAGTTTTTTATTTCATGTTTTCTAGGTTTAAATCACAACTTTATACTGCTCGATGAATCAAATGAAATTGCCCAATATGTAGTGTTCACAAAATCGTTAGCAAATGCAGCTTGTTGCATCGCGAACATTCTATAAGAATACGTATCAAATTACTCAGCTCTTCTGCAATAAATATCAACTTGAATAATCGAAATCCAGAATCAGAAAAATATTACCCTGGTGCGGTCATTGACCGGAGGACGGTTAAAAAAGCTAGTAATTCGAGGAATGATTCTAACATATTCAATTGAATTGTATGAAAGTGCCGCTCAATAGCATTTCTAAGTGGTAGATTCTAGCTACATTGTAGTCTTAGAAAGCTTGTTTTAGCTTGTTGGGGAAAGTTTCCTTTTATCTCTGTCAGAAAATTACAACTTAACCTCCCTAAGAAAGAGTATTCCCTGAGAATATAACGACGTAAGTGAGGTAGAACCTTGGTTAACGGAAGGTTAGCCCGGAGGAAGGTTGAAGATTTTTTTGGACTCTGACGTGATTGACTCGATAGAAACTTATTCATGCATCAAAGATTGTGCGTTTATTTTGGCTTTTGGCACATACGGAAAAACGGTAGAGTGATTTACTCAACTTAGGTTTTTGGAAACTAACATCGAACCGAGGGGATCTATTACCATGCCGTAAATATGAGAGCCCCGAGGAAGCAGTGGTTCATTCTCGGGGAACAGGAAGGACACACTAATTTGAAAATACCCTCGAACCGAAGGGGTCTATTGTCATACCGTAAATAGGAGTAGCCCTGTGAATGGAGTGGTTCATCAAGTAAACACTGGATCAATCACATCTTCATAAATGTTTTTGTAGACATCACGACGAATGGTTTAAAAAATCAAATTTAACTCATAAGTTAAACTACAGTACCTTTTGTTTAGGATTGCTGTACGGAAAAAGTTTCAGACTTTAAACTTTCCTTTGAAATGCACGACTGCTTCTTCTCCTCTTGTTTTCTTTATGTATTCAATTCTCTCCTACAAATTCAAAATTACATCAATCAACTAAAAAGGAATAATTTAACTTATAGGATAGAAGAACAGATTATATCTGAGTACTTCATGTTTTTGCAAAAGAATCTGCTCCGCAATCAAAGCACCTTTATAGGCTGGCAAACACATCAGTATTTCAAAGCAGATCAGTCTTTGATCGGTGCAGAACTTGAGGATGGCGAGGAAAATCGTAAAGATAGCGTTACATAATAACTACTAAAGCTTTGCGCATGACACTCATAAGAGTTGTGCGTCAGAAAAGGAACGAAAACGGGAGCTTACAAATTGTTACACCATAATAAGGGTCGAGATAAGCCTATCAAAAAGAAGATGAATGATTTCTATCTTGCTTACATTGGCAAGGATTTTACGTTGTTGAACTTGTCTTGTGTTTAACTCAAGTAAGTTTGGAGATAGCAAAACATTCATGGATGGAAAATGAACACTCTCTTCCAATAAACAACTAGACTCTTGGTCTTCGCTCTCGCGATTGCTTAACACTTGGCTAAGATACCAGACGAGCTCTCTACCCCTGAATCCGTTTATTTGCATGATCTGAGCAAGAAGGACCTACTAAATCAATCCAAGAGAGCCATGTCTTTCATTTAAAGTATTATGAACACATTAAAAACAGACATGTCCTCGTGTGACTCCGAGGTTCGTGCTTACATATTCACCAGATACACTTTAAGATTAAAAAATGAAAAATTACAGCAGTGCTTATTTACAAGATATGATAAGTTTAAGACAAAATGTACTATTTCTACATCTTAAGATACTTATTCAGAGTCCCATTACTGCCTATACAAGTTAACTGTGTACTTCCACTCGAGTAACCTTCATTTAACGCGGTTTCGCAGGAAAATACCCTAAATCCGGGGAAAATTGCTTAGTGAGCTGCTTATTGAAAAAAATGTGCAAGCGGAGAGTTCGGTAGAGAAAAATGTGGATAATGAAATGAAATCACCGCGTGCTCGAGCGGTGCAGCTGGGCGAAATCTGCCAAGCAAAAGTTGGTTGCTGCTTTAATCGAATCCGAGGGGCCTAATTGATTCAAACGCCGCGCTTCTCGTCTACTTTACTCGCAAGTTTAATGCGGCACATGAGAAGAACGATGTTTTACCTGGCCTAATCAGCCGGTTATCTAAATCCTGTATTTGAATACGCGGCTGTTTACTATAAGAAAATACAATTACAATAAGAAAAGTTATGCTGTGCTACAGATGTTTTTCAATCGATGCGCAGCTCTGCGCTTCTACGCATGCGTTAGTTTATCTTAGTTACACATTCTACCGTATTCAAAGACGTAATTTTTAAAAGCTAGGTTGAACGCTCGTTTATAGCCATCTTTACTTTCCTCATGCGATTCTCCAAGCCTAGGAGCCTGGTGACTACTTGTCTTAACTAGGACACTGGTTCCCAGATCCCACAGTAGCCATAGTAGCTAATTTTCACAACAACTAACATAAGAATACGATATCCTAAGACTTTCCTACATCTCAATAATATAATTCATTCAATTTCTAACAAGCGATTATTTCTGTGTTTATCTCGAACAGTTTCAGAGAAGCAAATATCGCCTAAATTGCAGCCAGTTTGCTATTGAAACAAGAATTCTTCATCTGTAACTATAGGTTTAAGTAGAGTCAGGAAAATATGACGGTTAGACCCTCATTGACCGGAGGATGGTTAAGAAGAACCTGAGAGGTTGAGAAAGAATTTCAACATATTCAAATTGAATCGTTTAAAAGTGCCGTTTAATAGCATTGTAAAGTGGTAAATTCTAGCTGAATTGAAGTCTTCTTTGGTGCTCTTCGGATTTTTAGGTGAAAATAATGTTTAGCTATCTGTCTCTGCTTGCAAATTACAAATTAACCTTCCTTGTACATAGCCTAACAAGTGAGGAAGAATATTGGTACCTATAGGAATATTGGAAAATTTTACCTGGAGGAAGGTTGAAAACTTTTCTGGACTCTGGGTTTTAGAAGAACCTAATTCGAAAACATTTACACTACCAACTTGCAATACTGTGCAAATATTTCAAGTTCCTTACAACGAAATACATGTGCTTTGTACGCTATGTTCCTTATAAAATCACGTGCACAAGAAAACTTGAATCCTTATCAACCAGTGTTGGATATCCCCATCAACAACTTGGTATCCCCATCAACACTAGGGTCATCCCCATCAAAGTCAGGCCTTTCCGTCAAATCACAGGGCAATCTCTGTAAACCCACAAAGTCATTCCCAACAACAGCTAGGATCATCCCCCTGAGCAGGTATCCCAGTCGAGTTTAGTAAACTACCATGATAGTCATGGAGAAATGGAACGCATGTTTTACGCAGCGTTGTTTTACATATTATCTCACGACCTGCTCGTCTCAGTGGCAATTAAGAATTCATACGAAGAAAGGAGGCTCTAGTCAGACAATACACTCCTGCTATTGTCTTTCTCTGCATCTGTCTTAATTATTAACACGTATTATCATAGCATATCTAGCAGGAGTAGCGTCCTTCATTTCCATATGCCAAAACCAACGAGTGTGATTCAGTATTCAAAGTGATTTCAACGACATTGCACCATTTCTAATGAATTACAACCTTATTTAGAGGGCCAGGGAAGGGGTACATTGGGAACTGGGATTTGCCTTTTCATTAACTGGGAAAATGGGATGGCACTCCTTGTCACTGGGATTTAGGAATGAAATATTAAGTTGGGATTGGGATCAATAAACACGTAAATATTGGGAATTTCTCTATTTTCCTCGTTGGGATTGGGATTTTAAATCATTTCCGTGTTGGAAATTGGGATCAGTACCCTCTTCAGGACTCTCTGAGCATTTCTATGTACACTCTTTTTCATAAGAACCAGTAAATTTGATTTGAAGCTGGCTGTTCTTAAATATTCCTCTATTTTCAGCCTGAAATGTTCTTAAATTGCTCTTACTTTTACAATGGTTGGGAAGCCTTTTTTGCTATCAGTAGTCTTAATTGTTGCGAAGATCGACTCTCTTAACCATCTGAGATTATCTGTGTGCCGCCAATCTACTTGTTTTGCAATTATTTTTCATTCTTGTGGTTATTTCATAAAATTATCATATTGAGCCAAAAATGGTCAGCTTCGGTTTGTTCTTAGCTTGTTCTTAAGTTTCGGCCAAATTTGAGGCTGGTGTTCTTATAAAATTGTTCTTATAAAAAATTTCCATTTCACATGTTTAAACTTTAATCTCTCTAAGGTACACCTAGGGGACCTTGAATTATTTTATACGAGTTCCAGAAACCACTCCAACTCAGTTATCTCTTATGTTTCAAACACGATCAATATACGGTTTCTTATAAACGGTTGTTCATAAAAAATGAATGTATAGTATTAGTTTGGGTAGAACATGTTTATTCATATTTAGAAACAGGCTTAGTATTTATTGGAACATCTTAGTAACACCTTAGCAATGGAAACATAACATCAAAGTGCATTTGGTGTAGTCCTATTGTAGGGTCCAGACCTCTAGATACACTTATCTATATCATGTGACGTATATGTAGGATTTGGTATGGTCACAGTACGAATTACTCTCTTTTTACATTTTACTTCTGAACATACTACGTTTCGCCTGCTTAAGATATAGTTTGTATATAGGAACATAATTATTGGTAGTTCGTTGCAATTTTGATGAGTTATTGTGCTCGATGTAGTCCTAATGTCTGTAACGATACCTATTAGAAATACCGTATTATATGAACTGGAATTTCCACACTAAAACATCTCTTAATCAATCAAGAAACAAATATATTTTGGTCAACACAGGAAAATAAATTCTCACAACTACATAATTTCATCTTCATAATCCCTCCACCAGTCATCTCGAACTCGAGACCTTGCCTGCCATATGCCATGCTCACCATTAACTGAATCAGGCCTGAGTCAATTTGGGATACTAAATTCAATCGAACATCGCTGCACATGGCAGCAAAATAATATCATTAAGTGATCAACACATATTATTCCAGCACATACGATGTGTGTACGGCAGTAAAAGCCCTTAACTCGATTCACGATAAGGCTTAACTTAATTTCTACATGTTTGTATATGTATGAATTATTAACAAGCATTATACTTACGTATCTTAAGTTTATGCCTGTCAAAGCCCATAACTCAATTCAAGTTATGATTAAACGTAATTGAACATCTTCGTATATTAATGAATTATTAAAACACATCATTTCAGGAAATAAAATGGCTTCAAAGGCCAGTAAAAGCCCTTAACTCAATTCAAAATATGGTTAAACTCAATTTAAACTTCACATTAGCCTACCTATTATGTTCATGTCTACCAAAGCCCTAAACTCAATTAAAGACACAGTTAAACCTAATTTGAACATCTTTGTATATTAATGAATTATTAATACATATCATTTGAGCAAATAGAATGTTTAAAAGCCAGTTAAAGCCCTTAATTCGATTAAAGATATGGTTATTATTAATTTGAACATCTTAACTCCACGTTATCCTAGTGTATCTACTACGTTCATGTCTGCTAAAACCCTATTGCTGTAATGATGTAACCCTATTGCTATAGATGTAATTTGATAATCTTAACTAAATACTATTCCAGCTTTTCTGACATGTTATGTATATCAAAACTTATAACTAAATTCAGAACATCGCTATACTTGATTTGAACGTCTTAACTCAACATTATACTAGCATATGTTGTATGTTCATGTCTGCTAAAACCCTTAAATAAATTCAAGATATTGCTAGACGTAATTTGAGCATCTTAACATAACACTATTCTGGCTTGTCTGAAATTTTAACACTTAGAACTAAATTCAGGACATCGCTATACTTGATTTGAACGTTTTCATTCCACCTTATACTCGCATATCTTTTATGTTCATGTCTGCTAAAACCCTAAGTAAATTCAAGATATTTGCTAGACGTAATTTGAGCATCTTAACATAACACTATTCTGGCTTGTCTGAAATTTTAAAACTTAGAACTAAATTCAGAACATCGCTATACTTGATTTGAACGTCTTAACTCAACATTGTGCTAGCATATCTTGTATGTAGACGAAGAGACGAAGAGGAGGACTAGGTTAAGAGACGAATAGCTTTTGCTGGTCACGTTTCTCCACACTATGAACTCTAAGGCTCACTGATACTCTGGACACCTGAAGAACCCAAAGAAGAGGACGCCCAAACACTAAAGGACGTCTCAAAAGCTGACACTAGGCTCGACTCAAACGGAATGAGAGCAGTCATTGTAGATAGGCAGTTGTTCCAAACTTCGTCATGTCACCGAAATGAATCGAATGCAACCTAGTATACTAGTAATCTTGTATGTCTGCTAAAACCCTGCAGTAAATTAAGGAAAGGGCCTTCCTGAATATGAGGTACCGTATCTTTAGGTAGCGAGTGACTCAGAAAGATGTAAAAATGTAAGCAGAGGAATATTTTAAGTCATATGCAATCCAGATCTTAGTTACTTTTATCATCAGACAGACTAAAAGCTAACTTAGATTTTGAAACACAAAACGTTCCTCTATGACACCTATAAAGAAGGGTAAACTATTAGTAGTGTTAACCAATATAAAATCATTTTAAGTGTTAACTTTAATCATATCACATGATACTTCTTATACAATTTTTTCTTTTATTTGTCTTATTACAGCACCACATGAAACGAATAATTTTTACCTATAAGGAATTGTATTTGTTGAAATAGAAATTTAACTGATTCTTGGGTATATCAAGCCTACAAACAAGATTTCCCTCGCCCTTAACCCAGACGAAGACCACCAAAAAGATTGGTTGACCTTATCAACTGGAGACTACTATTCACGTAAGAAATTTACAAAAGCTTATGCTAGAAGTTTACAAATGTACTACTTCTGGAAACCCCTCCTTTCTGTGGGAGTTCTTCAACAAGAAAACTTTTCCTTATACATTGAGAACAAACAATCTCCTCAAACTTCCAAAAACACGAACAAATAAATATGGAAATAACTCGCTCTCATTTCGTGGTAGTATGGTCTGGAATAGACTTTCAGACCAATATAAAGCTGCAAAAAGTAACAATGAATTCAAAATAAAAATCAAAAGCTGGAAGGGATTCGGATGTAACTGCTGCATCTGTAATTGAATCTAATTAATTTTTCTAAACATTTGTAGATAGGGTAGAGTAAAGTTGGCCTTTATTAGCATTTGCTATATTCCCAGCCAACTTTTCAATTTCAATTTCAATTTCAATTTCATATGAATTCAAACTTTTAATGACAGAATAATTGATAAAAGATTAAAACTAATTAAGTAAGTTTAGGACACTTGGAAAAAACTCAGAAGAGCTATCGAGCCAAGTGCCCTTGAGCCAACTATGAATAAATTGTATTATTATTATTATTATATTATATTATCAAAGATGATGCTGGTCGGCCAATTCTGATAGCGGATAGGGACAATCAGGATAGAAGTAGATGGAAACAAAGTCGTCGTGGATATGCAAGAGGTCGGCATGACCTGAACAGTTAAGCAAGTAAACAAGCAGCAAAATAGAAATTATCAGGCCCTCTCATACTAAATTCAAATTCATTGAAATTATCATTCGATCTGAAAAGATAATTCTTTTAGCCAGTTATGTATATCGGTATAAGTCAAGGATCAATATTTTCGTAAAAAAAGTCAATATGTGTACATAAAATAGGAATTTTTTTGACGTTAAAGTGCTATTTTCCGTCAGGAATTATCTGCAGATGTGCGTTGTAAAAATATCCATGACTACATTGCATTCGTGACGAGAATTAGAGCTTAAAAGGACGAAAATATTCTTTTTCTTTGTACATATATTGATTTTTGAATAATTAGCAGTGCTATGTCAGAAAATTCACTTTTTCATTTTTTCACTCTTAGAAATTTGACATGACTCTGCTATACGTCAACATTTGCTCAACAACCCAGAATTTGCTAAAGCCTACAGTGAGAATTGTTTTCGAATAATTGGTAGAGCAAGATCTACATTTCATTTAAGTATTTTGGAATCTGTTTACACAAAAACCAGAGATCCTATATCGTGTAGACAGAAGGAGTTCGTTTCGCCTTAGGACTCTTGAAGTAATCGTATTGGTCAGCTCGCTGTATCGTGGGTGTTGATTGGTTTTCCTTCACTATTCCAATCATTCACCTCTTTTCTGATCGGCCTATTTCGATCAACATCTGGGCATAAAATCAGTCAGGTTTCTGTTTCGTTCTTTTTCTGACGCATTACCCTGTTGAGTGTTAGACGAAAAGCATAAGTAATCGATGTGTTCGTTGCGCTATGTTTTACGATATTTCTCGCTATATTGAAGCTTTATCAAAGACTGTTCGAATATTGCTTTCTTTATCATACTTCCCGTCTGCATTATTCATATATCTGGCCTTGATAGTTCCCAGAGAAGCATACAAAACGTTTCAAACCATTATTAGCGTTCCTTAAGATCACATAGACAACTTTGTAAATGAACGCATAAAATTTCGTCACATGATTAAATTATTAATACAAATTATTCCAACATATCTGATGTGTTTAGCGTCCCTAATTTCCACATGTCAAAACTATTCACTTAACAAAGGATATGCTCTATTTGTTTATTTGGTTTATTTGCACAAATTCGCATGCACCTCAATTATTGATATATGATGGCGAAATAAGCTAACTAGTTTCGTATTGGTTTCCGTAAAAAGCACAAAAGGGCCCACTTAATATGTTGACTAATCGAAGAGGTGCATTGATAGTTGATAGGCAAATACACAATACATTTACTATCTTCTTAAGGTAATGGTTTATGTGCAAAGCACAAAGGGCCCATTGAATAGGTAGACTAATCGAAGAGGCGTATTGATAGTTGATAGGCAAATACGCTTAGCTACTATCTACATAAGGTGATGGTTTATGTGCAAAGCACAAAGGGACCACTTAGTATGTAAACAATTGAAGAGGCGTATTGATAGTTGATAGGAAAACACACTTACTATCTTCATAAGGTAATAGTTTATGTGCAAAGTACAAAGGGCCCACTGAATAGGTAGACTAATCGAGGAAGTACATTAACAGTTGATAGGCAAGTACACTTACTATCTGCGTAAGGTATTGGTTTACCCGCAAAGCACAAAGGGCCCACTGAATAGGTAAACTAATCGAAGAAGTGCATTGATAGTTGATAGGCAAACACACTTACTATCTTCGTAAGTTATTTATTTATGTACAAAGCACAAAGGGCCCACTGAATAGGTAGACTAATCAAAGAAGAGCATTGATAGTTGATACGCAAATACTTACTTATCTCCGTAAGGTATTGGTTTATGTGCTAAGCACAAAGGACCCACTGAATAGGTAGACTAATCGAAGAAGTGCATTGATAGATGATAGGCAAATACACTTACTATATTCGTAAGGTACTGGTTTATGTGGAAAGTACAAAGGACCCACTGAATAGGTAGACTAATCGAAGAAGTACATTGATATATGAGGGGGAAAAACGCTTACTATATATGTAAAGTATTGGTTTGCGCGCAAAGCATATAAGGCCCACTGAACTTATTTACTTTCCTACTCTAAACAAAAGGTAGATCACATCACTGAAGCATACTAGAATTATAGACCACCCAACATCAAGTCCAGCATAGCTGATCTGGACGAGATCAAAGGAACTTTGCTTCCCTTATCTGACTTAATGATATGGTAGTGGGATGCAGAAAGAGAAAAAATACAAATAATAATTCCTACCTGAAACTGGTATTTTCGGTAGTTCATTCTTTTAACTTTGCCCCATTCTTGCAGCATATTCCGCTCGAGATGAAATTTCGTTTGTTGCTCTCTCGTATATGGAAATTTTTCACTAAAACAGAGCACGAAAGATCGAGATTTTCTTTTGGTATTTTGGAATCTGTACACATAAAACCAAGATTCTATATTGTGTAAATAGAGGTGTCAAAGTCTAGTTTCTTAACTCACAAGCTTTGATTGTTTGGAGAAAATAGTATCAGCTGTCCCAGGTTATTTTGGGGTGCGGCTACCTCTCAGCCAATGTTTATATGAAGAAAATAAAGAAGGCTACTCTAGTTTGCATCTATATGAGAAAAATAGCCTCACTACTAAGGCGATACATCGGCAAACGTTGGTGGAAAATCAGCAGTCAAACTAACAATACTCTTACTTAACTGAGGTTATTTACGATTCTCGTACAAACGCAAAATAGGTATTTCCTTTGTTCGCAAACGATGCCGATATCTAAGCTTGGATAATATCCTCGGCTAGCCGGGGCTATTTCTTCCATATACACAGAATTTGAGAACGAGTTTCTTGGCAAATTTGGCTCTCAAAACAGACCCGTCATATTCATCCATTTCCTGAAGCTAAGGAAGTGCCAACCAATCACTCCCTTATATTGGAATGATCGCCACATAAAAAGGGTAGAAGCCTCTTGAGGCTATGGATTACATGTCAGTAATAGTTGAGGTGTAATTGTTGACTAGAGATCGAAATTATGATGGAGTTTATTCTATTGGAAAGCAGGTAGAAGGAAAAGAGTTCCAAAGATATGTGCCATGTGGAGTGCATAATTTCTAATGGAATTGGTGATAAATACAAGAAAAGCAGAGTGGTTATGGGTGAGTTGTTGGCAATGAGAAGCAAAACGAGGGTTTATAACTGAATAATGAACATTTAGAGGGTGATGTGATGACCGGATCAGCGATGCGAAGGCGCACCACCAAGGTGCAAGGGAAGCAGACAGAAACGAGGTTAAGATGGCGGCGTGCGAGAGAAAAGGAGGGAACTGACTCAAGGGACTTTAGACCGGTGCCCAGTAACTGTTAGACTAAGAATCTTGGTTTCATAAATATTGTGTTCATTTACACTTTTCCTTTATCTGTTTGACATACTACAGGTGACATTGGCGATACCAGTTCCTCTGAGCACCTACCATGGAATTAGCGATACAGCAAAGACAGAATAGCAACTAGGAACTGGTAGGGAGTCCATAAGCGTTGCCAAGAGCTTCATAACAATTTTGCAAGGATTTTACAACAATTTCGAAACACACCAATGATTGGAATCATCGAGGGACGATTTGTAACGATTCTGAACTTATTTCAAAAAATTTGCAGCGAAGTTGAAACGATATTCACCCTGGCATAACCTCGTAGGTTCTGAATCAAAATGGCATGATTAATTCATTAGAGGGTTGATCTAATTTGCATCTCACCTTATAACTCCTGGTTTCACTTTCATCATGTGACCCAACACGGTAGCAGTCCAAAGATTTGAGTCACTCTCCATTAGTGATTTAACTTCTGATTCCTATGAAAAGTAGAAACGTTTAAAGATAAACGTGTAAAGACAAATTCCTTTCATGCAGCACCGTTCATTTTCTTTATAATACCTTTCTAAATCAAACACCTTTTCTTAATGACTTTTGCAGATTGGGCAGCAATTTTCAATTTGAAATTTCTACAGCGGCCCAAACCAATTCAGGCTATACACGTCAAACAGAGAAAAACTCAATCACGAATGGGAGCGGTAAACACCGAAGGACATCATATTACTACATGTAGTGATGTAGTATATGTTACTGTACCCTTGCTGGACACAATGCCCAGTCTTTATCAAGCCATGCATGGTACACAAAAACACACTCAATTACAAATGAAAGTACCCTGGGTGCCAGAGCCTCACCTCGCTAATCGGAACGAAAGGGGAGGGAGGAGGGAAAAGAAAAGAAGAAGGAAAAAGAGCCTCTTCTTTTCTCCCTCCCTTTTACTTTTTTTATATTTTCGTCCCCCATCTATTTATTAGGCTCTGGTACCCAGGGTAAAATGAAAGCAACAAACACCTCCTACTAGAATTTGTAGTGATGTAGCGCATACTACATTCCCCCTACTGGAAACAAGGCCAAAACTTAGTCCACCTAAAGATCATACTACTTTATGTAGTGATATATTATATGTTACCGTGACCCTAGTGGAAATAAGGCCCAAATTTCGTGAACCTAGCGGGTTTAACAAGGACATACTAAATCACAAATAGGTACAATAAACAAACTAGAACTTCATACTACTATATGTAGTGATGTAGCGTATACTACCGTGCCCCTACTGGAAACAAGGCCAAAAATTGGTCCAGCTATACACGTTAAACAGAAACATACTCCACAAATGGAAGCAATAGATACACAAGGACCTCATACTACTATATGTAGTGATATATTATATGTTACCGTGCCCCTACTGGAAACAAGGTCCATCCTTAGTCAGGCTGGCATTCTAAGCAAAAACTCACTAAGAGGTGATTCCCTGGCCTTGAGGAAAATTTAGCATTTTCTGCAAACCGCCTCAAAATTAGTAAATGGGTATATTTTTCCTCATTCAAGGTTTTTTCGCTGTTTTTCGCAACTTTTTAATAAGCCCATTTGTTTTCGCAGCAATTTTTGCGTTTCCCGACCGAATGATGTCAAAAAATCGGGCAAATCCGATTATGCCTACTTCATTATTAAATATTGTTGGAAAAAGAGTATCTTAAATAATCCGTGCGGTTACGGCTTACTGCGCACAACTCAATAAAGAAAGAACCTAGAATCACATAATTAACAGGATTTTCCAACGGTTGAAACTTGAACAGATGGTGTTAATCTTGGACCAATTAGCAAAGCAGCCAGTGGCGGAAATTGGGCTTTTCGAGTGGAGGGGCAAGCATGGTGAATTTTCCGAGCCAATTTTTTTCGCCTGACAAGGCAGAAGCTGCCTGCCAAAGGCACGCACGCAATGTCAAAATCATTGCCCAGATAGCAGGGGGTCTGGGGGCACTGTAAACCCTCGGAAGCTCTTGAGATTATGCCTTTTCCGAGGGCTTAAACTGGCTTAGAATCCTCCATATGTTAGAACTTTATAAATACAAACCATGTAGAAATAGTACAAATACAAACCATGAATAGAAAATTAATAATACACTATATTTGATATCGACTGATAGACTTAAAAGAGTCAAGTTTTAAAGAAATTAATTTGGCTCTTTCAAAATAAATTGTTCAATCACAGTTTTCAAGATACCTAATTCAACTTCCAGGACCAAAATTTCCGACTTTTCAGAAAAATTTCCGACTTTTTCTGAATTGGGGGGGGGGCACTTGCCCATAATTTCCGCCACTGAAAGTAGCCTAGAAACTTTTCAAACTAAAAATTCCGTTGAACAATTTTGAAAATACCAAATTTAAAGTAACAACTGATTTAGGATTTTCAAGCCGGATAACAGATGTTTCTACTGTGATGGGTGCAAACGTTGAAGGAGGCGCATAATGCTCTGGAGAAGGGGTATAATGATTCAGAGGTGTGACATAATGCTACAATTGGTGATTACTAACACTGGAGGTAGGACATTATGCCTTGGAGGTGCGGCATTATGCTTCAAAGGTCAGGCATAATGCTTCGGAGGCAGGGCATAATGCTTCGGAGGCGGGGCATAATGCTTCAGAGGCAGGGCATAATGCTTCGGAGGCGGGGCATAATGCTTCGGAGGTGCGGCATTATGCTTCAAAGGTCAGGCATAATGCTTCGGAGGCAGGGCATAATGCTTCAGAGGCAGGGCATAATGCTTCAGAGGTGGGGCATAATGCTTCAGAGGCAGGGCATAATGCTTCAGGGGCGGGGCATAATGCTTCAGAGGCAGGGCATAATGCTTCGGAGGTAGGACATTATGCTAAAGCTGTTCGGTGCGAACACTGGAGGTGGGACATTATGCTTCAGAGGTGCGGCATAAAGCTTTGGAGGAGGGACATTATGCTAAAAGTGGTAGGTTCCAGAACTGGAGGTGGGGCATTATGCTTCAGAGGTGGAGCATTATATGAGTTCCTTTGCAACCATTATGCTTTCGGTGTGGGGCCTTATACTTTGGAGCTAGGACATAATTTTTTGGGGGTGGAACATAATGCTTTGGAGGTGGGATATTATGCTAAAAGTGATCGGTGTAAACAATGGAGATGGGGCATTTTGCTTAGGAGGTGGCACATTATTCTACTAGAGATGGATGCAAACGCTGGAAGGTATCCTTTTCAAGGAACAAGATTGTAAAATATAGAGATGACTCACTTGCTGTGCAAGGTGCAAAACTTGTAATACTGAAGACCATTAGAAACTTAAAAATATCTCAATTGACAAAATCAACAATGCACTTAACATTCAACTCAATTCTATACTGAATGAACATCAAATTTCAGGGTAAATAGAGTACAGGAGAGCTGACTTGGATCCAATGACTTATATGAATACTGTCTGCTACAATTGATCTCAGGATCATCAGCAAGGGGCGTGATTTTTACCAAGAATCTCACCAGAACATGATACTCAAAAATACACACAAGAAACACAGAAGAAAGGGCATTATACCAAAACTCTGCATCCATCTAACCAATTCGTTTTTCTGCTTTTAGGGTTGGTGTCATGCAAAGAGCTGTAAAACTGTTTTCCATGCAACTAATTGAGTCGTGAAAAATTGAAAAGAAATGACTTTTAATTATTTAGCTATTTTAGAATAGCTTACAACTGTAATCTTTGCAATTGACTTGATATTAGAGTTTACATAGCCCATCAAGGATTATGATTTTGTTCTGAAAATGAAACACACAGAATTTCTCACCTGTTCCTCAGTCAAGACATCACTATAATCGGCAAGCTCAATCGGGTTCCCGTGCCACTCTGGTGCAACATAAGACTCCTGAAATTCAATTCAATTAGATTATAATTGTATTTGAATATCTGAGCAGTATCTGATCGTGCAGAACTCCAGAAAGGCAGAAAAATCGGAAATATAATACTTGAGAAGAAGTAAGATTTGGAAGATAAATCGAGATAATTTATGAGAATTTCCCCAAGTATATTTTGACAACCCTATCGAGTGGTGGAACTGCGATGGTCCTCCTGGTTGGCGAAAGTTGCTGCCCTTTAGCAGGTCCTGTGCAGTTGTTAAAAGTCTATTTGTTATAAACTAAAGTATAAAATGTAAGAAAAATATATTCATTATAAACTGTGTTAAAGGGTTCCACTGATTCTGCCAAGAACTAGCCATGACACTTTAAATAGGTTGCCAGTGAACCCCCTCTCCTCAATGCTCTCAGGTGAGATATCCCTTAGTAAAAGTGCTCATTGAGGTAGACCCTTCCAATTTCAATAAATGAGGAGGCAATGAGAGTTGGCCGAGAAGGGCATTAAGGTGGGGCAGAGCGAACCCACCACTCAAATGGCCAGGTCTAGCCCGTCCTGAGATTGTAAACTATCAATGGAATATCTTAGAAATCCAAAAACATTTTCAGTATTGATGTATTATGTATGAAATTGACAATGCTTTTGACAATAAGAAAACCCCTTTCTTGAGTTTTTCCCATCTAAAAATATGTCACGCTATTTTTGAACATGATCTAATTTGACCACATTTGAATTTGAGAACAGAAACTACATTGAGCTCTAGCTTGGATTAGAATCCCTACCAGTGTTTGTTATATCTCTCTAAATGTTATATAAAGATACAGAAATACATTGAGGAAAGATTAACCAGCAACACAGGAGCTTGAGCGTGTCTCTTCAGCAACATCAGTGACTCAGAAAAGATGGTGCAGTAGGTGGAACAGATAAAGACGAGTGTAACCAAACGCAATATTCATTAAACCACAATTATTAGTCTATCAAATACAGGCCAGTGGTCCCAAAAAATCTTGGTCGCCTGCCACCATCTTTAACCTTGTTTCCGTCTCCTCTCCTGGCTTTGATGGTGCGCCTTGGCATCACTGATCAGGTCATCACAGATGGGAAACAATTAACACGTCGATATTTTACAGTGTTGACCACTAATGAGAGTAGTATGTTTGATTGACAACTTGCACAATAGTTTGCTCAAGAAACACACAAAATATAGTGTAACAAAAAATAGTGTTATCACGTGATAAAGAAAAAATAAAGAAGAACTAAAACAAGCAAAGTTGAATCAATAAAGAGGAATGAGAGAAGAGAAAAGTATCAACATTGCAATAAACAGATAGTTACCTTGGTGTTTTGCTTGGGGTACAATGGCGCAGGATGATAGCAGACAATCATCTGTTCATCTCTTGACAGAAAAATCTCTGGTTGTAACCTGGAATATGAAAAGTAAAAGGTGATAAAAAAATGGATTGCACCAAAAAGTATTTTGTCTTAGGTGTCAATTTGGCTAGACGACATTAAGAGATAGACGGGACATTCCTTTATTGAAGCTATGGGTGAGGCTATGGACATAACGTGTTGGCAGAGAAGGACTGTGGCATTCATGTACCCCCAACAGCTACGGCTATGGGTAAACCTGACCTGACTGTCTTAAGAATCATCTAAAAGAATTTTCATAGAATGGAGTAAAGCATGTGCCAACCATAGATCAGGGTTCCCTCATACTCCTTCTGCTTGGAAAACATAGGAATACAAAAGGCATGGTTTAGCAAGGGAAGTTAATTTTGCTAGAGCTGACTACTACAATTGACATATGCCACCACTGTGTCTTGAGCCCAGGCCGTGGCAAAGAAAGGTGAGCTTGCTAATCACTGTCCTAGTTTCCAACACCTAATGGTTACAACTTATTGATCTGGTTCAGAACAGTGGTTAGCATAATTGCCTTTGGTCCTAACAACCCGTGTTTGAGACACGGTGGTGGCATATGCCTATTGCAGTGGCATAATCTTGTAAAATTTAATTTCCCGGGTCAGACCATATACCTTATGAATTAATGCTAATATAACATGGCTTCCATGAAGGATTAATCCAAGACACAAATCAATACCTAATTGTGGATAAGCCTAGAGTTGTTAACACCTCAAGGCTACTGTGCTAACTTATTGATCTGTTAAAAACAGGTATCTTATAATGTTCATACCTTGTCACAGTCTCAATTTCTTCTGGCAACGGCTGAATCCTAGTGGTTGTGCATAAACTTATATTCACAGGGTCTGTAGCTAACTTTATTTCAGCCTTCAATGTGTCCAGTGATTTTGGTTTTCTCAATTGTGTGAGAAGCTGTCTCCTTTCAATTGCTGCCTTTTTCCACCTTGGGGTTTGCACTGTCAATGGACTCTGCCTTTTCTCAAGACAACTTGTTGTGCAAATCGCTCGCTCTCCTTAATTAAAATTTGAAAATTATTATTGACAAAACAAATAAAATATGGTTGCAAAATGTTGAGCAAGCACATCAAGCTTGGGGTACGAAAACGCTCCAAGGGCATTTTATAAAAGCTTTAGATATTCTAAAAACTTTTAGATATTTTCTAGAGACAATTGGCAGAGACTTTGGAAGAGGGCGTCTATATTTTGGTTTCCTTCTAGCTTAGCAGAGAATTTATATTGTATCCAATAACAGGAGGACTTTCCAGAAACTACTTTAGGGCCCTAACAGGTTCAAATTTAAGGGGCACTTGCTGAAAGTAAACACTTATTGTCTTTTGGGATATCTTGGGGGGGCACATACCCTCTGCCTATACCACTGAATGACCCTAGCGGAATCAACTAATCCTTATGCCACACATTTACGCCAAGTGCTACAATGTTTTACACCAACGGTATAAAATAGTACCAAAAATAGATAATAATACACAAATAAATACTCCAGCGAAGAATAGAGGAATAAATTCATCGCCGTAAAAAATTGAAGAATCAGTGCTTGACGTGTCATAGGATATTCAATCAGGATACAATTCCCCTTTTGTGCATGATCACATCACAAAATATTTTTCATCATATCATATCATTCCTTAGTCAGGCAATTACTGCCTGAAAAAAAATAAAATATCATCTTCAAGACCTGGTACGTCTTCTCGTGGAAGTAGCTTCGCTTTGATAAACATGGAAGAGAGCCCTCTGACAACAAGCAGGGGAAAGAAATCCAGTGCTTTCTGATGACAAGGCCTAATTCCAATGCCATTTCCAGCAGCAGGCAACTTCTGGTAGATAGAATGAGTTAATAACTGCAAACTTTGCTTCTTTAGCATCTTTGGATAGTTGCTACTCAATCAGATATTCAATATTCAACAAAGTATCGTATTATTCTTTAATTTCTATAGCTAAACTCAGTGCCGTTTTCATGAGTCTTCACATTTCGAAGCCATTTTGACAGAAACTTCTCTCCGACGAAAACGAGGCTTTTAAGTCCATCTTACACCAGCCTCTATCTGGATACGAGGGCGATTTTGCCGCTAAATTCGTTCTCCTTCATTAATTTTTAAAACATTCTTTGTGTTTTCTGAAACAAAAATTAGCATTATGACGTTGAATTCAAATTGTGGTGTTTTAATTATTCCTCAGATGCTGACAAAGAATGAAAAGTTGATGACATCGCTGTTAGGTCTTGAATGGCTGGTCACTAAATCGATGAACTCTCATTCTCAAAATAGGCCTAATGTCTGTAAGCAGGCCGAATAATGAGAAATTAGACTTCGATTTGATGGACAGGACAATTATACAGAAAGAAAATTAATGACTTGCAGGTAGGCAGAAGGTAGCATTTGAATCGTGCCCTTCGAAACCAAAAGCCTTGCGTAGGGCCTGAAGCTTAACAACATTGGGAAAATTGATTTCCTGTTTCCTATTTCAACATGTTTTCATGTCCAGTTTTCTTGTGAATAGATCTATGATAGATCTGTTGATGTATATACCTCCTGACAATGAATTAAAGATCTACCGATGTTTTTAGAACCAATCTTTTTTTGTAGATTCAGGTCGTACAGAGAAATTCCACTATCACACTCTGTTTACACTGCAGAATACTGTTGTTTGATTTTATGAAGCAGCTGGGATTAGATCATCAATTGGTTGGCATCAGAATGTTTCAATCGATTCAGCGATGTTTTCAAGTGGACATCCTGTGGTTTTGTTCAAGAAAAGGAGAGGCAAAATACGTGGACTTTGGGTCAGAAGATCAAGGGTAAATATCATGTAAAAGTCCGGGGAGATCTAGCAGGGCCAGTATCGGTCTAAAGGGACATCCCTAGGGTTTAATCCAGATTGGAAAGTTTGCCATGCGCGGGCAATAACTTGCCCGCGCACACGTGAAGAAACAATAGAAATCTTGGATCTTTAGCAAATAAACTTCTGACACAGTGTTGTTTAATAAAAAATGCTTCTAATTTTAAAGCATTTGTAAGTCTGTTAATTTCAAATCGGTGTGAGCAACACTTAAAATTTGTGTGTAAGTCAAGTTGTATGCCAAGTTTGAAAGGAAAATTTGAAATATCATTATCATTACACATATTCCTTAAGTAAAGATTTTGCTTTATTTTTACGATAAGATTTGAAATTTTCTGACAAACTGGCTATTTGGATTTATAGGGGGGTTTTCTGTCCCCTCTTCACCCCCCTTTATCTACGCCACTGGTTAGAATTCATATTAAAAGGTATGAAATCTAGTCAATATGTTATATTCATAAAGATCCAACTAAACTTTTCACATAATCCTGAAATATAAAAGTAAAATCGGGTATCTTTTTAATTTTTATTCATAATTTTGGGTGTCATTTCTGAGAAATTGATTTTGAAATTGGGTATGCTCAAAAAATCTCAGCAGCACTGTTTCTGAGCTGCATTCTTATTTATCTGGTTAGTATTTATATACCAAAGAGGGGATAACAAGGGAACCAAAGAACTGCAGGAAATGTTACACACAACTATATTTTCTGGGTTGAAGTGTTTGGGGGTTGGGCAAACAAGAGCAATAAGAACAATTAAAACAACTGGGGCCTCTCCTCTGTTCCACAGACATCAACTCTGTGCCCTTTGTCCTATTTCCTTTCTATTACCCATTTCTTGTGCCACATTATGTGTCACCCTTTAACCACTTGCTGCACTTTTTAACCATGATATCTGACTACAATCCTTGCCAAAAGGAATGAGACAGTGCTTGATTGCTAGTTGATATATACTAATGGTCGAAGAGAGCCCCCCATCCCCCTAAACAATGTTGTTTCAGATGTTGGTTTTATGTGGAAATACATTCACAACATCCTCCAGCACATCCATACCTAGTATCAACATTGATTTGGGGGAGCTCCAACATCACCTTACAAACATAGCTCCATGTTAGATGATGCTAAAATCGCCATTGTGTCTCAAGACCTTCAGGCAAGGATTGTAGCTACCTCTTGATACCCCTGAACTACTACCCTGCCTCTTCGTCCTTAAAAAAAAGGTTAATGATTGTCTCCAGAAATCAAAGGGAGTATTGGCTCCTTGCTAAAAACTGAACCTAATTTTCCTCCATTTCCAAAACACCCAAACCTCAAACCTGAACCCTTCCCAGAGGTGGTGCCAGGTTTGCTCCAACAAGGGAGCTAGAAGCTCCGACAGGGGCTATTTCCCATGAAAATACCAAAACTTTTCTCTTAGACAAAGAAAATCTATAATTATCTATTCTGCAACGGTGGTCTAACCCCCTCCGAAGGGCAAGCCCCACCCCCCTCTGGCACCACGACTGAACCTTGCTTAACTCTTTCTGAATCGCCTGGTTCAATGTTTAGCAAATCGTGAAACCTCCTTTGACTACTGGAAACTATTAACTAAACATTAGCCATTCATAGACACTTAATCAGTAAACTTTTCTTTTGCATTTTTCAGGAAAGCTGGGGCCGAGTTACAAATCAAGGATTTAGCCTGGGATGCAGATATAGATGCTCTTACTGGTTTGAATGAATTAATTTGCATATTTCTATCTTCATCAATTCACTCATTAATTCTCCTTATTCAATATACTCCCGTTTCCATTTTCCTACATTTTTTCTAATCTTCTGATTTTGATGTTTGTTTTGCCAATTTCATTATTCTAGAAATGGAGTACAACTTAGTAGCTGACCAACCAAAGGGTATTAAATTAGAATTACAAGAGCCTGAGGCATTGGATAGCCCTAGGTGAGACATAACATTCACATTTCGTAGTTACTAAAACATTTAAGGAGTAGAAACGGGCAAGAAACGAGTGGGAAACAGGCAATGGTATTGAATAGCCTCCAAAATGGATCGACTTTATCAATCCACGCCTAAATAGAAAGGGAAGTGCTGTATTCCCTGTCAATAATTTCCTACTCAGAGGGGTACATCATCGCATTTCCTTTATTTTTCTCTTTTTTCATCTTTATCAAATGCAATAAACTTCAGCTTGTTGAATTTTGCGTTAATTGGTAGATAGATTGTTAAATAGTGGTTGCTGGAAGGACTTCATCTACCCCCTCCCTGATGAAAGGAGCTATTACCTAATGCCAACCGTCTAGTTGGTTAAAATAGATATGGACTGTGATATGGACACCCTGTGGTTTGTCTAATGTTGTTGTAGTTATTAGACTATTATTTTGTTAGTTGTTATGATTCTAAGAAAGAGTGCAGTCTTTTCTGTCTAGAGTTCTGATCATGCTTGTAATATAAGAAAATTGCACTAGTTTCCTACTCATTTCTACATGTTTCCTGTCTGGTTTCTACTCGTTTCATGTTTAGTAAATGCATCTATATTTGTTTATCAAATTAAGGACTAGAAAAGTATGTTTCTGAATTTCAATATGTTTAAACGCTTTATGTGCTGTATTGTTTATGCCTTTAAAACTATTATCATCATTTTACTGAAATATTGTAAACATATATCTTAAGGGAATATGAAGGAAAGGAATCGATTGAAAATGATGAAGAACAAATCGGAAAAGACGAGCAAGAAGCTTTGGATCTCGCCAACCATAATGACCGCTCAGAAGCTTTAGATGTTGTCAGCAATGACGAGATGGCGGATTTGATTGAGGCTGAAAATTGCGAAGAAGAGGATAAATTGTAGTATCACAGGTCCCCATTATCAACTTTTCCATAATTATCATAAATTTGAGAGGCAAGAAAATATTCTTATTGGCATTTTGAAAATTTGAAAACGGTCGAGGGGATGTTGAGGAAACTGGGATCCAAGATGCTCTGTGCAAAGGATTCTGGGTTTTGTTTGGTTGCTATATATCGGCAATACGCCGAATTTCACAAATCTGGCTTGAATTATCTTTGGGTTTTGTTTGGGTTTGTGCTTAGCTTGGGGCTGGAGCACTGATCTCAAAATAAAAAGTCGATAGAGTATCTGTTGTTCTAAAATGAAGTCATTGGCCGCCATATTGGGAGGTGCAATTCAATACATTGAGATTTCACTTGGGGTACTATTTTCTTTGATGATTGTTGGAATGTTATGAATGATCAGCACAAGAGAGAATAATTATGCAGCTATTGTTCACAAAAAATCCAATCAATATCTTTTTTTTGGCAGCCATAATATTTGGAGGCCAAAAGCAAGCCGAAGCAATTGGCTTCAAACATTTAGTTCCAGAAACGAAAGTAAGCTTGATTCAGTCTTTATTTTGAGATCAGTGGGCTGGACTTGGTTTAGAAAAGATTGATTTGGCTTTGGAAATAACTTATTCTATCTTTTATAAGAACTTAGAAATTATTGGTTGAATTCTTAAAATCCGTGATTAAGATTACTTCATTCTAAAAATTCCAATAAGCATCTATGTATGAAATATGGGTTTTCGAATGTTTTGATATCTGCAAAACAGTAAATACTAAAGGGGCACTGGATTGAAGATTAAATGTTTGACTTTGTGTGGTGGATGCATCTCATTCTTCAGTGATTTAAAGTTAATTTTTAACATGCTGGCCTGACTAAGGCCGGATCTTTTAACAGGACTACTATAGCAAGTTCCTTTTGAAGGTGTAGGGTGTTGAGAGTAATTTTCTGTTGTACTGTAGGAGCTAACGATATTTGATAGTTGATAGGCAAATACACTTACTATCTTCGTAAGGTATTTGTTTATGCTTATGTGCAAGTAACAAAGGGTCCACTGAAGAGGTAGACTAATCGAGTAGTGCGACCCTAGTCCTTCCTCTCGATGTGACCACACCTTGCGATTCATTTTGCATTTTTGCCTGGAATTACAGAGAGCTGGGAAAGTCTCTCCTTACACTTTGTGACGGGACTGAGGGTGTTTTTGAACACACGACCTTTTTATCAAGGGTCGAGTGATCTAACCACTCGGCCATACCCGCCACAATTAAAAAGAGATAGCTAACTAGAAAAATTCATAATCTGACTTTAGACCTATAGGCTATTGAGAATACCTTCAAGTACCTAGTTTGTACAGGAGATTTAAAGTAGCTACAGGGTCTGAAAGGTTATATTGTGTACGTTGATAATGAACTGTCAAAAATTATCTGAAATAGAGTTTTCTTCAAATCACTAGACTAGAACTTAAAGCTGGAATTTAAGTTCGAGCCAAGCAGATGTTAAATGATTTAATTCAAGACTGATTTTATTCCTCGATCCGAGCTCTTCTTAATAAGTTTTTATCAAAGGCATTTATAAGGTTAGAAAAAACAGACAAATGTACTACTAATATCATGTAAACGCTTGCTAGTATTGCTTGGAACACTCGACGAAATCATTGGATTTTGAAGGAAAACTAAATGAAAATAAGCAAAATCAAAAATAGGCAAAAATAGGCCCTGGCATACATTTCAAGAGGTATTAATGCTACTCACGAATTGTATGCTATGCAGCGACCCACGATTATACTTATCCCAGTGCAATTATATTACATACACAAATATACTTATAAAAGACTGAATTTTCATAGGACCTTTAGCTTTAATCCTTATAATTTAGTTTATAGTGTGAGAATATAATATGTATTTGATGAATTTCTGCACCTGTATATATAATTGTGTATTTAATCGAGTATTTAATAACGCTAAGTGGAATGATATTGTTGTAATTTTAATTCGAAGCTGCTGTTCGGTAGAGTTTCAATCGAATTACATTTTGTGGATTTCTATCTCTTTCAGTCATTGAAAAGTCTTTATAACCCCCATACTCGAACTTTCATTAGACTTTATCTGAAGATAGTTGTTGAACTGATAGGCAAATATACTTACTATCTTTGTGAGATGTTGTTTTATGTGCAAAGAAGAGGTATCTAATTCTCTCCTCACACTTTATGTGACAGGTCTAAAGGTGGTTTCGAAAACGAGACTCTTTGATCAAGGGTCGAGTGCTCTAACCACTCGGCAATCCCCACCAGTCTCTCTCTCTCTCTACCTCTCTCTATCTCAAGTTGCCCAGGACAGTAGGATATGATCCCTATATCAGTGGATTTTTCACAAGTGCTGCATTAGATAAAAGGACACCTACATACGGACCATAAACATACCAATAGACCTAGCTATAGTAGTTTGCCATAGAAAGTGGATCAAAAGGAATTCGTATTAATTTACTAGTTTTTAACAAACCGAGATAATTTGTGAGCATGAAAATGACACCGAGTAGGACTCGTACCCACGACCTCCAGATTCGTACTCTAGAGGTCGTGGGTTCGAGTCCTACTCGGGTCTTTTTTATTCTCACAAATTATCTCGATTTATTTGACAAATCCTGCTTCTTCTCAGGTTATTAACACTTGCCTAATAAATGTTTCCATATTTTCTAAAACACTTTGTTATACACTATTCTGATGTCTGCTGACAGTCCGAAATTGAATTAGCAAATCAAACCATTGAGACTAAAACTCGTATCCACAACTAAACAACAATCTGAGTAAATAAATTTTCCTAAATGAAAAGGGCACCAAAGGGGTGGGGCAGAAGTGCTCCACTAGTGGGGGAATTAGGGAGGCAAGGCCCGTGAGGAATTACCCAACCCTTTGCATGTTTAGAAGTACCCTGTCCTATGTGACCATAATCAATAAAGGATGCGATCAGTTACAATTAACTTCAACTTGGAAACCATAAATTCCATTCATATTCTGTGTCAACTATCTCCCTCCATGCATTCCGCCATTTTCCCGAGCGTGTTCTATATATGGTAAGAAAACGTGCTTAAACCCAGGCTGATAGGCATTAGGCTTTCTCTATAAACTCAGGATATAGGAAAAGACTAGGCTAATGTGGGATTCCGCAGATTGACATTCCATAGAAACTATGTTAACTCCGGCTATTTACCCTGAAAGTATCTTAAACCCCGAAATTAATGCCCCACCCTCGAAGCAAAGTAGGCTACAGACTAATTCCCTGGGATATTTCAGTACGCCTTGCTGAAGGAAGGTTTAGTCTTGGGGAAGATTAACTTCACACGTATCATTAGACAGAGCAGTGGAGTTGCAATCAAGAATTTGGAAGAAGTTGAAATCAAAGCAAGATAACCTTGGGTACGAATTGCAGCAAGAAATTAGCCATGAGAGAAGTTGGAATCTTTTGTTAAGAAGCTTCTTATATTTTCGAGTTGTCCCGACTGTCCTGAAAGTGAAGGAGAAATAACGTCAGTCGGATACAAGTTTAACTTTGCAAAGAAGGAAGCGGGGTTTGACCCTCAACAGCCTTGCCTTGTTAGGCAGGACTCAAG
Organism: Pelagia noctiluca; assembly: GCA_963924455.1. Taxonomy (NCBI): domain Eukaryota; kingdom Metazoa; phylum Cnidaria; class Scyphozoa; order Semaeostomeae; family Pelagiidae; genus Pelagia; species Pelagia noctiluca. The sequence continues at coordinate 9,407,107 of OZ004334.1, forward strand.
AAATCAAATCTGGAAGGCATCAAGCGCAAGAACGACATAATACCAATCAGGTACAAGTTAAACTAAACATATAAAAAGCAACCAAGAAGGAAGTGAAAACTCAAACCTGAACTGCCTTGAAAGGCCTCATAAACAAGAGCGAGAAATTATTGACCTGGCACAAGCTAAATAAAAAAATCAGCCAAGAAGAAACTGGAACAATTTCTTGATTAGTGTGAAGTAAGAGATTCGGAAGGCCTTATTCTGGAAAAAGGGGCTTATAAATAAAGGTGCAAATCAAGAGCGAATCGAAAAAACTCTTGAATTTGTGCCTAGAATTGAATTTCTTCTAAAAATATTTCGAGTAGAATTGAATTTGCAGGATCAAAGAGGGGAACTTTCAGCAGCGTTTATATTGATAGTGCATGAAGAAGAGTGGTGAGATTTTTCCAGAAAGTTCCGAAACATATGAAAAATAGCCCGATAAGGACCTGAAGGGTTTGAGAATACTGCTGGTGGGTGATACGGCTCGTACTGAAGTAGAGGCTGATCAGATGGAACTTTCCGAAAATCAAATTTGTATGTTGTGAGACAATGGTGCAAAATTGATTTCGAAGGCTAAGCAAAAGATGAGAACAGCACTCCATTAGGCCCATATTTTTAACGTATTTGCAAATCACAACTCCAGACTACATCTTTTTCTCAAACACTGACTTAGGTTTGGAAGTGAGCAGGAGAGCAAATACCTGACACAAAATACATCGAAACGGCTCACTTGGGTTAGGAAAAAGAGATTTCTTGAGAAAGCGTGTCACATAAAAAGCCTTCAAAAGATTAGAGATCTTTCTGACTTTGACATTGTATTACAAAACCGATAGAAACTTGTAGAGTGTTAAGAAAACAATACCTCTTCCATAGATTCATACAAATAGTGGAGATCTTTTTGCGAATGCTAGCATATAAGAAACTCGCGGCGAAATAATAACATACGGAGATAAATTTTGTGAATACTTGCCTATACTAGCGTATCGTAGCTTTAAAGTAGCAGATATCACTAAGTGATTGCTGGAAGATCTAGATATTGTAAACATGGCTGAAAAGACAGAGACAGAGCAAGAAAAGCACCGAGAGCCATTTCGAGACACAGAAGACATATCGTTGATTCTCTATAAAAGAGCAATACAGCAAGAGGCGTTGTTGAAAGAAACAAGATTGCGAGAGAAGAACATTCGAGAAGAAGTCGGAAAAGCGAAAATGAGATATGAAGTGGCTGCGCTGAAAATCAGTAAGATCCTCCCTAAAAAGGCTGCCCTGGACGATACGTTAGGGAGGAAGGAGGCAAAATTGAGGGAGATTCTAGAAAGGATCAACATGGTCAAAAGGTTCAGAGACAACTGCATCTTGTATATGGAGAGGGGAAATATAGCGGAGAAGAAAGTCAAGGAGACCCAGGATCAAATTGCAACGGTAATAGGCCTACATTTTTCATTTCGATCATTATCATTCAAATCACTATCATTTAATCACCACGTCAGGGCTCCTCTGTCGCAATGTCACGTGATTTCAAAATCTTGAGCCTGATTGGCTAATCAGATTTTGAGGTACGAAGTCTGTGGGTTGGTTCCTCATGAAAGTGCTCGATACAAAGAGTAGAGCTATATACCCTAAGCACGAAACAGGCTTGTCGAGATAATGAGTTTTGTCTTTTGAATTTTTTTCTAGTTGTTAGTGCAGATTTTGAGCTAGGTAAATTTGGAGAGACCAAATTAAGCCACTCAACTTGAATAGTCTGTCCAAATGTACTGAAGAATTCCAAAAAGGCTTGTTAGATTTATTGAAATTTTTGAAAATGCTCTTTCTTCTAAAATCGAATAACTTTCAAGTGAGTGAGAGTTTTTTCTGTTTGACGAGCCAAACCTCAGGCAAGCCTCGTTTATAGCAAGGGTGCCGCAACATGTGACTGTGATCACTACATATAGTAGAAAGATGTCCTGGTGCTTTAAACAAACCTATTTGTGCTTGAAAAATCGTCGATATGGGGAAATCACGGTGTCAAGTTTTGACTTTGTCAGTGTAAAGCTTTCTTGAATACAATACAGCTATTTCTATGCGAGCCAGCTGAATGGTATTCAATACAGCTATTTCTATGAACTTTTTTCGATTCCTTTTGATAAATTAAATTAAAAAACAGCCCGGTATTAACTAGTAGCAAGGCTACATGATAAAGCTTGTTGTAACTTTCAGATCATCCGCAAAGAATACGAGAACGAACAGAAACTGGTGATCGCCTTCAGACGCAAAGACAACCTGGAACGACTCATCACCAGACACAACGAAAGGCACATCGCATCGAGAAAGAAATACGAGGAAATGCTGAAACAGCAGCACGAATCCGTAGCGATGTACAACGATGTCAGAGCTACTATCATCGAGAGCATCAACAAGGCAAAATATGCCTACGAAAAATCGGTAGAAATTGCACCGAAGCTTCTGGTCGCACAGAAAAAGGTGAGGCTTTTGGAAGCTGGGGTTTACGGGCTTGAGATGAAGATCAATGCTAAGGAAGACGAGTTGAAGAAATATAAGAAAGATATCGAGTATAAAAGGCAAGAATATGAGAGATTAAAGATCGAGACTATGGTGAGATTTGAGAAGAAACTGCACAACTTTAAATTCAAGTAGAGGAGTAAGGGTGGATGCTTGTCGGACAACTTCAATTAGATAGCTGCGCTGTGATTTTAGATAGTTGCAACGATAATTTGTAGACACTCCTAGGTATAATTGTATATGTATAGAATCTAAGGTAAACTCTGCTTTGTATGCAGTCATGCTAAACTGAAAACTGCTGATATAATAGCTTGCTCATTTAGGATGTATTTTTGAAGTTCATATTGGCAGTTTGCCATCTTCTCAATTTTGGATGTGTAGAAATCATTAGCAATCAATGGTATTTATTTGTTGTGGAAGTACAATATAAATCTACTGTGTGAGCCAGAAAAGCATACCTGCTCATAGTAAAGAAGTATACTATTAAAATATGAAATACGGTAAACGTGTGCCAATGCATATCATGAAATCTCTAGGGTATCGAGTCTTAAGTTGTCTAAGGCCTTATTCATACTGCTCCGTGTTGGCTTGTCTCCGTATTTGACGACGAAAAACAGTGCCTGTTCACCCTGCTCCGTTTACAAACAAATAAGCTAGGAATACGATTAAGTGTTCACACTGCTCTAAACAGATACGATGCTCCTAATCCCATTTTCAGACAGATATTTTCATTGAAGGAGTCTCCGTATTTGGTATTCATAATGAAAACGAAGCGTATTCAGTACGCACGAATTCGAAAATATGCGTATTTGTTTGCTTATTCGGAAAGATCCGTATTTGAAGCGTATCAGTGTGAACGCAAGGCCGAAACGGATAGGATTTGCTCCGTTTTCACTCAAATACGGAGCAGTAGGAACAGGGCCTAAAAGACACGCGAAGGCAATGCTCTCTTTTTAGTATTTCACTAGCTCTTCTGCGACTATATGTGACTTTAAACAAGTTGCAGTGCAAACATTCGAGGCTTCGAAAGTCATTTAGAACAGTAAAGCTCGTATTTTATTTCGTTATTCAGAATCGAGCTATGCACGCATCTGGCTCAACCTCGACATCATGTCAAGGCTAGCATTGTTAGTTGTATGAGGGTGTCATTCAAATATTTAATGTGAAAATGGTTCTATTAAGAAGTAGAAGGAAGAGAAATTTGATAAAATACTCTCTAGTCCTGAATAGACTTGGGGAAGAGAGTATCAACAGTAAGGATTTCCAGAGAGTATTTATTGCAAAAATAAGCGAACAGACGAAGCAAGTAAGCAAGCAAGTGAGTAAGTAAGCAAGCAAGTAAGTAAGTAAGTAAGTAAGCAAGTAAGTAAGTAAGTTAGTAAGTAAGTAAGCAAGTAAGTAAGTAAGTAAGTAAGTAAGTTAGTAAGTAAGTTAGTAAGTAAGTAAGTAAGTAAGTAAGTAAGCAAGTAAGTAAGTAAGTAAGTAAGCAAGTAAGTAAGTAAGTAAGTAAGTAAGTAAGTAAGTAAGTAAGTAAGTAAGTAAGTAAGCAAGTAAGCAAGTAAGTAAGTAAGTAAGTAAGTAAGTAAGTAAGTAAGTAAGTTAGTAAGTAAGTTAGTAAGTAAGTAAGTAAGTAAGTAAGTAAGCAAGTAAGTAAGTAAGTAAGTAAGCAAGTAAGTAAGTAAGTAAGTAAGTAAGTAAGTAAGTAAGTAAGTAAGTAAGTTAGTAAGTAAGTAAGTAAGTAAGTAAGTAAGTAAGTAAGTAAGTAAGTAAGTAAGTAAGTTAGTAAGTAAGTTAGTAAGTAAGTAAGTAAGTAAGTAAGTAAGCAAGCAAGTAAGTAAGTAAGTAAGTAAGCAAGTAAGTAAGTAAGTTAGTAAGTAAGTAAGCAAGTAAGTAAGTAAGTAAGTAAGTAAGTAAGTAAGTAAGTAAGTGAGTAAGTGAGTAAGTAAGTTTAAGCAAGTAAGTAAGTAAGTAAGTAAGTAAGTAAGCAAGTAAGCAAGTAAGTAAGTAAGTAAGTAAGTAAGTAAGTAAGTAAGTAAGTAAGTAAGTTAGTAAGTAAGTTAGTAAGTAAGTAAGTAAGTAAGTAAGCAAGTAAGTAAGTAAGTAAGTAAGCAAGTAAGTAAGTAAGTAAGTAAGTAAGTAAGTAAGTAAGTAAGTAAGTAAGTAAGTAAGTAAGTAAGTAAGTAAGTAAGTAAGTAAGTAAGTAAGTAAGTAAGTAAGTAAGTAAGTAAGTAAGTAAGTAAGTAAGTAAGTAAGTAAGCAAGCAAGCAAGTAAGTAATTAAGTTTAATGTGGTAGACCGCAAAAGGTCAGCGGCCTTTATTCCAGCAGGGGCACGGAATCCCTAACCTAACTTCCCTCATTCTGGATTCAAGAACAGGGGTTGAAGTTGAAGAGCCCGAAAGAGTGGCAAAGTGATCTTAATGATCAATACTCAGTCTAGAATATTAAGTAAATCAATCTTACTTTCTGCTTTTTCGACGTTAAGAAATCCTCTTTGACTTGAACCATTTCCTTCATCCTATCAGAAAAAGATTAAACGAATTAGAATTCTTATTCTAATATGAGTTGGAGTAGAAAAATATGAGCATTCCAAAGTCTGTTATTGTTAGAGTTGTTGGGGATATCAAGTCGAATGAAAAACATAGGGTTTCGATTTCACACCTTTCCGGGCTTCTTTCCACGCAAAGGGGTATCATCCATTCAACATAATGGTCCGAATTTTCATTTCATTTTTAAAAAGTCCTAAAGGAAGGGTAGCCCATTCAGCAAAATGCTGGTCTTAAAAAGGCCCTTCCTAAACAAAAGTGTGACAAAATTACAAAAAGTTAGTTAAGAATATTGACTATTCTTTCAACAAAAATAGGTGGAGACATATCTGGCCAAAGCCCACAGCTTTCATGGGTCAAGTCAACACGCTCTGTGTTGACAAAATTCAATTAGCTTACGGTGCATTTTTCCATAGTAGCAGACCCAAACTAAAGACTTGATCAAGATCAAAATTTGCCTTCAGCTTCTTCCACCTTGAGCATTACTTCACACTCTCTCTCTCTCTCTCTCTCGCACTAACCCAGACTTAAGTTGCTGCAAGATAACTTAACTTTGCTAAAATACTTTCATCTTCTTTAATTACGACATTGTAAGCATCACTGTGATGATATGTATCATCATTGATGTCTTATTTCTCTCCTCTCCCCCCTTGATTTCGACAAGGGCCTGCTCATGGGCAACAAGTTCACTTCTGATTGAGCAATGAATCACCAAGCTGTTGTTGATAGTTGTTGATAGTTGATAGTTGATAGGCACATACGCTTACTATCTTCACAAGGTATGGGTTTATGCGCTAAACACAAAGGGCCCACTGAATAGGTAAACTAATCGAGCAGTGCGACCCTGGTCCTTCCTCTCGATGTGACCACACCTCGTGATTCCTTTAACCTTTTTGCCTGGAATTACAGAGAGCTGGCTAATTCTCTCCTCACACTTTGTGACAGGTCTGAAGGTATTTTCGAACCCGGACCCTTCGAACAAGGGTCAAGTGATCTAACCATTCGGCCATCCCCGCACCAAGCCAGTTATCGTGGGTTCGAATCCTACTCGGGATAATTTTCATTCTCACAAATTATCTCGGTCGACAGCGATTTCTTGAGAAGGAGAAAACAAGGAACACACCATAAAGAAGAGCTTATCTCTTAGAGAAGAGCTGAGCTTCGGGCTCGGGCTGATTTTGAGAAGATTACTAAACATGACGTAAAACAAAAACAGTTCATCAACATTGGCAGGCAAATATAAATGTTTCTAATTTGTTGTTCAGTCGCTTGATGAGCCATGATTGGAAAGCTTGTCCACAATTTCATGCTTGTGCTGGGGCATCAATGGAGCCATAGCCAATAAACATGGAGGACTTTAGTGAAGCAGATGAAGATTTATCAAGAAATTATAATGATGATGATGATGATCAGCACGTTACCGAGAGTAGTGAAGAATTCAGGCAAGAGGACGAAAATGAGAATCAGCTGAAATATTCGAAAATGAAACTCGAGAGTTTGAAGATGAAGAAAAAACGGACGGGCAAGAAGAAAAGGGGTACGAAAAAACAAGTATTGAATGATGGTGATGATGACGATGATTATGTTGAAAATTGCGATATTCAAGATGACAACAAAAATGATTATGATTATGATGATCAAATCACTAAAAAGTTTGAGGATGATTTGGAATACAGAGAGGCCAAAGAAAGTTCTGACGAAAATTGTGATGAGGAAGAGATGGAAGGAAAACCGAAAAATGTAGGAAATGAATTCGACAAACCGGCAGGTACTGAAATTAAAGATTCGCTTGATGAGGAAATTGCAGAGCGTCGCGACGAGGAGGCAGATGATTTGAGAGGCAAAGAAAAGATGGATTCACCAAGAATTGATAATATATCGATGGAAAAATATATTGAAGATGATTTAGCAGACTTGAAAAGCGAAAATTCTATTGACCAGGATATTTCAAATGATGTTGAAAACTCTGACCAGGAAACAGAAAAGGCTGCAGCCGAGCTGAACGAAATAGAAGAGGAGGATAAAAGGAGATTCAACGAGAAACTTGATAAATTAAAGTTCAAGAAGGTGAAAAAACAACGAAGTAAGCAAATCGCAAAGTCTAGTTTTGACAGCGAGAAAGAGAGTGGCAAAAGTTTTGAAGATGATAAAGATTTATCAATGGCTCAGGGAGACGACGATACAAACGAAATAGAGGATGATGGGATACATGATGAATCTGAAAGGCATCTATACGAAGCTGAGGAATTAGGAAGTGAGGCTCTAGGAGCAAGAAATGAAGCTAACAGTGGCCATGAATACGAAGATGAGATAGACGGAAACGAGGCACTCGTAAGAGAAACGAATGAAGATATAGAGCCTGATGGTACTGAAATGCAAGAAAACGAGGCTGGTGAAGATAGGAGCGAGGATGATGAAGGAGAAACCAATAACGATGCAGCTGTTGAGAATGATGTCGATGTTGTTGATGATGATGATGATAATAATTGTAGGAAGGAAATCGACAATAATGGTAATGAAGATGTTTCAGATTTTCAAAATGGTGTTCCAGGCAGCGATGATCATCAAGATGGTGATATATATATTGATGATCATTCTTATGATGAAGAGAAACCTAGTGACAATGCCATACAATCATCATCAGACAACGACCAAATCGATAAACTTGTATCACCCGGAAGTCCTCAGCTTGACAATAAACAGGAACGAATAGTCACAGACGACAAGACGAACGTCTCTCGAAGAAATTCCGCAGTTAAAGATTCTGCAATGGACGACTTTGATGCTACGCAACGTGAATATCAACATAATTCCGAGGCTGCAGATTCAGCATTTGATGACGTATACCGACGCGAGTCACAACATCACTCTGAGGCTACAGATTCAGTGTTTGGTGACACGCAAAACGACGAGTCAAGCGTTTATCTCAGTATGACGTCATTGGATGCGAGAGCGGAGACTGGGGACGAGGATGAAAGTGACTACCATAGTGTTGCATCGTACAGACTAAAGAGTTCTGAATGCCTAGATATTTCGGATTCCAGAAAGGTAGGACTTTCATTCATTTGAGAACAATGTTCAAATACAAAACACATGAATTTCGATCCCAGGTAAAAATACTTTGTTTTGTTCTTTGCCTGTTGTTTTTAGCCTGCCCACCCACTCATAACCTTCGAAAAGGATAGGCATGTCAAGGCAGTGTATAGGGCTATGCGTAGGCTAAGGTTTTAGTACTTGAAGTTTCAAAGGAAAAGCTCACCATGTCTAGCCATGATAGCTACCAATTTTTCTGATGTGAATAGTTTACTTTTGTATCACAGGTTAGTCTTACATTGGATTCTCACAATGATCTGGTAGCTCAAAGGAGGCTGCACGGGAGCGAGGCTGATAAGTCCGAAGACGATTACTTAACAGCAGATGAGATGACTAGAGATTTGACAGAGGACGAGTATGCCACGGCGGAGGAGCGTTCGATTAGACATGGTTATGATGATGATGATGATAGATCAACAATCGTGGGGGTGGACGAAGAAGTATCAAATTTAGAAGAATGCGGAGGAGAGGAAGAAAAGTGTGATAAAACAGACAATCACGAAGAAGAGATAGAACAAGAGAAACAGGTAAGATCGGTAAAATTTTATATTCGTTAGTCAACTGTGGCATATTTAATATTTTATACAGTGAAAACCAGTGTATAGTAAAAACCAGCATAAAAAAACCTCTAAATTTTGGTTCTAGCCCTGAATGGTTCTTATTCATAAAGCACATTTTAATGAATCCACCATGAGATGGTTGGTTCAAACTTACATGATTCTATATTTTCAAGCTCCTATCTGCTTTTTCAACAGATTTTGTACTGAGTCATAGCAATAATAAGCTAGGTTAAGCTAGGTAATAACGTAATTTGGCAAAAGATAACAGAGATAGGCCTTACCTTTAATTTAGATTGTCCGAAGTCCTGTTTCCAATCTCTTTGCATGAATTACTGTAACAGAATGAGGTCAAAATTCAGTTTATTTAAAAATGATTTCGAATGGAATTTCTTGTCCCTTTGAAACATTTCTCTATTGCGAGTGGCTTAAAATTCCTAGTGGCCCATTTCTCATGTAAGATGAAACAAAAAGCAATCGAAACCGCTAAAAAATGGCTGGAGCTATCAGTAATCTTAGTTTCAAAATTATTCTGTTTAATTAGATAATAATAAGCTAACTACTCCAGCTCATCTGATTACCATAAAGCTACAACAGGCCTAAAATAATTAGATATACGTCGTCCATTAATCATCTGAAGTAATCAACTTAAGTAAAATAGGCCTAACCATTTACACCCACTTATACTTAACTTAAACAGGTCTCATAACACACATACATCTCTTCCGTATCATTCTAGTAACTAACTACACATTAAGGCTGATATCCTGGGCTAAAAACATCTGCCGTTATACTAAAAAATCATGTTCTGTAGTACAGACGAACCTCTAATAGCGGTCACTTTTAGATTCAAGGTTAGGTGGCCGATACTAGGTTAATCTGCTATATAGTGAGACATTTTGGACTTTAAGTAAGTGGCTGTTACTTGGAAGTGGCTGCTATCGGGAGGTGGCCGTTTTTAGAGGTTTGACTGTATGTTATTTGAAATATATTTCAACCTAAAGATTTCAGTTGAATCACCTGGTAACATAGTTCGTTTTGATATAACGATGTAAGACAAGCTCAATGCGTACGAGATCTTACAAACAGGCAACGAGATCTTTCCCACCTTAACGTCGACTTCACTTGTTTCTAAGGTAAAATCAGAATTAGACAGCCAAATATCCGGACCAACAGACCAAGAGCTGGAACATGAATTAGCAGACCATGCTTACAACGGAGCCACAGACGACACACCTGAAAAACCAAAAAGAAAACAGAATTTCTTCAGCTCGATGATGGCAAAGAAAGAAGCGAAAATCAAACTGAGACTGATCGATTTTTCATATCGTGAGAAAAAGGCGTTGGATGGCATTAAAGACGGACAAGCAAGGATCGCCGATGCGAGGTCTCGACTTCCACTGATGATTGTGGAGGAGAGAATTCCCAAGATGGAGGCTTGTGACAAAATGCAAGAGAGGCTGAAAACGCAACAAGATAGGCTGGAAGCATTGAATATTTTCAATGAGAGAGTTGGTAACTACATCAAAAATTGGAGAGAATTGGAAGGTAAAAATAGAGTAGTTACTAAATGACAGACAACTGACTAAACAGACCCAAAACAGATCAACCTTGCTTTCACTATATATATAACATAATGGAAGTTTACAGAGCGGACTGTGTACAATTTTGATATCAGAATTGAACTGAGCTACTGATATTTACCTAAATTTCACATTTTCGTGCCTCAAGGTAGGCTCAAGGACAATCCTTGCCAAAAGGTATGAGATAATCCTTGATAGCGATATGATATCCCTTAACTGCTGACGAAAGACCCTTCCTTAACAGCTTCCTATACAATATTGTTTCAAATGCTGTTTTATGCAGAAATGAATTTGCAGTAACATTCTCCATTAACATCCCCTGATATCACCATTGATTTGGGGAAAGGGGGGCTCAAACGTTATCTTACAGTTTGATAGCTCTGTGAGTGAAACCATCCCAAAATCGCAATTGTGTCTCAAGACCTTTTAGCAAAGATTGTAAGGTGACTGCAGCCATTATATTAACGTTTGAAATCATTCATTTTAAAGGGGAAATTAACGAGAAGAAATCCGAGATTCAGAGAAAGAAGAAGAAAGCCAGTGAGAAACAGAAGATTCTGGAAGGATGCAAAAAGAAGCAGATGTATTTGGAAACGCAAATAATGCGAAACGAAGAGCGGCAAATAAGCGCGAAACAACGATTGATAACGCTGAAAGATAAAAAGGAAATGCTGATGAAACGGCAGACAGAGCGACGTAACATCATCAAGCGATACATCGACGGCGCAAAACGAAATTGCGAGCTGAGCATCAGAAAGGCGGCGCAAGTTGTCAAGATTAACAGTAAAGTGCAGGAGTTGAAGACGAGAGAGAAATATTTGGAGGACAAGATTTATAAAACAAGGAAAGCCACTGAGAAAATGAGGGAAAACGTGAAGAACAAGAGGTTTGAACTAGAACGAGGCCAGATACAAATGTCCGTTAAGCAGATGAAGAAGGAGCGAGGCTGGTAGAACATGTGATTGTATCATAAACGAGGCTAATTGTGCATGGCAGCATATCTAATCGAATTCTAATTGACAGATAATTCTAATTCAATGTAATGTTTGTTGAACAAAAACCAAAGGGTTATACTTACATAATTATTTTTTTTCAAAAATTACAAACCTTTTTCGCCAAACCAATTCAGATTTTAATTTTGTGATGCTAAAACAGTTACAGTAACGTTCTTCTGTTTCAAATATAGGGTAATATAGGTTTTCGAAAGCTTGAAAGCAATAAGAAACCCCAGCTTTTGGGCAATAATGATTTCCGCGTTTGGAAACTATTTTTGGTGACCTTAATTCATCTTAGTTTTCGTGAGGAGTAGAACTTAAGTTGATTAACCGTGAAATTTTAAGCAAAATATATAAGGTTCTTACATATAACAAATTTGCTTTTGTAATGCGTGTAGTACACTTTATGTAAGTGCAATAAATGATAAAGAAACTTTTTGTGAAATATCTGGATTTCTCTTCATGTGTAATAAAGAGCGTACATAATACATCATGACCACTGTATGGAGACAATAATGCTCAAGTCCAAACACTAAGCATAAACAAAACGTTGAGCATGACAGTAAAATAACAAACGAATCCAAATTCTTAAAACCATTTCATTTAAAAATAACTATAACGTCATCTGCTAATTCTTAAAGTTACTTCCACTCAACTGGAAGGCCTAATATTTCCCCCTGGGCGCACTGTTTCATAGGGGGGTTCTCCACCAACCACTCTACTCTAGACACCCTGTTAATTGAGATTTGGGGGAACTTTTCATCCATCCTCATTCATTCTGGACCCCTCCTCTATTCTGGACACGACAGCACTATATCTAAAAAGCTCCTACCTCTCTCTACTTCAGTTAATACCCAGGTTTGGAACAATTCTTTCAAACACTTTCTAGTGGTAGGTGATACGCTTAAATCCCTCATACTTTCGCCAGAGTAAAACCTTACGCCTATTAACCATTGCTGCAACTTGACAGGGGCCCAGAACGCTATTGTAGTATTGAAAAATAAAAAGTGACTTCTGTAGGCCCAGAGCTTTCAGGATTATCGCCTCCTGCACAACTAACTCACTAAATTACATTACCCAACAAGCCCTAGTTGTTTTAGACCCCTTAGTATTAAGTTTCCGGGGACCAATTGACCTCCAAGTACGCCCCTGTAACTTGAGCACAACTATTGCTGATGATTCCTATATTGTCATCAACAAGAACTTCGGGGAGCCATGTTGGATCTACTAAAATATCGGTGGTAAATCTATAAATTTTATACATACAAATCTTTGAATTTTATTGAAATATGAAATCTGTTTGTTCAAATTGTTCGTTTTCTCGCTTCTCGATTGAAGTTCTGACTGCGCGGATTACTTTATAAGGGCTGACGTTCGTATTTGCCGTCTGAAACAAGATAAGATTTCAGATTGAAAGAATCAATCCAAATGGGGTAAACTCAATTATCTCAAAATAAAGACTGGATCGAGCATCTGCCGCTCTGAAAGGAAGTCATTGGCGGCCATATTGGTAGGTCCAATTCAATACATTGAGATTCCATTAGGGGCTCCTTTTTTCTTTTATGATTGTCTGGAATGTTACGAATAGTCAGCAGGAGACTGAATAATCGTGCAGCTATTGTTAGCAAAGAATATAGGCAATATGAGTTCTTTGACAACTATGGGAGGCCAAATACAAGCCGAAGCAATTGGCTTCAACATCTGAATCCAGAAACAACAGAATGCTCAGTCCAGTCGTTATTTTGAGATCAGTGGGTAAACTTCGGCACGAGAATAAATTCTAGTACTGGGGTAAATATGGTCTTGCTAACTTTTTTCCAGGATTCTATCATATCACAGTTATAAAAGTAGGAAAAACATGAAAGGTAAGGCTTACCCCAAACAGATCAAAAGAACTAATGTCAGACCTTGCCCTGAAAAAGGAGATAAAAAATAACGTTCATACCAATTTCATCATTTCAATTAGTTTCCTGATAAGAATTAAGGCAAGTTAAAAGCTAATTCCCTAGATGAAACCTTATCAGGTATACAAGATTATAAAATGAACGAGTTAAATCGAGTAATTCAAGTTGATGTGAATGAAATTTTGATAAATAAACGTCTTTATTCTAAAAAACCAAAGGTATTTGATGAAAGGCCAACATATTTCTAGGGGTATCCTCCAAGGTTCTATCATTTGATTCTCAATTTGAATCTGCAACAATTTGCAACGATGGCGAAGCGATTTTGTGAAGATTTCGAAACGAATCGAGACATTTTGCAACTATTCACCATGTTTTAGGCCTCGTCCACACGTATCCGGATACTTTTGAAAACGCATATTTTCTATCCGTTTCGGAAAAAATCTGCGTCCACACGGATACGGAGGAATCACTAACAAAAAGTTTTTGTTCGTTAAATTGACTGTGCAAAAGTAAGCTGGTGACGTCATCGTTTTCGAAAAGATACGTTTTCGCCCGTCCACACGACAACATGAAAATCCACCCTGGACACCGTTTTCGAAAAGGTCCGTTTTCATCACCGAAAACTCAGGCTACGTGTGGACGGAAGGCCAAGACGGATAAATAAATATGCGTTTTCAAAAATATCCGTGTACGTGTGGACGGGGACTTAGAAACGGTTTGCAACAACTTGAAAATATTTGAATCGATATTACAATGCTTTCAAGCTATTATGAACCAAGATCGAAGAAATCGTCAAGGTTTCATAAAATCATCTCAAATTTGTTTCTTTTAATACTTTAACAATATCGTTAATATCTATACATTATTTTATAACAATAATTTTGACGACGACTAAGCAGGCATACTGCTTTAGCGAGGGTCTTTCCAGATAGGATATTGTCAATCAATGAGGGTAGAAATGATTCTGCACAGAAATTCATTGAAATGTGTAATATGCCTTTATCCCACTTACCCTCCCAAGGACCCTCTATACACAATTGAAAACATAGCCGGCAGTTCTTTTCCATCAACTGAAGAATCAGTGCCCTGTGAAAAGACAAGGAAAAATCACAAAAAATAAACAATGGACAAATAATATCTGAAAATGTATGAATTCATCCAACAATTGAAAACAATTCGAGGCTGTTTGTCCTCAATGCCCTAACTCAGTGTCACTTATACATACGATACTTGATCAAAATAACTACTTTCATCAAAATAACGCAGTAAATAAAATGACGATCTTTTTATCAATTACAAAAAGCACAGAAGTTTTTCAATACGTTTTTTCAAATTGATCGAACCTTTATTTTTCTTAGTAAAGAAGCGCTCACCAGGGATATCACTTATTACGCGAGTCCTAGTAATCACTCAAAAAACTGAGGAGGGAAACTGAGGCCAGCATTAAACCGAGACCGCTCATACTGGAAAGTATGAGGGGATTCCTTTTAGTGTTTGAGCGTACATCAAATTTATCTATAGCGATGACTGCGACTCAAGTAATCAGTCTTGGATTCAACAAAGAAGTATTTCATTTCAGCCTATTCAAAATAGGTAAGATACCTCTGCTCAAAATGATTGCTGCTGTCTCTATCGGCTTTTGTCACAGCTCACCTTAGTAGTTTCTCATACCATTCCTTACAATTTCAAGGTGTGAAGTATTCAAACAGGCTGCTCTGCCAAAACATACTACTTCTGCAGGTAAATAAAAGCTTTCAAATTGTCAGTTCTGACAACTCACCCATTTCGGAAACACAAAACCAGAGCTGTATGCGTATAAATTCAAATCGTCGATAAATGCTAGAAGAATGAAAGTCAATATTTACGATCACAAAAATAAATAACTGCTGTTCTGCTAAAAATAGATAACTATTGTGTTAAAGAAATAAAGGAGAGGCTATAATGGATGAATCAACATGATAACAAATGACGATAAAGCAATTATTGAGATCTATAGATATGAAACAATAGAAAAATCTATGATATTTCATTGTACAAAGTAGTTGCATAGAAAAAGCAGAACAAACCTTTTAAAACAAAATAAACCAACTTGAAGAAATCTAGAGAAGGTTCACGATTTATAACAAAAACAGTGTAGTCTTTCTGCGGCGTCTAAAACAGATCAAAGAAACAAAATTTAGAAAATTTTTTACATAAGATTATCAACCTTTGAAACGTCTGTGCAGGACTGTAGAGGGTGTTCAGAACAGTGAGGGATATCATCAGTAAATTGGAAGGTATTCAATACTGTGGAAGGATACCACAGCACTGCGGGAGATACCATCTTGACTTTGGAGGATATTTAGTGCTGATGGTATCCTTCAACAGTACTGAACATCCCTCCACAGTACTACACAAACGTCCTTCAGGGTGATTATTGGTAATTGGGGAGTAGACGGAAGGAGTAATGAGTAATGAAGGGAGTAAAGGTTGGTAGGGAATGAAGGGAATAATGAAGAGAATGCGGGTGTCAAGGGAAATAGAAATTAAGGACAATGGAAAGTGATATGTGGCAATGCCAGAATAATGCAGGAGTCAATGACATATATATGCAATAATGTGCAATAGGTGCATTACAGATATCTCTCACCATTGCTGTCATAATGAATCGTATAATTCTTAGAAGAAGAGAGACATGTTTTTTGTCTTTAACAGGAAAACATGTTTACAGAATGACATGTTTGTTTTTGAGTGTTCCTTCTCATATTTCTAGCGTCTATAGAGCACTATAGGCAGAATAGGCACACTCTACTCAAGTTAAATCGTATAATCCGTATAATCATCACATTTCATACGAATTTTTCATAAATTCTGAAACGATAATTAGGCACGGTTCCATATCTAGTAGCTGAAATATAAATTTTCATTTACATCTTTGTCAGTAAAATGAACGCTTTCTTACCAAATATGCTAGAGCAACTGCTTCGCCAAACTGTACAGATAAACCAAGGGAGTTGTGAGCCTGAAATGAGGAATTATGAGACTAGAGACAAATCTAGAGCACCAATTGTATAACAATTGAGAAGCATTAATATCGGAAACATAGAGAAACATGATATAATAATAAGGCTTAACATCTGACACAACGGAGTAGAAAGTCAGAAAGAGAACGAATATGATGAAACCTTAAAACTTGTATATACACAAAGGTGGTTGGAAATTCAGCTAATCAGAGCAGAGGTGAATTATTTGCATAGCGCAAAACAATTGTTAGTCCAGTGAGACGAGCAGTAAATTGATGAATGGCTTTTAAGCACATATATTCGAGAATTCCCTTAATCGATTAAAAATTAACTCAATTGATTCCAAGATTTCTTGATGAGTTGTTAGACTGCTCTGGTGAAAAAGGTATTGTTCCTCTGTAGCAGAGTCGTGTATTTGACATTCATTTCCTTTCGTCTTTCTCGTGTACCACTTACATAGACCAGAATCGGAAGAGGAGTTCTATAATTTTAATATCTTTAACTCACTTCGACGATTCTGTTCCAATAATTAAATCCATTGTTTCTATAAGCATAATTCAACGCAGACGTGTGGTGGTGATTCCATCTCGCTAAAAGAAAAGTTTGAAAATAATCAAGACACCGAATATCATAGCGCGACAACCCGGATCACTTTCACAAATGACTTGCTGAAAAGCACCCAGGGTCGCACTGCTCGATTAGTCTACCTATTCAGTGGGCCCTTTGTGCTTAGCACATAAACCAATACCTTACGAAGATAGTAAGTATATTTGCCTATCAACTATCAACTATCAACAGGGCCTTATATGATTTTGCACGATAAAAATCTATAAGCAATTTTGTCTAATATTTCTGGCACATATAGTTTATGAAAAAGAAAATAAACAAAACTGAAGTGTTAAGATGTTGACTTTCTCTTACCGTAATAGTCCAAGCTACCGAGAGTGATGTGTAGATGAGGATGAATTTGGCTCGCACTGGCTTTTGGGTAGACATCCCAATACATGTGCCGAAACTCGTGGTCTGGAACTAATTCGTGTACTTTCCCATACCTGAATATAGAAGAAATAAATAATAATACTAAGGATGTTTTTTAATCGACAGCTTTTACTTGAGATACGAAGTTTATATTTTGTCTATTTTAATCATGTTTGATAAACTGGTATTGCTATTTGAATATGAATGGAAATATTGTTCAAGTTTAATTCAGAATCAATGCGGGTCAATAACACTTTGTTAAACGCAACCAACTTCAAGCTTCTAAACGGTTGATTAAAAAGTGCTAGTTAAACAACTCGAATCACTTTTATTGGGAGGGACTTATGCACGCATTTTTTACAAGCAATTTCAGCTCGAGCTCAGTACTAAACTTTGCTTAGTTGGAGGGCAAATTTGAGTACTAAATTGTGTAGTAATTGCTTAGTTGGAGGGCAAATTTGAGTCCTAAATTGCTTAGCAATTGCTTAGTTGGAGGGAAAATTTTAGCACTAAATTGCTTAGCAATTGCTTAGTTTTAGGGCAAATTTGAGTACTAAATTGCTTAGAAATTGCTTAGCTTATTTTACTAAAAAATTCAGCCCACTGTCATTGGGAAGAGACATTGAATTCCAGGAAACACTTAACCTCACCAATTGTATTGGCATGAACCGAGATTATCACAGTAAGGAAGGGGTACGTTTTTGGTGAATCTACTACCCATGGATAGGTTTTAGGAAAATATTAGTCATCTTAATCAAAATAGCAAATATAATTCATATAGCTAAGGTAAAAAGTAAGAAATATTTACCACTTCGATGCCAGATTCATTGCATCTAAGAACTGAAATTGAAACAGTGAAAAAATATCAAAATAACATGACAATAAAAGGTTGATTAAATTGACGAGAGTCTTATCAAAATATTTCTAGACTTTTGCTGATATGTGATTTGACCATAAAAGGTTCAGGTTCAGACAGCACTTTGGCGAATGGGAAAAGCTGATGGTATCAGGCTTAATCAAAATGATCTTGAGAATGAAAATGACCTGGGTAGGATAGGAACCTAAAACCTCCAAGTTTGTGCCTCGAGCACTTTCCCAGCCAGAGGAGTTCACATATACCCCTACGATATGGTTCCTTGCATTACTTTTTTAGGTTTAGAATTTCAGTAAGTCAATCCTGCAAATATATTTTTGGTTCCTGAAATTCAAATTAATTTTTTGGGTCACCGAACACGATCATACAGCGCAGTGATTCAAAAATAAGGCAGTAGAAAGTAGTTTAACATTGAGTGAGTATAACATTTCTGATTTTCTGCTATGAATAATTATAAATGTGAAAGAAAGATTTTCTTCAATTCATCAGCATTTAGCCTAATTTCATTTAGCCTACTAGAGCTATTGGCGCAAGTATAGCCAGGAAAACAGAACGACGGCTAATATAATTTATCCATCAATCTGTAAGTTCTTATGGATATTAGAAGTGGTGTAAGCAAATTTTCTTAAATTTTGCCACCAAAATTATGTTTTTGTGCGCTGTCTGGCATAAGTCATAGTAGTTTTAGTCTAGGCCTAGCCCTAACAGCTCTGCAATAGTGCCGCTATTCTAGATTGATCTATGCAATGATTTTGATATACAATATAGTAAAAACCCGCATACAAGAACCTACATTTTCTGAATCAGGCTGTTTCGGTTCTTACCAAAAGGTTAACTTTCACGAAACCAGACTGAGAGGTTGTTGCAGGAGGTTGTTAAAGTTTTGCAAATATTTTGTACAAAAGCTTTGCTTTTCATTATTGTAGGAAAACCATAAGGATGTTTAAAGGCACGACCCCATGTTCATGGCTGAACGTCTAGATACATTTAATTATATAAATTCAAATTTAAACATAAAATTACAGATATTTTTGAGATTGAAACAAATACTTGTTAAATACTTTTTTCAAATTCAAGGTGAAAAGGTTTTTATGTTAAGGGGCAAATAATTGAAATTTCAGGCAGTAGGTTCTTATTTGATGAAGGTTCTTATATGGGCGTTTTGGAAGAATACAAATAACAAGAAAGAACACCAGTATACAGTGAAAAAGTATTCTTATTACTGGTGAGCCCAAATTCAAGGACACAAACTTCTGATCAATTTCTCTTTACAACAAAACAGGAACGGCTCAAACTTCGGATCAGGCCAAGAGAACTTTATTTGAACATATGACGTCATACTTCGAAATAAAGTTCACCACAAGCAAAATCGGGGTGATTAAGGAACACACGAAATCGTTTGAAATGTAAATAATTGAATCGAAAAACTCCTAAAAACCATTTTACTTTTTAATAATTAAATTATTCTAATGCGAATATCAGCTTAATCTCTGAAATTGAGGTGATGTATCGATTTGATAGATCCCATCAAAGATTATCCGCTATTGGGCTCAAGCTGTTAGATAAATAAATTCATAAGACAATCTAAGAGGTATGAAATCAATTTATCTAAGCCGGAATTTATCACATTTATTCTTAGTTTTTATTTTATGAGGATGGCAAGGAAAAGCGGAAACATAGTGAAACATAAAAACTACTTTTTAAAGCATTTCATTTGACGCTTATCAAAGTAGTACGCTTCAGTACAGTCTTTGATCATTACGGAGCTTGAGGATGGCGAAGAAAATTGGAAACATAGCGAAACATGAAGCTTTGCATCTGATAATCATCAGAGTGATACGTGTTATGTTTCTATGTTTCTGAACCCTAGGCTTAATAGGGGGGCTCTCTCCTCGTTAGTTCATCTACTTAGAGAGTTCATCCTCTAAGAAATTCCATACATAATCAATATTACATCTTCCATTATTTTCTTTTCTGTTTCTTTTTGTTGTATTTATTTGCATATTGTATGTAGTTTAATTTACTTTTTCAAAACTGTATTGTGTAGAATTTTAAATTATAATGAAACTGAAACTGATTTTCCTTGCCATCCTTGAGTTCTATACAGATCAAAGACTGCTCTTCCTTTTTTACTTTATCTATATGTCACAGCTTTGTAGTCAGTTGTCAGCGTTGTACTCATTTTGGCTCAAAACTCAAATTACATCTAATGTCAGGAAATTTTCAGGTGAGCTAAAATTAGATTTGTAAAATTCAGCATTGGAATTCCATCTGTGATAAAATTGAAATAAGTTATTATCAACAGGGGGTGCTCTCTACTCCACTAGTTCAGCTATTACGAAAGTGCTCCCTTTAACAGAATCCCCCTCATACATAAGGTAGTTCAATCAATCTTAATTAATTTACTTGTATTTGTAGTTTGCTATATTCTCTTTATTTTAGTTTATATTGAATGATTTGATGATTTTTTGAATTAAATGAACTGAGCTAATATTTTACAATTTTACACCCCATTCATATAACATATACCCTTAAGCAAAAAAAAGATTATCTTGAGTTGGAATGAATATAAGACGCAAAAACAAAGTTACTCACTTCTTCCATGTTGAACTCGGATGGGTTATGCTTTCGTAACAATATCATTCCGTGATACTTCTCTATCTTAAAAGTGTTGGAAACTAGAAGAGAAAATAATGAACAATAACTTTTAAGTAACTATGTGATAATCTTTGTTATATCTGTACAGCTATATTTTACAATAAATCGACCACCTTGGCCTCATAATCAATTTGTCCTGCTATCTCCACGCTTTCCATGCATTAGGTTTTGGACACTCAAAGCTGCAGATTTTAGTCTGTAAGAGTTTGGTTGGTTTTTGTAATGGAATGAAAAGTATAAGGTTAGTGTCTTTTGCTTGATGTCCTTCTAGAAATGAAAGTCTAGTACTGTAGAGTGTAGAGTAAATCTGTAGAGTCAGACAAAAAGCCTAAGTAGAAAATATTCAGCTAAGCTTCCGATTTTGTGGGCATATCAATTAAACACGTTGTTTAGCAACTTTAAGACATACCAATTGCAGAATGCTTCGACTCTAGAATTCCAAAACTATCTTGCGCTGTCAATCTACAAAAATATAAAGAGTTTATCATTCAAGAAATTGGATCACAGATCAGAGAAAAGCAACTCTATTGATTAATGATCATCTAATCAATAGCAAAAGTATAAAAGTAATGATTACACTGGGTTACAAAAAAATATTTTTTTGAAGGTGTCTGAGATTTTTTAACTGATTTTGGTCATTTCAACAATGCTGATTTCAAAAATGGCATCCGTTTTTCTGTATCAGGTCAGGTTTTAATGCAAACAGAATTTCAAAAAATTCAATTTTTTGCGAAATATATAGCTTTTTCCAGGCAGCAGCAGTTATTTTTAAAAGTACCTATCATCTAAAACGCTATATGAACTGATAATTAGTCCTTTAATTGTTTTAATAACTTGTTTTAATAACGCAAATCAACCATTCGTGTTGATCGTATGAGATCTTCTCCAATACATACTTCACTGCATCATGCTTTTCTTTAAGTGTTGTTGAGTGAGCAAGAGGCACAGAGGCAAATTGGTTGCCGTTGTGAAGCAGAACACATTTAAGAGACCTCTTGCTGCTGTCAATAAATAGCCTCCACTCATCTGGTTTGTACTCTGTAACTCCTAGTTTCTTAAGAAGTCGTGCAATGTCAGTGCAGTACACCAAGTCTTTCTCTTGAGAATAAAACAGATGTATTCTTGATGTCGGTTTCGGTAGAAAGTGATACGAGTACCGTCAGAAAGGAGCTTTTTCTCTTTCAGTCTGGATGCCAACAGTTCTGCTGAGGACTTTGACAAGCTAAGATCACGCACCAAGTCATTAAGCTCATTCTGTGAAAAGCACTGCGGCTCATCTTTGTCAGGAAGGAACTCTTCATCTTCATCCTCCCCCAAGCTGGAAGATTCTTCATCACTGAGACTGGGGAGATCTTCAAAGATAGGAACAGGGATCTCATCACAGTTGGATACAGGTCGACGTGCTGATTCCAGATCTGGATATTTAAGACCGCTCCTATTTTTCCTGTTTATTCCAGTTGTATCCACAGCACAGAAGTAGCAGTCTCTCACATGGTCCAATGACTCCAATGGTTCTCTCCAAACCATAGGAATACCAAAATTCAACGATTTTCTTGTTCCTTTGGTCCACTGTCTCAGATGTTCGGTGCAGCTCTTGCAAACCATGTGAGGTGCCCAAGATTTATCCTGATCTCCGAATTTCACACCAAAATAGGCATGAAAAGCACGCTTTACAAAGATGGTGACTGGCTTTCTGTTGGGAACAAGAGTGTACTTACCACATATATAACAGAACACATCAGGCTTATTTCTACAAGCCCTTCTGCTCGAAGCCATTTTAATAAACTGATGCAAAGCAAATTATATATTGAAGCAGATAAAACATTTGAAGACTGCACCTGAAACTTTTGGTTGTAAAACTATGAGTCTTGCTAAACTCATGTGACTCTAAGGTAAACCACAGCGAAATGCCACAAATTGCTAAAATCACGTGGCTCTTGACCTTTGCTCGTCAGCCAGGGGGTAAACTTTACATAAATGCTGTATTCCTTCAAAATCCTTGCAATAAGACTAAACTTGTCAAAATTTGCTTATGATATGAACAAAATTTTTAATAAATTTCAAATTTTTTCTTTTTTACATTTACTTGATAACTCAAAGAGGTGCAAATGTAGAGAGCTCGAAAATGTGACCTTATACAGCAAAACAAAGGCAATATTTGAATTCAGCACCTCAAAATTGTCTAAAATCAGGGTCAAAAACCCTTGACACCAAAATTGTTGTAGACCAGTGTTATGAGTGAGCACAAGGACACAAGAGCTTGTCAAGGAAAGCTACTTGTACTTACTCTTTGTATCTGCAGAAATCGCAACTATCTTTCGTTGATTCAACAAGTTTCCTCAGCCTGATAAAGAAAACAAACCGTTACAAGTTATTGTGTCAGAAAATTTGTGTGTAAATGAATAAGGTGTGTCAGGACATTTACATGATATGATTTTACTACGAATCACAACAATTGTGAAACGATTTTCAGATGATTTCAAGGGATTTTGCTACAATTTATGATCAACAAGAAACGATTTGCAGCGATATTGCGACCCTTTCAAATTATTAAGAGGAAATTTTGCCACAATTTGTAACAATTACTACTTGATAGTGTGATTCGATAATTAAGCTGTTCAGAACTAAATTTCAACATAAGTCTTTGAAATCGAAATAAGACAGTGTTTAATATATCCTGTAAAAGATTACATGTTTTTGGTTCATACAGTATATACACAGTTATATACACAGTGAGATGAAAATAAACATTTACAAACATTTCTGAGCTATCTCCACCAGAGGCCCCTGGTCTTTTTGATCTGACTGGATTGAAAACAACAGATTCTTGGGTGTATCGATTATCCACAAAAACAAGAGTCTGAAAAAAGAGAACAGTAATAACACTAATGACTGTTTGAAGTCATTGCTAAAAATCTGCTAGTTGGCTATTGCTCACTTGCAAGATATATGTCCAAAATTAACAACAGATTTTCTGGATGAAAATGGTTCTAGACCACTAAGCATCAAATTCAAAATTGGGGGGTTGTCTAAAACTGCCAGTCGGAGGTGTGCAGCAAAAACAACAACAATAAATACATTTGGGCCTCATACTAGTTTATGCATAATGCAGTACGTACTACTGTGTTCCTGCAGGAGACAAAGCTTGGTCTAAGCTAGCCTCGCAGGTTTTTGTAAAGTATCCAGCCAAGAAAGTGCCACCTAAGACAGCTCATAGGATCAGCCCAACAATCCTTGCCAAAAAGTATGAGACAGTGCTTGATTGCCATACAATATACACTAATTGTTGAAGAAAGACCCACATCTACCCCTAAACAATATTGTTTCAGATGTTGCTTTGGTTCGGAAAAGCATCTGCAACATCCTCCAATGACAATTCAGACCTAGTATCAACATCGCTTTGGGGGAAAGGAGAGCTCCTACATCATCTAAACAGCTTTATCATTGAAATAATGCTAAATTGCCATTGTATCTCAAGACCTTTTGCCAAGGATTGTAGGCAATGCTGACTAGTCAAAGCCATGCATGTGATGTAGCAAAGGCAATGCTAGCCCAAGTCCTGCCCAAGGTAGGCCGTTCCTCAAGCTATTTAAACCATATTCCCAATCAACTCTGATTTAGATGTAATCTAAGGCTATGTCATAATGCAACAAAACAGCAGTTTTGAAGACTTATAAGCTAGCATATCAATCTCAAAGTCACTAACCTGCTTTCTAGTGCCAGCTATCAATTCTTCATTATCATTCAACCATCCTTTTACCTAAGACAAAATATAGAAAAATTCATTCAAAGTTCTTTAATCTTGCTTGGAAAATAGAAGCTGAACCACGTTTTTATAGGAAACACCTTTATAAAGAACCTGCAGCTGAGATTTTTACTAAATGGTTTTTAAGAAAATCAGGGGAAAACACAGCTTTATAACTAAGTACGAAAAATCTTAAAGGCATCGTCTAACATGGAGAATTATATTTTACCCGAGTAGGCTACTTCAGTACTCTTTAGCCATCACCATGTATAGAACCCTAATAAGAAGGGTTTTTACCCATCAAAGGCAGGCGCACTTATCCAGGGACAATAAGGTAATGGAATATAAGAATTGCAGGACCCTCCTATGTAAAATTAAATGTAGAGAAAGAATGAAAACAGTAAGAAAAGCATTACCAATAGTTTATCTTTGAAAATAAAGGAAGACTAATTCATCTGAAATTAAGGTTGAAAAAAGGCACAATCAAGTTAAGCATTCTAGGGGAATTCTTCATTTTTCCTTATTTTTATTTGCAAATCTTTCTTTCCTGGAAGAATCTTTTTCTGTTGTAGTTTCAAATCATATCATACCTTGACAAGAAATGTGTCACTTATAGTAATTTCTGCAGTCTTTTCTCTGACTTGATAAATTGTCATCAAATTCTCATAAAGCTTCCTGCAAAAAATGTACTAAGAGTAAGAAGTGCAAGGGAAATCAGGGACATTCCTGAAGTTGATAGAATAAAGAGTTAATCTTGATATGTCTAGCTTACATGACTAAATTAATAAGCCATGATCTAACAAGAGGTAAATATATTCTATCAAAGCGGGCTACAACAATTCAAATATTCCTCCACAAGATCTCAAACCTGGGACTTCACTCACCAAAGGCAAGCATGCTAATCACTCTCCTAAATCAGGAACACATAGAAAAGCTTAAGTGCCAGTACACCTTTGGCCAAATATCTTCTCATCTCCTGCTGTTTACAGTATATTTCGGGCAGGGGAGCAGGGTATATGCCAACACCTGATACGGTAGAATGGTTTGGAATTTTCAGAAAAGACCTATGCTTCAAGACAAGAATGGGATTGGCCACATGGCCCCTTCCCTGGATAGCCCACCCACAACACAACTTGCTATGTAATCAATGGCTCCATATCAGGAACACTGTAAAGAAGTGTCTAATCACAATTAGCTAGGTGAATAGGATGTTTTGTCTGAAGTCTGCTGTATTCCAATGCACAATTCTCCTCCAGGCCTAAATCCTATTAGAGTACATTGCCTTGGTTCTTTTAAACTTAAAAGCTTTTTTGTGTGTTGCTAAAAGCTTTTGGATAAGTTCTGTGAGCATGATTATAAATATGAATAAAGCTGACACGAGGGCAAGAACATCCCATTAGAAAGACAAATATCAATACAGACCTGCATGTTGTTTCTTCACTCTGAGCCCATAAATGCAAAGAAGAAGAAAGCTTGTCCACATCTGAAGGGGGATTGCCATTGAAACATTCTTTGTTTATCCAATCCTACAAAAATTAGAAACGTAAAGATTTTAGTGAGAAAGTACAAAAAGTAATAAACTATAGAACTAAGGATAATACAGATTGAAAATCAAATACATTTGATGGAACTTTCATACAATTCTTTGGTGTATTTTTGGTGATTTGACTTTTTAATCCATATTTTTAGAATTTCACAATAACATTGGAATTAATCAATCAAATCATTTTCACTTGCAAAATAAAATTTCTGAATGTGTTCCAAATTTTCCTTCTTTTCATTTTACTTTTTTAAACACTATCTTGTGTTGAGGCTGCAACAATCCTCCTGCTCTTTCCATTGACACACTCATTTCTATTCGCCATTAGCCGCAGCACACCTCCCAAGACTTGCGCATGCATAGATTGATTGTCCCACAAGTATAGGGCATTTTAGAAAACAATTGCTTAGATATATTTTGAACTCATTTAAATTAATTTGATCAAATGATACGACTGACCCATCCATTAGGCAGGTGATTGTGTATGTTTCTTAGGGAAAAATAGTCTTGGATTGAGAAGAACTTTGGGAGGTGTACTGCCGCTAATGCTGTGTCTCATTTCTGAAGAAAACCTTGCATCTTTAGTGAAATAAATGCTGTGGAGTTGCCAAGGGAAAGTAAACTGGATTGAGATATTGTTTTCTTCAAAATTTGTTGCAAGACCTTTGGGAGCTTCTATATAGAGTTTTTAATTCAATCATTTTAAAGGCCCTTAGAAATGACCAAATTACAAGGGCTTCCTAGGCCCCAATCCACAACCTCTAAAAAGCCCCTCACAGCATTGGGCAATCATCTACCATTATTGTTATGCCTTAGTAAACCACCTCTACTGTATGTGCCTCAGACTAGAATATATATAGGAAACCACTACCTACTAAAAGGTCTTATTTCCCTTTTTTTGTCCACTTCAGTCTGTTGGGGCTGGCCCAGTCTGGAATAGAGGGGCTGTACACCACATCAATATGATGGTTGATAAGAGCAAGTAGAACAATTGAAATGACAATACAACAATGGCAATTTGCCTATGAATATGATGGCATACACTCATGGGAGCTGGTGACGCCCCTCAGTTTCTGTTGTTCTATTGTAATTTACTCTTTCACGAAACCACCAATCATTAGGTATACTAACCTGGGATGTGAGTTTAAAGTTGATGGGCCTAACATCTATCTCGTCTCTTGGTCTGTACGAAAGCTCTGGGCACTTCAAATTGGCATTTATAAATTCATTAGAACTCCCTGAATTTCTACTAAAACTTATATACAAACAAGTCATAACAAGGATTATGGCTCCAAATATAAGTGCCACTCTTGCATGTTTAATCCCTAGGAAGGATGGCATATTTTTGACAGAGAACAAAATGTCATCTTTTGAGGCTGAACTTGATGTCGGAAGGGAAATCATAACACTCGACTTCTTCTCGGGATATGCGTTCCACCTTCGCTTTTTCGTATCCATTCAAGAAATCAGCATTTGTACATCATAAAGAAAGTTATTTCATTGTATATTCTTCTAATACGTTTATTCCAATCGAGTTCTGTAATCCTTTAGCTTCTCCAAAATAATTCTGCAAAGTAGCATTTTGATTTAGTCTCTTTCTCAAACAAAATTCGAAAAATGGTGCCACGGAACAAAATTTCAAGTCGGCAAAAATCCGTTTACCCCTAGCCCTGAAGCCGTCAATAAGTTTCCACTTTTTTTCAATAACCAACTAAACTTTGGTACCAGTCTTCAAAGTTGCTTGAATGTATTTTGTATCTTTAGCCCTTAAACTTTGTTAAGAGTTGCTTAAGCAGAAGAAAAATTAAATAGACATTTCCCTCTATCCCAAACCTTCCCTTCATATTCAGCAAAGTTGCCTAAAGTGCTTGATTACTGTATAAAGTTACATATAAATAGTTATGATTAAAAGTCCTTGACAGGTCATTCCAACCCTTGTTACTTATTGACTAGTTTCTTATTGAAAAAAGTGTGATTTTGTTAAAATCTTTTTGTAGAATTCGTTTTTCTATTTCTGACCAATTAAATCATTTCATTACGAAGGATTTCCGAAATTTTTCGAATTTTGAGTATAGTATTAAGGCAGCTCTATTAGGGTTTAAATCAATGTTTGAATTAGGGTAAGGGTTGATTAGGGATAGGGCTAGGGATTTTGAATTAGGGTTAGGATACAAGTTACTGTAAAACCACTTTCCAAGGGGGTTTTACTGTGTGGGTTCAGCCGGTTCAGCAACAGACGACGAAAATCAATCAAACTCAAATTATAAGAAACTCAATTTATTTAAACTATAAACATCCTAACGCTTCAAAGACAAGAGCAGTTTGGCTCTATCAATAACAAGAGTAGTTCGGCTCTATTCTTAACAAGAGCAGTTCGGCTCTATGAAGTTTCTACGAAGTTAACGATATAAAAATCCGTCCTTAAAATGTTCGACTGATCCTGCAACTTTCTGAAAACAACTGACTTGCTATTGCTAGCGAGGGATCAATTGTTTTACCGTGATGGCACCGCTGCACCGAAGCTGTGAAAAATCAAACGTCACGAGAGATACAGACACGAATTAAAAGTCATGCAATGGCTGTTTTACAACATTACAGCACCAATCTTGGATTTTTATAGAAGCGGCTTCAGCTCACGGCTTCAGCTATGGCTGACGGCCGACGGCCTACAACTTCAAAACCTCGCTTTCAAACTGACCACGAGGGGATTTTAGATTTTAGGCCTATGCCGTTTTACAACATTTTGCAAATGGTGGACCTACCGGCTTGCTTCTTTCATGAAAGTGATTTGAGCAGGTTTTAAGATGGAGAAGAATACAGGCCCACTCTTTTGGGTTGGTAGTGAGCTGGGGTCTTTGAAAAGCGTTTCATTCTTGAGTAATGTTGCTGAAAATCACACTGATCTCGCCGAATTGGACAGGAGGAAGGCGCCTTCCAAATTATGTTGGGGTGACGATGATGAGAAAAGTTTACTTATTGGTACCAAAAATGGCATTGTACGGACTTTCAACATGGAAGGTAAGACCCTTCGAAATGAAATATATGAATGTGGAAACTCCCAAGTGTCTGGACTTTGTTGTTATTCTGATAGAATTATTGCTTGCACTGAAAACGGAAACCTGAAGGTTTTTAAACAATGTGAGTTATTGTGTGAAAAGTCAGTAGGTGATGACATTCAAATCATGATGCAAAATGAACTTTGTAAGAATTTCATCGCAACTGGAGGGAAAGAAAATAACTTAAAGGTTTATGATATTGACGATTTGGAGAAGCCAGTTTTTGCAGCTAAGAATCTCAGAAATGACAAGTTAGATTTGCGTCAACCTGTTTGGGTCACTGGTATTGGGTTTTTAGGGGGTGAGGATAAGAATTCAAGGATTGTAGTGGGGACAGGGGATCATAAGATAAAGATTTATGATCCCCGGAAGCAGAGGCGACCGGTTCTTGATGTTGAATGGCATGAATATCCCTTGACTTGCATTTCGGTTACCAATAACAATAACATTGTTATAGTCGGGAATACTGCTGGTTACATGGCATCGATTGATTTGCGCACAGGGCAGCAAGTTGGTAGCTTCAAAGGTATTGCTGGCAGCATCAGATCAATTCAGTGCCATAAAACACAAAACTTTGTTGCTTCGTGTGGGCTTGATAGGTTTTTACGAGTTTTTGACACTGAAAACCGAGAATTGAAGAAGAAGTTTTATTTGAAGTCGAAACTGAACTGTGTCCTTTTGTCAAATGTTGATTATGTAATGGAAATTCCGTCTTCTGATGATACTGACGGAGATGTCTGTTTAAAAAGAGTTTCAGAAAAGAAAAGCGATGACGAGGATGATGCAGATATTTGGGGAGAAATGGAAGTAACAGAAGATCGGAAATTGAAAAGAAATGAAAAAAGTGAGAAAGCGGATGTTGATTTGAAAAAGAAAAAGAAGAAAGCCAGGATTGAAATATCTTAAATGAAATCATTTTTCAACTGTATGCTTTATTATGTAAACAATTTTATTATTTTGAAAATGATGATTTATTGTTTGCAATCTTTTCTAAAACCACAGGGCATTTACCATATTTGAAGGGGGGCAATGAGTGAACCAAGTTGCTTAGATCTTTGACACACATGTTTTTAAATAAACCTTACTTAAAAACAGATATCTCCAGTGCTAAGAAAATCAAAGCATCTGTCTCGATTGATTCAGCTACTATCTGGAACCCCAGAATTCAATTAACAAGAAATATTCTCAAGAAATACGTTCTCTCTTGAAAAATAACCAGTAAAATCTTTTGAAGCTGGTCATATCCTATTTTCAGTCAGAAAAGTATTGGAATTGTTCTTACTTTTACAATACTTTGCAAGCCTGTCTTAGTCATTGTCATGCTAATTATGTAAATCTTGACACAAATACAGCAAAACCTTAAATTTTGACGATTTGAGGTACAGGGAAATGTTGGTCTTTGAGAACTAAAGCAACTCAACTAAAGTCCAGTTACTTATTGAAAAAAGCAAGAGCAAAATTGTGTCTAGACAGAAATGGTTGTCTCACTAGACCACCATGCGGTGGGATTGGTTGTTTCTGCACTAGAGGAACAAAACGGACTTCATTCACAACCAACTCAAGCAATGCTGTTTAATTCATAAACAGAGATAAACCTGCTGAACTTTGGCTTGCCTACACAAACGCCAATGATAACCTAAGTGATAAGATTCAACTATGACAAGTATTTGAGTCACTAGCCTTGTCAAAGTACAAGTTATACCAGGGTAATACTTGTGAATCTAGAAGTTGAAGAAATAAATATGTTTACGCTGAAATCAACTGCTGGCAGTCACATGGGAAAGGCAAGAGAGGCATTCTGTCGACTAACGTGTCGTGTGAACTGCGTATTACCTCGATATTTTCAAATGTAGAGATCAAAATTTAATGATTGAAGTTGGTCAGCATAAAACATAGATTTCGGAGATAGATTGCACAAAATGCAGCGTAAATTTGTATCTAAGATGAGATCCATCTGCTAATTAAATGCAGTGCATATCAACACGTGAGGCAACTATACCTGAGTCAGGAAATGAACCAAATAATTAACAATCTAAGCGATAGAAGCGAAGCCTTTAAGCAGATAAATTCAAATGTAGATGCTGGTAACTTTTTTCTTTAGCCAAACATTTAAAAAAAGCTTTTAAAAGCAGAGTTAATAAGCTTTAAAGGGAGGTGGGTCCTAAGCCCATCATTCAATCATGTAGTTTGCTGTAACTTCTGCCTTTCGGTATTTTTCATTGTTTCGTTGTTAAATTTCTGCATTATTGTAGATTGTTATTCTTCATCTTAAACCATGTACTGTAATTGTATAAGTATCGTTGAAATTGAGATAAAAGGAAAATCTGATGTGCGAACATGAAAGTAATGTGTTGTGTGCGGACGCCCAAGGAAAAAGATTGTATTGCGTTTTCCGTAGCATAGGTAACATCTCCGTACCAAATTTTCTTGGCTTCCACCCCAATTGTGGTACGAAACATTACTTAATAAGTTTCTAAGCAAGTTTAAAAAGCTGTTTTTTCTCGAAAAACATGAGGTTTCACAGTTTCACTTTACGAAATCACAACCCGCATAAGTTATTACTGTAAATGTACCTGTCGAGGTGAATAAAGTTACAAATGCAATTGAAATAAACTTGGCACTTTTATCATAGTTTCCTGTAAAGACAAAATGAAGAGTTTCTTTACTCTCTGGATTTACAACAAAACTCTAATCAAAGTTCCCTGGTCTTTAAACATATGACCCTACAGTTTCTTATAAACGGTTCTATATAAATTTCTTCAAACTCTTGTTTCCACCCAAACTAGTAGCTAAATGATTCATTAATTATATCGATTAACTATCAAACGCTTTGGCTTTCCTGATTTAGATTTCTTATATTTCTTCATTGCAACTCAAAGATAAAACCCAACACTACAGGATGCCACTAGACACATTTGTTCCTTTCTGGCTATTGCCCCAATACTTTTTGCTCAAAAATGTTTGCTCCCAAGTAAATCACTCTTTTCAAGAAAGTATTGATGATGACATTAATAATACATGTGCAAATACAACAAAACAATTAGCATACACAATATGCATACAATCTCTCGCTACACCCTTCCCTGGTAATTAGGTCTGTCTTACGTCACGAGTGAGCCTGCTCTCGTAAAAGCACAAGAGACAAGACTATGCAAGATAAGATAAGAATAAGGTTTTATCAAGAGGAGGGATACGGAAAAACGCGCCATATTCTTAAATTTCCAGCTGGATTTCATAATCTTTTAACCAGTCGTTCGTCTGATGGCTCCGTGACAACTACACACTTTTTTTTGAGAACATGTTTACAGTAACACAGCACAATTTCAGAACAAGAAGAGGCTGACAATTTTTTAGCTAAATATAAGAATTTCAAGATAATCAGAAGACTGAGATATAATTACAAAACAAGCAGATAGATGGCACACTGGTATGTCAGACAGGTTAAGGTTGTCAAAATTTGCAATAATTAACACAAATGATAGCAAAAACAGTCATTGAAAAGGTAAGAACAATAAAAAAAGAGTGTATAATTAAAGGACAACAATTGTTTGCCATGCTATACACGTGTATGAATAGTTCCAAAATATGATTTTGACTGGGAGGGTATGCAAGTGAAGAAGCATTGTCTCAATCAAGAAGCATTGTCTCGATACAACAGACGAAATTTACAAGTACTTCTCAAGAAGATAACTGGACAGAAGCTGAACGCACTTGACCGAAGAACAGACTTGCAAACAAGGTGAAGGAGGACAAGAATTATTCCTCTTTGTGGCAAAGGTAACGTTTCATTCGATTTTTGTTGCATAATTTTAATGTGGCTATTTGATATAAGTTATATTCAAACTAACACATGTATCTTCTGTGACAGAATGAAAAATTCTACCCAGTAATGAAAGCTTCTTAAATTTTCAGGTTTTGAGTGCTAAAAGGTTTTATTTTATCTGATGCTTATCACAATTTGGGTTGAGCTCTAGAAAATCAAGAACGAACACTCTCCTCCCATTAGTAAAAACACATCTAAAACACACTCTAAACTCTAAAAAAAACAGCAGTTTTCGTATCGAGCCAGCAATATACATCTTCTTAGCAAATGTTGTTCCAGTTTCTTGATTTTCATTCCATTTGAGACCATGAGTTTCTTATGACGAGGTTCCTGCATAAAAGAATACTTACCGGGCAACTAAAAGGATCGCACAAGTTTACTTACATACTGCGGATAGGGCATGCAAATTTATCCTCAAAAAACAAATTTTGATCAAACTTTCTCTTAGAAAAGAAAACTTGTGAGTTAATGTCATAGTAAGTTGTTCAATTGAAATTTCATCTCTTCCAAATCTGTTATCATAATAATGAAATTGGATTAAGATTGTTTTCAGAGCTCTCAGTTCTAATTGTGACAATTTACTAGTGATTCATTCTCGACTAAGTAACCCGTCTAAAGACAAAAACGAGAGTAAAAAGCCCCAGAAAGAAAATGCAGTTAATGAAAGCTCTGATTTCTAGAGGGTAGTGTGATTATATGAAATGAAATAATGTTTGAAAATCAAGTATAACGTTTAAAGAGTCAATAAAACTAGCTAGTTGATAATAAGCTAAATTGTCTTATTCAGCTATACACTTCCTTATCAAAAGTCTAGATGAGTTCAATAGCAAAATCTACGACTTATTGTCAATTTACGTGTCTAGGTCAAATCTTTAGACGATAAGCAGTCTGGAAACGATAAGGAGTCTGGAAACGATAAGGAGACTAAGATGGCGGTAGCTGACTGATATTTGGGTCAGCATTTAGGTCATCAAGATAAGAAAACTGTTTCTTGATATGAACACTGTTCCTTGCACGATACAGGTTTTCTGTTCTGTTCCTAACTGAAAAACAGTGCTAGACTTGAAATTCAAGTCGATACATGTCTTTACCGAGATGAAAAAGTTCTCAAAAAACCAATTTAATTCCAATTTCAATTTCAATTTATATAAACATAACTTGCTACACTTTTACTAGGAGCGTCGTTACCAATACTAACAGCAAAAAGAAATAAAACTAAACTACGATATATTAAATAGCATGAACGAAGAAGAAATAAACGAATTATAGTAGACACGAACTATAGTAAAAAGATCACTAGTAACACCGATAATAGTGTGGGAGATGTGATCAGATCATGTCGTACTGGTGGTATCCATATATGCTAGCTACTGATGTCACTCCTCCACAAAACTGCAAAGACGTTACCCAGGAGGAAATGACTCCAAAATAAACGTTGTCAAGCTGATCAGCGGGTACCAGGCCTACTTTGTTTTAATATTTGCGACAATGCATGTCGTAATTGGTCTAAAATGATGGATAGCAAAAAGTCGGAAAATAAAAGAGTTTTTCTGTCTCATTCAAAAAGAGCGAATATGAATAATTCTTATCTTCTAATCATTCCGTTATGAATGAAACTTTTAAACAATCAAAATTAGAATAAATTTCAGACAGTGTTCAGGCTATCAATATCAGAATTCGTACAGGTTTCATTGGAACACGACCAGACAATGGAGAAATGCAGAGCCTGAACAAACCTTATCTTGAGAAACAGATAAGATTTATTATTGTCTGTAGTTCCTGCCCTCCCATGTATGTTTATGTTACGTTCTGTCCTTATTGCAACTGTCATTTTTTAGAATTTATTGAGTAACACTGTACATATTTTTTACAAAAACTTTGGAAATCGTGAAAGCCTTAAAATATTTTAAGATGGTCAAAATGTGTCTTAAAAAGTTCTTCATGTGTTCTTAATTCTGAATGATGTAAGGCTTCATGATCTTCGTGTACACCATTTTTAAACCAAGCCTTACATTTGAATTGAAAGCTTTCCACATTCCTAATTTTCAAACTCAGTCTCCATATGAATCAATAACCTTGTCGATGAAGGTATACGATAATTTTTTCCTTATTTTCTTCCTCATTTTCGTCCATACTTACTACTAAAGCCACAAATTCTGAGAGCAACTAGTAATGGATACCATTTCTTCATCAGCTAGACCAATCTCTACTCTACCTCAACTAATACCTTGACAAACGAATGGTACCATTTTGAATGTACCAACCACAAACTCCTACCCACAGCCAACAGCCCCCCAAGGAACCCTAAATTCAGACAGCCTCCCAAAAAAGATCATGTTCATCCGAGGTAGGATGGCGAAGTAAAAAAATGAAAAACAAAAAATAAAAGATAAAAAAATAGAAAATCGATGACTCCCAAAATTTACTACATCTTATAAAAAAGATTGAGTTGGTCTGCGTTATACTGCTTTTGATGATGGTAATATGAGAGAGGCCAGGGTACAATTGGTACCAGACTCCTCGTTTAAAAAAGATATGAGATCATTTGTTTTAATCAGACAGCCTTCCTACCAAGGGTCTTGTTATTACCACCTTATACCTTAAATGGGCATGTTTTGATCGACACACTCTTGTTTATCTATATAAGGTCAAAACTTAAGCGATTTATCATAACGGAAAAACAAAAGACTGTTATACTTTGTTTATACCTACAAGTGACATGACATTTATTTAGGAACATACCAGTTTCAATTTTCACATTGTGATTTCTTTCCATTCGTTCGCAACTTTCTGCTCGTAGGAGTAATTGGTTACAAGTCCAGGCTTGCAATCAAGTTGTCATGGTTTCGTAAACCTTTGGTTTTTAGTTGAGTGTTTTAATATCACCTGTGCAATATAGTAATACTTCATTGTTATTAATAATATGCGATCTCTCCATGCTACACGTTTTTTATAAGAGCACTTGCCTCTCGATTTCAGTGGTGTTACTTATAAAAGGTTGTTCTTATAAAAAACAAGTACGCCATTGCAGTTCGTGAAAATAAGCAACAGAAATTAGTCAATTTACAATATACACTAATTACAATATACTGGTAAACTATAAAACTAATACAATTTCCATGATATGTTATTGTATAATTGCATATAATAATTAGTAGTCTGAGAAAAAATTATTTTTAGAATCATCGAAGGGGGGGCAAATGCCCTCTTGCCAACTGCTCCCTACGGGCTTGTTCCCTTTGAATCACCCGGAGATCTGAAAGTTCAGGGGGTGTAGTTACTAAGGGGGCCAAACAGACATATCTGGGCCCCAATAATCGCCAAAGTCTATTGTTCCTAAGTGTGATACCAATTTCACCCACCCCACAAAACAAACTAGCTTCCTATGCCCCTAGCTTGGGCAGTTCGTGTTTTTTATGAAAAAGAAATTTACTAGAAGGTGGTACTGGAGTTTTCGTAAACAACAATTGATTATTTTGCTCCCATCGTTTGTTTCATTGCTCTCAAAGAAAACAAATTATTTATCAAGAAAGTTTCAGTACTGAGATCATTTAATACTTTCATTATGAAAAAACTGCAATTTATTCAGTGTTATCATCGGCGAAGGGACACAGGAAAATTGGGGGGTTATCCGACAAAAGACTGAGTGTTAAGTATTCAAACTTATCTGCTGATTTCATTTCCTAATTTCCAGGCTACCATTTTGATTCATGTTTTGGCTTAGGTCACATGTCATGCCAGAGCCCAGATCACGCAGACACTGGCCGAGTTGTACGGGAAGTGGGGAATAGCCTTTTCGAATTCCGGGGAATCACCTTTATGAGTCAGGATGATTCATGATGTTTTGCCATGGCAATTAAATACATAATGTTCATCGGGGGGTGATTTTGAATGAGATTCCAAAAACAGTATTCCTTTTATGTCGCTGATTAGAAGTGCAGTGCAGGTTGTGCATAAATAGTCACTCAGTACCGGTGTATACAGTAAAGTCTTTGATATAAGCCTACAGAGTTCATTGCATAACAAACTGAACCCGGGCTAGGTCATAGTAGAACTTTCGCGAACTTTCTAACGACTGTCCGTTTTAAAATGACTTTTTATACTGGTTTGGTTAAAGATGTGTTTAAAAATATTTTACTACTTTACTGCACTGCATTCACTCTCGTCAAAGAGATAGGACTAGGAGCCCTCGAAGGTTCTAAGAAAACGATCTAAAACACATAAAAGTCAAATAAAGAAGATAAATGTTGATGTTTTGTTTATACTCCTGAGTGTACGGTTAAAACCCCCTGTCTCCAGATTAAAATTACCACTACTTAATTAATCCCAGCTCAGATCTCAGTTTAAATTTCAATGCAAATTTTGTGTTTATCCCGTTTCTGCCCTGGGTACTCGAGTAGGAAATAAACATGCAATCTCCACGTGTCAAGACAATGGGTTCGGAAGCTGATACGTGGCTATTGTTCTAGCCAGCCAATCAAATGCATGCAAACTGAAACATGTCGAGGCATGACCAAACCTGGCGACCTTCCAGAACTTATTTCGTCAATGAACGATCCCACAATGCATTTCAAAACATACGCAATTCCCGCCAAATCGCTGGCCGGGGAGAAAATTTTTCAAAACAAAAACATTGCACCACGAAGGCAGGTCGTTGCAAGAGGACTCCAACGGAAAACTGCTGTTTTGTGGAATCCAACACGAAAGATCCACAAGAAAATCTAAAGTTAGTGCTCACTTGGTTGCTTATTTATTTTTGTTTATTCGTTGGAAGTTTCCAAGGTGATTTAGATGACGAATGTTG
Organism: Pelagia noctiluca; assembly: GCA_963924455.1. Lineage (NCBI taxonomy): Eukaryota > Metazoa > Cnidaria > Scyphozoa > Semaeostomeae > Pelagiidae > Pelagia > Pelagia noctiluca. Next base: position 9,444,790 of record OZ004334.1, read on the forward strand.
CTTAATAATGATGAATCATAAGAAATTTTCAATGCAATCTGAGTGATTCATTTCTCTCTGATCGCGATCAGCTTTGAAATTTCGGTTTTTTTTTATCAACGACTGCTTGATTTCTGAATATTGCCACATTATGCTGCCAAAAACAGTTAAGTAAACATCAATCTTTTGTTTTTGTTTTTGTAACTGTTATTTTTAGAAAATGCGTGGCTCGTGAAAATAATTGACAATGAGAACAATCGTTGTATTGTTTGGGTTTCTTCGTGCTCATTTATATATAATGGGCCGATGCATACCGATGAAGAAGTTGCATAGCGTCATAAACACTTTGGAAAACAGCACAAATCAACAAAATAGATACTGCTTTTTATTCATTTCGAAACATCAAGCTTTTCGCTATCATATCAACAATCTTATCTGATCTTATTTTGAAAAAAATTGGCCAATCCAATTCAAATTTTGCTCTTTTCTTCTTTGTTTCAATTTGTATTGTGAATGCAACAAGTTGCCTAAAACACTTTCAAAACAGCACAAATCAACAAATAATCAACTGTTATTATTCATAACAAATCATCAAGCTTTTCGCTATCAAATCAACAATCTTATCTAATCTAATTTTTAGAAAAATAAACCCATTCTATTCATGTTTTGCTCCTTTCTTCTTTGTTTCAATTAGTAATTTGAATGCAAAGGAAGTGATAAATCGATTTGTCTGCTGATTTATGTCTGTGGGTTTAAACCTCCTGTTATATCCTTCCCTCTTTGAAATCTTATAAACTCTAGACGTTCACTCTAATCTTTCAAACTCTCAAACTTTCCTCTTTGTTCATTGTCTTTGTATCGATTTCACATCACGACACTGGCTTCGTCGGTTTTTCCGACTTCAAAGTGGAAATAAAACGGTCAAGGTATCAAATAATAACTCTTTCAGGACACAGTTGTTTTTGTATTTCATAACGCTACGGGTTCAGTGGAAGGGATTATAAACTGTTTATAGCTTAATCCTAGAAATTAACATATAATAACAACTTCTCAGATAACCTTGCTGGTATTAAGGGCTGTAAACATTTTGGTTGCACAGCAAGTTTTTGTTTTTCGGTTCAAGTTTGCAAGTGATTTTTTATAGGAGAGCTTTGGAAATTGTAGCATATTCTTTCAAAGCCCTAGGTGATTGATTACAGTTTTTTTCCATTTTATTTCTTTATCAAAATATTCTCTGTCTCTTAGTACTTGAAACCGGTGAAAACTAAGAATCTTGAGAATAGAAAATCTTAAGCAAGTGACAAAATTTCTTAAAACTCAAAATGTTTCGAATTAACTTAAACCAACACATTCAGAGATACAGGTTTTTTTATTAGAATCCTAGCTACTGTCCTACTAAAAGAAGTTTCTTAATTTTTCACTAGTTCCTAGTACTAAAAGTTTCTTTTAAGTTTCTTAATGCAATATGAGTGATTAATAACCTTAACCAGTTTCTTGTAAACATGTGTTTGGACACTAAGGTTTCCTAGAGAGGGGATGTGAGGGCGAGCTTTCCCCAATAATACTTTGAAGCCTTATAAAGTATACTTCTTGAAACCCCAATTTTCAATTCAATGCATACTTTGCCAGTCTCTAGACCCTTTTTATCATATTAACCCTAGTTTTCACCCTAATTTTGGTACTAAACATTTGTTTAGCAAGTTTCTTTATCACCCCCAAACTTTATTTCCTCCTAACTTTGTAATCATGAGAAAAATTCGAGGTTTCACTTCCTGGATTAACATCTCCTACAAAATTTTCTTGTTAAAGAACAAGATGAATGAAGTGGGATGCATAATTTTTCTGTGCCAATTAAGTACACAAAGCATTCTCAGCACATATTGTAAGCATTTGTGAACATCAGAGTAAAGGCAAAAAAGAAAGTTTCTTAAACTCTACACATGAAGTCCTCTACCAAAGTTTCATTAGTTTTGGAAATCTAGTACTTCAGGTTTTTATAAATGGTATCTTATAAAAAACGGGCATACTCCAAAAATTTTTAATAGAAAGGCCTTGCATATAAAAAAGCAGGTGTAAGATGAGTCATTTCATTGATTATAGTTGTAATGGTTTCTGATTGTTTCACGAATGCGACATCAATTGTTTAGAATAATCATTCAATTATGCATTGTATTCGGAACTTTTGTGGTCCTAACACAGGTCAGCTGCGAGCTGTATCAAAATATTGAAATTGCTTGCAAATAATGTGGGTTTGCTTCTAAAAGACTTAAGCTATTATCATTCATGTTATTTATACTATTAATATTAGGTCAACTAATAACTGAAAAATAATAATTTCTGAGCTAAAAATAATTAACATGGTAGTTTTCATAGTTGGGGAAACCCTGAAAAAGGAAGGACCAAGGATACTTTGCCTTGTCATATGTCATAGCAATTTTTGTCTTCTTCCCAAACCCCTTGATTGCATCTTACGTCATATTTAGCCCCTTTGGTCACATGGCATATAAACAAACCACTCGATACCTCTATTTCTAATTAATCTCTTTTTTGTTCTAAAAAATTTCTAAAAAAATGGATATAGGCAACCAGAAAATAGAAACAGACGAAAAGTTCCGGGGGGCTGGGCAAATTTTACTGATTTTTCCCAAATCAGACATAACCACCCTCAGCACCAGATCAACACGACACGAAATTCAACTCCTCTCAAAACCGAATACCGAATCGAGTAAATTTCTATATTACCTTGGTCGAGCTCCCAGTTGCGGAAAATATTTGTTCATCTCTTTATGGCATAGGCCCATTTTTCCAATTTCAAAAGCATGAAAAGGTCTTCAAAGAAATTCAAGTTGCAAGCTTTTGGGCCAGGCCAGGTCAAGGCACGTGAACGAGTATTTTTAGGCCGTGTCCTGCAAGCCTAAAAGTAGCATGCCTCAAAATATCGCAGTTCGACCTATCATGTGACAATAGAAAAATGGGGCACATAATTTGTGCATCTACACATTATCGAACGGGTTAGATATTCTAAACTTAGCTCTGGGAGAGGGGCAGAACTCAGCAAGGACATGCAATAGACACATGCCCAAACAGGATAGCCTAAAACTTAAATTATATTGCGAGACAGTACAGTTCTTTTGTTATCTTCTTTTTATTGTGTTTGATTTCATGTTTTGTTTCTATTTTCATTTTATTGCTGTTTGACTTTGTTTTTTCTTGTTTTTAACGAAAATCTTACCACCTTTTACATTTCTGTACCACTGACCTGCCTATACAGCACGTTTTTATGAAAAAGTACGTGTATAAAGGTCTGCTTAAAGCATTGCGAGTTGTTTTATGCACTACTTCTGCTTTTAGCATCGAGTTCAATGGAAAGCTCTGCTTAGGCACTAAGCACTACTTTTGCAAACAGAGTTTCAGTCTGAATGATTGAACCTTTGTTTAAGAATGAAATAAAACTTCATTTTTCAGAATTTGAATCAATCCTGGAGGCGGAGTTGAGAGAGTTTATAAAGGCCTGTATCATACAGGCATGCTTCCGTTGCTTATTTTCTTGGCCATCTATAAACATTGCTTTGATCCCGGCTAGCTGCCTGAAAAAAACAAACTTCAATATGGCCGAAGAAAGGGAGGCGAACAACGAACAGAACAACAACAGCAACCGCGCTAGAAACTATGCCAACCATGCTAACAATGGTAACTATGGGAACCACGAGAATCGTGATGATGCCGATGCCGACAGTTTCCACCAAAGGCAGATCATTTTGGAAGTTGCTGAAGAGTTGAAGAATATCGGAGACGCTTTTATGTTGTCCTACCAAGACACAACAAATGTGGAGTTCTGAAGAGACATCGCCAAAACTGAGCCCTTTGACATGTAAATATGAATTTATTTTGTAAATACGATATTTTACTTAATTTATTTTAAGTTATTTGCGTTTTCCTTAGACTGCTCTTACACGGTCAGATTTGTCGAATTCGATAAAATCTGACCGTGTAAAGGCAAAAACCAAATAACTGATGCCATGGTCAGACTGTCGAATTCGATTTTTCAGGAATTCCACGTGTTCTATTCCTTTCGATCAATCGAATGGCCGTAAGAATTAATGGTTGAAAAAGTCGTATTCGATTCGAAAAATCTGAAGCGAAAACCGAATTCGACAGATCTGACCATGTAACAGCAGCTTTAATCTGAAAAGGGTCTGGTTCAAGCCTATGAATCAAACTACCAACACAATTTCGAGTGACCGTGCCATAGGTAGACTGGGTCGATTTCCGAATGTATAATACACTAGATACCAGACCCTCGGTTGGAAAATACGAGCCTCTCATTGGTTTATAATGAACGTCCATGTTCTCATTTTCAAATTAGTGTTCTAAACTAACTCCCTTTAGCGATGGTCAACTAAATATCTTGTGAATCAGAAATTTGTTTTTTCCGTCTGCAAATCTTTTTTTGCATCTGCGGGTCAGTAGCCTTCGAGCTGGTCTCTTCAAGTAAGTAAATGGGGAAAAATTGCATCTGATTCAGATGGTTGTAACGTGTCATGAACTAGGCCTATTATTGGAATATTGTATTCGAGATGGATAGTGAGCTGACTGTACCCACCTGCAGTTTATGGGTGGCTTATCCTTAATTAGTCACAGAATCTCAAATTGGGCTAATTCCTTCTCGATTCCACTGACAAGCCAAAGAGCGTAATTAGATTTTTTTTCATTTTTCATGCTATTAGATTTTGAATTTTCATCAATATCTATCAAGTTATTTTTCGTTCAGTTCTTGTCAAAGTCAAGTAGGCAGTCTACCTATGGAAAGGAGAGCTCGGGTCTACTTCGTTTGAAATTCCCCTTGATAAAAGTGGATTGCCCCTGAGTAGCGCATTGGGCTACAAAGCGAGGGTCTGCAGCTATGGAAGATTTAGGCCGTTGCAATCTTTGTTGCTATGTGTTGCTAAGGTTGACCTTCCTATCATGCATTGCGTTGCGTAAAATGGGATGCGCAATCTTTTGAGGAATTGTTTATTTTGATTGGACATCGACAGTCCTAATGCTGCATAGTTACATAACTGTGCTACGGTTTACCTCAGTTTTTTGTGTTTGTTTTTATTATCAATCAAGTTTAAAATTCATCGTTGTTAGGTGAAGGGGGTTAACAATCTTTCACAAGGACGTAGGAAGTATGAAAAAGGGGGACAATTTTGTCAAAAATTGGACGGAGCTGTCTAAGTCAGACCCAAAAACGTACAAACAAAGAAATGTTTCATAAGCCCAGAGATGTTGACGCAGAGCCATGTTGAAAGCAGTTTTGTGACCGACCTGACAGCAATATTCTACACCACTTTTCATCAAAGAATTCTTGTGATTAACCAGGAGGAAACATGTTCTATGAGTGATTATAGCAGATCTGTTCAAATCAATTAAACTTTGGTGCATTTTTCAAGAATACTTATTTTCGTAGACCTATTTCGGATAACCTAAAACATCGATAGAGCCAAGAATAATTGTGCTATTTCCAAATTTTATGTTAGGCCCAAGTCGACTTGCCATGGGTCTGACTCAGAAAGCCCGTAATTGGATAATGTGAACAATGAATAATCTAATCATCATTTTCTTACGTCCTTGTTTTATTTGTTTTGAGTTGTAGTGAAATATTTGTATTTTTGCTGCAAATTAGTTGGGTGCTAATTTGAACATTTCAAAGTTCTTTATTACGTCAAGTGATTTGAATTACGGAGAGAGGGTTGACAGGTCAGGGGGTACTGATGATATTGGAACTGGGAATGGGATAGTAGATACACGTTCTAATAAGAAGACTTTTCACAAATTCACCAACCCGTACCCTTCTCAGAAGCCAGTTTATAATGCTTTTCTGTGCAAGAGCTCTAGGTTGGCTTTTTGTGTGTTGATCTCAAATATTTTTACTATCACCTTTAGTTACCCTCTCCTATTGGATATTCCACAACATCTCCTCAGCCTATTTTGTTTATTTGGTATTCTCTGAATCAATGTGTCTTCGAATATACTTTGTGTTCTGAAGAACAAAAAACGTATTTATTGTATTCTTTAGAAAGAAGGAACCAATAAGATCCCGTCTTACTAAAGCTGTTTCTTTCCTGCTTGTCTATCACACATAAATAGTTTGGGACATAGAAAACATTCTGAATCCTTTTTTTCAATAATATTTTCTCACGAAGGCCCAACCTAGGAATTCAGCACTCGTCTGTTAATCCAGTTAGAGAGGGAAGATGAATCATTAGATGAGGTCACATTGGAGAGGGTCATATAGGGGAGGGGGTCATGTTCCCTCATTGTTCTAAGAAGGAAAGGTTGATATTTTGTGTTTGTTGATCCCTACTTGCTGTCAATGTTCCCTTGTTCCAAGTTTAATTTTTCTAATTTTCCCTTGTTCCCTTTTTGATTTTGGACATGTTCCCCTATTCCCTAGAGCCCCTATATGTCTCTCATTTGAAGGACTAGGAACACCGTTGGGCACTAGTTAAAACCCCCTCTGTGTATCGCCTGCCCCTGTCACCCTTCTATGAAGTTTGCTTTTCGCTGTGTTTCGATAGCTACAAGCGAACGAGAGGCTATTTCGTAATGGCGTTTTTGTCATTTCTGGCGTTTTTGTCATGAATTGTAAATTTTGAGCGTGTCTTTGTAAATAGACTAAGTCTGGATTGTTGGCCAGAATAATTGTACAGTACTTCTTCACTCGCTCAGTTGTAAATTTTGTCAAATAGAAAAATCGAAATGGAATGAATTTAATTGTAGCTAGCTTGTTTTTAATTATCGCTTGTGTTTAGGATAATGTTTGCAATGCAAATTAAAACTTAATTTTAATATATTTGTTTGCGATGAATTGCGATAACTTGTTGTGTTTTGATCCCGTGTCTTTTCGTATTACTTCTCTTTTTGAGACCCAATATAGAGCTCAATGTTCCACAACAGTACATAAGTAGTGGCAGTTGTGAAGCTAGCAGGGCCCAAACCGTCTGCAGGAAAAGGCGGCAGAGCTAAGAGGCTGAGGTAGCGTTAGCCATCCCTAATAATTTCCAAAAGACAATACAATGGGCTCGGTAGTATTTGAATGAAATGGGTTTGGGTAATCATTTTTGCGCTAGCTGATTTAGAAAATGTTTGGTCTAACTATGGGTTCACTTTTTGGGCTGCCACATTGGCATTGGCAGAAATCGAGTGTATAAAATGGTAAGGTTAATGGTTGCTAAGGCGTTACTATGGATCTAAAATCCCGATAATGTTCTTGATAATGGGGGTAATCTTCAGCTTTTAAACTCATGAAAATGACGATTTAAGAAATAAGAGTTAGTCAATAATCTCGAAGAGAAGATAAATGCAGATAAGGGGAAAATATGAAGAACGGTTATTCTCCCTACTGTTATCGGGGGAAGCTCCCCTTCTTTTGACCACATCAATATCACATGATGAATAAATGACTATGGCACGTCGCACAGTGTAAGCAAGCGCAAGCCATTTGATCATAATGCGCTGCATGTGATCTTAGACTAAAGGGAAAATCCGAAAATGACCATACATGACGTAAGTTATTAAATGGTTTTAAGGGACAGATAAGGGATAGTCACATGGAGGATGATTTGTAATGGTTGGTGCTATTTTTAGGCAGAGCGAGAGCTGTCATCAGTTATAAGGAGAATGTCCAGTAATGATTTCATTGTGCTCTCAAGGAAATTGCAGAGAGCTGAATAAATTCTTTAGACGTAGGTGTGGTTTTAACAAGTTCATGTCTCATTTGCCCTGAAATAATGCGAATGCTTTGTTGAAGCACGTTACAAGAGAGAAAGAGCTATTTTTAGCAATAGTAATAAGGGAAATGTTCAGTAGTGATTGCATTGCACTGTTATGGATATTGTAGGGACCTAAATAAACTCTATAGGTACACACTTTCTTTATAAGAACAAGCAAATATCGTTTGAAGCTGGCTGTTCTTAGTTATTCCTCTGTTTTCAACATGAAATATTCTTAACTTACTCTTTCATTTTTAAATGCTTTGGCAGCCTATTTTTCCTATCAGTTGTGTTGATTATTGCAAATTTTGACCGTCCTGACCTATTCGTCATTTCCTTGTGCTGCCAATGTCCTTGTTTTGCTATTATTTCTTAGCTTTTTGATTATTTCTTAAGATTCTGATATTGAGCTACAAGGGTTAGTTTCGGCCTTTTCTTGAATTTTAGAAAATTTATGCAAATTTTGAGGCTCATTCTCTTGTTCGTATAAAACTCTTCTTATAAAAAAGAGTGTAGATATGGGCGTGGCCTGAAAAAGTTTATGTTTCATTTGCCCTGAAGCATATGACAGGTGGTAGCAGCTGACTGCATACATTAATCTTCAAGAGAACCAGTTGAAAGGCTGGTTGTTTTCAGGTTGAAAATACTTAATGCAGTCTAAAGGTCGTTGCTGGCTTTTGCTTCGGAGCCAATTTTTACTCAGGAGCACTTGCTAAAAATCACTCTGGCAATGTCTGTGCAGTACTGTGAGGGATGTTCAGTACTATCAGTGGATACCATCATAAGTACGATACGATAGAGGAATATTATCAGTACTGTGGGGGGATACAATCAGTACAGTGGAGGATGTTTAAAAATCTGAGTGGGGGGCTATCATCAGTACTGTGGGGGAATGCTATCAGTACTGTGGAGGATTTTCAGTACAGCGAGGGTTATTTTCAGTACTGTGGGGGAATGCTATCAGTACTGTGGAGGATGTTCAGTACTGGGGAGGGTTATTTTCAGTGCTGTGGGGGAATACTATCGGTACTGTGGAAAACGTTCGGTACTGTGGAGGGCTATCATCAGTACTGTGGAGGATTTTCAGTACAGCGAGGGTTATTTTCAGTGCTGTGGGGGAATACTATCTGTACTGTGGAAAACGTTCGGTACTGTGGGAGGGCTATCATCAGTACTGTGGAGGGTTGTTATCAGTACTGTAGAGGGTTGTTGTCAGTACTGTGAGGATACCATCAGTACATTACAGTGCTCAGTGCTGTGGGTAGATACAATCACTACTTTGGAGGATACCATAAGTACTGTCGAGGAATATCATCAGCACTGAACATTTCCTTAGATATGAAAATCTGGCCTTACGGTTTCTCATTAACGGTTTTTCACATAAAACGAGATAAGTTAATTACATTTTCATGCACCCCCAGGTTAGCTGGTACAGCAGCTGCGTAGGTGATTGCAAAATAGCTGGAAATGGCACGCATGCCCAGACAGGACTATAATCGGATTGACTATGGGCAGGTGAATTTAGGAAACCTCGTTTTTTTCATGAATAAAGTGGGAGGTTCAGAGATAAGACAAAAGACATGCCACGGCATGAAACCGAATTCCATTATAAATAGCAGAGGGGAAAATCCTCACATCATCACTAAGTTAATTTACACCCTGCTGAGTTATTGGGGATTATTTTGTTTACAAGCTAATACTCAATCTCCTAGTGCCTTTTAGCAGGGTCTTGGCTTTTTAAGCACTAAAACTTTTATGGTTACAATGAGATTGAGTTGCGGAGGTTTTTAGTTTGTCTGTTTCACGTTCAATGGGCGTTCAGGGTAATCAATTCTAAATGTTTTCAAAAACGTGGTAGGCAGCATAAATCAAAATGGTACCGGGTGTCTTAAAAAGGATTTACACACCATGATGTGCAAATTTTCCTAAAATTAGGCTAGTCATGGGTGTTTCCCTTCCCAAGAAAAGTTTTGAAGGACATGCCCCCAAATCAACTATGAATAAAGAGTATATACATTGCATTTCTGGGAAAATATAAAGGCTCACATATTTCCTGAAAAGTGACTCTCGAATAAGGTGATGTAACAGCAACATGTGTTAAGACAGTGTTTCCAAAAATGTGTTGAGTTCTAAAGAATGAAAAATGAAGAGATTTTATCCATCCGGCAATCACTGCTAATTCATTTACAAGACGAAAATGTTGCAATAAAGTACGTAGAGGAGTTAAAAACCAGACAACAGTCATATCTTTTGTTCCCCATGAAAAATAATACTTAAGCCTCAAGTTTCCAATCATCCTCCTCGTCTAGCCGTGTTTGCAATTAAGCATGAATGCAACTGATAATATAGTCTGATTTGTAAACTCAAGCAGCTCTGAGTGATAGCTGCTTAAGTTTACAAATCCAGACTATGTCCTGAATTATCTACTAGCTGAGGGTATGATATTTTGAAACCAATGATAAGCTGCTCGAGGATAAAGAAGGATGTTGTCAAATAAACACTTTTTTCAAAAAGCAACTTTGACTCAAGGCCTAGATCTTCGATGCAGCCTTAACATTTGCTAGAAATTTTATCCCATATCCTCAAATTTTGTTGCTTTGAACGTTCCTGTCAAGAAGAATCTAGTAAAATAATTTGCTTCACTAAATTCAATTTGGCTGAAAAATATTCGCCAGGGCTTGTTATTGATTGGAAAACGTGTATAATTTGCTTACTAATGAAAATGGATGAATATAGCTCAAGATATACAAATAGTGCTCAAAAAGTTACAAGAACAACGAACGTAGCTAATACATGTAATCAAGAAACCCAATGTGCCCTCCCGGTTATGACCACATTGGCTGTGTACCAACTCGTAAACTTGGGCATACGATGTACGGTTACACATTGTTGGTATTGAAGAACCAATCACCACACAGCCAGTGTAGCGATGACCGGAAGGACACATTGGGTTTCTTGATTAAATGTAATTAGCTTATTAACGTTTTCTTCCTGCCACTTAGGGCAGTAATCTATCTAGGGTTGATTTACGGAGTGTCTTAGGATTGCAGGTCTCACAACTAACCCCTTCCCCTATGCTTGCTGCCCCAGAGTTAGCCCTCATAGCTACTCCCTACCCAAATGGTTATAAAGCTACACCTACTGCTACCCCTTGAGCTCAGAAAATGGTAACTGTGAGCCTAGTTGTCTATTTCTTTTATTACGAAGATCATCTTGATTACCTTAGGTAAGCACTCTTTGGATACTTGTTACACGTTATTTTCAACAGCGATCTTTATAAGGAACAATATTTTTTACTATCTTCACGAATATGACTTATATTAGAGATAATCACAAGAGAAGCTTACCAACAAACGTAAAGCTCTTGTCTAGAAAAATATATTTTTGAGAAGTGGAATGGCTGATAAGTTGGTGAAAAAGCACCTCAAACATAGGAGACAGGAAAAAAATCAGACCGGAGAGTTTTTTAGACGCCAATTTTCTTTACTTGGTTTTGAACAGGCCCAAGTGTTCATTCACAAAAAACCTTACCCAGCTTGCTACGAAATGCTGATTGACCACGCCGCAAGCCTGCAAGACACACTTGCACGTGTACGGTTCGTGTGTTTCAAAGCGTTGCAAAAACAAGACAAAATTAATAATGGAAAGGTATTGGTTTTAAACCATGATAACAGGTAGCGATACACTCAATAACACAGCCTTTTCTATTCATCGCAGAGATAGGCACGAGACCGACACACTCGTTGTCTTTCTTCCGTTTATGTTAATGTGTTAAGATATCATTTAGCAGCATAACAGTACCTGTCGCTGTTTGTATTTCTCCCAGAAAGTCTTTTACTACTCATTAATTTCTTATTAATTCATTTCGCAGACAGTCGGTCTATTTTGCTTCATGTTATTTGCATTTGTGTCAGTCGTTGGTAGCTATCTCTAAGGTGTTCTTCAAAACATGTTCCACAAAATATGGTGAATCTCGTTTCTCGCAATGCATGATAGGAAAATGCCCCTTAGCAACGCTTAGCTACCATGACCAAGGACTTGTTGAGGTTGTTTGAGCATCGGCAAGTTCATAAATAGTGATAAAGTTTGGCTCATGTAAGCCTAACACTGGGCTACCTTTGTTGAAAACTAGAACACAACAGGAAAAGAGGCTGGGTGGCAGGAAAAGAAGCAACGACAACAGCAATAAGACTAGAAACTTCCAATGATTGACTTTAAGAACAGAGAGGTAGAGGAAAATGCTCTACTAGGAGTCCTAGATGGAGTGATGAATTCATACGGGACCAACCTGACATAATTAGTCAAGTAATTAGCTACACTAGCTTTCTTCCCTAAAAGGTAGGTTGGCCGCCAAGTATACCTTCATTAAACATTCCTCTAATTTATTAGTTGTTGCGGCACTATTTTCTTTCTTTCTTCAAAGGAATAAAAAGATAACGACTATTGATTTTGAGTTGAAGATCCAAATTCTCATGCAAATAATTGGTTGGAAAGCAAATCAGCGAACTTGAAAGAGCACGCATTCAAACTGGATTCATGGTACTAGAAGGGTCACATGCAGAGGCGGCCTAAGCAAAGACAGAGCAAAACGTCATGTGATGCTCCCTGCGATAGACAACTGCGTCCTCATAGCGGTGTTTCTCAATAACAAATCGATCTCCTGTCGGTAACCAGTTCTGAAAACCACAAATTTCGCGCAGTGAACTTCAAACAAGCAGCACTAATTTTGCATTCAGCAAAACAAGCCTAATTTTGAAAATCTGGCCAACACGTGCAGAGGGAGTCACTACGGGGGGTATGCAAGCCTCTCCACCCCATGGTGGATGTAGATGTTTGCTATACATAGGTCATGTTGTGGAAAACAGGTTTACGGAAAATTGTTAAAACCGGTTCAGTGACAAACAATAGACTTGTTAAACATTGACGTGATTTTTTAGAAAATTCATCTTGAAACATACTTAGCCTCGACATGATGCGTAGCGAAATCCCGACGAAATTGTAAAAGGATATATTGGAGGGATGTATTGTGAATCAAAATGGCTACCCTAGGTACCACTGATCTTAAAATAAAGACTGGAATGAGCATTCTGTTGTTTCTGGATTCAAATTTGAAAGCCAATTGCTCCGGCTTGCACTTGACATCCCAATATGGCTGTCAAAGAAATTATATTGCCTGTATTCTTTGGTAACAATAGAGTCAAGACTATTCAGTCTCTTGCTAAACATTCATATCATTCCAAAAATCATCAAAGAAAAAAGAGCCCCTAGTGAAATCTCAATTTATTGAATTTGACGTACCAATATGACTGCCAATGACTTCATTCCAGAACAACAAATGCTCGATCCAGTCTTTATTATGAGATCAGTGCTGGCTGGGTACAAAGACTCTTTCGAAGAAAGTAAAGATCTGTTTCCCAGGGTAAGGGGCAGGGGAGGAATTCCTCAATCTCAACAACATTTCCTTCCTTACTGAACTCTTACTAATCAACTCTGTCTGCACTTCAAAAAATGAGAAATTCTTCCCTACGCAAAAATCAGGATCTTAGATAGATTGAATACCAAACACACTGTTTTACGGCGGATAAAGTATGACCAACGAAAAAATTTCGTGAAATGAAAAACGTTCGATCTACGTCTAGTTGTAATAATTCTTTGGGTTTCCGTTTCGTATGGCAACACTACTCTGATGATTGTCAGAACCACGAGAAGCTTTAGTAATTGTGTTTCACTATTTTCCTTGCTATTCTCAAGTCACAAGAAAACAAAACGTATACCTTCAATATCGGTTGATTGGGTCGGGTCATGCAGACTTGCCATGTCATGAATTTCCAAACCGACAGACGTCCATCTTCATGGGATTGGGAAAGGAAGACCAGGCCAATACACTGCAACAGTGTCAACATTTTGATAACTTTATCTCATTCGTAAGCTGTAATGATAATTTCGGTTGCATTTCATTTTGTTTAAGTTTGGGCCTAAATTCTTGTCTTACATCTTGCGATTACTGATGTCAAACTAAGGACTGGCTGGATGATTATTTTTTTGGAGCCAAATTTTTGAAACCAATTGCTTCAGTTCCACTTAGCCTCCCAATATGGCTGCCAAAGAAATTATATTGATTTGATTCTTTGTTAAACAAAAGCTGCATGATTATTCAGTCTCATGTCGATGCCGATTATTTCTAACATTCCAAAAATCATCAAAGAAAAAAGCATTCCCCAGTGTAATCTCAATGTATTGAATTGGATCTCGCAATATGGCTGCCAATCGACTTCATTTCAGAATGACAGATGCTCGACCCAGTCTTTTTTTTGAGATCAGTGCTTGCGAATTGGGATGTCTATATGGAAATGCAAGTCAAATGAAAGCAGAAAATTGGATTGAGGTACAAAGAATTGCTTTCCCTAGGGACTCACCTTCACACAGGATGTTAAACAGAAGAATGCATTCCATCTTGCTCGAGTTGTAAAGTGAAGAAAACGAAATAAGAGGGAAAATATGCACGACTGGCTATGATTTCCTATAATATTCGGCCTAAAATTCATATTTGGTAGGTATCAAAATCAAATTCATCATTTGTCTTTGGGCTATCACTGATTTATGGCTGTCAACTATAAAGTTTTGCCATAAAAAATTTTGTTATCAGAACTATTTAATAAGAATACGAGACTCAAATTTTGCCAGAATTTAAGAAAACCTAAAGCTAAACACTTTTTGCTCATATAGGGCTTCTAAGAAATTAAACAGGTTCCCAATTCTTTATAAAAAATATCTGAGAACAATTCAAGAAAATTTCAGCCTGGAAATAGAGGAATATCAAAAAACAAGGCAGCCTCAAACCAATTTTACTTGTTCTTTAATAGCGTTTGAAAAAGGATTAAAATCCACTCAGGACTGTTCAGGGTGTAATATCAGCCTATAATAGCCTTAGAAAACGCATAAAATCACCAAAACATTTCTTTCAAAATCAATCAAAAGTTGGACTAAAATTACAAAAAAGCTCTTTGAAACATTGGAAAAGCCTGATCGTCTAATGTACAGTAAGTAAGTAAACGAAGTAAGAAAATCTAAAAATAAAAACAACCTCAATGAATAGTATGTAAGAACGCATGCGCATTAGATGCGATCATCAGTCTAGCTACACTGATGAGCCCTGATATTGGGCGAAACCGGTCTGTAGCCGACTGTTGAGGAGTTAAGTGGTTTTCTTCTTTACTCTCTATTCGCTGCTCACTAGTGGGATAGGTCACAATCCACCGTTGCTCAAGCACTGTATGCCGGTGCGACTTTGGTAGTACTCTCTCTTTAAAGAGATTGTGGTCGCATCTAATGCGCATGCGTTCTTACATACTATTCCTTCTCCTTCCCACGAGCGTTACCACTGACAGCTCAATCCCCAGCCTCTAAGGTATGGCGTCGAGTCCTCATCAGTCTAGCTACACTGATCCTCAACAGTCGGCTACAGACCGGTTTCGACCAATATTAGGGCTCACCAGTCTAGCTACACTGATGAGCCCTAATATTGGGCGAAACCGGTCTGTAGCCGACTGTTGAGGAGTCAAGTGGTTTTCTTCTTTACTCTCTAACCTCAATGAATGCTGTTTAAGAATGTCGAGCTAGCAAAAATAATGATATCATTTTCTTTAGCACAAGGATGTGATTAACTGATATTCTAGTAGGTATTGATTTGTAATCAAAAATTTAGTTTAAGGTCCAGGCAGGGGCGGATCCAGAGTGCCGCCACCGCCGCACAGGCGGTCGTCAACTTTGGCGAAAATACTTTTTTTCAGTAGGATTATTCAAACACAAATTGATTTTTTTCAGAATTTCTCGAACATGTTTTTAAATTTTAACTTGTCTCGTGTTCTTCTTCATTGAAATAATAGGAATTCCTTCACTTTCAATGATTTATATTCATATATTTTGAAATAATTCCCAAAAGTTTGTTGCGTTACAGTGTGCCAGCCTTTGAACACTCCTTCACTGAATTGGTTGAATTGAATCTCGATTACTTGGCTTTATTGAATTGAATTAGATCTGTGCGGCCCTTGTTTCGAATCATAGATCGCCCAGAGTTCGCCCCACTGCCAAAATTGTATTGGATTTCCTGCCTTTTCTCAGCATAGATCGCCTCGACTGCCGCACAAGAACAAAAGAAAAGTCTCTTGGTTTCAAAATCCTTTGTCAAATCGTGCGCGCGCCTGCGTCAAATTTAGGCAAATGCCGCCTGATAATTAATTACTGACGTCCTTTCCTATTGTTTATCTTGCACATGTAGCAAATGAGCAGAGTCGAGAGTTGAAGTGAATTTTGGAGTTTTGAATTCGAACTGACGAATATTTCATGGCCTAGTAATTTCTGCACATAGATAGAAGTGCCTGTGGATAATTTGAAAAAGTAGGATTCACCAAGAAGGGAAAAAACTTTCATGTTATGCTCAGGATGTGAATATAAAACTCTAGCAGATTAAATTTTCGTTTTGGGCAGAACAGGAGAGTATCTTGCTCGAAGTTACCAAGGCATGAAGAAAAGTTGGCCGTTTGGCGCGCGAGTGAGTGTTTTGATTTACAGTCTTACGATATAGGGAAATAAAGACTTTTTCCGTTGTATGAGAGATGTTATACTGCAAACTCTCTCTTTATCGTTAATTCCACATATTTATCCACATATTCAATAACTTTATTAGAATTTTCGCTCCTCAATTTCAAGAAGTTTTGCTGTGGTGAGTTCTGCCCGCGGCGAACGTGGTTCAATATCTCTCATGTCGAAATTCATTCTAAATTTTTTAACTTTTTCACAAATAGAGAAAATATGGAAAATTCTAGAGCGTTTAAGTATAATCATTTATTTCATTTAACGAAGGTCTGAAACAACAAATGTGTTATCTTTTTTTCAATTGCTACTTTAAAAGGCGTCGTAGGCTGGCACGAGGGCTGGCAGGAATCCTCAAACTGACGAAAAAATATGCGTTTCCAGGGTTCAGAACGGCGATGCCTCAAACATTTTCTGGACCCCCTAATTTTAGCCCATTTGTGCGGCAGTCAAATTCTTCGCTGGGTCCGCCCCTGGGTCCAGAGCATATGTTCGAGTCTGTGAAACTTCAGCGAACAAACCTTGAACATTTTTGATGGCATCAACAAACGTTTTTTTTTCGCGCCAAAATTCTGAATCAGGAGACTGGTGAAGAAGGGATAAAAACTTTCAACAAACTTTTGGGCCTAAGGGAGGGGAAGGGTGCCTAAAAATGTATCTTTATATATACAGTTATGTATAACCAAGTGTGACAAAAAGCCTTAATCATTTTCAGAAATGCAAACTTGGGTATTGAAAAATGTTTAAGAGTTGTTTTGAGAAAACGTTTGATGATGTTTCAAAAATTTTTATTAGAGAATAATTTGCTTGGACAAATATGTCTTTATGAGTACGAAAGGATTAATTGAGCTACAAATTTTTTCATCTGTTTTCGAACATTACTGATTGCTCTCACCGTCCTCCATGTTTTTACAATGAATAATCAACAAGCCGTCTCTTGCTAGACGAGCTACTACCAGAAGTCATCGTAGACGAAGTAGCATCAATTTTCACATTCGGAAACTCATATTTCTTGCGCATTTTATTGAAAACTCTCTTGCAATGTTTACGGAATTCTTTGCTTTGGAAAGAATACAGCAGTGGGTTTATACAACTGCTGGCAAAACCAAGTAAGATCCCACCTTGGTACAAATTGGAATTCCAAGTAATGGTGGAGAAATTTGCATACTGGAACAGGAAGTACATTATATTGTTGGGGGTCCAACATACGAAAAATGCCAGCGATGCGAAAAACACCGTGCGGACCGTACGCCTTTTCCTCTTCATGACTTGAAGTTGTTGCTTTAGATTGCCACTACCAAACGCAAATTTCAGGGTGTTGTCGAGTTTGGCAAGACAGTTTCTGATGCGAACGAAGTTGAAGATGAAAAGCAGGGCTGGGACGCCATATTGAAACGTGAAAGTGCAGGCATAAATACTGTCCCTCACTAAATCTGTTTTCCATGTGTAGGCACAGCAATTTCCAACCATGGGGGCCTTGTCGACGTAAGTTACCCCCACAATAGTGGGGATTTGTATGATAAGGCCTATCAACCACGAACTCACGATGCAAAATGCTGTCTTCTTCGACGCAGTTTTCATTCGAGCCTGCATAGGCCTATTGATAGCGCTGTATCGTTCAAAACTGATGAAGACAAGCAAATATATAGAGGCACCTCCTAGCCAGAATGGTATGAGATACCCAGTAATGGCTTTGCACATCGATTCACCACTTTTGCCAGAAGGGTGTGGAAATGCTGAAGTCGACATTATGTAAATTGGAAGGCCCAAAACCGACATCAACAGATCGGTGAAGGCCAACGCCATCAAGTAAACATTGAAAGGCACTGACCGAAATTTAGGCCCACTTTTGAGCACAACAAGACAAACGATCGAGTTTCCAATTGTACCAACTATAAAGATGATGCAGTAGCAAACCAACTCCCAAACTCTGAGATGGAAATAGTCAGCTTCAGTCGATGCCATTTCGATAGAATTAAAGCAAATAATTTTGTGCCGATGCCGAAATGAAATCGGAGAGCAGAATCTACTTCTACTTCCGTGTTACGCATTGTTGAGCGTGATCGAGCTAAAACCCAGACTACAGAATGCAAACCATGGGACGTATAACACGATTTCCATTCATATTTAAGGGAGCTTCGCATAAAAATATAGGATTTCATGGAGCAGAATGAACACATTAAAAAAAAGACATTGTCCTTCTGTTACTCTGAGTTGAAACTCGGAGTAACAGAAGGAGATATCTGTTTTTAATGTGATAATAATACGTGAGCCTAACTATCTAAGTTTACAAAATTCTAATAATAGATAAATTAAAAAATAAACCATGCTTGTGTTAAACGTTTCGATATAAATCTTCATCAGTAACTGTTCTTACAATGATCTTACAATCATTAGAAATCATTGTAAGGACAGTTACTGATGAAGATTTATATCGAAACGTTTAACACTAGCATGGTTTATTTTTGAATTTTTCTGTTTTTAATGTGTCCATTCTGCTTTATAATTGCTCTATACTCAAGTATATCGGGAACTATAGCCAGGACAGGCACTCTCTACTTGAGTCACATGTAGGATTTCATGGATAAGTGTAAAAGATTTTTAAGGGGTGAATTGATGTTTGACGCACTACTTGAGCCAAACATGATCAACCTAAGTGCTGAGAGTCTACCAAAAAGTAAAGCTAATGGTGCCTTGTTGATAAATTCATTAATGCATTATTTCTAACCAAACTATGAATTGCACTCTTTATCAACATACAAAATCCAGAAAGTAACTAATGTTATTAATTTACAAAAATTAGCCATTGTGTTTTGGTCTGAGACTGCTAGATTTCACAGCCAAGGGGCAAATAATAGTTAAAAATTATCATATATTGCGTGTAGTACGTTAGTAAGAATGAAAAAGAGACAAATTGTATAAGAAGTGCCATGTGATAAAACTAAAATAAGCACTAACGTTCCAGGCATATTCCTTTGATAACAGGCATACGCCTGAAACGTTGGTGCTTATCTTTATTATATCACATAATACTTCTTATACAATTTGTCTCTTTCTTAAGGGGCAAATAACTCTGCAAAAACTGTTTAAGTTTGATCAAATTTTCTTGGGTTGATGAGGTTCTCTAATAATTCTAGCTTAAGTCTTCCAGAGACATAGGAACTGGGGGCACTGGAGCACTCTCAACATGTTGCAAAAGACAATGAAATGCCAATTTTGCTTGGAAAAATCACCCTCTTAAGCTTGACAAATCACACATGCTTTCTTGTGCTCCCAAGATTGAAATGCTTCCTACGTCCTTGTTTAGCTGCCATTGCTCAAGAGTTTTTTAAGTGATTAACCCCTTGTTGAAAAAAAGAGGGACTCTCCACCCATATAAATCAAAACCAAATACACTCTTATTCATGAGAACCAGTAAATTTGATTTGAAGCTGACTTAAATATTCCTCAATTTCTAGCGCAAAATGTTCTTAAAATGTTCTTATTTTGGAAATGCTTTTCAACCCTTCTTTGGCTGTGTTAATTGTTGCAAATTACCACTTTTCTGGCCCATCTGATTTACCAGTAGGTTGTCAATTTGCATGTCTATCTTTATCTCTCAGTCTTATGGTTATTTCGAATAATTCATATATTGAGCCAAAATAGCCAGCTTCAGGTTGTTCTTAGCTTGTTCTTAATATTTGGCAGAATTTGAGGCTTGTGTTCTTATAAATTGTTCTTGTAAAAAAAGAATGTAAATCCAACACAAGTTTTTACAAGGAAAAATTAACAAGTTGTTTTTGACTTGAAGAGCTACTCGAAGTGGAAGAAGATGAAATGGTCTCATTTCTGAGTTGGGCATAATAAGGAGATTTTGTGTACATCTTTCTAATAACCCTCTTACAATGACTACGAAACTCTTTACTTTGAAAACAATACAACAACGGATTTATACAGCTGCTTGCAAATCCCAATAACATTCCACTTTGGAATAAGATCGAATGCCAATCGATTTTTGAGACATTTACATACTGGAACAGGAAGAACATGATGTTGTTGGGGGTCCAACATACGAAAAATGCCAGCGATGCGAAAAACACGGTGCGAACAGTCCGCCTTTTCCTCTTCATGACTTGAAGTTGTTGCTTCAGATTGCCACTACCAAACGCAGATTTCAGGGTGTTGTCGAGTTTGGCAAGACAGTTTCTGATGCGAACGAAGTTGAAGATGAAAAGCAGAGCTGGGACGCCATACTGAAAGGTGAAAGTGCATGCATAAATACTGTCCCTCACTAAATCTGTTTTCCATGTGTAGGCACAGCAATTTGCAATCATGGGGGCTTTGTCGACATAAGTTACCCCCACAATAGTGGGGATTTGTATGATAAGGCCTATCAACCACGAACTCACGATGCAAAATGCTGTCTTCTGCGACGCAGTTTTCATACGAGCCTGCATAGGCCTATTGATAGCGCTGTATCGTTCAAAACTGATGAAGACAAGCAAATATATAGAGGCACCTCCTAGCCAGAATGGTATGAGATACCCAGTAATGGCTTTGCACATCGATTCTCCACTTTTGCCAGAAGGGTGTGGAAATGCTGAAGTCGACATTATGTAGACTGGAAGGCATAAAACCGAGATCAACAGGTCCGTGAAGGCCAACGCCATCAAGTAAACATTGAAAGGCACTGACCGAAATTTAGGCCCACTTTTCAGCACAACGAGACAGACAATTGAGTTTCCAATTACACCAACTATAAAGATGATGCAGTAGCAAACCAACTCCCAAACTCTGAGAGGAAAACGTTCCTCTCCACTCAAGGCCATATTGAAAAGAGAAATTTCCAAAGTAGATAAATGAAATAATGAAACCTGAGCACCGAAAATGATACTTCCGTATTTTGTATTACGCAATGCATGGAGCTTAGGAAAGTAAAAGCCAGACTCTTGAATGCAAACAATCGCACCCAAGACTCAAGAACCAAATTGACAACTGGACCAAATTACCCAATCGGACATGTTCTTAAATTGTTCTTGTTTCTATGATGCTCTGTAGCCTGTTTTGCTATTGATTGTGGGCTTAAATTCGTTAATTGATGCAGATTTTATCTCTCTCAACCATTCTGACATTCCAGTGTGCTGCCAGTAAGTAAAGATTATTGAACAAAAACCAATCAACAGCTTAGAAAATGTCATGTGACTGAAATGATGCTTTATGATTTTGGCAACAAAAAGACAAGCAGGCGGTGGGCCTAAATAGGACTGTGCTATGAGCTGGAATGCTATGAGCCCAAGTATCTCGGGTTGGTGGGTCAGCGGTTTCTGGGGACTAATGATCACACAATCAGTTATCGAGCAATACAGAGGATGATGATGCAAAAAATCACAACTTCAAATGTTTTATTGCATATGATCAATTGCTACCAACCAAACATTTCGATTTGCGTCCACGTGGGTAAGAAGCAAAGATTAACTAAAATGCTCCCAATGATCTCAAAATAATAACTGGATCGAGGACTCTGTTGCTTTCAACCAACAGCTTGTTGATGCAGCTCAGATCGTGACAGGGCCTTGTCGTCATTATGTATGCTAATGTATGATAATTATGAATATTTCTTCATATAACATATAGTGTACTCAGAATATTCAAATCATTTATTTCCTTATCCAAGACCCGAGCACTTTCTTGTTTCTCTTCTGCTTTACCACTACTCTAAGTTGACAGTGACAAATAGCCCGGTAAAATATGTCGAAGAACGCGATTTTGCTGTTAAGCATCAATGCATCGATCACTATACTTTTCAAGCCAAATATGGCCAACAAGGTATTTGAAAGACATCGTTGTTTTTGAATAATAGCTGCTGAATTTGTCAGTATCGTGCTAATTGGTAACTAAATCG
Source organism: Pelagia noctiluca (assembly GCA_963924455.1). Taxonomy (NCBI): domain Eukaryota; kingdom Metazoa; phylum Cnidaria; class Scyphozoa; order Semaeostomeae; family Pelagiidae; genus Pelagia; species Pelagia noctiluca. Next base: position 9,466,999 of record OZ004334.1, read on the forward strand.
GGAGATTCATCTAAGCAACATAGCTAACGTTTTTGTCACTTCAAGTGTGTTGAAATGGTTCCTCTGATATGGCTGACAATGACTTCATTTCTGAACAACAAATGCTCGATCCAGTCTTTATTTTGAGGTCACTGATTTATTCCCTACACAATAGCGCATGTATGCGACAGTTTTATTGTATCGGCATCCCAAGGGGCCACATCTATACCCTCCTTAAGTTAGTATCATGCTCGCACAACTGTTTTGGTCAATGTGTTTCTTGTCAGTCATCGATTTCGTATACAGCGGGATTTTCCTTCTAATTAGACTTGCTTGGTGTTGTGTTGTGAACAATTGCCTTAAGTCTTCTTGCTTTCTTTTATATTTTGTCCGAGATTTCTTCCAAAATTTTCCGAAAAAGTTTTGGTCCGAAGATATTTGTCCGAAAATTAAACCTCCGAAATCAAACAGTCTAAATTTGTTTGAGATAAATATACTGAGTTAAAATTACCAAATCTAATCGAGAGTGCATTCTACAAAACGTACCCCTTTCCATGCTTTTGTGCGTCATTTGAGTTAAGCTAGCCTAAAAAACTTTAGCCAATAGTTATATGAAGGCTACTTATCGTTACTGAATACTTATTTGCAACTTCGGTTCTCATAATGTATCTATAAGAATATTTAGGCAAGAAAAATAATTCTGAAGAAGATTTAGGGTTATCCCATGAACTAACCATATGACCTAATTCGAATCGATTCTGAGCCATAAACGCAGGTCCCCGCAGGCACGTGCCTATTTCAGAAAAGAATTTCCCGCGTTTTGGAACGAGCATGATTACGCGTGAAGTACCGAGTGGCCCTCGGGATCGGCATACACCTATCACCAAATAAAATAAAATCGTACTATAGATTTTGTGTTTAAAAATGCAAGATAAAGTCCCAGTGTCACAAGCTCCAACAATGGCTACATGCAAGCATGCATGGTTGATTGAGTTCAGTTAATACTGTGGATGCAGCAAGATACGGAAAATCATGCTGCAGCCAGGGTAAGTTATGTGGAATTTGAGGTAGATAACGATTTTTTTGTGGCCCACAGCAAAGTTGAAAAATTCCAACAATGCTGGAGTGACGCAACAGAAAAATAGAAAAGTTTTCAGCACTTTGCAGCAGCAACTCAGAAGTAGAAGGTAAATGAAAGCCTAACACATTATCATACCAAGAGGCAGATTACACGCATTTTTTTTATAAGCAATTGCTTTATAAGGAAGTCAGTACTCGACATGACAAAAACTTAAGCGGTTCCAGTACTGGATAGAGGAATGCTAAGCAATTTGAAAATTTTAGTTCTGATCCAATTGGTCATGGAAATCGTGCAGCAGCTATAGAATAATTGGTTACAGTGGATATTAGTACCCTAGCACACTTTTGCATGTAAGATACCATGGACAATTGTTGTACAACAACTTCTGAGATAGTATTTTAAGAAACAAATCTTCAAGTATAAAAAGCTAAGCAATTGCCAAGCAATTTAGAGTACTCCAATTTGCCCTCTAGCTAAGCAATTTTGAGTACTGAGCTCGAGCTGAAATTGCTTATAAAGCAAAATGCGTGTAGTACATTTGAATGCCATGATGAAGGAAGAAGTTCGCTTTCATTCATCTATTCATCTATTGCTCATCCCCCTGGATCTCAGATGATCTCAGATGACCTCTCAGATAGTCCACCTCTTTCCTGACTGGCACATTTCCATCTGCCTCTTGTTAAAAAATTCGTTAAGTTTTCATTTTCTGACGTACTAATCTGATGAGTGCTAAACAAAGAGCTTTATTTCTTAATCATCTGAGTTCTTTCAATTTTTCTCGCTATTCCAACATAAAGAAAACCGTTGGTAGACATTCAAAGAAATTATGAGTTTTCTCTAAGTGTCACTCAGTTCTTTGTGACGAGTCAATCACACATCTTGCAATTTAAACCTATTAATGTAGAGTTTGCAAGTTTTACTCATTCTATGAAATAATAGAGACAATGAAAAGGAAACTAAAGGAAGAAGGGCTCAAAAAATCAATTTGACAATTTGCTTGAAGCAAGATGGTAAAAGTAGGACTCAGTCCACAACTTCCAACGGTTTTTCAATTCAAAATCAAAACCGCTAATTTTTTTTTTATTTCGGAGACCTTTGCCACAGGAGCTGAATGATGTAGGACAGAGTTGAAAATAAATGTGAGGTAATGCATAAATCCTAATGTACATGAATGCAAATAATACTGATACCAACTCGTGAAGAATTGTCCTTTTGGAGGAGAGATTCAACGACCAGAGATAAGTAAATATGTTGTTGCCCAGATCCCACCAATCACTAAAGCATTCGTCCACAACTTACTATTTTTCGCCATCTTTTTAGACAAACCATCCTGAATGAAAGAAAGTGGATTTCAGTTAGATTTCAGTTAGGTTTCAACCAGACTTCATGTCTTTTTTGAGACCTTGTATTTGTCACCACTTTTCGTTTGTTTCGTCTTTATTACATCAACAACTCCAAATTTTACCTCTACCTTTTCGATGTGCAAACCTCTGTGGGAATCATTATGAAAATAAGGTCATTCACCTTTCTAATGCTATCCCTGCCACCGTAGTTAGGGGTGTTGCCTTTTTATTTTTCTGTCTTTATCAATTACTTTTAAGCATATATATATATATATTCACTTTTTTAATATCAAAATTAACGAGCATATGGTATATCTTTTAAAGGTTTTTAGCTAACATTTTTTTACATTGTAAACAGTTTTTGAGTAATTTTTTGTGGCAATTTGGCAAAATATACACAGATACATATATTAGCAATGGCTATCATGAACAAATTAGGGCCTGAAAATCTTTGGGATGAATTCCAAAAACGTTCATTTATGTCAACCTACTCAAAGAGATTCTGAAACAACCTTCAAATTCATAGACTTAATACAGAGCATGCAAAAAAGATTTATTATTACTCTGCTCTCAAAAACTGGAATGACCTACAAATGGGTGTGAGAGAGCAGCCAACCATCAGTAGCTTCAAAATCAAACTAAAACAACACCTGAAGATCTGACAAAACAACACAAATTAACTAAAACACAACCCCCTACAAGAGCAGCACATTAGAATTTTAAAATATTTTAGATAAGATTGAAATCTATATTATCATAATCAGCTTAATTTAATTAGCTGATAGGGTTTTTCATGTATAAATAAATATTATCATATTATGGCTCATGTTTACTTTTAATTCTAATAGCAGCAATGCAGAATGAGCCTACTGATAATTGTGAAATCTTAAAAGTGGTTCTTCTTTTGTACCAGGGGTTTGACACTTGAAAATTAATCTTCAAAAATTCTAAGGAAGTATTTTTCTATTAAATTTGGATTTGAACCTTGAAACCCTTTTAATTTCGAAATGACATTACTTCTAATTGTTGTAAATATTTTATTAACATTTTTGAAAATTCGCTTTAATCTAAATTCAACAGATAGGGGGTGATTCTCTATTTATTAGTTTACCAATGGAGAGTTTCTTCTTTCTAAAATTCTTAATTAGCCATTCAATTTTACAATTTGTTTTGCAATTTTTTTTTATTTGTATATTTAATGTTAAGTAGATGTTGAAAATTGTTGTAAGTAGAGTATATCATTAAATTGGGTTTGTTGGGTTTTAAATAGGAAACTGAATTGACACTTGAATTTAATCCTTTGATGCTTTAGTTGGCATATTGCAAAATATGTCTGAATCCAGCTCTGCTACCATAACCTCATTTTGATAGAAAATTCTAGTTCTGAGAATGCAGATTCAGGTACTGGTCTCCAGTGATAAGCGAGTAAAATTACCCAAAAATTCCGCACTAATTGAGGAGTTATTTACTGCATCTGTGCGAAACTCTGATAATCAAAGTTTATCAGTTTGATAAATCATGCTACTTACAGATCTTTCAAACTTACTGAGCATTGAAATTGAATTGAATCTTCATGATCCTTGTTTTCAAACATACACATTGATCCATGCGCAAAAATATTCTTACAGCAACTATTAGGTGGTGTGTTATTTATTATGTAAAGTACTTATTCTATGTCTTTAGACAAGTATTGGCCACACCTACAATCCCTGCCAAAAGTAGTTGGAACAACCTTGCTTTTCTAAACAAATAATTACTTTTTTTTAGCTTTCTTAGCATTTTATTTGAAATTAAACCTCACTCAGAACAATGTTGTTTTCAAAAGGAACTCGATCAGACTACACAAAACACTAGCTGAATGTTATCGGGTCAAGTTTTGTTATCAGAAAAAACATTGTAAAGGGGGAGGGGAGGAAGTAGAATGTATGAAACTGTAAAAATCATGCCAGTGTTCCAAGACTTTTTGCAGGGATTGTAGATAACAAACACATTTCTTATTATGTGATTGCGTACCAGCTACGTAGTGCTGGAGATTCTGATCAACTAGGGTTCTGAACCACACTCTTTCAAACCTAAGATCAAGTGGGTTTGTCTAGTGGACAATAATTTTCAATTTGAAAACTTCTGTAGCACTAATTAGTGCTACAAAAACAATAGGATCTCATAGTATCAAATGCATATCTGGTTTTATATACCGTGCGTCTTACTGGAAACAAGGCAAGGCTTGTTTGAGGTTACCACATCAGGAAGATGTCATTTTCAGGAAGAATACCATGTAGGTTTGATGATAATTTCATAGGAAAATCGTGTTTAAAGGAACTACAATCCTCAAAGGTATGAGGCACTGCTTGATTGCCACTTGATATATACTAATTGTCGAAAAGAGACCCCCATCCCCCCTAAACAATGTTGTTTCAGATGTTGCTTGCAGATGGTGCGGCGATGCATCTGTAACATCTTTCGGTGAAGCCCAGACCTAGTATCAACATTGGTTTGGGGGGAGGGGGGGCTCCAACATCATCTTACAGGTTCATAGCTCCATGTTTAAGATAAAGCTAAAATCGCCATTCTGTCTCAAGACCTTATGGCGAGGATAGTAGGTTTATTTTGCAATGTGAGATAAGGAACATACTGTCTCTTTAATCCAGCCCTGCTACATAATAGCAAAAATAGGTTGAAATTAAGGAAAATCTTTCTTACCCATCCCCCGTTTGCGTTGATCCAAATCATGACGTGCTCGTTTATGAAGTCTGTCAGCAAAGCCGCAGTCTCAACCACCAGGTTGGGCTTCTTCTTTTCAATAAAATATCGCGACAGCACACCAGAAAATGTAAACAAAGATATAATACGACCCCAGTTCATACCATCATTGATTATCTCTTTCGAAATCGATAGAAAAGTGGACTTCAGCGTCTCCTCAGTGATGGCCAGTTTAGCAGGAAGAGCATCAAAAAAGTGGCCGTTGTTGTCTTCCATTTCAAAGCACAGCTTCGCAATGAGATTCTGAAGATCAGTGGGATTCTGGGGTGGGATGAGATAGTCGCGTGGCAGCCCGGCCAGTAGAGAGTGGTCTAGCTTGCTTCGCAGATAGAAGGCAATGAAGTACTGCACCAATGATCGTGTTGTGTTATCACATTCCTGCAGTGCATTTTTGTTTGGCTGGTTTACCAGATAGGATTGAAGGCTTTTATTCACTCCTTGTAGTATTTCCATTTTTTTATCTTTCGTCCTTGACCTACAAACAGATTAACTTTTTCAGAAACTCACTCACAAACAGGATTTTTATCTCGGCTATTTTCCCCACTAGACGGGGTTTACCGGTTCCCATGAACTCGTTTTCCCAAGTCTCCCTATCAATTGCCATTTCTTCTCCAATCCTATAACTAAGGGCTTTCAATGGAAGGCGCTTCATCAAGCGCAAGGGCCTCCACACCCCCAAGAACATTGTACTGGCTTGGCAGATCGAGCACCTTCCCTAACAATCATCCTGTCCAATGAATAGGCTATCAACCCTTCCACCTCGGCCTTTTAAAGGGAGATTTGAAGAAAAGACGATTTTAAGAGTTTCATTTTTATCTATATGATATGATGAAGAAAAGGTTAGTTCCCTTTCTTTAGTTTCCATTCATAATTTTTTGTCAGCCTATTTCATCTAGACACAGCCTCGTTTTCAAACATTGAGCAAAGAGGATTGATCAAAGCCCCTAGAGCATTTCAGGTGCTCGGTATATTAGTCTCCAGGATATTTTTCACGGAGAGGCCCGATATCCCCTCATTCCAAATTCTCAATCACATACTTCCATCGCTGCTGGTCTTCTCCTCCATCGTGCCCCTGCTACTTCCATTCTTAATACTCTACCCACTTCTGTGTCCTCGCCTCTTCTCAATACATGCCCAAACTGCCTCCAATGCAGTCTCCTTTAACCACTTTTTTCAGAAACTACTAACCACGTTCTGAACCACAAAACAAGCTGATCCAAATTGAGAGTTTTGTCTTTGGAGTCCTCCTTACTGTTAAGGTTATTTATGTATGTAGGGTATCAATTTAGATTATGTAGGGTATAAATATTGTCTGGTTTCTAGCAAGGAACCAATAACTCCTTTTGTTAACTGGAAACAACACTAACCCAAAACCATGGATCTCATATTGTGTAGAAAGATAGCGTTCATTTTTCTACTTAAGCTCTTTCATTTATAGTTCATTGTTTGTCAATCATTGATTCCCAGTGATAATTGGTAGTTACAGATCAAATCTATTGTTAGAATAGGTTACTTTTGCTTGGGCTCCTAATTCAAATTACAAAAGCATCCTGTAACCTGTCCAAAAATGTCAACATTTGAAGTGGACTACTCATTAGGTTTTGTTTTCATTCTCTTACTGACATACTTCTCTGATGAGTGACAGACGCAAAGCTTCCAAAAAGTTATTTTTTGCTATGTTTCCAATTTTCTTTGACATCCTTATGAACCAGCTTTTTTCTTAAAATCAGACATTTTCAACTTGAAATCAATATTTCTATATTTCATAAATATAATGTCATGAAAAATTAAGGCTGTTCTCAAGAGTTGTCAGGAGAACAAAGCCATGTTTCTCATCAGTAAACAGTTTCACTTTCGAAATTTTCTTCCGTTGTTATTAGAATTGCTCCAGGACAAGTGATGCTATCACATGACGAGATTGTGATGATGACAGAGTAAAGTAAGGAAAATTCCTTTTCCCTCTCTTTCATTCAAACATCGTGTCAGTCCAAGAATAAAACAAGACAAATAAAATTCAAAAACTCCTGAGAAAATCACCAATCCATCAAGAATATTTAAAATAGATAAAGTAAATCAGCAATATTCTAGGATTCCCCTGTTTCCACGAGGCCCTTTGTTTGCAAAATTCTACTAACACAAGCAACAGAACTAAGACATTTATGGTCTATGGAACGGATCAAGCATTTATCTTCCATCTTGTTTGTACCACTCTCCAATCAGCCTATACCACACAGTAAACTTAACAAGAAATATAGTGAAATAAGTCCTCATTTGATTCAAATGATTTACAAAGAATAGGGATCTTAGAACTCGTCCAGTTAACATTGTTCTATACCAAGTTGCGTTACAGCGGGCAACATGGCCTAGCCGGTAAACAAAACTTATACTCGCAAAACGAATGGTAGAAATATAAACATTCACATGGCTAAAATAGGCCAAAAATAGCCTCAGACACATTACAAGAGACGTAGATTTTAATGTATAACATACCTTGATGAATGAAATTCATACAAAAGCCTCAGAAAGCATTTTTTGGAGGAAAGTTCACGGGAAAAGGCTTTGGCAAAAAACTTCTTTTGACAGCAGGTAAATTAAAGCGAATCAGGAACTTATAGGAGATTCGATTCAATTATGAGTCCTCGATTTTGATTGGTTAATAGTCGAAAGACTCGTTTGCTGATTGGCTATTTAGATGACGTCAGGTCGAAAATAGAACTGATGGTGATGATTGCAGAAGATTGCAATTGATTTCCTGCTCGCGGTTTCTCTGCGTGTGCTCGTGACCCGCGATGGACAGACAAAAAGCGTGGTCGTTATACAAAAAACAGCTGGGAAAAACGTGACCAACCCTTTATAATAAGGCCTTTGGGGATGATTCATGCCTAAGATCAGTGGCGGTTTTAGGGGGGGGGGCCATTGCCCCAGGCCCCGCGCTTATGCTAGAAAAAAGTGGCCCCGCACCTTTCATAAGATAAAAAAATTCTCCCTTTATAATGAAATATATAAGCTATACTGTGCTGTTTGTTTTACTTTTTATTTGGTTTTTCTATAACATATCAAGCACATGTTACAAAACGCTAAAAATAATATTTGGACCAAATTTTTTACCAGGGGTAGGGGCCCCGCAAATTTTTCGGCCCCAGGCCTCGCAGTTCCTTAAAAACCGCCACTGCCTAGAAAGGTGAAGAATTCGATCAACACACATTATTGGTCTTGGAGTCTTGTGGGCATTTGACGAACATCGAGCTGGACCAACGTGACGAAAAAGGAAAAAATGGTATCACATATAACAATTATTTCATTTAAATAAATACTATAATGATGCTTGCCACAGATTTCGCAAATATATAGCTAAGAATTACACCTACATCATCCAATCCCCATAAAACACAAGGTACACAACCAAGGTTCTACAATAAACTCTCTTAGGAAATTATGTGACATTGTTTGACACAAAAAAGGCGAGGTTTCGAAGTTGCTCCATTCCCCAGTGCCCTTTTTTGTGCTTTGAGGCCCTGGTAATATTGATGCCAAGTTCCTTACTTGAGCTTGGTGCAGTGATATAAGAGATGTTTTTTGTGTACTGGTACTATCACAGGCCAATTTTAGATTTTTTAAGTGATTTTTGGTGCTATTATGGCTACAGCTAATATTGGTCCCCGTGTGAATCTAACTCTATTATGGAACCACTTATCTTTGGCCAATTGCGACCAAAAACCATGGACAATGCCCCACTTTTTTAAATCTTAGGCCGATTAGAGGGTGATTTTTGTTATTGGTGATCTTGTAATTAGCTTACTGGTGCTAGTATTACAGCCCAGTTATAGTAATGGTATGTGTTTTGATGCTATAACAGCCCAGTATTATTTCATGTTGGATCTAAAGCATCATCGGCCAACTGGATCTAAAACCGTGGACAACACATCACGATTTTTTCTAATTTTTGGCTGATTTTGAAGCAGATTTTTTGGTGATGCTGTGTTATGTAAGGTAGTTGTGTTCAGCCGTGTGAGCGGCATAGAGGCTTTTATTACATGGGTAGCGAATCTTTAAGTAATACCTGAAGTAAGTCGTGTTTCGGAGATACTTATTATATTGCCATTTTAAAAGTTTTGTACCTATCTAATACTGCTACGATAATAATAATAATAATCTATCTATTATTTGCCCTTGAAAGTAATTCCTGCATCAACTCAAATACTTCATTTTTACCTCCACTACTATCACGTGAAAAATGATGTTTCGAATACGAGTCACATGTGCTTTTAATTAATTTTAAAACATCAGCCTCATTTGTGTGTGCATCTAACCACGTGGAATATTCAGAAAGAGTCCAGCCAGCAACCTATGATAAAAGATGACTGTACAGTAACATGGTCGAGACATTAGGGAAGGAGTGCAAGCCTCAAATCAAGTACTGTTGAGGATATTTAGGACTATGGAGGTTTATTATCAACACTGTGGAGGATGTTTAGTACTGGGGGGATACCACCAGCACTGTGGAGGATGTTTAGTACTATGGAGGTTAACCATCAGCACTTTGAAGGTATAGATACATACATTTTCTTATTTAATAAAGCAGTTAAAGTCTGGCAACTCAAAGGGGCTGATGTGGACCTGCTATTAATCAAAGCAAGGGCAGTAGGAAGAGAGTAGAGTAGGCCCACAAAAATTTAGGCCAAATTACACAACACCGTAGTAGTTAGCGTTAGTCTAGTTGCTCATTCAACCGTAATAAAATAAAAGAATCATTTCCAGAAAGTGTTTTTGCTTTTCTCGTCTCATCTCTTGTTGGTAATCCTTCTCTTTTCAAACGAAACAAAAACATCCTTCGACAGACTCTAACAAACTGTCGGCACAGCTTGGCGGCCATTGCTTTTGCATTCTCAAAATTCAAACCAAGCGAACGAAAGTGAGGCTGAGGCTGGGCTGACCAAACTCCAATTTAAAATATAGATGGGTCTGCCAACCAGTGCCTCTTAGCCAATCAGGAAGCTGTATGTCTGTCATGTGACAGTACAGGGCTTGTAACCGTGCCTTTTGTTTTGCTTTCTTCTTGGGACCCTGTGTTTTTTCCAAATAACGGGGGGTTGACTCAATAATTTATCAAAAACGTCAACGAGTGGGGAAGGAAGGAGGAGAAATGTTATCCATGCGTACTGATTTGAAAATTAAATTTGAAAGCAAGATTATTTTGCTATCGTCCTCGGTCGCCAATGATGTTAACCATACAAAATTTCATGCTGTGTACACTGTAAAACCAACATTTCCACCGAGTATCGGCAAGTTGACCGGAAACCATTGTTTGGAAATGTGGGGCAAGTGTTTTTGTCTCGAGTTCCTTCGAAGTTTTTGTTTTAAATCAATCATAGCTCCAATTTTTTTTATAAGAAACTAAGTTTCCAAACCGTCCGTTTATCTCGAGGCAAGCCATCCTATCTGTATCGGTCCATCGCAATCAGACATCAAGACCACATGTGATATGAATTATTTTCGAAATTGGCGCCCAATTTGCATTCGTTGATAAATCTGAGCTCTTGGTTCCCTGTTATTTTGAACAGTACTCGCTGAACCACAGGACCCCCAGTTCAACTTCGAAATCTGTCCGGACACGATACCATATATGGTAGTGCCAGAGTTACAAGCCTTGAACTTTGAGAAAATAAAAACCAAACGAGGTTGGCAGACCCATCTATATTTTAAATTGGAGTTTGGTTAGCCCAGCCTCAGCCTCACTTTCGTTCGCTTGGTTTGAATTTTGAGAATGCAAAAGCAATGGCCGCCAAGCTGTGCCGACAGTTTGTTAGAGTCTGTCGAAAGATGTTTTTGTTTCGTTTGAAAAGAGAAGGATTACCAGCAGGAGATGAGACGAGAAAAGCAAAAAAAACACTTTCTAGATATGATTCTTTTACGGTTGAATGAGCAACTAGACTAACGCTAACTACTACGGTGTTGTGTAATTTGGCCTAAATTTTTGTGGGCCTACTCTACTCTCTTCCTACTGCCCTTGATCAAAGGCTACAAGAGATAAAAATTAACAACTTGCAAAGGATAAAAATTGAAAAATAATTTTTTTTTTAAATATAGTTAATCCTTTTGGAAAACTTAATTTGTTTATGCCATCAGTAGTAGGTACTGCATAGGGAAATACCAAGCACTTTACTGGTGTTATCCCCCCACAGTACTAAACATCCTCCACAGTACTAAAGATCTTCCACAGTACGGAACACCCTCCACAGTACTAAAGATCTTCCACAGTACTGAACACCCTCTACAGTACTAAAGATCCTCCACAGTACGGAACACCCTCCACAGTACTAAAGATCTTCCACAGTACTGAACACCCTCCACAGTACTGCATAGACGTTCTCCAGGGTGGTTGTACATCTATGTTGCCACAAAAGAAACTGCTTATGCACCTGCTTGCACAAAGTTGCACTAAATATACGACATTTGTAAAACTGACCAAACACATCATAGAAATTTGCAATGGAAGAAAATCAAACTGGAAGAACCAACACCATTCTTATTGTCAAAGGTTTTGTACCAAGAAGTTAGAATTTTTATTTCCATTACAACAGCCTATGAAATTTGAATCTGCAGTCAAGCTTTCATGTTTATTCGATAGTTTTGGTAGCTACCCATCATACCTGTTATATAGCATAAATATACTAGTTGGTCGAGAAGAAACAAGAAACGACTCATTCATCTCGACAAGCCTGTTTCGAGATTGCTCACTCGTTAGGAGATGCACTGACTTCCTGATGAGTAAGCAATCACGAAACAGGCTTGTCCAGATAAATGAGTAGTTTCTTGTTCCTTCTCTGCCACTTAACCAATTAGTACGTCTACGCTCTACTATTACGTATTGAGCACTATTTCCTGAAATGAAAACATAGGCCTTATTATACAACAGTCTTTAAATGGTAAAAAACTTCAAAATAGCTAGAAATACCGGAAACATAGCGAATGGAACACATAAGATTACTTAAGCTTTTCGTCTTACACTCAACAGAGTTATACGTCAGAAAGAGAACGAAACAAAAACTGAACCGATTTATTTACCCGGATGTGGCCTATTTCGATCCACATCTGGGTATGTGAATGAGTTAGGTTTCTGTTTCGTTCTCTTTCTGACGAATAACTCTGTTGAGTGTCAGATGAAAAGGGAAAGTAATCCATGTTTCCGTTTCACTATGCATCCGATTCTTCTGATCATAGAGAACGCTTTGTTATGTTTGGAAAGACCAAGACAATCCACACTAAGAGGGCGTTTATGACAGTTTTCAGGTCGGTTGGAAAAAGAGGGCGCGAATTGTAGATTTAGGCCTGGAGCATATCTACGCATTTGAATAGAGCTGACGTCAAGCAAAACATTCCTTTGTGAGAAATGGGTTTCGCCACCAATTTTGAGGAAACACCAATTGCAATGGAAATATAACTTGTTTCCTTTTTTTAGGGGGGGGGGGGGGGGAGGGATTGGTTATCAATTCAAAATGATTTTTTTCGAGCCCACACTGTTCAAAATATTCCTACCTATCAGCTGTCTTAAAGATGTAGCTATTTTAGTCTCTGATCGGTACAGAACTTAAATATGGCTAGAAAAATCGGAAACATAGAACAAATTTAACTGCATTCGCTAATGGCTGTAGAGGATGTATTCAAAACGGCACGCAACTATCAAGAATACAATGATGAATAAGATGAATAAGGAAATATGAAAAGTTTAAGTGTTCACTTACGATGTGTGGAGGTTTTAGTTCGACTGGTGCTTTTGAAAAGAGAAAATGCAGCACCACATGAAACGGCAGAGAGTCACCGATTGAATGATTTGCTTTTATCTCTTCTAGCGATTGAAATATCAATGGCCTAAAATAAAGAAAAATAATCAGAGTCAGAGGTAAAGTGCATTATGAATGGAATAAGAGTTCTAAAATGTTGAATATATTGTTTCTTTCCCTATATAACCAAGAGACGATATCAAAGTCATATCTTTTGTGAAATATTTGAATAAAAACATGTTATCATCAACACCTTAAATTACTGATGATAACGTATCTAATGATTTCTTCGCCATAATATAATACACTTTTAATTGTTTTGATCTGTATAGTATATGTAAAAACAGTTTTTAGTAGACACATTCCTGAAGATGGCGTAAGCCGAAAACGTTTGAATTATATTGTATATATATCTTATTCATAACGTATCTAAATAAGAATAGTTATCATCAGTGCCTAACCTTTGTTTTTTTAATAAAGATAAAAGTAAGTTGAATAAAAATATGTCATCATCAGTACTTTAAAGGCAGTAGACTCTGACAGGACAGAATAATCAAAAATAGAATTGAAATTGCAGTATTCGATTGGCATATGGCTCCTTGCCTACTCTCAAGAAGAATTTCTCATTGGACGGATATTGATTAACAAGAAGATTGTCGATATACACCCAATTTAACCGGCTAGAATTCTTTGAATGTTGAGTATCATTTTCCATCATTTTTCACGTAAGAATTTTGATAATTTAACGTTATCAATCTCTAAAATGTATCAGTTTGTTGTAATCAAAATTATTTGTAAATTTCAACTTTAAGGAGAGGGCTTTAGTGAGAGGAAGGGGGTTAAAAATACTGTAGCTTATAGGAGTTTAATTGAGAGGGATAGGAAGGGGTTTAATTGAGAGGGATAGGGCTAAAGGGAATTTACAGTAAAGCCCTATTTACATTACACAAACTAACCCGGTTTCACCCCAGGTAAGTTCTAACCCGAGTTAGATTTCTCAATTTCAATCGAGCTAGCCCGGGTTCGTTAGTTTTGATTAGTAAATTGTTGATTCGTACATTGTTTGTTCCTTGTTAAACAATCCACTTGAAGCAACGAAGTTACCCTGGGTAAAAATGAAACTTACAATATCTTACTATATAATTAGACATGAAGGGAATAATCTCAACAAAAATTGAAATTGGATTTATTACTTGAAGGCTCGAAGAAGCTTGTAAGCAGTACCAAGATCGCCGATTCGTTTGCAAAATGGTGTTACAGCAAGCTCGATCTAGAAATAATTGCATGTTAGAGTATTATCAGCAGTAATGACATATGATCAATAGGGATCTATTCATAACGGAGTCTAACATGTATGACATATAAGAAGTAAAGTAAAAAGCAAGTAAGAAGCACGTAGGGAAGGAGTAAAGAAGTTATCTATATTCCTGATGCTAATTATAATCCAAAAAATGAATTGGGGATAATGTTTCGGTTTGCTGAAGGTGAAACTTCAACCACGAATATAATCTCACACCCAGCAGTGGAATATTTCGAAGTGATATGAAAATGAAATAAAAAAGGATTGATCGGAGAATCTACGAAAATTCGAAATCGGTAAAAACTCACTCCCAGGGTTAAAACCCCCGTTAGCCATTAAATCCTCCTTGCCGTCAATAGAGCAATAGGAAATTGATAAACATTTTTCCTGTTAATATGGCCATTTTGAATAAAAGCAAATTTGCCCACTGGATACATCCGTTATTGCATTGCATATTCTTGGAATTCGCAAATATATCTGCGATAGCCAGGGGGTAACTTTGCTTTAATTCAAAACGGTAGCATCAACAGGAAAAAAGTATATCGCAATTCTATTTCGACCACGTAGTCGAAGAAATTATGATGCAGGAATAGGCGTTCAATTTGAACACGATTTCATCTCAACTAAAATTGGAGATGGCATAGAAGATAAATCGGAAAAACACGAGCAGGGTATTAAAGAAATGAAACTAGAATCCATGTGTTTTTACATAACTCTGGAGTGGAATTTTCATAACAAGTAACAATGCACATGAAATTGCAAATTCTAGGTCAGCTTGGTCGAGTATTTTTCCTGTTTAATCAAAGGTCGGATCGAGAGGTGTGAACACTGAGTGAACCTCAAAGGAGGTTTCTGAGAAAGTGGCGGTTATATTCTATCATTAGTGGCGCCAAAGTTGCGTTCGGTGCTCTTGACATTGTTAAACCAGATTTCTGGGATTGAGCTTAAATGGGGATAAAACCACATTTCTCGTTGCCCGATGATGGGAGACGGATCTCTCCCGAAACGTTGCCCCACTAAATATCAAAGGCTTGTCATGATAAGTGGCGACTATCATGTCGAATATTGTGTCAGAAACAGCCTTGATAAGACCAAATGTATTTACTCCGTATTTTCCCTCTATTTGAAAAACTCCATGTAATCACCCCTCAAAAGATTCTTTGGTGCTGTTTCAAGCGAATAACATGCATTAAGCTGTTAAGTCCTTCTTAAGGCCACCCAAGTAAATGTGAACCATCTGTCAATGCCAACGTCCAAAGACTTAAAAACAGCCATTTCTCTAACCAATAAACCTATCCAACTAAAAATCTGTTTAAGTCGATAACAGCTTTTGTAACCAATAACCTGATCAAAATTCAAAATCAAATCCGTAACGGTCTCTTTATATTTCCCAGACAGATTCTGATACGCCTTCTTTACAAAAGCAGGGTTCGAGGGTCTGAGACCTGATAGAGGCATATGAGAGTTCTAGAACCAAATACATTTTCCTGTGTTAGACCAAGCCTTATGAATTCATGATACAGTACATCCTCGATTATCTCAACAGGTTGAAATCTATATTTTTGCTGGCCCGTTCGGAGACGCGAAAAATTCGGATAATCGAGGAAGAAAATTTTACCAAAAAATCTTGCTGAAAAACTCATTATTACCACCCGGAATCATTGTAGGTTGCTCCAATGAAAAACCAATTGAAAAGCTTTGGGAAAAAGACACCCGTATGCCTCAGCTGAGAATAAAATTCGAAGTTTATTTGTGGTAATTCTAATACCAATTTACCAAATTGAAAACTGATGTGTGACTTTGATTTTCACATCTGAGTTTATGTGAGAAAAATAGACAACAGGTTTTTATCTAGTTAATCCAAAATTGGTTTTGAAAAAATTTATATATTAAAACTTTTGGCGCTCGGATAATCGAGGTTCGGATAATTAAGGATGTACTGTACTTTACAAAATCGTTCAAATGGTTAAATATTTGGTTTCCTCTGAGAGTAGAGTGCCTTGGCATGGCTCGTCACCCTGCTCTGCAAACTGACGGACTCAGGCAACCAAGTTACTCGAACAGTTGATGTAGCTTTTCCTCCCTTATGTAGACATGATTTCTTGACTGAATTTGCCTCCATTGGAATTCTGACCTAACCCAAGTTGCCCTTGAAGGGAGGTTACGCTAGCCCGAGGGTTGCCATCTCTCCATATAAGTAGACCTGATGAACAAGGTTCTTAGTCCAGGAGGTGCTCTCTCCTCGATAAGTTTACCTACTGAGAGAGCTCTTCCTTACGAATTTCTTTCATATATGTATAACTTGTTATTACGTTTATTTCCAATACACGGTTTTAGAGTAAGCATTCTATACGCAATTTCAATACTAGAAACTGTAGTTTCAAAATGAAGATAAGTGGAAATGAAAAGGAATTTCCATTACCTGATTCAATATACATAAGAATTTTTCTACAGGAATTTTTTGTTTTCCAATATTCCCTTTCACTGTCAAATTACCGTAAAAAGGACACCTACTCTTAAACTGTGTATTATGTTCGTTGATTGCAATTTTTCAGTTGAAGTATTATTAGAAATTTTGCATTTCGTAGCATTTAACAAATAACCCTGAACTGAACTAAACAAATCCTAAGGCCTCGTTCACATTTCTCCGTATTTGTTTGTCTCCGTCTTTGAAGACGAAAAACAGTGCCTATTCACACTGCTCCATTTTCAAACAAATACGCTATGAATACGATGAAGTGTTCACACTGCTCTGGGTAAATATGATGCTCATAATGCCATTTCCAGACAAACATTTTCATTCAAAGAATAGCGTGGTATTTAAATGTCTCTGTATTTGAAGTTGAGACTGAAAACAGAGCGTATTTGAAATAAATACGCTACGTATTCGAAATTATGCGTATTTGTTTGCGTATTCGAAAAGCCCCGTATTCGAAGCGTATTAGTGTAAACACAAGGCCGAAGACGGATAGGTTTTGCTCCGTTTCCTCTAAAATACGGATCAGTATTAACAGCGCCTAATTGACATACCTGTGCCATATCTCCGGCCAATTTCAGTTTGCCAGGTTCGCTGATTACATGAAGTAAACTGGCATGACGCACAAACAACACCAAAGCACGTGCAGCAATCGGTTTAAGAATTTGCTCTAGTGTGTCTTTGCAATCATACAGTGACAAGTAATCACTTTGAACTCTCGAAATGAATTCCTTGAAGAAGAAGAAGAAAACGTTCTAATTTCAAATTGGTTTACTAGTGTTAAAGTGCATATAACCCCATTTGAGAACATGCCTTAAGAATTAACGTTAATATAATTAATAAATACTGAATAATTATCTATTCCAAAACACGAATTAATGCCCCACCGTGGATAAGCCTGGAGTTGTACACACCTCAATGTTACTGCGCTAACTTATTGCCCTGGTTTAGGACAGTGGTTAGGGCACTCGCCTTTGTTCACAGCAACCTGGGTTCGAGACTTAGTGGTGGCATAAAACAATAGCAGTAGCCTGCTCTGGTACAATTCCCTGCTTTATGAATTAATTTTAGCCCCAAGTGAGACCTTCCAATGTGTCCAATCAACAATGAAATCAAAGAAAAATCAACAATTGAGAATGCTGATTCTAAAAACTAGTTAAAAAACTTTCTTCAAGCCACACTTTTCCCGCAATCAATAGTCAGGAAATTTCCTGTAACTATCTGACCAACAAACTTGGGTTTCATAATTGAAGTCCTTGGTCGATTTAGTATTTAGTACAAATCAAGTATAAAATCAAAGGAAATGCAACTGGTTAGATAGTTACATGAAATTTATATTTACATTAACCAGTATACTAATTACCTTCTAAAAAGTTGTAATAATGTGCGCAAAATGTAATATATATACTACCACCGCTGAGTATGATTATACGCAACGTTTCATTTTCGTTTTGACTCTGGTTTAAGAGACATGGGTGTCAGAAAAAATGCTTTAATAGTTATTATGTTTCATCCATAATTCGTTAGGTTTAATTCGTTCTCTTTCTGACGTACTACTTTGATGAGTTTCAGATGAAAATCTTTAGTAGTTATCATGTTTCATTTACAATTCGTTAGGTCTCATTTTTATTCTCTTTCTGACGTACTACTCTGATGGGTTTCAGACGCAAAGCTTTAATAGTCATTACGTTTCATTTACAACTGATTAGGTTTCATTTTCATTCTTTCTCTGACGTACTACTCTGATGAGTGTCAGAGTAGTACGTAATCACATTTTCCCGATTTCTCTAGCCATCGTAAGGCAGCTCTCCATCAAAATCGTTATTTGATAACAACGATTAACTAATGACAATACCAATTAATAATTAGTAATCACTATTATACTCATAATTATATATTGTTTGATCACTCAGTGTAAAAGTAAAATGATTAATAAAACTATTATCGTTAAATGTGTGTTGTGTTTTACTTATTTATCAACAGAAGATGAGAACTCTAAAGCTTACCCGTATATCTTTGATGTAGGTCGAGCAAGGGGTTTCATTCGGAGAGTCAGCATCCCCCAGCTTCAAATTTCTAGAAATAATTTATTAAAAAAATTTATCAAAAGATAAATGATGGTTTCTTTCATTTATGCTGGATGGAAAAGTGCATTATGCCACTGGCAGAGTAATATACACAGAGGTAGACTCAGAAAAGAAAACATAAAAAACATATGCACAACGAAGATATGTTTCTTTCCTGAGTCTAAACTCTGTGTAAAAAGATGAATAATTATTGGATAAAAACAGATCTGTGCAGAGACTTAAACCTCACTGCAAAGAAGGATAGAGTCGGCATACTTTGAGGTTTTCTTTATCTGGATATAAAACAAGGAATTATAAGGATCTTCATATTCCTAATCTAAATCATCTTGAATTTTTTTAAAAGGATTTCAATACTCAGCAACTAAAGCTTACAACCATTTTCAAGTTAATTAGATAAGTTGCTTCTTTTTGCTGGGAATCATATGGAGTTTGTTTATTCTTTCCACACACTTTTATCAACAGGTCTGGAAATTGATTTGAACGAATGATTCATAGCGTTCAAAATCGTTGAAAATCATTTCGTAATCAGAGAAAATTGCTTCAAATTTGGTGAAAATTGTTTCAAATTTGCTGAAATCGTTTTAAATTTGCTGGAAAGGGATCCAAATTGGGTTGAAATCGTTTAGAATTTGCTGGGAATTGTTCCTTATTTGTTGAAAAGTGTTCTAAATTTGCTCGACATTGTTTCAAAATTGATGGAAATCGCTTAAGAGCTGCAGGCTATCGTTTCAAATTTGCTAAAGATGGATTGAAATTTGCAGAAAATTGTTTCAAATTTGCTAAAAATCGTTCTAAATTTGCTAGAAATTGTTTCAAATTTTCTTGAAATCGTTCCAAATTGGGTTGAGATTGTTTCAAATTTGCTGGAAATCCTTTCAAATTTGCTATAAATAATTTCGAATTTGATGGAAATCCTTTCAAATTTGCTAGAAATAATTTGAAAATTGATGGAAATCGTTTCATATTTGCTGGAAATCGCTTGAGAGCTGTTAGTTATCGTTTCAAATTTGGTAAAGATTGTTTGAGATTTGCAAGAAAATTTTTCAAATTTGTTGGAAATCATTTAAAATTTGCTGGAAATCATGCAAAATTTGCTAGAAATCATTTAAAATTTGCGTGAAATCGTATTGAATTAGCTGGAAATCGTTTCACATTTCCTGGAAGTCGTTTCAATCGTTTGTTGGAAATCTTTTACAATTTGCTCGAAATCGTTTCAATTGTTTGTTGGAAATCATTTAAAGTTTGCTGGAAATCATTTATAATTTGCTATAAAGAGTTCCTAATTTGCTAGAAATCCTTTCATAGTGGCTGAAAATTGTTTAAATTTTTTTCAAATACTTTGATGTGAAATTCTTTCAAAACTTTGCAAAAACGATAATTCATTGATACTTTCTCACTTAAATATTGCTAGGAAAAAATAATGAATGAATCTGATGACACATACGTAGGCATATATAAATGACTGCTTAGTCGCCTCGAAAACTCCAAAACACGAACATGACACATATATATCAACTAATAAATTGTATTGGATCACATCATTAGTTAAGAACTTAATTGCTTTTGCATACAAGATTAACTAAGACTCCAATTAATAAAATTCATTGCATGAACTTAGCCATGAATAAGTAAAGATAAGCCACGTATTACAGGAGATAATGACCTCGGAAGACTTTATTTTGGTTTGACACTTCATAACATAATCAACAAACAAGTACACGCTTTTCTTATTAGCAACCCACTTCGTAACCTAACACACTTCACCAAATATTTTGAAACCAGTATACAATTGACAAGAAATATTCTAAAACATAATTTTTCGCTGCTTCTCCCCCTCCCTTCGAGCAATGTTAAGACTAGCTTTCCAGCAGCCAGTTCAAGCAATACAACACCAAACAAATAGGGATCTGAACTCACGTATTTTGTGAAGCGTTGCAGTTCTTTAAAGCTCTACTGTCACAACGAAAGTAATTCTAGCCTCGATTTGCCATTTATCACTTGGCATTTTCGAGCGAGGCTGGCAACTAAATCATTGGCAGCTAAATCTTGTTCAGACCTTCCCTATACTGATAGTAAAGCTTTAAGTTCCAATTTAGACCCCTTGTGGCCACTTTGTAGTAGCTACTAAAGCTTCGTCTTGATACTTTCTTTAGTTCATGATCGTAATCAGATTTCCAAGAATTATTAGAAGCAATAAAAACGAATAAAACTTGATAAGATTACAACAAACTTTGGGAAGCCCGAGATTTTTACGTTGTTTAAAGAGTACCCTTTGAGAATAATTGGTTTTACTGAACAATTAACTAAACCAGCAGTACCAGCCTAACAGATGATAATGAAAAGATGAAATGAGGCCATACTCATGCAGGCCATGTGTACCAAGTACTATACAAACAGTCAAGAGAGGGGACTTTAATGCTTGTGCCGCAGTATAGATAGGTACAATAAATGAGAATACATACCAGTTCCAATCAGCTTACAATGAATTGGAGTAAGAAACTAAATTTTCATCCTATGGGGTTGTTAATAGTATTCATTGGAATTTACACATTTGTTAATAACTAACAGTGAAGTAAGGTAGTTACAGTTGAAATTTGAAAGTTATTGTAATGTTCGTTACTGATTTTTCATCAAGTAGTAAAAGATCATAAAGTTTGGAACTCCTACAGTAGGTTTCTTTTACACATGGCATTTTAGTCAAACCTACTGCATTTGATTTGGGTCTACCCATAACACTTCGGATTTAGTTTTTTTTGGTATTATTGTTATCTCAGCCTTTTCAATTTGGGTCTATAAAGAAACAAAGCTTGGGTGAGTCTGAAAATACACAAGAGGTTTTTGAGCTTAACGAATCTGTGATTGCAAACTGTAAAAAGAAAATATTTCGTACTGATCTACCTCAAAAACTCGACAGTGAAAGCATATGACGAGGGATATTGCTGTTGGGTCAGTACAACTGCTTCCAACATTCTGGGTCTGCACCAAACTCGACAATTTTGATTTGGATCTACGACAATTGCCTCTTGCACATCCCGTTTACACACTGGTTCTTTATAAAAAGAAAGCTTGCAGACAAATTAATAGCCAGACGGATTTAGATCAATAAAAAGACAAGACCAACGTTCAGCATATTACATTCGTCATATCACCAATGTGGGGTTTTAGAAAAGATTGATTGAGGCTGTTTGGAGGGAGACGCGTAAATGGTTGCAACGTTAGATGGTGGAGTACATGCTATTTATATTTACAGTTTACGATGAAATCAAATGAAGACTGAATGCAGAGTGGGGTGAGAGGTAAAGTAGTAAATAATATTTTAGTTTATAGAAGTAGATGGTTAGGACTATCATTGTTGTGCGTCTTCGTTTCACATTTGATGTTGTGCATATTTGTTTCATATTTGATGTTGAACAGTACCTGAAAGTGCACAACGTATTCCCATAGTTGATAGAAGTAGATGGTTAGGAAACCTATTGTTGTACATCTTTGTTTCACATTTGATGTTGAACATTTCATGAAAGTGCCTAACGTATTCCCATGGTTTCTAGATGTAGATGGTTGGGAAACCTATTGTTGTACGTCTTTGTTTCATATTTGATGTTGAACAGTAACTGAAAGTGCACAACGTATTCCCATAAATTATAGAAGTAGATAGTTTGGTAACCAATCGTTGTACGTCTCTGTTTCATGATATCTAACAGTAACTGAAAGTGCATAACTTATGTCTTATCCTCTCTCTTAACTGTTGAAACTGTACATGTAAACATTGCCAATACTAATATGGTGGTGAATGTTATGAATGTTTCCATAAATAACAAATACTTTTGGATATGAAACCAAAGAAAGTGTCTAATATTTTTGTTCAACCGTTACGCTATTGGCTTAAAAAATGCCTAAAAATACATTGCGTAATCCCGAACTGGAAAAACACCTCACTTAAATATAATACAATAGACTTCTCGAGCATCTTTTTCTATAAACTAAGGTAATATCGAATCCACTGTAGTTAGTATTAAGGCCCGGCGAAACCGGTAGGGTTGTTGTGCCGTTGTCCGGACCAACTTTTAGGCCAAAACATGGCCCCAAAAACATATTCAAATACCGATCAAAGACTCTTCATTAACCTTACCATTTAACATAAATGGCTTCTCAAATAGCAGAGAATATGCAATAGAATATATTTCATCAATTTTTCTAATCATGACCGTACTGTTACTCATAAATGACTTCTTGGTAAGCTGGGTGTACAATCAAAAAAATTCTTATCATCATATCGTATTATAAGCCTATTGTCTAATACTAATGGCTTCTTAGTTAGTAAGGTGAGTGTACAATAAAATTCATATTTCATCAATCTTCCTAATCATGACGTAGGTTCGAAACCCTACCGTTTCATAGAAATGGCTTCTCACATAGCTAAAAGCGAGTAGTTAATCAATGAAATTTTACCAATCTTCCTAATCATGACCATAGAGTTTCATATAAATGGCTTCTCACATATCTAAAAAAGTGCATAGTAAATCACAGACATTTTAATAAATCTTCCTAATCATGACGTAGGTTCGAACCCTACCGTTTCATAGAAATGGCTTCTCACATAGTTAAAAGCGAGTAGTTAATCAAGGAAATTTTGCAAATCTTCCTAATCATAACCATAGAGTTTCATATAAATGGCTTCTCGCATAGCTAAAAAAGCGCATGGTTAATCACAGACATTTTAATAAATCGTTCTAATCATGACGTTGGTTTAAGCCCTGCCGACCATTTCATATAAATGGCTTCTCGCATAGTTAAAAGCGAGTAGTCAATCAAAGACATTTTATCAATCGTCCTAATTATGAGCCTACAGTTCCATATAAATAAATCAAAGAGCTTTTTATCATCAAATTTATCATGCAGCAAAGGAGCCCAACAGCGCGTTAAGAGCTAGTCAATGAATCGAACCAAAAAGCTAATAATAGTTAGCAGGTATTTAAGTTTTTCAGATTTCAAATTATTATCTAAGGAACGGACAAGATGTTCAGAACGTCGTAAATATTTTCAAGAAGATCTGCCGAGAGGTAGTTGATAAATCGTGAGTAAAATTTCGGATTTTTTTCAGATTTCAGAATTTACTATTTGAAATAACACTCAACTTTCTATAGAAAATGATATTTTTATAATCTCAAGTATTGTTATAACTTTAGGATATTTTTATATTGTCAAAGATATGAGAGAGATGCGATTGAGGGCCTGTGGATATATACTTAATCACCCCACCTTCCAGCTCTCGAGCTGAGACCTCACCTTCCCATACAAACCTTTATATTTTTCATCCTCTGTTTATATGGACACAATCATCTCACCTTCAAGCCCTCGAGCTGAGAGATGAGATCGAGCCTTCCAATACAAAATATTGTATTTTTCATCATTTATTTATATGGATAGCGTTACATTCAGGGGAGATTTCTCTCGTTGAGTGGTAAGTTCTAAACTGGTTGGGATGAATTTTCTCATATATCAACAATATTAGATGGGATCAAAGTTGGAGGTTGAGATGAAGGTAGGAAGATGAGATAAGATAGATTAAAGAAGAAAACAGCAACCGTTCATATGCATAATTTCATCCCACCTTCTTTTAAGGGAGACTGAAATTTAGGATGAACTTTCATAAACATAGGTATGTATCAAAGCTCTGATAAGTTCCACTTATAACAGAAAGCCATTCATATTAAGTTCAGAACTGTAAAAGTAGATTTTTTAAGAATGCATCCTCTCAATTTCCCCAAATCCTTTGACGTAACAAGCATCATTAATAGATCCCAGAAGTGTAAATAATAAGAGTTGGAATATTTTTTTATTTCTTTTAGACTTATCAAGGCTAGAATAAAACCATTGCAGTTTTCACATAGTGGTTATCATCAAAATATTATTGCTAACAATATGCCTTATGACATTTTACTTTTAGCTACTACTTTGTGATTCAAAAAATTTTGTTTCTACCGAACAAATGCTGACCAGGACTCCCTTGTGCGAGAATGTGCCGAGTGGTTGGGTCTCTCAAACCTTGTTCAAAGGGTCACGGGTTTGAAACTAGCTTAAGACCAACTCTCTGTAAATCAAGGCAAAAATTAAACTGAGTCACGAGGTGTGGTCATATTAATAGGAAGGACCAGAGTCGTGCTGTTCGATTAGTTTACAGATTCATTCGGCCCTTTTCACTTTGTGCATAAACAAATCTCTTACGAAGATAGTAACCGTGTTTGCCAATAGACATGCCTGGCCTGTGTCAATCTAGATGGAAAAAAATTGCAACACAAAAAGACAGCAAAACAAACAAAAATATCAAAACAAACAAAAATAGTAAAATCATATGCTCTTACACTGTGAAGTCTTCAGAATGAATGCGGGCCATTTTGTTTTCAAGCGATGATGATATTGCGTTCAAAAGCAACTCCAAAGAGCTCTCATTCAGTTGATTTGCCGTCTAAGGAAAATAAAGAAATACGGCAAATTAGTATACTACTTTCAGTCATGATCCCATGAATTCTTTCGTTCATCACTATCTTCGAGGTCATATGAATGCAACATTATAATACATTATGATATAGTGTAAATCCCTATATAACGTACTCGATTATCACTTACTTTCGGAAATGACGCACTAGAGGCCCAGGGTTCCAGCCCCAACACAAAGGAGATACTAAGCCTTACAGAAATACTTCGGTTATTAGGAACTCATTTACAACATACTTTTGTATATAACACACACTTTTCTTATCCTTGGAGCGAAATTTCCTCAATTTTAACATACTTTTGTGCTTTCTACTCTGTATAACGTACATATTATCGACTTCTTTGAGCCTTATATAACCACGAAGAACCCAAAAGCATGCTTATATCAATGTTGCTTTAAGTTGTTAAAATCATTAATTTGTCAAAGAAAAACTTAATTGAGTCATTATTTCAACTACTTCTTCCTCAAAAAGCTACATAAAGTACTGATAGGCATGTATCATTCTGTACCTTCGTAATTCAGATCATTATTTGTTTACCCCAGCTAAGGCGCACTTCGGATACAATTTACAAAATCAGCCAATGTTTTTTTGGAGCTGAACCCTTCATTTGGGAAAATAAAGAAGCAAATAATGGAACTACCTTCAATGCAGACTGTATGGCAAGCATGGCCGATTTAGGACAATCTTCCAAATTTTCTAGTATCTAAAAAGACAGAAAAATGATTTATATTGAAATGAACAAACCATTAAGAGATATTGAATCGAATAAGAAATCAATCAATCAAGACAAATACAAAATACACGAACAGTGTGATGGTAACCAGCAGGAAACATTAGGTTCCAGATCATGTACATATGAAATTACTTGAGCTTTGCGTCTGACACTCAACAGAGAAATACGTCAGAAAGAGAACGAAACAAAAATCTAACGAATTATTTTCGATGTGTTTGGCTATATAGAAGTTTTATAACAATCACAGGCTGTTAAATATGAAATTAGAACTTTTCCGTACTAGTAGAGTTTTAGCTGCTCTTACTGAAGAGAAAAATCATTCGTTTTGAACCGATCTAATTGGACTAATAATCAGGCTTAGCCACTTATCTTTGATAAGCAGACCATTTTGGTTTATTTTCTCGATGTGCTAGTGAATGGCAATGCCCAGATGCAGATCGAAATTGGCTAACTAGAAAAAGAGGAGAGTAGCAGGTATAACACATAAACAACAAATCACCATTGATTTTCCACTAACTTCAGTGAGCAGAACAATAGTTTATCTAAGGGCCTGTTGATGTAAGCATAAACACCTCACCTGCCAGACCCAACAAGTCTAGCAAATTTCAAGCACTGTCGATATGGGATGTCCATGCCGGGTCTGAAAGGCGAGGTAAATCCCTAGACGTCAACTATCGTCAATGCATCATCGATTTTCCATTGTAATAAGGTCGAGTTTACCTCACCTCACCGGTAGTTTTGCGTTTTTATGGAAAAACTTCACTTCACCTGAGTGAAACTTCACCTCCTGAGAGGGAAAATTTCACCATACCGGAAGTTTTATTTTTCATATAAACACAAGCTAAAGAATCAATAATATTCTATTGGAGGTTGAAATATCACTTGCGAGCCCCGGGTTTGGCAGTTGAAGTATTTTTGTCGATGTAAACGGGCCCTAAGAGTCCTTTTCGGTCTGTTTCTGCTACTTCAATAAGTGCTACCACCATACGAAAAACTTTCGCAGTTATCATGCTTTGCTGTTTCCGATTTCTAACTACCCTTTAGTTCTATACCGATCAAACACTGTAAAACAGCAATATATATGTATGGCATCAGAAGTACAGCTTTACGATTGCGTGATGACGTCATGATATGACACCTGGTAAAAACAGTATTCCAGTATTCTGGGTAAACAAAAACAAATCCGTCAGAAATCAGAGCTTTTGATTATAAAATCTTAATCAGAAATTCTGGTATTAACCCAGTCAAGAACGCCGAAATAAATAATATTCATCTCTCAAGCATCTGTTGTAAATACCTAATACGGAAATTAGATCAAATTATAAATGGTTTATTTCATGAGTAAATTAAAAATAATGATGACGATGATTAAATCGAGGTGAAGACTGAACGAGGAAACATAGGACACATTATTTCCGTGTCTTTTTCTGTCTCTTCATTTTTGTTGTAAGATTCATTTAAAAGTCCTGTCCAAAAATATATCATGCTATTTGATCCGGTTTGAAACTTCCTTGGCAATCACAAGAATAAATATCTTAGATTTCTTTAACAATAGAATGGAGGGCACATTCCAACCCCCAGCTATAAGTACTTTAGCCTAATACTTTAACAATGAGCTGCCACCATCAAAGTTATAAACATGACAGAACTGGCTTTTGTCAATAATTTGCAAATTTGGGCCTTCCCAACTTACATTTTGATGTCAAAGTGACGCATAGTGAAGCGAAAATATAGATAACCTAAGCTTTTCGTCTGACACTCAACAGAGTACCAATGAGATTACTTCCAGAGGTTTAAGCCAAAACTCTTTCTGTCTACAAAATAGAGGATCCCTAATTTTCATGTAGACAGATTCGCTTCACTTTGCTTGCAATTTTTCAGGCTATTTTTAAAAGATAAATAATAGATTTTAACTTAAAGTAAACTAAGATGTAAATTTGCTAAAAAGGAAGGAATTATCCTTTAACGTCAGCAAAAGAGAGAGATTGAGGGGGTAGAAACCTTCTCCCTCTACAAATACAGATAAGGGTTAACTACAATCCCCGCCAAATGTAGGTGGAACAGCCTTGATTTCTTTATCAAGTAACTACAATTTTAGCTATCCTAGGCTTTTATTTCCAATCCAACCCCCCTCAAAACAATGTTGTTTATAAAAGGAACTTTATGAGACAACACCAAACACTAGCTGAATGTTTTTGGGCTAGTTCTTATTATCAAAAGCAACATCGTAAAGGAGGGAGGGGAGGGAGAAAAAGGTAGAAAACTATTAAAATCATCTAAGTGTTCCAAGACTTTTGGCGAGGATTGTAGCCATGGCACGGCAACTCATGCTTATGTGATAGAAATAGCGTATTTGAAAATTCAAGCAAAGAGCAATCACGGAGCTCAATTAAATACATTTAAATCTCCAACCCACCTGCTGCAGACCACAACTGAGTTGGTAAAGAGAATTGGAAACATCGGAATTGAGGATTTGAGCGTTGGTTAGGCCGCCGCTGAGTTGACTTGCTTCAGGTCCATTGGATATCTATCAAAATAATAAGTGTATATTAATAGGTCATGCTAGTTAGGGAGATTTTGTTTGACCTGAAAAAGGCCAGAGGCATTATTTTTAGCAGTTGTAAGGGTGGGGTATAACCATTGATCTCGAAATAGAGACTGGATCGAGCATCTGTCATTCTGAAATGAAGTCTATTGGCAGCCATATTATTGGGAGGTCCAATTGAATACATTGAGACTGCACTGGGGAGTGCTCTTTGCCTTGATGATTGTTGAAATGTTATGAATAATCAGCACGAGACTGAATAATGGTGCAGCTTTTTTTAAACAAATAATCAAGTCAATATAATTTCTTTGGCAGCCATATTGCGAGGCCAAACGCAAGCCCAAGCAATTGACTTCAACATCTCAATCCAGGAACAACAGAATGCTCGATCCAGTCTTTATTTTGAGAACAGTTGGTTCTTGTTTAACCTGAAAAAGGCCGGATGTATTTTTTTAGCAGTTGCAAGGGCGAGGTATAACATGTACAGTATCACTACATATAGTTTCTATGAAGTCCTGTTGTGTATAACTAGAGAAGAAGTAGGATTCGGAAAGTCCATCAAGATAATTTGTGTGAATGAAAACGGCGCGAGAAGGACTTAAAAACCCACGACCACTAGATAAGTACTCTAGTCCGTTTTAAAACCGATAGAATAAATAGTTCCAGAACATCTCTATAGCAATTGCGTTGTCTAAGACCGCATCGTAGGGCAAGATGTGCAAAGGTACACAGCGATATAGAAGAGAAAGAAGAAAGGAGACTGGCTCTCAACTTTGAGTAACAAAGAGCCAGTCTTCTTTCTTGTTTCTCTTATAGTTCCAGCACATTACATAAGTTTAGTCCTAGAATATGACAGAATATGTAGTTCAAGAATACGACAGATTATATAGTCACAGGGGATATCCCATGTATTCCATAACGGAGGGGCTAAATTTTGTGATTTGCAGTCTGATATCTATATATAACCTCTGAATTAGGGTTCGGGTACCTTTCTGGGCCTAATGGTTTCCATTTCTTGTACTCACAGAGCACACAGGCTAGCAAAATTTGGTTTCGAAATTTACAATTATTTAACCTATACTGCATAGCACAGCACAGTAAAATACCAAGAGCTGTTGCACCTACCTTCTTTATTACCTCTGATAAACTGATAAATCTAACATAAGCAATTTTGAAAAAAATCCTGTGATAGGAAAATTTCAACGTAAAATGCATTGAGTCGATGAAAATTTTGTCAAAATATTGACCTGAAATTTCATTGATAATAATTGTACGCATTAGAATATGAAAGACTGCAGCACAGTCAATCCAAGTTAATAATATAATCCCTTAGCAAGATTCAAAATTAACGAATTTGTTGATATTTGAACAGGACCTGTAAACTGAAATAATCTGCAGATGATAAAGTCACACGAAGAAAGACGAGTTAAAGATTCCAACGACGGTGAGTTTTCAAATGTTGATATTAAAGGGAATCTACTCTGTTTTTTGGGTATGTGCCTGAAATTTTGACTGATATTAATATCTGTCACTATGAAAAATCGTCTTGACAGTAGACAGTAGCTATGTTCCTATCAGCTCATGCCTTATCAATTCTATTTGTAATCACGCTGTCTTTTCCCAGTCTAATGCCTTTAACTATAAGTAACAAGTCAAGATTTTGACGTGCATTGCTTTTGCAAGGATCACTGCATGCAGGTTCATCTTTTTACTGCATTTACGAATAGGAATAATAAACCGAGGCACTTCAGTCAACTCTTTGGCTATCCATGAGTTAAGCTTTCACCATTCAAAAGTATGAAAATGTATACCACTAGACTTGGACCCAATTACATGTAAATCAATGGAACTAGGGTTAACTGAGTTCTAACTTGTGCTCGTTTAACCCAGGCTAACAAAGGCCTAACTCGTGCTCGTTTTCACCCAGTTTAACTAGAGTTAAACACGTGTTTGTTTTAACCCAGGTTAACTAAGGTCAAAGTTGTGCTCGTTTTAACTCAGTTTAACTAGAGTTAAACTCGTGTCCGTTTTAACCAAGGTTAACTAAGGTCAAATTCGCGCTTTTTTAACCCAGGCTTACCCAGACTTAATGTGAGCAGGTTTCAACCCAGGTTAACTAAGACTAGACTTGGGAAATGTCTAACCTAGGCTAACCTAGGTTACCTTTTTGCAACTGATCAGCCAAACGAAAGCAAGGATATCTTGCACAAATTTGTTGTTATTGAGCAAAAACTCTTACTCCGTTTAAAGTAAGAATCAAAACAGATATGTTTTGAAAATTTGAAGTTTTTCAATGGAAACAAGTATCACAGCCACAAACAAGGACAAACATGAGCAATGCATAAATTATGCAAGTACATAGCTAGCTCAATTGAAAAACCCCACAGAGACTGCGCAGTATTGCAGATGGGGCGTATATCACTTTCACCAAACAACCGAATGCACAGCAGGGAGCATTCGCAAGATGCTGCCTTTGCACCTCACTGCACTGTTCTTCTCAAGGGAGGTTAGCCGTGGAGCTACATACCCGGAAGTTCCATACAAAGTTGGCCTTAGGTTGCGTAAATACTGCACAATGTTTCACAGCATGCAAAAACAACTCATTTTTTGGAGACTGAATGGACTTCAAATTATTTTTAAAACATTTATGGCCTAAGTAGCAAATGCAAAAACCTTATTCATTAATTCACAAGTTAAGCTGTAAGAGAGCTGAAGATAGACTTTGTTTGTAGTTACAATTTCAGTTGTAATTTCACTTTAGGCCATCTATGTCTTCATTCAAGCCCTGTGGGGCCCATAAGGCGGCATACTAGTTTTTTAGAGATTGCAAAATTCAACCAAGACCCTCAGGAAAATGTTTTAATCTAATTTGAAAAATCGAGGGATCTATAATGGCTATTTCAACTCTCGAACATTAAAGAGTTTGAGCCTGGGGGAAGGTCTGTTGACGATGTTCAGTACTGTGGGAGGAGGGATAGAACACACACTTTAGGTATCATCTCAACAGTAACCGTGGTTTCCCTCTACAGTAATGAATATTCTCCACAGTATTATATAATGAAAATAATGATAATACAATAATAATTTCATCTACAGTTGGTAAGAAGATACATAATGTACATGATAAATTATGAACAAACTAACTCATACCAACTATTTACATACAAGGAAAGAAAAAAATATACAATACAGATCTACTTATTTACATGTATCACAAATACATTCGTCACAATTCCAATATTGATGTTATCCCGCACATTCAACAGTACTGATGGTACCCCTCTACAGTGTGAATATCATCTAATGTACTGATGGTAGGGTATCCCACCCCAATGTACTGAAAATCCATAACACAGTACTGCCCAGACGTTCCCTAGGATATTGTCAAGCGGAGATTGTCGAGTGGTTAGATCACTTGACCCTTGTTCAAAGGGTCCCGGGTTCGAAACCACCTTCAGACCTGTCACAAAGTGTGAGGAGAGAATTGGTCAGCTCTCTGTAATTCCAGGCAAAAAGGCAAAAGGAATCATGAGGTGTGGTTGCATCGAGAGGAAGGACCAGGGTGGCACTGCTCGATTAGTTTACCTATTCAGTGGGCCCTTTGTGCTTAGCGCATAAACCCATACCTTGCGAAGATAGTAAGCGTATGTGCATATCAACTATCAAGTTGTTGACGTGGCAGTTTGGAGACCTACTCACTGAAAATTTCATTCCAGGCAGCTGTGTTCCATATGACGTCATTGCAGCCGTCAACAGACAGTATATTTCAAAAATAACGACTTCACAGGAAGACAATAACATTACTTAAATCAATAAAAAAGCAATTCCGAATTTCAAGTTCAAACAATTTCGAAAAGCGTAATAGATAAAACACACGAATTGACTCAGATTGCTTTGACTCGGATATTACTCAATTCACGAAACAAAAAATATTTTCCCATCTGCTGTTAAATTGACTGTTTTTGAGTAAACAGCAACGCGAGTTTTAATCAAATTGAATAGACGATAAGTTGGCGGTATAAAAAGAAACACAACACGGTAAGCAGCACAAATCAAAGTTGCACAAAACAAGGCCTTCGTGGTAAACTAAAAGTAAGTAAGTATGCCTTGTAGCTTGACTTAACATCACTCAATTATATATTCGTATTTCTCCGCAGTTCATTACTGCTGAACCGTATTGTGAAACGTTAAAGTGAAAGCGGGCCTATTTGTCTTATTGTATTGTATTGTATTGTTTTTTAGTGTTAGTAGTGACAATAGTGCGTATACCCTTATTTATACCCTTTTTTATAGCCACTTCAAGGATTGCATAAATTTATGAACAGGCACATTTGTTCGCAAAAAACCAAGTTTTGATCAGACCTTTGAATTCTTTGGTACTCTTAGCCTTACTAATTGAATCTGGTAATGAATTCCAGATTTTTGACCCTTGGAAAACTCTGTGATTTGATGCCATAATTGGATGTTCTAATCTTAGGAATTACAATTGGATTTTTGTTTCGAAGATTGTTTTTTTTTGGTAAAAAATAGTCCTGCATAAAAGTTGGATTAAAATTATTAAGATTGTTAAGATTCCTCCTGTTATTGTATATTTATTCCTGTTCTGTAGACATTTACTCATCTGTCATTGGTTTGCGTTAAGTTCATCATTTTTTATCACATATGCTTCCTCAGCTTTCGTTGGTGATATCCCAGGCTCGAGACCTGGTAGCAACATATCAGAATTGTGGGAGTCCATTTTGGGTTATATATAATCAATTAACATATAACTATTACAAGCCTGATATTACAGAGAGTTCTCTTTTCATGCTTTATGAGATAGGTCTAAAGTTTGGCTTAAATTCACGATGAATCAACAAAAAGGCTATAAACCAACCAGACCAAAAACTTGTCAAAGCAGTATATTGATTGCTGATAGGAAAATATGCTTACTATCTTCGAAAGGTTTTAATTTATGTGTAAAGCATAAAGGACCCACTGGATAGGTAGACTAATTGAAGAAGTGCATTGCTAGTTGATAAGCAAATACACTTACTATCTTCATAAGGTAATAGTTTATGTGCAAAGCACAAAGGACCCTATGAAACGGTAGAAAAATCAAGCAGAGTATTGATAGTTGACAGGTAAATAAACTTACTATCTTCGTAAAGTAAGGGTTTATGTGCAAAGCACAAAGAGCCCACTACATACCTAGACTTGTCAAAGCAGTATATTGATTGCTGATAGGAAAATATGCTTACTATCTTCGAAAGGTTTTAGTTTATGTGCTAAGCACAAAGAACCCACTGAATAGGTAAACTAATCAAGAGGTGTATTGATAGTTGATAAGCAAATACACTTACTATCTACGTAAGGTATTGGTTTATGTGCAAAGCACAAAAGGGCCCACTCAATATGTTAATTTATCGAAGAGGTGCATTGATAGTTGATAGGCAAATACTTACTATCTTCATAAGGTAATATTTTATGTGCAAAGTACAAGGGGCCCACTGAATAGGTAGACTAATCGAAGCAGTGAATTGGCAGTTGAAACGCAAATACACTTACTATCTACGTAAGGTATTGGTTTATGTGCAAAGCACAAAGGACCCTATGAAAAGGTAGAAAAATCAAGCAGTGCTTTGATAGTTGAAAGGCAAATAAACTTACTAAATCTTCTTAAGGTATTGGTTTACGTGAATAACACAAGGGCCTACTAAAATAGTCGATGCAGTGCAACCCTGGTACTTTTTTCGATGTCACCAAAGCACGTGACTTATTTTACCTTTTTGCCTGGAATTACAGAGAGCTGGTGAATTAGAAATTCACACTTGGCAGGTCTGAAGATGGGCTTGAACCCACCACCAACAACTTATCACCACTCAACTACCCCAATCACTATCTCCACTCTTACAATGCACTTACAAATGAAAGGCAAGTAGGCCTAATATTCAAATCAACCTCATAAATACTATTCATCTATCTAGTCAAGAGTCCTCTGATGATTTATGACGTAATCATACACACACACAACACCAGTCAACTTATTAAACTGCAGAGCATTTCAGCATAGAAGAAGCTGGTTGCCTTTCAAACAAACAATATTTCTTTCATTATTCATTATCAATACTGCTAAGCCTTCGTTTACTCAGTAAGAAAACATTGTCAATCCTGATGAGTTTTTGCAAATACTCCACCAGCCAAATTGCCGGTATCGATTGAAGCATTGAGTGAAAACAAGATCTCCGGCATGGTGTTCTAACGTAATGGTATCAGTGTAATTTTGATTAGTAATTGTTCGATTGACCTAATCCGTTTTCGATGTTTCATTTCATTTATGTGTTGGAGACAATCCCAGGATAGTGATCGACGGTTCTGCAAAGGATGCGCATAGCATGACCCGTCTAGGCCCGTAGGAAGCGGGGGGGGGAGGGGGAAAGGGGGCGTATGACCCCCTCAATAATCCTAGAATTCATTTGTTCACAGCATGGGCCCTAGTCTTTCTATTGTTCTCAAACAATCGTTGCCCCCCTCCCCTGGTGCTGGACCCGTCGGTTACCTATGATCTAACCTAAGTGATGATTCGTTTTATTTTCTACCATACCAAAGCGGGCTAACACAATTATGATGTGCCTCCATCGGGTTTTATGAAGGTGGCGGATGAATGAGTTTGTAAAGATTAATTAATAAGGCATGGGGCAACACGGGGAATTGAATTTTACGAGAGCAGGCTACTGCAATTGACATATTCCAGCACCGGGTCTCGAACCAAGGTTATTTCGACTATAGGCGAGTACGCCAACCACTGTCCTAAACCAATACAATGAATTAGCACAATAACAATGAGGTGTTCACAACTCAAGGCTTATCCACATAGTGGGATTAATTTGTGTTTCAGACGAGATCCTTCTTCAGAGGCATGTTATATTAACATTAATTCATAAAGCATGGTCTAGCACGTGAAATTATATCCTAATAGAAAAGGCTACTGGGATTGACATATGCCAGCACCGGGTCTCGAACCCGGGTTTTTGCAGCCTCTACTATGGATAGGCCAAACGATGATTACTATAAATCTTTTCGGTGCACACGGAATGAGCAAGTGAATTTAATTATTGTGGAAATCTCAGCTTTTATTATGAAAATAACAGTTAAAAACATAAGATAGAAGAAAGTAGATATAATGGGTATGAATAACTTATAAAATAGTTATAATCAGGAGAAGTGGCGTAGTGAGTGGGCGGGGATTGCTATTATCGCTCACTTGACTGTCAAGGATACCACTGAATTAAACCGCTCAGGCTGGTGCGAAGCTTTGCACTTTCGAAAACATCAAAAACAATCGGAAATCGTGAACATAACAACTTCAACGAATTTAAATATTAGCAGAGGTAACCTCTGTAAGATTTGATGCTTTTCGACGAAATCTGCCAAAGATTGAGACGCAGTATTTACAGTGAAGGCAAGATAGCATGTATTTCATCATCACATAAGAAGGTAGTATACGAAGTCCTACGATATAATTAGAATCGGGTTGTTCTTGTATTATCGGTTGTTTGTGCAGCAAAATGTTGAGAATATATTTATTTGATGCCTTATTTAGCTTGTTACGCTATATATGATTTCGTGTCCCACTTCTGGTGGGCTATACAAGATTTATGAACTCAATTTTCGTCCCCAAAGGCATACGTAAAATTGGGAATGTGCCCAAAATATCTTCGTTATAATCAATATCGTTTATCAATAGAAATTGTGATATGATATACCAGTTTCTAAACACGAAAAACTGAACAAGAGTTTCTCACATATTTTTTGAGTAATTGTAGTAAATCTAAGGGGACACTTTTATAAAATAATTAACTCGGTCTCAGTACGAGGCAGCTAGACCCAGTCATAAGAGATCTTGCAGGTTTATGTTTTTGTATCTTTTAAAGCGTGAGATTCGCTTTGGGCAGCACGGGCCTTTACGAAACCCTTTCTGCTAATCAAACAAGGTATAAACAATAAACAGATACAATATCATCTGAGTTGAAACATTTTGTAATTCTATAATACCATTCTTTCTAGGGGGTTGTATTCAGTTGAAACGTATTGACTTCAGATATTGTATAATGGTTTGTCCAAAAGCTCCCTGACACTCATGGCTCTTCAATTCTTTTTGGACAAAGTAGTAATAACTATTTTTTGCATGTTCTGTACATAGTCTAGAAAATGGAATGTTGTTGTAAAGACTTCTAGCCTGAATCAGTCTACTACTTAAAACATAAACTCACTTAGGGGAGAGTGGGGCAAGTTTTGACAGGGGTACGTTGTCACACCCTTTTTTGGGTCCAAATGTTAATAACGGCAGGCTCGGCCAAAGGATATCAGAAGAAAGCTTACATAAAGTACTTCACAATACCATCAATTTCGAGAAAGTGACAACTTACCCCTGTGACCACTTGCCTCACTCTCCCCTACTCACAAAAGGGAAGAATTGTGAATACTAGCATCGTATATAGTACTATATGAACTGATGTAGTGCATAATGTGTTCCTGCTGAAAACAAGGCCTAACCATATTCAGGCAAGCACGTTAAACACAAACTCACTCACACACAAAGTGGAAGAGATACCAGGACCTAGTATACTACTTTAGGGTCACGATGTAGTGCAAGCTATTGTGTTCCTGCTGGAAACATGGACCGCCCTTTGTCGGAACCAAAAACTCATTAATATGTGATATGATTACACCTGGAAAAGTGATATATCATCTGCAATAAGAAAATATTAAAGTTTCATCATATCTCCAGACCAGGAAAAAGTTGAAAAGAGTGGTACTGTTAACAATCTTGATAATGTCTAAGATTTTAAGATGTCTGAGACTCCCAAAAACGCATACGCCTGAAACGTCAATTTTTGTCAATTATTAATCCTCTGGTATATTTTATACGTAGCTCTGCCAATTTGCTCGTTAAACCAGTTCTAGGGTAACATTCCAAATTCTATGGACGCAATATGCTTCTCTTGTTCACTACCAAGGTTTGAGATAAAGCTGTTATTTCCGATTTCGTTTTTTCAGGCAGCGAGGCAATATCAGAATTAATGTTGAAAAGTTGCACAAAGAGATGTTTAAAGAATTATTAGACTTGGAGTCTGAATGTAAGTGACAAAGCTAAATATTTTTCAAGAGTTTAGATTTCTTTTACAGTAACTTTTTTTATATAGAGTAATAATGAAGGTAGCGTTTCTGTAGCTACATAAAATATTTCAAATTATTTGAAATGTCCCATTTAAGAATCAGATTATTACATACAAGCTTTTGGGCTTGAATCAATTGAGGATAGATGCCCAGGAGACTCGATTTCATATCATTTTCTAATATCAAAACATGACTCTCCTAATAGCTAATCGATTATCAAAAGTTATTAAGTTATTAATATCAATTTGCACAAAAATATAGTTTTATACAACTTTACTATAAACTTGTATGGTCATGTTGAGCCCAACAGCTGCCGCTCGACTTCAACTACAAAAGAGTTAGGCCGTCGAGTTTTGGTAGCTATGTGTTGCTAAGGGGAATATTCCCATCATGCATTGCAGGAGATATGATCCACCATCTTTTGCAGAAAATTCTATGAAAATTTCTCAATGCTAATGAGAGTTAATGCTATTACATGAATAAGACGAAAAAATCTAATATTTACAGTAATTGTTCGTAACGGAACTTCCGAATAGCAAGTAAGATTAACATTGCGATATGTTACTGTTGTTTATCGCTATCCTAAAATTTACTCAAACACCTGACACAATTTAGCATTGCAAATAATCTTCAATTGGTCAAAGGAGTTCAAAACTATTTCTGGAATAAAACAAAAAAACCTAAGATTTACAGTAACTGTTGGGAACGATAGCAAGTAAGATGAACATTGCGATGTGTTACTGTTGTTTCTCGCTATCCTAAATTTACACAAACACCTGACACAATTTAGCATTGCAAATAATCTTCAATTGGTCAAAGGAGTTCAAAACTATTTCTGGAATAAAACAAAAAAACCTAAGATTTACAGTAACTGTTGGGAACGATAGCAAGTAAGATGAACATTGCGATGTGTTACTGTTGTTTATCGCTATCCTAAATTTACACAAACACCTGACACAATTTAGCATTGCAAATAATCTTCAATTGGTCAAAGGAGTTCAAAACTATTTCTGGAATAAAACAAAAAAACCCAAGATTTACAGTAACTGTTTGGAACGATAGTAAGAAAGATGAACATTGCGATATGTCACTGTGTTCCTCGCTATCCTAAAATTTACACAAAAACCTTTTAGGCATTGCAAACAATCTTCAATTGGTAAATAAACAATACAAGAGTAGAAACACAACAAATGTAACGAATATTCAAACAAGTTTGTTGGAACGAAGCATAATTGATCAAGTGCCGATGTCCATAAAGAAACGCACTCTTCTTATGCAACAAATACCCCTTTGACTATGAAAATATGAATGAAAAAGTTAATCAACATTTTTGAGATCATACAGAAGAAAATAATTATGAAATTATTGTATTTCATTTCATTCTATTACTTTATTACTCATTCAATTATTTTTCTATCACTTCATTACTGTTATTTAAGGTGAAATTTGTTTACTTATTCAATTACTTTTCTATTGCTTTATTACTGTTATTTAAGGTAAAATTTGTGTACTTATTCAACTTTGTTTCTATTGCTTTATTACTGTTATGTAAGGTAAAATTTGTGTACTTATTCAATTACTTTTCTATAACTCTATTACTGTTCTTTAAGGTAAAATTTGTGTACTTATTCAATTACTTTTCTATAACTCTATTACTGTTCTTTGGGGTGAAATTTGTTTACTTATTCAATTATTTTTCTATTACTTTATCACTGTCCTTTAAGGTGAAATTTGTTTACGTATTCAATCATTTTTCTATTACTTTATTAGCTACTGTTCTATGAGATGAAATTTGTTTTCATGTCGGTACTTAAAGATGCAAAGAACGTTTGTTTAATGGCGAACCATATCTAGTATTTTTTGTTTTGATAGTGAAAATTCGTTTCATTTTTTTTTTTTTTTTTAAAAGCTACCACCTTTCCGTAACGTTGTCTAAGGCTTCGGCTGATGTGAGATTATCCTTCGTATATCATTAGTTGTTTACCTAGCTGATAATAGATTTTCAAGACAAACAATTAACTTAATCACAGGAATAAAACAAAAAGCCTAATATTTACAATAATGTTTCGGTACAGAACTTTAGGATAGCGAGAAAGATAAACATAGTAATATGTTACTTGGTCTTCTCGCTATCCTAGAATTGAAATGAAAACAGGAACAAAATGGCACAAAATAGGCCTGAGTTAACCTAATAATTTGCATACTTAGACGCATTCTAATCATGAGAGATTATATAGAGAAAATGGAACAGTACATCGAATCATTATGCTAATTTGTCAGTGTTACAGAACAGAACGAGAGAGTAAACTACCCATGGGAAAATGATATGAATTAGAATCAACCTTTTCTTACCAAGACCCGGTATTAGTAATTACTGAAATGTTAGAGAAATACAATTTTTGCCTGCTGGGTTATATTTACTTCTAAACTTTAGTACATTAGTTTATTTTTACATCCCTGTATATCACAATATTGAAAATGTACCGACTTAAAAATTTGGAGTTTAACGAAGCTTTGATCGTTAAAGATGATCTTAGGGCGTTAATTTGTCCAAGCTAATACTTGCAGTCATATTCTTTATATATTCCTTATCTTTTAAGGCCTCCCCAGGGAGGGTCTGGGTTCCCATGTTCCCTAAAAAAAATCAAAAATCACCCTTGTTCCCAATGATATTTGTTGAATATTCCCTAAAAAGAAATGTGGAAATGTTCCCCAGTTCCTTAAAAGTAGTCCTTTGATCCCCAGTTCCTAAAAAAATGTTCCCTTTTAAACCTTTATATTCTCAAAAATATCGTACATAGAGATGTGATAATCTATATCAGCACGAAAGATTATCAGAAGAATCTATTGCAGGGAAAAACTGTTAATCTCAAAAATTTCAATTAAACATATAACATCAAGTCTCAGTAAGAAAAGGAGGATTATTTTAAGTATTCAAGATCAAAACTTAAAACTATTGACAATGTTAGTCTCGGGAGCCTTCTCTCCCTTACGACTATGGATGGCTTCATCAATGTCTGGTGACATAAATAACCAATTCCTGTTACATTAAATTAACAGGCAGCTTTATTAATTGAAAATTAAATACGCCATTACAAAGCACTATAAAAACTCTATAAAAACTCTATAAAAACTCTGGCCTTACAGTTTGTGAAGAACCGCACATCTTTTTATAAAAGCTTTAATCTTTAACTTCTAACAAGTTGTTTACATCTGCAAACCTGAAAGATCTCCAAGTGGGTGCGGTGTCGAGCATCTGTGAGTCAGCTGCTTCAGGCTGAAATTCTGAACACCATGAGCTCGAATTAAACTGTTGGACGAATATCTCATATCTAGTTAATGTGAACTACATCAGTAATTCATAATGTATAGAAAATTGATGGGGATGGAACAGTGGTTTAGATCACTCGAGCCTTGTTTAAAGGGTTATTGGCTCGAATCTACCTTCAGAGCTGTCACGTGAAGTGTGCGAGAGACTTTGCCAGCTCTCTGTAACTCCAGGCAAAAGGGCAAAAGGAATCACGAGGTGTGGTCACATCGAGAGGAAGGACCAGGGTCGCACTGCTTGATTAGTCTACCTATTCAGTGGGCCCTTTGTGCTGTGCGCATAATCCAATACCTTACGAAGATACTAAGCGTATTTCCCTATCAACTATAAATGCACTGCCTCGATTAGTCCACCTATTCAGTGGGTCCTTTATCCATTGCACATAAACCAACACCTTACGAAAACAGTAAGCGTATTTGTCTATCGACAACTATCAACAACATATTGGGAATACATCTCAAAGGTCTTGAGCCCAAAACCTTGCACCCCATAATCCATCACCCTAATTCAATACCCAAATAGGGTTAAGTATTAGTACTGAAATGTTATGGTGTATTCAGCAACTAAACTTCAGCCATAGTAAAT
Organism: Pelagia noctiluca; assembly: GCA_963924455.1. NCBI lineage: Eukaryota > Metazoa > Cnidaria > Scyphozoa > Semaeostomeae > Pelagiidae > Pelagia > Pelagia noctiluca. Next base: position 9,508,653 of record OZ004334.1, read on the forward strand.
CGTTATTTCAGGTTCAATGTTGAATCCTTCTCCAGAGCAATCTTTAGTTATATAATTCAATAGCATGGTCTGATATGTTGGAATCAAATAGACCACTTTCACGATGACGTCAAATCTTTTGAAATTCTTCTAGGAACATCACTATCCTCGATATCATGTGGATTCAGATCCCAAAGGCGTGCATTGCTCTTAGCAACGCATAGATTTGTTTTGTAGTTGTAAATTTAGCGTAATGATACGATGAAGAATTCTTGCTCAGCAGGGAATCACATCTCTTGCCTCAATTTCAAACATATTCTACGTCATTGTGAAAGGGGTCTATTATCATTAGTGTGTTATATGTATTTCATCAGAGATGGTCTCATCTGTAGTGATTCGCATTGTGAGCTGCATTTACTAGTGTAGTGCCTATGATCATGCATACATTAAGTTATAGTAACTCGTTACCAAATAGGAGCATTTAACACATTGGGAATACCATAATATATGCATACAGGGCTTCATATCGTTGGAATGAAGCCTCAGCCTTATGCAATCTAGTAAATTAAACATAAACTTAATAACTCAGAAATGTGGACATTGGAAAAACATGGACCTCATTTAATACAAAATGTGGTGATATAGTACATGCTATTGTAGTTCTACTCGAAACAAGCTAGGGCCTTAGGCTAGCACTTTGGACAAACACTCCCTTATAAGAGCATCATACACACTACGACACAAATACTATTGAGTGCAGTGATATGCAGTAGTAAGCACTTTGGGTGAAACTCCCTGACAAATGACGGCATTAAACAAATAGAAACCTAAAATACTGTCATAACATACGTAGTTATGCTACCGTATCCCCTCGGTTTTCTGAAGCCAGCACTAAATAGTACAAATTGCAATGAAATAGTATCATAAGGAAGAGTATAAAGTGTAAAATCTCGTTTTTGCCTGCTTTATCTCAATCTTCGCATTTCTAATGATTCTTGAATACGTTGCCTCGGATAAATAACTTGATTCTTCTTTCTTATCTTCCTTATCATTATATTACAAAAAATATCTTTCTAAATATTATCTTATAAAAAAAATAAACAATTTTTGGAACACTCGAGCCACGGGCTTAATAGTTTGGTAACGCATATGGGAAGTTGTAGACATGCAAAAAATGTTCTTGTGACCCTTTAGGTTCATAAAAAACAGTCAAGCCTTCAAAATCTCCGAGTATCTTGCACTTTTCGTCGGTAAAGTATTTCCAACTTATACACGAACAATAAAGCAAAGAGAAATACAGAAATGGATAAACTCTGAATAAACATTGATAATTCCTGGTCTAATCAAAGCATGAATAATTAAGACGATTGAAACGAGCTGAGCAAGGCGAATAAGATCTTCAGAAAAAGAATTTCTTTAAGAACGATTGAGAAAACACGGTTGCCGAACGAATCCTTTATGAGATGTGTGCAGAAAATTGAAATAAATGCTCGAGTAGGCCTGACTGTTGTAGTGAATATCAGCTTGATGTCAGAAGCACCCAACCATTCTTCACAAAAGAGGTTGATCAAAAGTCGTATTTTTTCAGCTGAAGGAGTCGATATAAACGGAACAAAGCCCTGTTGTTTTGAACTGTTTGTAATAACTGTCCCTTCTGACATTCAAATGCTAGCAGATGGATCATGGCGATGGTATAAGAAGATAGACAATTGGAATTTTAGAGGATTTCTTACAGACATAATTGAATGCTGCTAGAATATCTAGGATCGGGTGAATGTATAGATAAGTCTGAAAAATAAGTGTTATCATAGAGCAGAAATGAAAAGTTATAGAATATAGAATATAAAATTATAGAAAAAGTATATGGAGATGGACAATTGAAATTTCAGAAGGATTTCTTACAGACATGTAATTGAGTGTCGCATGTAATTGAATGATGGTAGAATATCAAGAATGGATAATTGCGAACAATTACTCACTGCATAGAAAAATTAAAAGTTATGAGAATACATTATAGAGAAAGCGCATGAAGTAAAACAACAAAAGAAGGCAGAAGCGATTCTCACAGACATGATATATAGAAACTATACGAAGTTAAACAATAAAATTTTGAGAAGGATTTTTACAGACAAATGAAGGAAGGTCCATGGCAGAAGGATATAGAAATGAGTGTGAAAAAACAAATGCTATGATAGAGAAAAATGAAAAGTTGAAGACTACATTATAGAGAAAGTGTATGAAGTTGGAGAATGTCAGAGGGATTTTTACTGTCAGACATTTGTATGTCAGTACAATATCAAGAATAATATATAGATAAATGCAAAAGGTTGCAATTGGTAGATAAGAAATGAAAAGTTTAGAGAGTGAATTCCAGAGAAAGAAGATGAAGTTGGACAATTGACCTATCAGAAGGATAATTTTCACCTATCAAGAAGGATTAGATTGGTGTAAACGTAATTTCATTTCTAGACAGGGCATGAATAAGAAATTAGGAGCATGCACTTGTCTGTAATTACAGTTAGAAGGAAAGAAATGTTTTTATAGCAAGGCCGGTAGAAAGCTCGACTTTGAATAAAGTTCTGCTAAGACGTAAGAAACGTATTTTCCTCAAATCATGGTTTTGGAGCCGCAAACAACAGTTACATAGGAAACGATCGCTTAAAATCTTGACTTTGCCACTGTATAGCGTTCTGTAAAGACGTCAGAAACAGTGGGGAGAACGTATTTTCCTGTACTCATGGTTTAGGAGCAGCAAACAACAGTTTTGTTGAAAACGATCGCTTAAAAGCTCGACTTTGCTCCTGCATAGAAACTGCAAAGACGTCAAAGAGAGTAGGTCGGATGGTGAATTTTGCTAAATTCATGATTTTAGAGCAGGAAACAACAGTTATACGGGAAGCGATTGCTTAAAAGCTTCACTTTACAGCTGCATATATTTCCGAAAGGATAGAGGTTAGTTGAACTGAGATATACATGTCAAGAGGGTCATGGCTTTCAAAAGAACGGTTAAACATGAAAATGCATTAAAATCTATATTTTGATGTTACAAATTCTTCTAATAATCGCAGTGGATAACAATTGCGTGAATTTATAACCTCAAGCGATAGAAGTAGCAAAAACTGTTGTGGATAACAATGGCTGGACAGCTCCACTTTCAAGCAACAGAGGAAGAGGGTTGAATAACCAGATATTAACCTAATGATACTTTAAAGCCAGCATAAATAAATTGGTGTCCAAGAAAACTTGTTGAAGTCTTCAGAAAGCTGCAGCAAAGAATTCTGACAAGACGTCGAAGTTAAAATTGAAAGGACATGTTTCTTAATGTCATAGATTAAAAGCAGCAAGAAAAGTAGCTTGTTTGCATCTCATCTTGGAAGCAACTCTCCTTACAGCTGCAGAAACTTCGCAGAAAACGTCTTACCAATCAGTAAAAGGTTGAATTTAGAGATTTTTGCGAATATGATGATTTTGAAGCAACATAAAATGAAAATGACTGTTCGTGAAATTTCCATGCAAAATAAAAGCTTGCTGCTTTAGAGGAACCTAATATCACGTCATAATAAGCTGGCAAAAACCAAGAGTAAATCTATGAATTATTCAGGATAAGCTTGTGAGATATCGTGGCCTTAAATAATTAAGAAGATAATCAGTTGTTAACAGGCAAGCGATCCAAAAAGCATACTAAAGGCACAGTTATTTTTGACGCTCTCTTCGAGACTTGAACATCGACAGAAATGATTTCAGATATTGTAGAAAGCTAGCGTCAATGTAATCTTGAGTGATACTATGCAGCCACTAAAGCGGCAGTGAAATAACAACAACAACAATAGTGTGATCAGTATGCCAGAAAACTGCAAAAAACTCCCAAGTGATCAAGGACGATTTAAAGTGATTATACTTCGTGTTTCCTAAAAGCCAGACATTCCAGTTGGTGTTTATCTAACAAATTGCTTGGGTGCACTTATTTTGGCTTAATCGTTAAGAACCTTTGATTGCAGAAGAGAGTTTCGAGGACTTTGTTTTGGTATTATCTCCCTGTGCATCTGATTGCATGAGATTACTTAGGCGCCGTTGTTTTGGTATAATGTCCTGGTACTTTTGATTGTAAGACATGAGTTCGACTCCTTTGTTCTGGAATGATTTAAAAGTGACTATAACTGCATACAATAATGGCAATCGATTTCATTGATTTTGCATCATTTGTTTTGGTATAATGTCCTGGTACTTTTGATTGTACAAGATCATTCTGGCGTCATTATTTTGGTATGATTATCACGTGACTTCGACTGCATATACTCATTGTGACATTGTTTTGGTATAGCCTTTCAATGATTTTGGTGAATTTGCTTTGATATAATCTTCAAGTACGGTTGATTTGTAGAAGAATTTGACGCCTTTTTGAACACTCTCCAAGTGACTCTGATTGCATAAATCAAACTCAGGAGGCCTTGTTTTGGAATAATCTACTGGTACTATCGATTGCATGAAATTATTTAGGCATCTTGTCTTAGGATAATGTCCAAGCCTTTGATTGATTGAATGATTTGCATCTTGGAGTTTCTCTTCAATGCTACGAGTAGTCAAGCAGATAAAATTTTATTGAAAGAGTGATACAGACACGAAGAAGATAGCTGTTTGCAAAAAAATCTTATTGCACGAAACTATCAATATATAAACTCGAGTGCTACATCACTGTAAAAGAAGCTGGCATACTTTGTATTATACTCAAAACATCCACTAAATACCACAATAAATGTTTCGATAGAGATGAAATACTTATACAATATTGAAGAAAATCTAGATCACTTCTTCGGTCAATTTTGTGAAATTCAATTAATCTCCCAACAAGAGCAGTCGCTTGAAATAAATGAATTTTCATGAAAATAATTGGGCAATTTATGAACATTATATGGAAATCAATCAAAATATATGGAAATTCATGAAAATGATGGGAAATTCATAAAAATGGATGGATAGGGAAAATTAATGAAGATTTATGGAAATTCATGAAAATGATGGGAAATTCATGAAAGTGATGGGAAATTCATGAAAATTCAAGGAAATTCATGAAGATTTATGGAAATTCGTGAAATTTGATTGAAATGATCGGAAATTCATGGCAATGATGGGAAATTTCGTCAAGCAAGCTAAATATTTCGGGAAACGACTCAATAATGCGATTTCTATTTCCAAATCAAAAGAAGAGATTATTTCTTTGATAAGGTAAATCAGATGAGACGAGATTTAATAAGTTGGATTTGTTAGATTAAATCAAGAACGGTGCTTAGTTACAAAAAGACCTACAACTATTTAAAGTCAGCGCCAGACAATTGCCAAAGCCACATCGAAAGAGATTAAGATAGATCTTGGATTAAGTATATTCGGTTTGCCATATCACTATTGCTGGTATTATCATTAGCATGGCTGAGAAGATATAAAAGAAGATTAGGTAAATAAACATACGCATTCCTAGACCAGGCAAGGAAGGTTTTATTGGTTAATGCAAGCAGAATGTGGCAAAGAGTGCTTTTTGATACTCAGTGGAAGCAAATTGTGAACACATAGAGAAACATACAAAGATAAATTTAGGGACTAACTTTGAAAGAAAGAACCAAATAAATTCAAAGGAAGGATGTTGCTCAATGGAGCAGAATAACTTCTTGCAAAAAGATCTTTTGCAATTAAATGCTGCATTGCAAGACGTTCCTTTGTTATTTGACTATTTTGAACACATAGAAAATAATACAGAGAGAAATCGAAAGATTGAATCTAAAAGAAAGAACCAAATGAATTCAAAAGAAGGATGTTACTCAATGGAGTAGAATAACTTCCTGTAAAAAAATCTTCCGCAATCGAATGCTGCAATTCAAGACGTTTTGTCATTGTTTGATAAACACAAGAAGAGATACTGACGAGACAAATTCTTTGCAGAGAGAATTATAGTGCAGTAAAATGTCTTCTCGAGTGAAATTCTCTTACAATCGCATGTTCCACTTAAAATCGACATAACGAAGGCGTTCTCTCTTCAGTTTAAAACTCGGAAGTCTATCGAGATAAATATCTTGATTTTCATTGACGAAGTGCATATAATAGATGAATAATTTCAAATTTAAGAACAAATAAGAGAGCTTATTTGCAAAAGAAGATAGCTGGAATTGTGAGGAGAGCTTTGGCAATTGCATGCTGCACTTATTGTCGACATAGCAAAGGAGTTCGTTCGTCTATTCAACACTGAGACGTGCTTCGAGATAAATTTCTTGATTTCGATTGATGAAGTACATACATTAGATAAAAAGGTCCAAAAGAAGAACAAACAAGAGAGTTTTTTCGCGATAGAAAAAAAGCTAGAATTGCGAGGAGCCATTTCGCAATTGCATGCTGCACTTATTGTCGACATAGCGAAAGCGTTCCCTCGACTATTTAACACCGAGACGTCCCTCGAGATTAATGTCTTGATTTTGATTGATGAAGTACATACAATAGATAAAAAGGTTCAGAAGAAAAACATACAAGATAATTTATTCGCAAAAGAAGATAGCTAGAATTGAGAGGAGACCGTTCGCAATTGCAAGCTGCACTTATTGTTGATATAGCGAAGGCGTTCCCTCGTCTATTTAACACTGGGAAGCCCCTCGCGATAAATGTCTTGATTTTGATTGATGAAGTACATGCAATAGATAAAAAGGTTGAAGAACAAATAAGAGAGCTTATTCGCAAAAGAAAATAGCTTGAAATGCGAGAATACCTTTTGCCATCGCCTGCTGCACTTATTTTCGACATAGCGAAGGCGTTCCCTCGTTCATTAAACGATGGGATGTCCATCGAGATAACAGTCTTGATTTTGATTGATGAAGTACACACATTAGATGAATAGGATCAATACGAAACTAACAAGAGAATTGATTTGCAAAAGAAAAATATCTGCTAAAAACATAATTGTGTTCGAGTTGAGTGTTGATTGTCTCCTTGACAAAATATTTTATCAGGGGAGGCGACATGGAAGCAGGTGGGATTAATTCACGATGCTATCATCAGACAAGGAAGTAATGTTGAATAGGTGGTAGCTTTGAATTTCCAGAACCAATGAGGAAGTTTTCTTAATAGATTCTGTAAATACTAATAAAAGTATAATAGCTTTTAAAAAGCTTCCTTTAATGACAATTTCCTGCTACAAAATCATATCAACGAAATGACATTATAAAAGAAGAGATTTCGAATAGCTAGCAGCTTCCTAGAATCAAAGAAGTATTCCTAGAATTAATGAGGAAATTTATAGATTAAGTAACAAACAGACATTCAAGAACAGTATTCGAAATGATGCAGTGTTCGAAAGACTCTTAGATAAAGGCATATAAAGGTTAAAACAGTTTTACTTCATGAAAATAAGAGTGGATTAACACTGCAAAAGTAGTGTTCAAAAGCAAATTTTAGATACAAGCGTTGGAAAAGGCCATTCTGTGATGAACCGTTCCTTTGCCCGATCGTGGAATAAGGAAGCTAAATTTTCAATAACAGGAAGGACAAGTTTTAAATAAAGGAATGGAAAAGGCCATTCTGCGATGAACATTTTCCTGATTGTGGAGTAAGGAAGCTTGATTTTCAATAACAGGGAATACTAATGAGGATAGAATTGATATCAACATAAATCATCGACAGTGGATGAAGTAATGCTAAATTTTCAGAACCTTGAGAATAAATAGGAAAATTTGCTAATCATTTGACATTCAAGAGAAGCATTACCTGTAGAAAATAGCGTCTGAAAACATTGGCATACATTGGCATCGAGAAAGTGTTTTCCTTGATGAAAAGTTTCAAATAACAAAAAACACTTATGAAGATAGAATTTGTATTTACGAAAACACATCGGCAGTTAAGAAGTAACTCTCGATGGCTAGCACCTTGGAATTCCCTAAAGGAGTGGTCTGTTTCTATAAAAGATCTAGTAGTAATTTGAAAATTAAGAGTAGCTTTTGTCTATCGTTTGAAAGCAGCCTTCAGATAAAGCAGATTAGCATTGAAAACTTCTGATGATGATGAATTCCCTAACCGTATAACAAGGAAGTTGGACGTTCCATTAAAATGTAAAGGAATAAATATAAACAAATGCTTTGACGACAGCAATGGAAATATCAAATGTTTCTCCTTGAAATTCCTAGAAGGAGTGGTCAATTTTCCTAATAGATCGAAAAAACCAATAGAAATCAAAGAATAGCTTTTGTCTACAAAAAACATCGTTTGAAAGCAACCTTCAGATAAAGCAGATTAGCATTGAAAACGTCTCATGATGATGAATTCCTTAATCGTTTGACAAGGAAGTATGACGCTCTATGAAAGGTAAAGAAATAAACATAAACAAATTAATTGACGATAGCAAAGGAAATATTGAGTGTTTCTTAATAACTGGCACCTTGAAATTCCATGAATTGACGTTGGTGCCTCCTTTTCGCCATACATAATTGGCTCATTGGCGTTAGATACGTGGCTCGTTGATGTTAGATTCGTGGCTCCCTGGCGTTGCATACGTGGCTCGTTGATGCTAGATACGTGGCTCCACGACGAGACTACATTTCCTTTACCAGATAAGAAGTAAGCTTAATATTCAACGACAGATAAAGGTAATGAAGCTAGAATTAACAGCAGCCAAAGTGGATTGATTGTAAAGGGAGCAGTGTTGAATGGCTGGAAGCTCAAAATTCAAAATAATGGATATGAAGGACGATGGATCAGGTTTTCAATAGACAATTAAAGAGTGTATTAATGCTGCAAATAATATTGGGAAAAATAAACTGAATAGAAATTGAGGAAAGCGTGACGAGTCTTTAATAAAAGTGCCTTGACATTAGATGCAAAGTTTCTTGGTTAAAATACATTTCTTAAATTGGAAGAGGAAAACTTAGTATTCAATGGCAGGAGGACTAATGAAGCCAGAATTACAGCAACAAAATAGATTCATGGGAGAGGGAGCTAACAGCTCAAAACTTATAGAGTGAATTTGGAAGATGATCGATTTGAATTAATAAACAATCAAGAGTATCATTACTGCAAATAAAAGTTGCTCAAAAAGATTTCAACAGAAGTCGAAGAATCGCGCTAGCTATTTGATAAGGATATTTCCGAAATAATACATGTATTCATCCTTTATTCTATAACAGAGATGCTAAATTCTCAATGAAAGGAGGAGCTGATTAAGGTTTTGACAATTGCAATGAGATACAGTCTTGTCCATTCGACAGTTCAGAAAAGAACCATTTTCATTCTGCTGTAATTTACAACCAGTTTACGTTATTATCTTAATCCCTGGACAAGATTTGCAGACGAAGCAATTATTTTTTGATAATTGCCGAACAGGAAAGGAAAACATCTGCAACATCAAACTTCCTTCAAAATATTTTCCAATTTCTGACACACGGATTCCACGTGTTACATGAAGTAAACAGCTGACAGGTGACAAATATTGCGATGTCATCATCGTCCACTAAAGACAAAAACAGATGAAAACACCGAGCAAATCTTGATTTCACTAAGGCAAACAAGAGCAGTTCATGAAGCGCAACGCATTATACTTAAGTGATCGCATGAGGAATTCATTAGGAGTTTTGTTCAATTACAAACAGATTGACAATTGACAATGCATAGAATGAGAGTTCCTTAATGTCACGTTACTCTCGAAAAGCTGGAAGTAAGCATTTAGACATCGCAGACAAAAATTAAAGGCATAATTTTCAAGTCATCTGAATCAAAGACATATTTGTAAGATAGACAATAAATTGCTATTACAAACGGCACTAGAATATCATTATGAAAGGCTGAAATAATGAAGCGGTAACAATCGTACATCATTGTTGTGCTATTTTGGCACAATAACTGAGATAATTTGGAGTCGTATGACTTACAGAGAAAGCAGGGTAAGCTACCATAAAACGCTGTGGAAACAACACTGATGGTTGAAATTTATTCTATCAGCATCAAAAATAGCAAGTAAAAAGAGAAGTACCACTGGACATTGAAGTGTTACGAGAATCAATGAATGAACAATCATCAGCATCATCAATTTTATATTTTGAATCAACACTGAGATATCTTAGCATCGGAAGATTTATGCAACCAGGAATAATATATTGGCATAACCAACCACTGGTACATAAAGAAAAATCTTCCACTATTGTTACTGCAATCAACATACGTGAATAGGATATTCTGGTATCATCAAAGAGATATATAACCATCAAATATCTATGCAACGAAGAATGATACATTGGTACTACCAAATATTGGTACACAAATAAACAACTAACACTATTGTCTACAACATAAAAACATTAGCAACCCTTGGTACTACTATTAAAGTATCTTGGCATCATCACATCCATGTTTTGGGGTCTAAAGATTTATGCCACCAAGAGCATATTATTGGTGCTACAAACCTCAGATACGTACAGAAACCAAAACCAGTACATCATAAATCCATATTTATCAACAAGCACTTGCATCATCAAGGAGATATTTTGGCGTCAAGAGATTTATGCAAACAAGAGTAACATATTGGCAATACCAACCACTGAAAAATAAAAGCCAAATACAACCAGACCTACGATTAATATATATCAACAAGTCTTTGCCCTATCATTTACGTGTTTTGGCATCATAACAGAGATAATTTTGGCATCAAAATTCATGCAACCAAGAAGAGATTATTGGTGTTACAAACCACAGGTACATAAAGAAACACATAACACTTGTATCACTGCAGTCCACAAATATCAACAAGCCTTTCAATAAATATAAAGATATTCTGGCTATCATAGAGCTCTGGCATTATCTTTTGCAACCATGCAGGCGACTTACCTCAAAGACGCATTGAGAAGGAAAACCACTATTAATGACCCTAAAATGCTATTCGATGGAAAAAACTTCTGGAGAACTGTAAGCCGAGAGGCAGGTAAGGAACGTTTAATCAAATTTGTATCCTTATTATTATAGAGAGAAATCTCAATGATAAAACAACTTGGTCAATATAGGAAGATATAGAGATGAATATATATATATAAGTAAGTATCTCTATAAGCAATTGCGTTGTATATAACGCCGCATCGTAGTGCTCGATGTACAAAAGTACAGAGCGATATATTAGGGAAACAAGAAAGGAGACTGGCTCTCTGTAATTTAAAGTTTCAGGCTCACACAATCATCAGACAGACTATAATGTACAGTAATTGGACAGACAGACTATCATCAGACAGACAGACTATAAAGTCTCATGCTCACAGAATCATCAGACAGACTATAAAAGTAAGTAAGTTTATGTTTAACGTACTTGCGTGTAAAAGGCCAGAGGCCCTATATCCAGTGGGTCATGGAACCGGTAGTTTAACGTCCCTTTCGAAGGACGGTTGAGTGGAGTAGTTTCAGTTCAGTCTATCTTATTCAAAATTTATATCATACAATTCACCCACCCAAATATCAAACTCACACGACCAAGCTTAACTTTGCCTGCACTTATAGTAAAACTAGTTTCATAAGTATTATTGCGTAAATTTCAAGATTCAATTGCAGCAACCACGGCCTAAATCTTTCGTAGCTGAGTTGTGGTCAAAAATTATGCTGCAGTCGTCAGTTTCGGTAGCAATGCGTTGTTAGGGGGAATTTCCCATAATGCATTGCGTACAATAAGATCCACAGTCTTTAGCAGAATATTCTATGGTGAAGGAACTCCGAATCGAGAAAGCAAAATGGTTCAAATTAAGTGTACGCATCAATAAGAAAAATATCATTCTAACGATAAGAACAGTGGAATAAGAACAATAGAGTTAAGAAATTATCTGAGGCCAAGCCTCTCTGCACGCCCAATAGATAAACCCTAGCCTTATTGAATAGCCAGCGTGTTTTGAATGAAGGCCCTTATGATACAGTTACAATCAATGTGTTCGGTAAATCTGCTCAGAACGACCCACACAAAGATCAAAATGAAATATGTTCCTGCGGCTATGATAATCCCTCACATGGAAACAATAATGAGATAATTGTAATTCCTGTATTAAATCACCGCAAATAACTACTATGTAATTACAAAATGGAAGTTAATTCGGCCGTTGGACGATATCAAAGAACTATTCTACGATATAAGATGCATCAAGGTAGGCAAAATAACGAATGTCTTTCTTGCAATCTTTTCTATAAGAGTTTAAAAAATTACTAATTGTTCTTAAATATCCTACCGTTTATAGGCTGTAGCGTTTTTAGATTGCTCTTATTTTTGTTTGGCTTTGGAAGCCTGTTTTGTTATTTTTCCTGTTTTGATTGTAGCAATTTAGTTCTCATCCACATTGTTATTTCTTGAAATTTCCATATTGAAAATAAATGGTAAGCTTGATGTTAGCTCGTTCTCAAATTGTTCTCATCCCGAATATATGTGAAATTTGAGCCTTTTTTCATATGCCAATGCACTTTACCTACTTTTCAATGTATGGCTGCAGCTTTAGAAATAAACATAAACAATTAACTACACTAGAAAGATGAGAATACAAACGAGACCTAGATGTGTGGAATTGCAATTGTCTTGTTCTTGAGATCTAGTTTGGTGTCGGAAGATGTAGAAAACTTGCATGACACAGGACTCTTTGCTTTGAAGAAGGTTTTGATTTTGTAAAGAAGATTGTAATTGTGGATAAAAGAGTTTTAGCCTTATTTTTGGATGTCTAATTCAATTTCAAACCGTCAGCAGATATCAATTTGGAGTGTAACAATGTTTTTTTAGTAGATATGGAGAATTCTAGTTAGTAAATGTTGAAAAACAGTAGATTTATACATTCGTTTTGCTCTAATGGTTCTGACAAACTATAAAGAGGACAACTATCGAAAGAAAAGTTTTCACCACAATTTTCCACCATCATTTTTAGAAAATGGATAGTAAAAATTCATATAGTAGTTTCTACATTGATATTTTTCAAAGATTCAATACTTTTTTGAACTAATCAATATATGTATCATGACTTGAGGCATATATATAAATTTTATTCCAAAAAGCATTAAATCATTGTTAGAAAGACTAGCTAAGTCACAATAGACCGTATTAGAACTTATGAAGATGAAAAGAGAAGATCTTCTCTTCCTTTGACTAGAGATATCAATTCATATTGGAAAGTTGAGCGAATGCAAAGAGTCACGTAACATGCTTATATCAAAACCAGGTTTAATCCCATCAGTTGAATATGCGTTGGAGTTACTAAGCGGCTCACTTTATATAGCAGCCATCTGCTGGAAACGACGGCGAGAGAAGCAGAAAAGACGTACGGTTTTGGTTTAAGCATTGACAGTTTCAAAAATTGTTGAAAGTTGCAAGGGTTGGTCAGCTAAGAAGACTCCTTTCTAAACCTCATTAAGAAGAAGATTATATCTATAACTATCATTGAGATGTCGTTGTTTTTTTTCATTTTCTCGTATTTTGGTATCAAAATCATAATCTCGTTTTTTGTCTTTTGTTACCACATCATCATGGAAATAAGGACATCTAGTGATCTGTTTTTAATAAGTCAATCAGTAACAACCTCTGGATAAAGGGTACTTTTAATGCGAAAATGCGCCAAATGAAGGCTATGACTACCCAGAAGTTTAGAAACTGTCAATGCTTAAACCAAAAACGGACGTTTTTTCTGCTTGTTTTGCCGTCGTTTCCAGCAGATGTCTGCTATATGAAGCGAGCCGCTTAGTAACTCCAACGCATATTCAACTGATGGGTTGAACCTGGTTTTGATATAAGCATGTTACGTGACTTCTTGCATTCGCTCATTCTAACTTTATATCCCTAGCCGAAAGAAAAGAAGAACTCCTCGCAGTTTCATTAATTTTAAGACCATTTATCAGGCTTAGATATTTTTCTAACGATTCAATTAGCAAATATGCCTATCTAATGATAACCCTTATTCTTTTACAAGAACAGACGATTACTCCATTGGATTACTTTGCTAGCTCCCACTTTTCTTCAACATGTGAAGATTACTTTGCTAGCTCCCACTTTTCTAGAACATGTGAAGATTACTTTGCTAGCTCCCACTTTTCTGGAATATGCGAATATACGGGTTATTGTGGTAGAGGTCGGTGTTGTTACTGTTAGCAAAATGTTAAGCAGTAGCGCAGTTATTGACCCAAAGTCCAGTTATCCATTGAAAAAGTTATAACCCAAATCTTTGGTGTCTGGAAAACATCTGTCTGAGTCAAATTCTTCGCCAACTTTTTTAATTGTTTTTAAACATCAATTCGTTTCAAAAATATTTACTACTTAATTGTTTATCCTTTGTTTTAGCATATGAAAATATATTGTAAGAGTTTTTGTTTACGGTTTATGATTACTGGAGATTCTATTACGAATTATCCACTGTTTGACATGTCCCTAGACCCTGTGCAGATAATGACTAGATGATGACTATTCTGATTAAAAATGTATTGACTTCGTTTGTTTGTCGATGATCGTATACATGAACGGCTGAACCTATAAATAGTCATCCCTTTCAACACGAAGCCTCGTTTTCAACAGAAGCCTCGTTTTCAACATAAAGCCAAGTTAAACAATGTTTACACAGACTCTTTGACCCAAGATTTAGATGTAATATTATTATCAAAGATGTGTCATTCCAGCGAGATATATGCTATATAGTTAAAGTTTTTTCGTCCTATACCGTTTTCATACTGTCAGTTAAACCAGCCTTAACTAAACCAGGTTTACAAATGGACGACTCTGATTGGTCCCTCCGATTCTTTGAAGGCTAATGATTTGCTGTAAAGGAACTTTGAGTAATTAAAGCTGGTTTAACCATTTCGGTGCCAATTCAGTATTAGACTAATCGGAGCAATACTTCAGAACAGTCTTTTATCGGTTTAAAATGTTATCCGACTAAAGCTATTCTTATTCATTTTATACTAGATCCTGTTACACTATACTTTATTTACCATTATGCCTTATTTTAGGAGCTTTGGTTTTCACTAAGGGATCATTAGCTCTTCAGAGAAGCACTTTTGATATTTTTGTCATCGGGCTATTTACCGGGCAGAACATACCAGACCGAGAACAGGGCGTTAGTTTTCTCTCCAATCTGTCATAATTTGTCCAGAAACAGAAAGAAACAATAACTGTAACAATTTAATTTCGTTAGAAAAAACAAGTATTTCTATTTCAACTCACCCAGACACTTATGAACTTAAAGCTAGCCAAGATCAATAAGAACGACATTGCAAGAATAGGATTGCAATTTCCCAATGCAACACAAACAATAAAAACAAATCTTAAGCCACCAATTATTTACTGAGCTACTTTAGGCTAATTACATCAATAAAGCGGCGAAGAGACAGCAAAGCAATTTTGAATGATTATAGCAAAGCCTGACGGCTAGAAATAGAATTTATTATACTTGAGCAAGTATTATTTACCATAGACACTACAAGAGAATACATTTACAATAAAACAGAGAAGTGCAAGTATTTGTTGCTGTAAACAAATTCGGTTTAAAGAAACTCTTTGGAAGTTGATATGTAAACAAGAATTCGAAATAATTCAAACTATGCAGCATTGAAGAATACACGTTTCAAGGGAAACGAGAAAACAGTACATGTTGTTTTCTGAAAGGCATTAGCAAGTACGACTCCCGAAGCAATAATATGTAAACAGAGGAACAATGTTAATGGAAAAAGCATGCATGTTTAATAAGCACAGCAAGGTTTTATTGAATTGGGAGAACGCAGTTTCCATTAAAATCCTACTTTGTTGATAAAGCTGGAAATGGCTGTATGTAAACCAGCTTGAAAAAAATACAGGTTGTAAGAAATAAAAGAAAGTTGAGTCAGATATAAAAATGAGCATTAAAAAGATCAAAAGAAAATTTAGACAAAAGAAGAAAGAATATGGAAAGAAGATTGAGTTTCTATTAAAATCGAAGATTGTTGATAAAGCTGGAAAAGGCTGCATGTGAATCAGAATGACAAAATAAGAATTGTAGAATTAATCGAAAGTCGAGTCAGATATAAACATAAAGATAGAGAAAGATCAAAAGAAACGCAGACAAAGGAAGAAATAATATGGAATGAAGATTGAGTTTCGATTAGAATCCAAGATTCTTGATAAAGCTGGGAAAGGCTGAATGTGAATCAGTGGAAAAATAGAGATTATAAGAAATAAACGAAAGTTGAGTCAAATATAAACATAAAGATAGAGAAAGATCAAAAGAAACGTAGACAAAAGAAGAAAAATATGAAAGAAGACGCAGTTCTATTAAAACCTTGTTTCGTTGATAAAACTAGAAAGGGCTGTTTGAAGAATAGATGCAGAAATAAGAAATTAAAAACAACGAAGGTCGAGTCAGAAAAGACATCAAAAGTAAAGTTATGGGAAGAAGAAAGGGTCTTCATTGAAATCGAAAGAAGGTGTGAAATCTAAAGGCTACTAGCGTATCATCGGAAAGATTGATAATTCAAAGCAACAAACCGAATGCAAGTCAGAAAAGAGATATGAAATAACAAACTAAAGAAGGAAGATAGTTGATTATAGAAGGAAGATATTTGATTATAGAAGGAAGATATTTGATAACATTGTAGTACCTCTTATCACATAAACATGAAAACAAAGAAATATGAGTTGTTTCAGGCAAATCAAAGGAAAAATTGAGATAAAGAATTAATTTTGTTGATGAAGATCACAAAGAATGGTAAAAAAGAAGTTAAAGAAATAATAACAAGTAGAAACAAACAGATGAAAATCATTGAAGATAAGGAAAGATATGAAACAGTAACAGTTATATCCATTTGGAAAAGTGAATGCATATTTCAACATTCAGTTTAAAATATTGCATCAACACCGTTTAAGATTACTTAGCAGTAGAATAACCCAGCAACAAACAGGCAAATCAAAGATCTTATTTCAAAGATGAAAGCATCACAGCGAGAGAAAAATCTAAATAACATTGCGCCTAACCAAAGAAAGTCTAAACTGGATTTGAAATTCACGAGAGAGCACATGTGTTGTATATCGTTCGTTTAGTGGAACGTTATTGCACGACATCATTTCATAGCTGATTGATTTCAGCCAGGAAAGGGCCGAAATTAACTAGCAAGAGATACCTGAAGATGAACAACAAGAAGAGCTGATATAGAGATTTTGAAAAAGAACGTTCGAGAGCTTAATCCATGGATAAGGAAAGTTGGCTTGTTGAAACAATAACATTTGGAGAGATCATTTTATCAAGGCAAACAGTAGTATTTGCCATATATTAACAACGCGAGAGCAAATAAAGAGAAATAGGCGAAAAAAAGTCGAGAGCTTGATATATTCAAAAGAAAAATAGGCTTATTGAAACAACAATATTTGGAGAGCTGATCAAATCAAGACTCGAGTTCTTGATTGATCTGAGTGTCGTACATCCATCATGCTTTTAACTAAACTGGAATATTCTTCAAACTTCGCTTCATCAAGACTATTTTCTGCTTTTTATTTGACTGAAATAGATCAGGGTTATTCTTGATTCAGTTATTAGTGAGAAAACTTTGAATCGAACTAAGTTTGAGATGTTGATTGAAACATCATTCAAGTTAAACATGCAGAAAGAATAAATCATGCTTCAAGATCGGGTGCATACTATTTCTAGTTGCATTTCTGATGAAATGTTACATAACACATACGCAAGGCTTCAAAGCATGTTATAAATCCATATTCCAAGTCGAAAGATCATTGAAATAGAAATATATTCGCACCATGGTTATCTTCCAGCCTTATCAAGATAAAGAAGGTGAAATAATTAAGTCTACAATCAACGCAGCATCAGATATATCAAGATTTGAAGCTTAGACAAGTTTGCAGCAAACTTGAAACCAATTTTGAATCAAGTTGAAGTTTGTTTTACCATCAAAAGCCAACCATAATTACACTTCGGATTAAATAATTTGTCATGACAAGATTTCAAAGTTTGGAGCCCCCTTTCTTCAAGCCGCGATCAATGAGCGAAACATGCTAAGCTCTACATAAAAGCAACAATATTTCTGAAATTTAAGCCTACCTAGAGTTTAAAACGTCAACTTTTAACTTGATAGTAACTTAAACTTGGAAAGAGCCTATTCTTCAAAATTCTGCATCTGGAAGAAAAATCTTGCTCTGGGATCTTTCAAAGTTATATTTCATTGGAAGAATTAAAATTTACAACAAATAGTTTACCACAGCTCCAAAAATGTTAAACTCTGAACGTGGTTATACATACTAAATCTACAAGCTAGCCTACGCTTCCAATCAAATTCATAAAAGTTAACTTAAATTGAAAAGACTGCAGCAAATAATTTACTACAACTCTGTAAGTGGTTAAACTCCGAACGTGGTGGAAACTATGAGCCAGTCTATGCTTCCAATCAAATATAGCTGCAGACACAATCTTGCTCTGGACCTTATCAAAGTTATTATAGATTGAGAAAATTCTAAAACCTGCAGCAAATAACTTAATTACAGCACGCACAACGAAATGAAATAAACAAACTTATGAAACAGAAAGAATGAAATGATAAACATTATTATCCCGACAGTCGGGTCAACCAAACATCGGCGAGTGATATCAAACAGGCTTCTGTGCTAATTTTTAAAAACATAAACAAACAGTTCTATGAAACATTTATAATGGAATGATCAACACAAGTTTCTCAGATGCAAAAAGAAGCAAACATCGGCGAACAGATTCAAACAACCTTTTGTTCTACTTATTTTAAAAACATCAACAAATAATTTCATGAAATTCGGATAATGCAAAGATGAAAATGTTTTCGCTGCCGCAAGAAGAGGCGGGCTGTAGAAGGAGAATCAAATGATCTTCAGATAAACCAAGCTTCCGTTTCTTTTATTTCTTACAATATGGAGAAACACAATGGCATCGAAAGTATACAATGATATTTTTTGGAAAGCAGAGACGAGTAAACATTGGAAAGAGTGAAGCAATGCTATTTTTGAAATTAGTAAACATAACATAGTAAATCAAAAACAATACTTTCCTGGATTGAAAAGACAAGCAAACTCCAGGAAGAAGAATGTAGCAGCCTTCAATATCATTTTTGGAATTAGTAAACAGAAAAATGAAAATATGGAACGTATCTAGTGAAACAATCACAGTATTTTGTTGTATTGCAGGGGCGAATATAAATCACAACGAAGAATCCATCAGTGTTATTTTTGAAATACTCAAGATAAGCAAAGATTTTATGGGAGTTATTTAGCAAAGCATTGACAATATTTTCCTTGGACCAGCCAACATCGGCAGAAAAGGACCAAATCACCTATTCTCGTGTAACTTAACAAAAACATAAGCCAAAAATCAGCAGCCTTCTATGTTATTTTTTGAATACACAAGTAAACAAAAAATCTTTATGGAACTCCTTTTATGGAACAATTTTACGGAATATAATGAAGTAGTGACAGTATTTTTGGAACAGCACACATCGGCTAGATGGACCAAAAAACCTTTTTTTGTGTAACTACATGAAAACAAAAACAAAAAATTCTATGTCAATTAGATGATGAAATGATCAATATTGTTTTTCCGGCCGCAGGGAGAGGCAAACCGCACCACGAAGACGGAGATGAAAAGTCGAATGCCAGCGAGGTCAGCTTGAAGCCCGCATTCAAGACTCTAATACTGCGCGTGTTCATCATAATCGTCTACATGTGCCTGGGCGCACTCGTGTTCTGCGCCATCGAGCACAAAAACAAAGACATGACAGTTTGGAAGCGCAGGACGAGGATGATCAAGGATCGGTTGATGTTGAAGTATAATATCACGCTGGTGGAGATGACTGGGTTCGAGAATGCAGTCGAGCAGAGGGCGAAAGAGAATAGGGAGGGAAATAAAGAGTGGAGTTACTATCAGTCGCTGTATTTCGCAAGCACTGTTACTACTACGATTGGTAAGTCTTCCTTTGCTGTGATTGCTGTCTTGTTTTAGTAAACTATGCTGTTGTTTTAGCTAGCATCTAAAGTCAGCCTACTTTGTATACATTCCCCATTTCATATCAACATATTCACACATAACCTCTCGTCAGCCTACTAAAGTGCAAGAAATGCCAATATACAATAAGATCAAATATGAGAATCAATAATGCTGATCTTCCTAGGTATCACGCTTGCTTAGGAAGAACTTTAAGTCTGCATCAGTTTCTTCAGTCATTTCTTAATATGAAGCCATCAGGATTGAATATTATTTGCAGTGGAAATTATTTCAATGCCTTTGTACTTGCAAAGAGATGATTACTTAGAGAATAGAAGATTGAGTTTTTGCATATATAAATCTTGTGCATATTTTCAAATCTGAGATCTTCTGATGAATTTCCCGTTTAACCTCTTCGCATAAAATGTAAAATCACATTCTATTTCCGCGAAATTCATATTTCATTTCCGTAAAATCCACATATCTTTTCCGTGTAATTTACATTTCCGTGTAACCAATAAATCAATTCCGTAAAATCCATATTTTCATTTCCGTGTAATTCAGATCCGTGTATAACCAACATTTCATTTCCGTAAGATCCATATTTCATTTCCGTGTAATTCCATTTCCGTGTAACCACCATTTCATTTCCGTAAAATCCACCTTTCATTTCCGTTTATTCCACAGTACCGTTTTACTCAAATTCAACCTGAAAACTTCTTGCTTTTCTGCTTGAGTTCTCTTGTGCTCTTCCTCCCTTTTTTTTGATATGTTACAGATGCAAGCATATCATAGTCTGCAGCGTAACCCGTTAAATCTTTTGCAGGTTACGGACATCTCACACCCCAAACCCAATCTGGTCGTCTATTCCTCATCGTCTTCGCACTAGTCGGCATTCCACTAAATCTACTCGCTCTCGCAACAGTTGGAGAACACATCACTATCGGCATCTGCTTTGGGATATCAAGACTCAGTCGGCTGTGCTGTAAAACGCGGACCGTGAGACACATAAACATTAAAGTAATGATCGTGTCCATCACCCTCATGATCTTCATGCTCTTCACAGGCGGTGCTTTATACGTCACAACAGAATCATGGACTTATATTGACAGTATTTACTACTGTTTTGTCGCCCTGGCAACCATAGGCTTCGGTGACCTCGTTCCCAATGATGGCCAAGCTCCCGGATCGGCGTTCGAGAAGTCGTTATGGGGATTACGGGTGTTTTATATATCTATCGGCCTCTCTCTGGTTTCCACGGTGTTTACGGCAATATCGAATGCAATAGAAGAGATAAATGATCTCCTTGGCTGGCCAAGAAAAGGTACGTCATTACGTCATTTCTATAAATAGATTTACGTCATTTGATAGATGGATGGCGTGGGCTCTAATCCACAATACATCAAACTTGAAATTGAAATTTTGTCTACTAGGCAGTAGTTTTCAATTTGACAACCTTTGTAGCACAAATGGAAGCAATAGACTCGATAGGACCCTATACTGCTATTTATTCTACCATAACCCTGATTGAAACAAGGCCTTGCCTTTAATACGCTAGCAAATTCAACAGAAAGATATACAATCACAAATTGAAGGAATTAACACATTAGGACTATACTATTATATGTATTTTATGCCTCAGCTGAAAATAAAGCCCTGTTTACACTACTGAAACAAACCCGGGTTCAACCCGGGTTAGCTTAACCCAGGGTGAACACGGGTTCAACCCACTTTCGTTTACACACAAAAGTTCGTTTTAATAGGTGTAAATGCAAAGTGGGTTGAAACCCGAGTCTCTCTAAGTCACGCATGCGTACTCAATAGAAATAAAATCTTCCTTCAAACGCTTCGCTATATTTTCAAACACGGCCTTCTTTCGAGTGCAGGTGTCGAGTTGCTGCTGTATTTTTTCATCAGCCCAAATACTTATTAGCAGGAAGACTTCGTCATCCTCCCAAAATAAACCGCGATTTTGATTTTCCATATCTTTTTAGACCTGGTCAAAGCAGTTGAATCGGAACAAAACGAACCTTGCCAAGACAATATTCTCTTCCTTTCAGCTAGCAAATGGCGACAAGAAACAGAATTGGCGCGCAACTCGAAATTTTCTAGACAAATCCGCATGCGCAAAGGAAAACGAACCCGGGTATGAACCCAGTTTAGCGTTTACATTACATCTGGAAAATCTAACCTGGGTTCCACCCGGGTTCAACCCACCTCTGGAGATGGGTGAAGTGAACCCGGGTTCAACCCGGGTTCAACCCACTTGTGTTGCGTTTACACTACACAAAATTTTGTCAAAGTGGGTTGAACCCGGGTTGAACCTGGGTTTGTTTTTGTAGTGTAAACAGGGCTTAAGACCCAGTCAAACATGATAACATGACAGTAACATGACAGAAAAATATTCACTCACTTATGGAAACAAGAAACACACGAAGACCCCATGCTACGTTTTCTAGAGATGTAGTGTATGCTATCGTGCCCCTGTTAGGGTAAAGGCCTTAGCCTTATTCAGGCTAACACGTTAAACATAAAGCTACTGACTAATTAATCAAAAACACTAGGGCTCCATATACAACTATATTTAGGAATCAAGTTAATGCTAGCGTTTCCAGTCTAGAAACAAAACTCAGCGTTAGTCATATGCAGTGATGTTTTGAATAGTACCGTACCACTGCTGCCAACAAGGCCTAACTTAGTCAGGCTAGCAGTCTAACATAGAGTCACTAACTCGTTAAACACACTAGGACTTCATATACAACTATATTTAGTGATGAAGTTAATGCTACAGTCCCCCTGCTGAAAACAAGACCAAACCTTAGACAGACGAATACGTTAACCAGAAACTTACTTAATCACTCACTCGCCCTTAAAACACAAGATAGACATTTTAGTATTAGATTTAGTACAAGAGTGCTAATTTCCTCCATATCCCTACTAGAGACCAGGTCCAGCGTTAGTCAAGCTAGCACGTTAAACAAAAAATCACAAACTAACTGAAATATGTTTCTCTCTGCAGAGGACAAAGACGAGGCAGCAGAGAGTCGAAGAGTTAGTAATAAAGAGAACAACCTAAAAACTCGATCGTTCAAGTTACCAAATCACATTACTTACAAAACAGAAGAAGACGAACTGCAAGAGAATCTCGGTAATTATTCTTAGAGTATCAAGGGAAATCAGAAACATAGCAAAGTATATCTACCCTAATGAACGTCATTGCAGTATTGTGGGGGTGTGCAGTACTGTGGAGGAAGTTCAGTACTTTGGACCCGTTCAGTGATGTAGAGGAATATGATTAAAATTGTTGGTAGTACTCCCACAGTAGTGATGATACCCCTTCATAATACTGAACACCCTTCACAGTGTGCCATCTCTCCATAGAACTCATGGTATCTCTCCACAGTACTGCATATCCCCCACATTACTGATTGAATCCTCCATAGTAGTGATGGTATTCAGTATCCCTTCACTGTACTGAATATACTCCACAGTATAGTATCCCCGACAGTAGTGATGGTATCCTTCCGCAGTACTTTATTAAATCCTCCACATTACTGATTGTATCTACCCCATAATATTGAAGGTATCCCTCCGCAGTACTGAACACCCATCACAGTATGGTATCCTAACAGTACTGATGATATTCCTTCAACAATACTGAACACACGTCACAGTATGGTATCCCTCCACAGAACTCATGGTATCTCTCCACATTACTGAACATCCTCAACAAAACCGAAAGTATCCCGCTATTCTAAGGCTACCTTCTCTTTTCAGCAAACGCCCTGCCATTTCCTGGCCTGCGACCAGTAAAGAAATCCTCCCTCGCAAGAAGACCAAGTGAAATAAGCTACAGACAGGAAAGCGTCACGTCCAAAAAAGAGATTACTTGCATTGCGAATGCCATGATTAGCATCGGAAAGACTGAAGACAATATGGATGAAGTGAGAGTCAGGCATGTAGGCCTAAAAAAACGAAAAACTGGAATTTCAATGGATTTAGACAAATTTGAAGGCTTTGGGAAATCATTAGAGAATGAGACTCAGAAACAGAATGTTGACGAGAATATGCCTGAAAGTGGTAAAAGAGAGAATAATTTGTTGGATAAAACAGAGGCAGAGCTGGAACATAGGAGGGGAAATCAAAGTACAAGCAAGGGCGAAAGCGTAGATAATGATAGAATTGATTTTGAAGAAAGAAAAGAGAGAAAACCGACAGATTACGGTGAAAACTTGAATAGAGGAAAACGGATAGAATCCGGTGACGAGGACCGGAGTTTCAAAAGGGATGAATTCATCAATAATCGAAACATTACGACTTCGTCAGAAGAACGTGGAGGTAGCTTTGATGTAAGAAAAAGGATCAAATTCAAAGATGTAGTCAATAGAATCGTAGAGCACAACTACCTTGCAAATGAAAAGCATCGGAAACATCCAGGGAGCCGCGAGCAGGGCTATGATTACAGAAAAGGACGCAAATTTTCAGATGTGGCCCGTAGTGTTATTGGAGAACAACTTAACAGAAGTGAGAGGCTAGAAGAGCAATTAAACGGGAGTGAGAGGCTAGAAGAGCAGCTCAACAGGAATGAGAGGCTAGGGGAACAACTGAACAGGAGTTTGAGGCTAGGAGAACAGCTAAATATCAGAGAGAGACTAGAAGAGCAACTGAACAGGAACGAGAGGCTAGGAAAACAAAATGACAGAATCAAAGAATATTTAGAACATTATAGAGAAAACTTTAGGGGCAAAAGAGGGGCCGAGCCATCCGATTTGACACGACGTGTAGGGGGCAATGGAATATTTGATAATGAGAAAAAGGACAATCATTCAGAAAGTAGTGAAGATAGTTGTTATCAAAGAAGTAATATGACAGACTTAGAGTGCGCTGATGTAGGGGATAGACTCGTTGGCTTGACTGCAGCAAAAAACTTGCCACTGGATAGAGGAGATTATATTGGCAAAGCAAGGAGTAGGCTGGCAGATTTACCCTTGAACGTCAGAAGGGAAAAGCTTCTGCATAACGATGATGTCAAGCAGTATCAGAAGAAAGAAAGAGAAAACTGGTATAGAGACGAATCTATCGAGTCTGATTATATCTCGGACAGCACGGAAGAAATAGTCAGGAATCCTAGATCGAATGCAGGTTTACGAAATAGTGGAAGCAGCTTAGACTGTGGAGAAATTGATTTTGAAGATGTCGGAAATGATGTCCGGGAGAGAATGGCGACTGATAAGGATGGATGTTTATGGAATGGCGAAGCAAATTATACTGACAGTGAAGGGATTGAAAAAGTCGGACATATCGAACGGAATGGAAAGATTTTTGATGACGACAGGACAAATGAGTGCTTCTTGAATGGCGAAAGAAACTATACGGACAGCAAAGGAATTCAGTACCAAAATGTCGGATATAGCGACCTGGAAAAAACGCCGATCGAGTATGCTAAAATGAATGGCCATATACGAAATGGCGAGGGAAACCATACTAACTATAAAGGGATTCAGTTGGCAAATGACGCACGGGAGAGAACTATAGATAAACGGAGAATATATTTCGAACACAGTGGAGAAACCTGTACAGACGAAAAAGAGAACAAATTTGAAAATCTCAGACATGACAGGAGGGAAAATGGAATATACGAGGACGGAACAAAACAAAATTTTGAAAAGAAATACAATGGTGCAGCAGCCTTCATGAAGCTAGCAGCTGGCATGAACGGTAAACTGATTGAGAAGAATAAAACAAGAAAACAGTTTGAAAATGTAAATGACGAAATAATATCCAATAAAATCAGTCCTTTCCAACTGGACAAAATATGCATGAATTTGCGAAGAGGTGAAAACAATCCCAATGGCAGAAGAGGGGCGTCTTTCGAAAACGAAATATACAGGGTAAAACATTTTGAAAATGTAGAAATTCGTGTTCATGCACTAAACAACGAAGATGATATCAAAAGCAGAACAAGGCCGACAGAAAATATGAGATATAAAGTAAAATCCTTCGGAAACGAAGGCGTTAATTCACAAAATGGCACGACGGAATTTGGAACTAGACAAAAGGTTGATTTCGAAGATGCAAAATATAACGTCAAATCGTTTCAAAATGAAACAAATCCCAACAGCTTAAAAAATAGTAAAAGGAGTTTGGATAGACAAAGAAGGGCTTCTTTCGAAAATGTGACATTTATGGAAAAGCCCTTTAGAAGCGAGAACAGTCAAGCGAATTTACCGAATGGTGGAAAGTATTTCAGAATCAGGAAAAGGCCTGTTTTTGAAAATGTGACACATGAAATGCAAAAGAGCCCTGTTTTTGGTAGTGTCAAAGTCGATACAAACATGGAAGATGAAAACATGGCACATCGCACCAGAAGGGACAAATTTCTCGAGAGCGGCAAATTGAAATCCTTTCTAGAAAGCTGTGAGGGTAACGTGATAGGCAGAAGACATAGCGACCTTGAAAATACGGAGAGAAGCCTTAGAAGAGAACAACTCGCACAAAATAACCCCAAGAAAAACCACGTGGAAATGAGTAGAAAGAAGTATCATGGTGAAATATCAAGGGATTTTGAAAATGATGGCCGAATGGCCAATAGTGAAAAACAGAGCCAAAATGGCAAAACAAAAACTTATTTAGCTGAGACAAATAACGTTGATGGTGAAAGACGGAGAGACTTTAAAAATCTGTGGCAAATAGTTAGAAGGGACATGATCGAAAGTGAAAAAAGTAAAAGCTATTTAGAAACGGATCAAAACAGTCTGAAGCAGACAGTCAGAAGGGCAATAATTGAAAGTGGCAATTATAAAAGTCACTTAGAGACCGATGAAAGGCTTGCTGACGAAGCTAAAGATGATGCAAAGAAGCTCTCTTCTGTGAACTCCGTTGAGAACGACGGTTATGAAAGCAGTCACCACACGCCGTCAGACAAAAATTCACAATTCGTCTTTGCAGACATACCAAATAAGGAAACTCTTGATTACGGCATTCTCGATATCGAGTCGCAGATATCTGATTTTCCAAGCACTGCAACGAAATATCGAGCGAGAAGCTTTGACAATACTCAACCACAAAGGAAGAGATACCATTCCATGTCATCTTGTAATGGACATGTAAATACTTAATTGAATTTGCTATTGCATTTTTGAGTTAACATCAACAATGGACCAGATGAATATACTGCTGGTAAGGAAGAACACAAAGTTGCCCCTGACAATAATTTATTCCATGCGTTTATTTTCCAATTTGTATATGAGATGGGATATCCCAGACTGAAATGGATTCTAGCATATCCTATCACAAATTGCCAATGATTCTGGGTAAGGCTATCAAAGATGGCAAAGGATTCGATTCTGAGCTAGGCTATCCCTGATTGAAAGGATTCTGGGTTACCTATCAAAGATTGCAAAGGATTCTATTATACACTATCCTAGATTGCAAAAGATTCTAGGATACACAATCACAGATTTCAAAGGAATTTGGGATACTTAATCCCACTAATATCAATCTAGTAATGTAGCATGTTTTGAAATGAAATTTTAATTTGGGTGAAAAGTCTAACGAACGAATAGAATCACCAGAAGTTCCAATTGAACTGTTATTAGTTTATTTCGACCTACACCCTGAAATGTCCTCTGGGAGGTTTCGAGGATAACCTCTGAAAGGCGAAGATCGAAATAGAGTGATAAGAGTTTTAATAGCTATGATCTGAAATCTATCATACATGTCGAAACATTAATTCATAAGGCATGGTCTAACACGGGTAATTAAATCATACAAGAGTAGGCTTTCATGTCAAAAAAAATCTTAAAATATGTATTATGTAAATAGCTGAGGCAATGGTTGTAGGCGATAGATAGTAGAAGTAGTAATTTACGATAGATTTAGCCTATATTAGGTAAGCTAGAAAGAGAAATTATCAGAACGTATCAAATGACTCTTGATTGAGTGTACCTATTCTGCTATTGCTTGATATACGTACATAAAAAGCAACAATAACATATAGCTTATACTACATGAATTTGAGTTCCCTATGAAAAAACAAGATCTCTATAACTTTTAGTTTCAATCAGGCTTGCACATTCAACAGATAGACTAATGAAAAATACTTATTGATCAATTGAAATTTGATGAATTTCAAAGAATCAATGTTTATGTATCGGCAAATTAGTTATTTAGGGTTCTACCGTTTATTAGATAAGACTGGTTATAAAGTGAGAGAAACTGACTTGGAAGGCTGAATTCCACTTTAAATATCGGATAGTCGTATGGATTAGCCTCACGTATTCATTTGATTCTCTCTCAGTTGGAATAGTAAAGATTTCAGCATGTAGCACGAGTAGCTCAGAAACTCGAAGCAAACATACATGAGCAAGCCAAACCTTTCAAGTTTTTGGAGATTCTAAGATGTCAAAAGGCTTTAAAGTCTTTAGCAGGTGTAACTCAGTTGATTGCATTTGATTAAGTTGCATTGCACCAACTTTCAATAGAACATAATGCTACCAAAAATATAATTCGTGATTTTCAAGAAGCAAGAATTCTGAGAATTCTAGGCTTTTCGCAAAAATGTTCTTGCTTGACTCGTCCTTCTAATGACATATGCACTTGCAGCCAACAAAATGGCAGCTATGCTCAAAAACTTCAAACTACTGATCCCTCAAAAGTTTTGTTACCTTTCACTGTTGATAGCACAAGGTTTTGGGGAGCTTCTAAACCTTGTTTTCCAAGGAATGGCTTTAAAACCACAAACTCCAGAGAGAGGGGCTTAACGAAAAGAGAATTCGTTTAAAAGACCACACCTTTGTCTCTGTTTCTTCTTACTACTCCGTCCACAAGCTGCATTTTCGTCGGATAAAATAGATTATCATTACAGAATCCAAATAAGCAGATAGTATTGATGGGAAAGATGAATCCTTAAAGGAAGATATGAAAAATAAATGACTTACCAATTGTTCGCATTTGGACACGTATAATTGGACAGTTTTACTGACATTTTTCGCCAAAAGAACAAACAAATCGCCATCCACACTTGCAACATTCAATTCGCTGTGAAAAAAAATGCAATTTCTTAAAATCCTGTGTAAGAGCCTGTTCACATGCAGGTAAGGCCAACCCTCTAGGAGGGTCACCCTACCTGAAGAGCCAAGGCTCAGCTGCTCTTTACAAGAAAATTTGACAATCCACGGTGACCATGGTAGGACAGTTATGTGTTAGCTTGTTGTGCTTTTAGCCTATCAATTACAATGAATTAAGACCGATAAAGACAGTACCTCCCTTAGGTAACCCTGCCTTGAGCGTTTACATGGCATAAGTTGGCTCTCCTAGGAAGGTCAATTTACCTTGCTGATAGGGTGACCTTACTAATAGGGTGGCCCCACCCCTAGGCTGACCCTATCTAACAAGTGAAGTAAGCAACAGAAAATAAAAGAAGAGGGTAACCCTATCTCCATTTGTCTCCTTTTAGAGTGCAAGTATTTTAGCTAGTGTTTCACATTAAATTCATAGATATTTACATAATTTCCTCCAGTTTTTAGGACCTTATTTTTCAAAAACTGGCAACAAAGTTTTGTTTGCAGGAAATAATGCAGCGTTTATTTGAACTATTTCTGACCCGTTGCTTACATACATACATGCACACAAATACACACATACATACATATTTATTTGATGAAGCAAGGTAATGTTAATGTCAGCTTCCAGCTGATGGGAACCTGCTATCTACCAATAAAATGGTTGACACTTGTTATATCATATATGTTAAAGAAGATAAAAAAGATAAGTAAATAAACAATAAAATTTAGAAAAATCAAATTGAAGAATACTTAAAGTCGCGTTTTTGTTCTTATTTGGGTGGCGCCCTTAGTAAATTTTTTTTTCAACAGATGTTCTCTGATTCTTCTGATGGACCTCTTAAATGACTCGATTGTCACACTGTTATAATTGAAAAGAATAAGCAATAATGATCTTGAATGACAAGATAAATATAAATCATAGGGTTACCTGGACATAGTCTTGATAATACTGTTCAGTTCATCTTTGGAGGGCACGTTTGAAGCTCCACTCGGAAAGACCAGATTGATAGGATCAAACAGTCGAGACAGTGATCTTGATAAGTAAGCATTTTCAAAACCATTTAGAGAGTCTTTCAAAACAACTCTTGGACTGAAATGAAAAATAGGGGTTAATGATGTGAACGAAATGATCAAAATCAGAGGGAGGAAATGGTTAGGACTTATACAGAAAGCCGAACACATCTCTTGTGTACCGAAGCTTGGTCCGATGGAATGAGAGACGACACAAGATTATCACTCCTTACTGAGAAGGCAACACAAGTCACTATCTGAAACAGGCAGAGTTTATCGGAAGAGTCACAAGGGGTCGATAGACAATATCAACAATTAAAGTATTATTATAAGCTATAAAGTCAGCATTAATATCCTAGGTTTTTAGGGCAGCTCATTGCATAATAGGTTTCATTAGCAATGTTCATAGCGTTAAAATGTTTAGTCCTAATGGACCCATTTGGTTTTTGGCGTTATAGGAGACATGGTTATGAATAGGGCCCAGTAGGGCTGAATCTTGCAAATTTTGGACTCATTCGCAGTGCGTCCAAGGAATTATACTCGCATGATCTTTTTGATTCGTTTTCTCTAACAGGAAGTGAAATAATTCATTTATGGCCTCATCAAGAATTATAAGCAATAGAAGTTTCTAGATTGAAAGAGATAATTTCTATGAAGAAGAATGATACGAGCAGGATTTAAACCAAGTGACCCTAAGTGAAATAAAAGGTTTCCCGACTATTGCTTCTTTACACTATGGTAGGAAGTACTCTGCTAGTACTATTGATATTAATCCGATCTGATATGCAGAGAATAAAGAAGTATTTGCATCCTACCTTTTCTCAGATGCATTTTGATTATCAATGCCGATTATGAATTCATTACTGGACACAGACAGTGAAGATGGCGATGTTGCAAATTTCTCCAGTCTCGACCAAAGATCGTTGCAAACGCGGAGGAGCTTAGGGTACTCCCCTTCAAAGGCTTGTTTTATAAATGTCGACTCTACGAAGAAAAGTTGAAATTGTTGAAAATCAAGAGCTAGAACGATAAATAGAAACTCACTACCTCAGAAATAAGTGCAATTAAACATATCTCGTGATGAAATATTCAGTAGTGTAGTTTAAAATTCAATCTTATGTGGCGAGGATGGCTTAGTGGTTAGATCACTCGACTTTTGTTCAGGGGTCCCAGATTCGAACCCACCTTCAGACCTGTCACTAAGTGTGAGGAGAGAATTTGCCAACTTTCTGTAATTCAAGGCAATAAGACAAGAGGAATCAAGAGGTGTGGTCACATCGAGAGGAAGGATCAGGGTCGCACTACACGATTAGTCTACCTATTCCATGAGCCCTTTGTGCTTTGTACATAAACCAATACCTTATGAAGATAGTAGGTGTATTTGCCTATCAACTAGGCAATGCACTGCTTCAATAAGCCCGTCTATTCAGCGGGCTCCTAGCGCTCAGCACATAAACCAATAACTAACGAGCGAGTAATTTAAAAAATGGGTAAGCCATCCATATCACCAATGACAAAGCTAACCTTGCGAAGATTTCTTGAAGCCATCTGCTATTTTTTCCATGGCCATTGTCCAGAAGTTATTCAGAATCACACTTCGGCCATCTTGGCTGAAATTCTCGAGAAAGCAAATGTGGGACACGGGATCCTTCTTTTTCGCAAGAATTTTCTCCAAATGAAAAACCTTTTCACAGAGTTCGTAAACTTTATTCATCAGCTTTTCCATCCGGGTCCATAAGCCTGCTCTCCAGGATGCTGTGTTTCCGGGTGTTGGCATGGCAGCACGTCCGGGTCCCTGGCTCATTCCTAGAATTCAAAAAGGTCCTTTCTTATTTCTAGAAACTTATACAGTAATTCGCCGAGAGAGTCTCCATAGATTGTCGTTACGAATGGAAACGTTTTGTAACGATTTCGCAACCATTTGAAGCGATTGTGAAACGACTTTGAGACATTATCTAATATGGTAGGGCAATTCACAACTATTGGGGAACGATTTGAATCCAAACTGCCCCAATTGAAGCAATGCTCTTTCTAAAACAATCTGCCTTTGATAACAAACCAACCGTTTTCCGGAAGAATAGCCTTGAATACACACATTCAGAAAAAGGAAGGCTACCGAAAGAATAACTAAAAACATGCACAGAATCCAATGTATTAAAGACTCCCTTTTAAATTTCTTGCAAAATATGAAATCTTATTAGTTTTGCCTGATAGATAAGAATCAAGAAGAATATTTGGAAAGTTACCTTTGGAAGAAGTTAGTTTTTTAGGGTCTAGAGTATCAAGAACAGTTTCTTGCAAAATTGAAGAATATTTTGTTAATATCTTGTCAACTCGATCTTGCAGCAAGCCAAGGTTGTAGAAGACTTGAAGAGCAGTCCCAGTTTGCGTTTGATTCTAAAACAAATAGAGTATTTTATGTTTCAAAAAGTTTTAAGAAATACAAGAGTTGCATGAGGAAATAAATAATAAGTAGGACCCCATGTAAAAAATTATCATGCATTAAAGATGCCAATATTTCGATTTGGGAATCAACAATATTATTGATTTCTAATGTAGTGGTAAACTTCACTTTCAACTGATGATGGCCAGTGCACATTAGCCAAAACGTCTAATAGTGAGTTTAGTGTCATCTAAGAGTGAGTTTAGTGTCATTATTGAATATTATCAAAATCAAACTTCTGTTGTTTGTATTTCTCATCAAACTGATAGCTCAGTTTAAGATTTCTACCATATGAATTGATATGTTTCATTTTTACAATAGAAGTACCACACAGCGAACTCCACATGAATGTAATTAGTCCGAGTTTGCGATCATCAGACAACTCTTGTTGTCGTTTATGATGGTCATATAGGGGTAGTCATCATCCCCTGCTCACTTAACAGAAATTGAAAATGTTCCCTCATTGTTGTAAGAAGAAATAGTGATCTTTTATGTTCCCTGACCTCTGCTTGCCATCAATGTTCCCTTGTTCCCTGTTTAATTTGCCTAGTGTTATCTTGTTCCCTTTTTAATTTTTGGCATGTTCCCCTATTTCCTGGAACCCCTATATGAACTCATTTATATGGAGTTCCATGATAATCCCAATAGCTTGAAACTCCGAGCAACATCATGTATGCAGTGATATTTGTGTATTACTTCTATTGTATCTTACTCTACCTTCTAAGGTATATAGTGCTCTTCTTGCCGATGAAAATACTTTACTGTAATTATTGTTCCATTTTCAAAAATAACCTCACCCACCTGACTGTCCAGTCCTTGATCCAGCATCAAGACAGCTTGATTCTCCACTTCGATTCTAGCTTTCTTTATCAGCTCAAGATCACTTTCAATCACCTAAAATTATTGAATAACAACAAAATGAATTAGATGTGCAGATAATGGGGTAAAAAAGAGATAAATACGTCTTACTAGACGGAGAAGCCAGCGAAATATTCATCTTGACAGACACATAATTTCTTTCAACTCCCAAGTAGATAGCACGCATGCAGAGAAAATCAGCCAAGAGAAACAGAAATAGAAAAACAAAAACAATTATTTTAGTGATGTTAGACGAGTATGGTGGCATAAGTCTTCTAGGTGCCAAATATTCTATAAGATGCTGCACTTTAAACGCAACTGTGTCTCTTCAGTTTCACTATTTTCTATCTGGTAGGGAAAACAATGAATAGAAGAACTGAAGTTTCATTTATTACTTACATGCACATCAGATAAATCTTCTCCTTCAAGGACATGATCTACAATAAAAAGGAATGCTTTAAACAGGATATCGACCTTTCATAAATAATTCAAATGTATCAAAAAATCTTTTATCAATTACTACAAAAAGTGTCAATAGTGGCTTTCTTTAATTTTGAGAATTAAGACCCCATTCGGTTTTTGGAGTTAAAGGAGACATGCATAACATAGACTAAGGGGTCATGTTGAATTGAAGAGGGGTGATGTTGAATTGAAGGTCAAGTATTTTGTAACAATCTTAGAAGATTTTTGAATATAAATCCTAATTAAGAAATGATCTTAGAATATTAGCAATTTTATTTGGCATAGAAGGATTCCCACCCACATCCTCCGAATTCACATGCTAAATCATTAGGACTTGAGAGCTGCAGAGTTGATTCTTTCAATAACAAATAATGTAGATTGCAAATGTGTGGGTATATTAATTCTTAATGGTTGCTTCACATAGAACCAGTGTGTAGACTCTCAGCACACTCCCAGTTTCTCAGTTTTCTATTTGAAAAAGGTTTCACAATGAATGGCTTACCTAACTCATTCAAACTCTGAGCAGCTTTGGCAATTTCTCGAACTCCAGTTTTTAGCTGTGACTGCAATCTTTTGCTTAGATACAATATCCGGATTACCCTCCTCAAAATATCACAAGCATTCTACGGAAAATAATATAAGTTAGTATTTGAATAGACATTGAAAAGGAGAATATAGTTTGTCTAAATTTATTCTCTAGTTGTTACTGTTGTCTGTCACCCAGTTATAAGATACACTACGAAATCAAGCTCTTTTCTAAATACCACAGACATTGTAAAGGAAAAAGGCAATAGAATAGTTTTAGAGACAAAGTAGGAATTGGAAAATCAATCAAAATTAATTGTGAGAATGAAAAATGACCAGGATTCGAATCTACGAGGCTGTGTCTCAACTACTTTACCATCTGAGTTATTGGGGTAATCAATTTAATTGACCAACTAAAGCCATATCAATGAACATATTACAGACCTGCAGTCTTCTTAGCTGCGCAGTTCGAGATGCAATCCTGTTGTAAGGCTCACTTATCTGGGCTTGAACTCTAAGAAGAACAAAAACATAAATCAGAAGGGATTGTGTACCACAGCCAATTACCACAGCCAATGCAAAGCAATTCTTTACCATATTGGTATCACATTCCTTAATCTTCTTAAACATTGTCACATTTCTATCACCTTTGTGCCAGTTTTGTACCAAATCCTTATCACATTTATGCCAACTTAACATCACATAATATAGTAGTAATACCTTTGTATTCGATTTGTAATAACACTTGTCCAACAGAAGTATCACATTGGTGTCACATCTAGATGCGAAAATCATATTGCACTTTTGCCAAATTTTTGCCACATTTGGAACAAATCTGAACCACAGGCAAAAACAGGCAAAAGACTGTATTGAAGTCGAATCAAAGCAAAGTGCTAGGAGGCCATAAAATCTCCACTTGTAGCTGGGCAAAACGCCATGGATCTACAGCAAATAAGAAAACTATGAGAAAAAAATTAAAGCGGGGGAGTGAACCAAACATCATCAAGATAATGGAGTAACAAACCTTTCAATGGATTTGCTGAGTGCATGGATCTTTGCTTGAATGTTTTGCAAAACACCTAAGCAAATGATATAACAATCAGAATCAAAAACAAATAGTCATGTTCACTACAAGCAAAAACATAATGGGTTGAAAAAAGAGACAAGAAAATCCAAAAACTTAAATATTTCTAAGAG
This sequence comes from Pelagia noctiluca, assembly GCA_963924455.1. Classification (NCBI taxonomy): domain Eukaryota; kingdom Metazoa; phylum Cnidaria; class Scyphozoa; order Semaeostomeae; family Pelagiidae; genus Pelagia; species Pelagia noctiluca. The sequence continues at coordinate 9,544,130 of OZ004334.1, forward strand.
CTGAAGCCTTAAAAGGGTTTCAAACCCTACAGCCCCTCCGTCAGATGCCCACTGACTTTAATAAAAAAAATAGATTTGAGTGTGTATGTGATTACTGTTGATACCTTCTAGCGTTTCTATTCCAGTTGCTTGTGACAGTAAGTCTTCATGATGGGACGATACCTTGAAAAAACAATCCTTATTAGGAACACAACATCTCAGGGAGAAGCAGGATTTGGAAAATCAATGAAAAATTTGAACCCAGGTATCAGTGGTTGTGAGTTTGAATCCCACTATCATCAATTTTTCATTCTCAAAGATTTTGAATAATAGACAACATCTTTAAGCTTCCTAGGATGAAAGGGTCATTCCATGTTAGTTCAACAAGGGGATGGCCGCCAATTGGAATTTGTACTCTAAATTAGGCCAAATTTCCAAATTTTATTCATTGATTGTCCATTTGATTTCAAAAACCCACTATATTTTTGAAAGAATTTTGACTGCGGTCTACTTTTGACACATTCCCACCATGAGGACAACCTCCCCCCTCGATATTATTTGCATAATTTGAAAGTACATAGACTACTTAAGTGACAGCAGAAGAATTGGCTTGGGGTCAAGACTCCTTAGTAATAAAATTCACCTCTGAAAAATAGCAAAAATCGAAGAAAAAATGTGCTTTTTTCTCTCGATAGTGAATGAAAATATTTGTAAATGATATTGAAAGTTTCATTGTTGGAATTTTAAAATGATTTGTTCAATGTCTTTAGCATCCAGTGTATATTGCCTTCCAGATATGGTGACCGGCACTTTGATTTTCAGTAAAATATGTGTCAAAGGCACCCAGCATATATCATCAGTTTGCAGCCAATGAAAGGATTTCACAGGGCCATTTGGAAGCATAAATTTTACTTGAACATCACTTTCATCGGCATCTACTTCTGTTACAATGCCTATCCACCATTTTTGCTCATACAGGCAGGACACAAAATCAGAGACTTCAATTTTAAGAACTGAAGGCTTTCGTAGTAGGTCATGTTGTAGCACGTGCTCATTGTCATCACTACATCGCTTTGCAGCAACAGTATAATCACTAACAGGAATAAACTGGTGAAATGTTCTTGTGCCGGGAACTGAAAATGTGCCTTCGAACCTCTTATCAAGAAATGCTCGCTTTCTTTCGATTTGTCCTTTTTCTGAATAAAAAAACTTTATTTCGGCAATATTTTGGACACAAAATTGAAACATTTCAATGGGAGACATGATTTGCTTCGAAGTGGTACGCTGTAAGCTAGCTTTGGTGGCAAGCCGTTTGACAGTACCACCAATACCATCACATGGCTGTTTCCCATGACTCGTTGCAAAAAAGGACCACTTAGCAGTAAGGCCGAAATCTTTCTCATGATTGCAAAGATTGAGGAAATTTTTTCTATTCTTGTACTGGCCAGCACAGCCGTCATAGAAGTATTCAATACTCTTCAGATCCTTAATTGCAAGTTTCAAATCGTTAATAACAAGCTCTTAAACCTGATGAACTGTTGCCACATCATGACAGTTATCATCAGTTATGAAGCATTATGACTTGTGACAAACTTTCAAGCCGTCTTTGAAATAAACTACTACTGGATGTAGCGTATATTGCAGATTTGTCCAGTGGAAACCTTGGACCTCGTCCTGAAAGACGAATTTGTAATTCTCAGCAAAATCGCCAAGAAACAATGCCTCTGACTGCTTAAGATTCTCTTTCCTGAATTTCAAATACCGCGACTGTGATTTGGCTATATAGGAGTATGTGGTCAGTTTTTGAAGTTGCTCTTCAATGATGTCAATATAATCATTCATTGTTTCCTTGCAACTGATTAAATTAGAACGATCAGTGGTTGTCCACTGACAAAATTCGATTGTGTCTTCCGCATCAAAGTCCTTTAATACACTGGAAAGGTGAGTTCTCAAATCATCCGTTGTTTGAGGACAATTTGGACATTGGTGCAACATGCAATCTTTGTTTTCAGGATCACATACAATGAAACGGTACAATTCTCTATAGTCTTCTCCGAATGGGGCAAGAAGAAGTTTTACATTTTCATGCATGGTACACACGCAAACTGAATGTATTCCTGATGCTCCAGCTACAATGTACCATTTGGGTCTCAATGAGCAGAATTTCGAAAAGCTCATCTGGGCTTCTGGAAATTTCGTTTTGAAAGTAGTATGAAGCTCTTTTAAATTGCAAAGAAGAAGCCGTTTCTGAGCATGTTTGTTTCTGCCGAAGCTGACATAGTCTTTTTGACCTGGCATGACTCTAGAGTATTCATCGTCATGATAAAAAAGATTGACCAAGTCGGCTGTGGCACTTGAAAGTTGCCTGCCTCTTTTAGGGTCTGGAAAAGAAAGTATTCCCTTTTCCTTTGCTAATTTACGCGCAGCCCGTACAGTATAGGCAGTTGTTTCAAAATATTCTGCACACTTCTTAATCGTCCACTTTGATGGGGCAAGTGTTAAAATTTGAATAATAGCTCCTTTCGAGCTAAGAGACTTTACTTTGTCTCGAAGCTGAAGCATTAATGCATCAAATGCAGCAGCTTTCTCTAACATTTCTTCATCTTTTGACATGTCACTTGCCTTAAACTCTTCTTGAGGTACATTCAAGGTCCGAGCAACTTTCTGTGTCAATGCTGTTACAGCTGATTCCAGTTTTCGTTTCCCAGTTTTCAGCTTGGTTGAGTCTGGTTGTGCATGCACTTTAAGAGGCGACACTCCAAGAGAACTAAAACAATCAGACAAGTTGCTGCGATCAGTCTCCGCTGAAACGGACAGCTCCACTTCTGAAATTTCCTCATCATCTTCTCGATGAGTTCCTGCAAGCATGCTGCTAACAACCTTTCTGCAATCCCGACAAAGTTTCTTCCCTGGTACCAAATCAACAGATATCGCTCAGTTCTTAAAATTAAAGTCTCTGATTTTGTGTCTTGCTTGTATGAGCAAAAATGGGTGATAGGCATTGTAACAGAAGTAGATGTTCAAGTAAAATTTATGCATCCAAATGGCCCTGTGAAATCCTTTCATTGGCTGCAAACTGATGATATATGCTGGGTGCCTTTGACACATATTTTACTGAAAATCAAAGTGCCGGTCACCATATCTGGAAGGCAATATACTCTGGATGCTAAAGACATTGAACAAATCATTTTAAAATTCCAACAATGAAACTTTCAATATCATTTACAAATATTTTCATTCACTATCGAGAGAAAAAAGCACATTTTTTCTTCGATTTTTGCTATTTTTCAGAGGTGAATTTTATTACTAAGGAGTCTTGACCCCAAGCCAATTCTTCTGCTGTCACTTAAGTAGTCTATGTACTTTCAAATTATGCAAATAATATCGAGGGGGGAGGTTGTCCTCATGGTGGGAATGTGTCAAAAGTAGACCGCAGTCTAAATTCTTTCAAAAATATAGTGGGTGTTTGAAATCAAATGGATGTTCAGCTGTTAGGGATACATTAATTCTGATGTCAAATTTGGAATCTGCATGCCCAATTATCCAAGAGACCAATTTTTTTTGCCGGTGACGTGAATAATAAAAAATTTATGGACCATTGATGTTCGTGAAAATTTTTTTGTTTCCGAAGCCCGACTTTTTGGGGGGAAATGACAAAAAATTAAATTGGCCATAGCATCCCAAAAAATAGAAATATAGGGGAAAAAAATTGCAAATTTATTTAGACCATATATACCAACATACTGACCAAGTTATGGGCAATTCTGAGATGGTGGGTTAAAAATCACTCCTTTTGGTGATGAATTGGCATGGAATGACCCAGGTGGCTTTTTTGGAGGTGAAGGATTTGATTTCCACATATGACAAAATTTTCACCACAGAACAATTTAAATCATTATTCATCCAAGAATCATTTATTACCCATTAAAAGATTCCCATCCAGTGCACTTTGCCGTGTGGGCAATATATTATAAGAAACCTTTTTCGATCGCAAAGCAACTTTCAACTTTAATTAATCTTAAAGCTCCCATACTCTGATTGGCTCACACAATCGAAAGATCAAAAAAGTAAGATAGTTATTTCAATGATAGTGCAATGAGGCATAGATGAGCAGATTTTTAAATTGCACCAGCTTAGACTAAAATTTGATCCCGAAAATCAGGCCTTTTCGTTGGACCAGAGCAGTCACTCTTAGCTCTCACAAGCACACAGGTAAAGTAGCGCTTAGAGCTTATAAACCAAATGACCAGAGAGTTTCAGCCACTCTGATTTAACTTTCTTCAGGAAAAGACCTGAAAATGTTGCTATTGCAAAAATGTGCACAGAATAATCCTTAGAAAGAAAAAAATTAAGATCTCAGACCATAGAAAAGTGGATCTAAACTTACTTGGTGGTTAAGCTCTTTATCAAGAAGGTTCACGCCATCAAACAACTTTGCAAGAGATTCTCCTATTGCTCTGCTTTGGATTATGGTATTTGCGTAGGCCTTTGGGTCAAAGCAGCCATCCAGAAATTTACAGAATGTCCCTGAAAAATCAAAATCATTTTTAACAACATTTGATAAAATACAATCAAAATTCTGGTGCCAAACCCCTCCCAGAATCTTTTGTGAGACCATGCCCATATTCAAAGTTTTTTGGGTGACTACGCCTCTGTTTAAGTGTGCACTATTGAATGATGAAAATCATCTAAGGTGGGTACTTCCCCAACTTTTGTTTACAGTTAAGTAAGAGAAAAAGCCATTAGGAGGTACAGTCGTCTCCCAAGACTTTGAAAGATTTATAATCAAGTACTGTATACTTTGAATATACTGTATATCAGATTTTGCATATGAACAAATATTTCTTCCAAAGAGCCCCACTCTGATAAAAACAAGTGGATCTGTGCTTATCCCTTTTATCATAGTTATATATACATAATATTTGTAAATCAAGTTTCTAGTGTGATAGAATTGTGATCAGGACTTCAAGTTTCTTATGTAGCGCATACACAGAGTTAAACGAGTTTTGGGAATCAGCTGTACCCATTGGCTTTTAAGAGAGTGGCCTAAACATAAACAGGCCTAGGCAAACTTTTTTGCTTATAGCTCCCTCTTACGAAAATGGTCGATTTGATAATTCAAATTGAATGCAACAATGACTCCTCTGCAATTCAAAAATATGAAATCTAGAAACAAAGATTCAAAATGATCTAAAATCTCTTACCATCTCCGTGCAGAAGTTCTAAAATTGAACCATCTTCGTCCTCGGCCATCTTGAATTGTTAGGTTGGCAGCCTCGATTCCATGGACATTTACACATGGTACTAATTTCCTAATTCTAATAATTTTGAAAGTTTCATTTTTTCTCCCCATATTCTTTCTTTAATTAATTCATTTCAAAGATCTGATAGGCTGGATTAAATTTTAAAATGTGTACAGTTTGACCCATTATGATTCACTCAATTAGAAAAGGAAGCAGAAAAAGTTCTTCTTCAATCACACAAAATAGAGATTCCTCAATTATGACAAGGATGCTCCTACTTTTAATGGGTTCGAGACTTCTCTAAATTCTATTTCGCTAGGCTCGAAAATTGTTGAGCTATTTTATAAGATATGCTGAATTTCTGCTTTTTTCTAGGTCTTGTGAATAAAAAAATTGAATTATTCTATTGTTACGGTCAAGGTTAGGCATATTATATCTTTCGAGTAGTGGAAAACTTTTCTCAAACGAGCATCCCTATAAAAGAAATGTTTGAGTGCCCCCCTTGCGTTTCAATGGAGAATTTTGTAATTTGTCATCTCAGCAATAAACTGGAG